>JAGPOW010003648.1:117107358-117191204 GCA_030014935.1 Caiman crocodilus | reverse complement strand
ACCCTCACCCTCGGCCTAGCAGCGATTTCCGAGGGGGAATACATTCCTCCAACGGGAGGGATGTCCCGGTCCCCTCTCAGGAAGACCGAGGCAAAGAACCCATTGAAGATCTCCGCCTTCCCATTGGCCGCGAGCACCAGGCTGCCCGACGAGTCCCTCAGGGGCCCAACGTTGCCCGGGGCTCTTTTTTTGCTCCCCACATACTTGAAAAAGGACTTCCTGTTGTCCTTGATCCTAGTCACCAGGCGAAGCTCTATTCCCGCCTTGGCCTTCCTAACAGCCCTCCTACACGCCCGAGCACAAGAAGAGTACTCCTCTTTGGAGGCTGCTCCCTTCTTCTAAGCCTCCCACTTTGCCCTCAGGGTCCCCTGAATATCTCTATTAAGCCACGGGGGCTTCCGGGCACGTTTACCCCTCTTGTATCGGGTAGGAACGGTCGCCCCTTGGGCCCAGAGGATCGTCTCCTTAAGGAGCGCCCACCCTTCGTGAGTACCCATGTCCTAGGACCTAGAAGGCATTCTCCACCCTGGAGGTAGGGCCCTCCATTTATGGGGCAGCCTTCCACATGGAGGGGAGGGAACCCAAGCACTGGCCTGCGTGATGGCCTGGTAGATACAGGGAGCAGGTAAGGAACCTTTCGGGACTGAGTCATTGCAAAGAATCCTCCACTGTGGCCTGGTGCAAAAGTCCTTGCAAGATGGACCTGAAACAGCCTTCCATCTCCTTGGCCTCCTGCATTCCCAGCAAGTTCAAAAAGCTGTTGAATGAAGAAGGATTTAATTCAAAGTTGCCATCCCTGAGATGGCACCTGGCAGTGCAGCCCTCCGGCATGAAACGGAGGTGGTTTTAGTTCATGCGCATTTTGATATTATTTTGGAAGAGTGTAAGCCCCCAATTCCAGGCTAGGGCTGCTGTTTCTGTATGTGCCCACTGGGCATGAATCCCTTCTGCTGTCTGTAGAGTCCTTTACCCCAGCTTCAATATTCAGAGATACCTCCCTTTCTTCCCCCCCACCCCAAGCAGTGAATGACTTCAGTGTGTGTGTGCATAGGGAAGGGAGATCATGACTGAGTGAGACTGCTCCTCCTCCCCAGTTAATTCCTTAGCAAGCCCTGCAGTGGTGCTTTTGGCCTGTTCCACAGGGCAAAGGACTTTGCTTCTGGATGAGACCAGTGTCACATCTTAGTCAGAAACAAGCCACTTTCTGTAATGCAGCCACATCTGTGTAGAACAGCACCAAGCTATAGAGTCCTTTCTTCATGTATTGCTAGGCACAAGCCACTCAGCACCTGGCTGCCTGCCACAACACAGCTGCCCTCTGTTGATGTAAGAGGCCTTGGCAGTCTCACATTCCTATAAGCAAATTTTCCAATAGGATCGAGCCTGGGTAATGACCATTAGGCCCCAGTCCCATTACAGGCAATGCAAAGAACTAAGACAGTATATTGTTCCAGCCCATTGCATCCCAAGCTGCTCTAACTTTGAACTCCCAGCACTTGGCTTAGATTAGAGCACCTTTTAGGCTGCTCTGACCTGTGTTGGGGGTCTGGGCTTGTGAGTGGCTGGTTTAGGATCAGGAGAACACTCTGGTGACAAAGCCCCTTGTGAGCTACACTGTGTGCATGTTTGCTGCAGAAGGATTTTGGGGGCCAGTGTAGCTAAGGAATGGCTAACAGTGACTCCTTCTCTGTTCCTAACTCTTTTTCATGCTTAGTTTCTAATAGTAAGTGCTGGCTGTAGTGGTGCAAGACTATATTTGTTCCTCCTGGCCCCGTGAGTGAGGTGGGAGAGCACGGTGCGTTCCAGCCTGCACAATGGTTGGTTAAGTTCTCAGTGCAGCCAGCATATGTGGTGATGCTGCAAGAGGCAAGAAAAGCCTGTCCTCAAGATCAGATCCTTGGGCACAGGATGGCAGCAGTCAGAGAAAAGCCATCTTGCCAGACACTCTCCACCCTTTATCTCCCTTCAGACGACATCTGCGGGCAGTGGGAAGATCTCCCCCTTCCCCTCCTCCTCAGCTGCCTTGCTGGGGATTGTGTGGATGTTCCTCACCAGCGGATTCCTGCTGGCTCTCTTCTTCCTGGCCTTCACTATTCGCTTCAGGAACAACAGGTAGGAGACAGGTTATCTGAGCTCTGTCCTCCAAGCTGGACCTCCCGCAATAGCTGTGGGCCCCTGTTCCAATGGCTCTTGTTCCTCGTGATCCAGGATGTGAACTGATCATTGACAGAGGGCTGGGAGATATCACCCTTTTGTGATGGGGCTGGACATTTTGGGGCATACTTCCCTCTTCCTTGCTAACATCCAACATTGATCAGTACTGGAGCCAATGTGCATAGGCCCTGGGTCCTAGCTGTTCCTTCGTGCTAGGGCAGGAAGAGGAGCTGCTAGATGAGGCAGGCAGAGATCTGGTTTGGTATGGCAGTGCTTTTGCTCATAATCCTGATGAAAACAGAAGTCAAGTAGTGATAGTTTGGCTGGGGTAGCAGCTCATGCTGCTATCTCCAAGGTCCCTGCCAGGGATGCCAAGCAGACCAGCCAGAGTGGTGGGAAGAAAGTACTGCTTGATGCTTTTGTTCCAGAGTTTGAGGGCATCACTACAAGCAACTCGTCTTTGGGGATGAGGATACCATAGTCTCAACTACATCCAAATCCCTTTCATGACAGCAGGCCAATTGTGCTTTTGATATACAGTTGCTCCATTCTGACCTGAATGGTTGGCCAGATTTGGGATGTCTCCTTGTTGTTCCCAGTGTGAGGAAAAACGGATGATGGGGTTTCATTGCAGGCTTGTTTGTTCTCAGGGAACGTGCAAAGTCCCGTTTCTCTGAAAACAGCAGAGATCAACGAAGAGTCAGTGCCCTTCCTCACAGTCCCAAGTCCCTTTCAGCCAATATTTAGCCCCAAATCTGTCTCATTTTAAGCTTTTCTTGGCGCACATCTGCTGCTTGTTCTGGCTATGTCTGACACTTTCTGGCTGCCTTTTTTGTGTCTCTGCTTCTCTGGTGTTTCTGCATTTTTCCACATGCACAAAGACCTTCATAAAGCAGTGGCCAATAGAACCTGTGACCGTGGGTGCATCCAGACGAGCATGAAAGTGCGGTTTGCAGAGCCTCAAAGGCTTTTGAGGTGGCGCAAAATGCGTGTACACATGTAAATTGCAAAATGCTGTACACATGAAGATTCTCCACACTGCATATTTGCAGCACAGAGCTAAAATTGGATACTACTGGGAAAACCTGGTATCTAAAAAAAAAAAAATGCACCAAAAAAGAGGGGTGATGCATGTTGCTGCAGCGTGTGCCACTCAAAGCCTAGCTGGTCAGAGCCGTACTCTGACTGCTGGCCAAGCTCTGTGCCTGAATCACTGCCACTGCAGCCTAAGAAGATCCCCAGAACCCAAGTAAAGCTGTTGGGGCCAGTTCAGGTGCTAGCTCCAGGCTCCCTTACCCCATCCGGGGCACTTTGCCACTTGCCAGACAACCCGTGCAGGGGTGTTCCCTGAAGGCACATAGCAGCTGTTGTTGAAACAAATGTTCCCACTTGTCTGGAGGTATCCCTTCTCCCTGTTTTGGGGTGGTAGCATGTGTCTGCGTTTGGTGTAGAAGCTGCTGCTGTTTTAGCTGTCATTGCATTTAGGAACTTGGCTGTTTTTAGCAACTACCTTAAATGAAGGGCGGTAGTTATGTCCAGTTCATCACAATGCTTTTCCAGGTTTGCCCAGGACCCTCTGTGCTAAACATTATGTCAGCCCCACAATCCTGCAGCGGGGCCCTGGGCATGAGATGCAGCTGGTAGAGCACTACGGCATTCTACAACAAACTGGGAATTAGGATCAAAGGAAAGTAGGACTGAAAAGGGGTTTCAGAAAGTCATCTAGTCCAGCCCCCTGCTCAAGGCAGGATTGCTCTTGACTCATGTCCATCTGTCCTGCTCTAAAAATTCTGCAGCAGCTTTTAATCTATTACAAAAGGTTACAGACCTTTCAAAATCATTCCCAACATGAAACTCTAACTAATGCAGTTTATTGACTTGCACTGCAGTAGATAAATAGAGCTTGGGCTGGTGAGCCTGAGAAAGCAGAGGAAGTCCATTCCCATATGTAGTTGAAGATGGAGTTAATGTCCCATCTCCTGCTTAAGTGGAGGTCTGGAGACGGAGGGAATGGAGCAGAAACATTGACACCAGAATTCTGGGTTCCTCATCACTTCAACAATCTAAAGAAACTGGAGAGAGTTGGGAGAGTAGCAATAAATATCAGAGAATGAAGGGTCTGGCTTGTGAGGTGAGATCTGGAGTGTAAAATTTTTTGTCTGATAGGGGTGACCAAGGAGCATGCCATGTTACCAGTCAGCAGGAATCTGACCGGTGAAAGGGTTGGGGAAAATTCACTTGTTGCCCTACTGCTAGGGGCAACCAAGAGTAAAGGGTAGAAGTGAAGGGAGGGGAGCTGTAGGATGACTATTGGGGAAAACAGTTTGAACTGTGGTGTGGTTTCTTCAAGGGAAGGAATTAAAGCCTCCTCACTTAGGGCACTGGAAAGTAGGCCAAACACAGCACTAGCAAGTGAAGAAGTGGAGTGAGGCCATTAGTTATTCTATAGGCTGTTTTCTCTCTCTGACTCCTGCCCTCCTGTGATAGAGAAGTGGGGTTCAGACTAGAGCCTGGGAGAAGCATGTTCACACAACAGATTCCCTGCATGACTTTGGGTAGGCCACGTCAGCCGTGTCTGTGCATTGTGCATGAGAGGAGTGGCTGCAGGGTACAGAGACTCACCCTAGCTCAGTGGGCAAGTCTAGCTTGTGTGCTGATCACAGGGAAACTGTGGCAGTGCTGGCTCCTTTACTGGGTGGCCAGTGCACGTGATAGTCTGACTACACTGCTCTCTGCTGGTACCCAAACAAGCAAGATGGAACTTAGTATAGAGTAGGGCACGTGTGTTTCCACAGCAGCATTGACTCCAGTACTCATCTCTCTGGACTGTAAAATGGGGATACCAGAAGTGTCAGGAAGACCCATACATTGAGGATAGTGAGGTATTTGACTGTACCAATAACGGAGAGCTGGTAGTGCCACACTGATGAGCAGGCTGTAACTGCAGAAGCTCATCAGGTGCGTAGGGGAAGCTGTTTCATGGGGGCAGCAGTAGCCAAGTCAGAGGGCTTAGCTCCTTACTGGTGTGTATTAATGCCATGGCGGGCGGCCCAGCTCCACTTGTGAAGTGAAGTGTCCTTCTCATAACTGTTGCTCTGTTCCCTGGAGGATTGTGAAGATGTCCAGTCCCAATCTAAACATCGTGACCCTGCTAGGCAGCAGCTTCACCTATGTCAGTGCTTACCTCTTTGGGATGCAGGAGCAGGACCTGTTTCCTGGGACCTCGATGGAAGTGCTGGTTCAGGTGGGTGAGGCAGTTGGGACTGGGGTTGAGTTGGTCTCAGCTGGGAGAGATGGGTGTATAGCTCACATACACACATGCAAGCACACTTCCTGAGTTGTGACCTACTGAGCTGTGACCCCTCCCCCTCCGCCTGTTCTCTCGTGACCTCCATGCCGAGCCTGTTTTTCATATGCATAAAGAGCTACCACGCACTTTGTCTAGCAGCCTTCACTTTTTGATGTAGCCAAAACAAGGATGAGAGATAGTAATGCCTTTAGGGCCAGGGCTACACTGGATAGCTCAATCTCTGGATAGCCCACAGGGCAGAACCCCTTTTCTCCACTGTCAGAGTAGCACTTCCCTGCTGGAAAGCCACCAAAAAGACCTGGTAGAGGTGCCTGTACCTTCTGCCAGCTGCTGGGGCCCCATTAATAGCTGGCATGTCCCAGGGGTCTTTGCCACTTTGGTATGCAGTATGGGGTTGGGGACACACTCCAGCAGTGTCCTATTGTGGCTGCTAGACAAGCCATAAAGGGAAGGGTGAGGGGTAAAGAATTCCAGCTGTGTGCCCCTGCAGACAGGCAGAAAGGCTCCTTGACCTGTAAAGGTGTCATACAGAGTGTGTGTGTCAGTGAGGGGGGGATCCCTCATAGCAGCTGCTTACCTGTGTGTAGCACAGATCTCACAGGCAACCAGACCATTCCCTGAGTGCAAATCAAACTTGGGAATCTGTATGGAAATACCACCCCCCTCCATGTAGGTAAATCCTGGGTCCTAAGCTTGGGCCTGTCCTGTAAAGTGAGGGGAAGACAGGGGAGCACTGCAGAGCGAGAACATCCAGCACTTGAGGCCAATGCGGTGCGGAGTCAGAGGCAGGGAGGTTGTGCAGCTAATTGATGGAGATCTCTGCTAGCAATATAGAGGTTTCCAGTCCTAGCGGGCACATCTGTCGCTCTCGGACAGCTCTGGTCTGTTTGCTTCATGAGGAACCTCATGCCTGCTCCTGCCTGTTGGTTTGCTCCTTCTGCTCAGCTCCATATACTGGATATTTAGCTACTGGCCCTGGTGGGGGACTGGGGCAGGCAGGTGGCGCAGTCCCTGTCCACTTGTGGTTCCTGTCGCCTCTCTAGCTGGTGGCTAGTAACATCACGATCACAGCAATTTCCTGGGAAATGGCATCACTAGTTGACTACTCTGAGTAGTAGTCACCTCTGAGGTGGATAGGTCACTGCCCACACAGGTACCCTGACATGGTGGTTTCCTGTACAAGGCCTGATGAGTTTCTCAGCCTACTAGATCCAGGTTTTCTGTCTTCTAGCAGTATGTTTTCTAGCCCACCGCTGATGCAGAGCCCCTGTTCACCTGCTTTCCTTCCTCTGGTGCTGGGAACTCTGTTGGGCCCAGGGAAGGGAATATGGACCTCCTACCTTAGGAGCAAAGAGGAAGCAGTGCAGGGAAAGAAACTCTCGAGTGTCACTGTATGTTGACATCCACTCCCACCACTCAGTCTTTTCACCTTCTGCCTGCAGGTGAGACTCTGCTTGCTGTGTGTGGGGACGTCTCTTGTCCTTGGGCCTGTCCTGGGAAAAACTTGGCGGCTGTACAGAGTGTTCACTCAGCGGGTTCCTGACAAGAGGGTGGTGAGTACCCATTGTATGCACTCTGGGCAGCAAAGCACAGCGTCTTCTCTAGGTTTGAGGTACTGGGCCCTCCCCTCTCTGGGGCTGCACTGAGGAATCATGGAAAATGTTGCTTACCAACCCAGTAGGGCTCCAAGTTGTTTGCAGGATGTGTAGATGAGCTCCAAGTTGGAGACCATGGGGAATGTGGTGACTCTGGGGTTTGGGGGAAGGAGGTGGAGGCTCACCCAGTTGGGTAAGAAAGCTGTGAGCACGGTTTGGTCTCATTTCCCACTGCCTTGCACAGTCATCTGCCCCTGGGCAAAGTGAGAGTGAAAAGGCTCCCCCATAAGAACAGCATAAAGGACATGTGTAAAGGACATGCTTTTTGGGGTGGGGATGTCCATCCTTGTGTACTTATGAATGGACTTTCTGGGTATGTTCCCACAGGCATTGGCGTGGTTGCTGTAGCAAAAATAGCAGCAGCACTAATCTGAGGTAGGGGAGGTGGGATAGGAGAGGCTGGGCCAGCACCTGTGCTGGCAACAGCAGCCTTACCTGGGGTCCTGGGGGACTCCCGGGGCAGCAGTGGCAGTGATCTGACTGCTTGGAGTCTGGCCAGCAGCCAGAACATGGCTCTGGCTGGCCAGGCTCCCTTTCTGCTGGTGCATGCTGCTGCCACATGTGCCACGACACTTTTTTCAGCAGCATTTTGTTTGTTTGTTTGTTTGTTTTTGACACCAGGATCTCCTACTGTCAAACCCCCCCCTCCATGCTGCTAATTTGCAGCACAGTGAATGGGCCATGCAGTTTGTGGTGCCACAAGCAACACCTAGACCCTGTTCCTTGAGCCTGCTGAGCTCAAACTCCAGTTCTTGCACTGTTGTGGGGGTGGGGGGCGGGTCTTTTTTCAAACAGCTGGATCAAGTCCCTGGGCCTTGTTATAACTACTGTTTTCAGGCTTTGGAATTTGGACATTTGTAACACTTTTGAGTTTGCTGAGAGAATGAAGGGGAGTGGTCTGGCACCCTGGGTTTTGGTACTACATGTTACAGAGTGAGAGACCTGTCCGTAGGGACTTGGATTCCAGACCTGCCCAGGGCTCAGACTTACTTGGACCTGGGTTTTCATTCAGGCCTACAGCTGTTATGAAAACAAGTGCAAGTATTCCTGACCCTGCATGCCTAGCAAAGCCACCTCGGGAGGAGGCTGGACCGTGTGCAGAAAAGTTAATCGGAAGACCCCCTCCTCTGCATGGGAGGGAGAAGGCCTGGCACATAGGAGGTGTCTGTTTCAGCCTCCAGCAATGCTGTACACTGTCTGTGGACTTAGTAATTGCTGTGTAGCTGATGAAATAGTGAGGAACTCTATCACTAGGAGCTAGCTTTGGACCACAGGAGCCAAAAGCTGCTGGGTGTGAGCAGCCATCCTTTGATAAGTGCTAAGAAGCTGTTCTCCGTGAGGGGAGCCAGGGTTTGGCTAGTCCTATGGGGCAGGCATGGGGGTTATCTCCAGCTTTAAACCAAAGGAGCATGCAAGGGGATGTGGGGAGAAGCTATCCAGTAAAAGATCTTGGAAGCAGTAAAAAGCTGAGAGCCAGGGCTTGGCAGAGAAACAGAGACTGCATTAACCAGGGCACCTCGGCCCCAACCTCCACTTGCACAGGATGGCAAGCTTAGGTAAGACAGTGTGCATGTGGGCCTTTATAGTGTTAACCCTTTTCTCCCTGCTTGTCCTGTTCCTATGGACAAGTAAACCCTGTTCTGTGTTGAACGTGTCATTGCACATGTTTTCTGCCTCTGAGAGGTGACTACAGAGCAAGCTGCAATCCCAGCTGGGCCTGCTGGAGGTAATACAGCTTGGAAGCAGCTAGTGCTGTAACTGGAAGGGTCCAATCGATGTGGGATAAACTGCAGAGTTGCACTGTGTCCTAGGAAAGAAGTGCTTGCAAAGGGGCTGTGAGAGCTTGACACCATAGACTCTCCTCCACGCTAGTCTGGCACATGGTCTGTCCCTGTATTGCAGATTATCAAAGACCTCCAGCTGCTGATGATGGTGGCAGTGCTGGTGCTGGCAGATGCCATTCTCCTCTTGACATGGGTTTTCTCTGATCCAGTTCAGTGTTTCCGAAGCCTCAGCGCATCCATGAGGGTAAGTGGGGCAAGGATTGGGTGTTGAGCTCTGTGCCTGTGCCTTGCTGTGGTTTATCTCCACAGTTCTCTGTGTCCCCAACGTGTTGGTGGATGGTTGCGTGTGATAAATAAAGAAGTGCCTATGCTGCAGAGCTCAGGCTTCCTGAGGCCTGGAAAGCAAGTTCTAGATCCAGAGCTGTGGTTGTTTACCATTGCAAGTTTCACCCAACGCCCTTGTGTGTGTGTGTGTGTGTGTGTGTGTGTGTGTGTGTGTGTGTGTGTGTGTGTGTGTGTGTGTGTGTGTGTGTGTGTGTGTGTGTGTGTGTGTGTGTCTTTCTCTGTCTCTTGAATTCTTCACTGTCAGCAGCACTCTTCCCACAGCCACACATGCTTTTGCTTTTTTGTTTTGAAATAAGCAGCCTACCTACCCGTGTATCTGCCTGGCCCACCTTGTGGTTAGGGGACAGGAGCCTTCATGTCTGTGCCATGCTTGCCTCCTAGGCAACTGAGAAGGGTGTGACGTGTTCAGTGAGCAGGATGCAGTTCTGTGCATCGCTTTACTCCGACCTCTGGCTCGTTCTCATTTTAGGGTTTAAGGTATGTAACCTCTTTATCGATCCCTGCCTCTCATCTCATCTCCCAACAGTCTGGCTGCAATATGGTGCTGCTACTGCTAAAATTCTCTTTCTGCTTGAGCTTCTTGGCCACTCTGCCTTCCCTGGCTGCCTCCCAACTTTGCATTCAAGCTGCTAATGCTCTTCTTGAAGATCCTTCCAACTCATCTCATCCTGGCTCTGTGTTTTTCCTTCTCTCTCCTGCTAAGCTGTCTCACAAAAGCCCCCTTTTGGGGTTTTCTCCCTAGTTTCATCTCTCAGCTGCACTTCAGGCCACTTTATGATGCTTGAAGACATCTCTATCCTTGTCTCCTTGAATGTCAAATGACCTCCCTCACCATGTTCAGATCCCTCCTCAGAATTTGCTTCTTCCAGAAAGCCTTGAGATAACTTTCCATCACTCTGATACACTACACAATTCAGACCCTGAACCTATGCATCAAAAAAATATTGAAAATAATCATAGTGGGTTTGTCTCTGTGGGAAAGATGCTAGCCTAGGGGTGGACAAAATACAGCCTGTGGGCCATATTTGGTCTACCAGGCCATTCTATCCAACCCATAGGGCCCCTAAAAAATTTAGAAAATTAATATTTATCTGCTTCTGGCTGCCTGTCAAAGATGACAGAAACCAGGAGCAGTAGGATCCAGGGGAAGCCAGCAGCAGGCCCCAGCAGCAAGGTCCACCCAGCCCTGCCTCACGCCCACCCCACCTGCTCCCAGTAACTGGAAGCCTCTGCTCAGCAGAGGCTTTTGGCCTGGGATTGTGGAGCTGTTCCATCCTCCCGAGAGGGAAATTTAGATAAGAACATGGGAGGAGGGAGGTAGGGGAGGACCATGGTGATTGCCCCAGTCCTCAGGGCCAGGCTGAGCCGGCTCCTGTTGAGTCCTGTGGTCCGGCCTGGCAGTAGGGAACCACATGGTGTCAGAGCACTGCTGCAGTGGGCAGAAAACTGGTGAGAGTGGCAGCACGCAGTGGGAAGTGCAGGGCTTGCACTGATGTCCTGGAGTGGGGTAGCAGGAGCATGGGTCACAGACCAGCAGGGGCTTTATGAAGCCGGGCCAGGCTGTGCCACTACGGGGGCGGGGAACTGGCCTGGCTCCATAGTATTCCTGCTAGTCCGGTCCCATGCTACTGCCACCCCACTCTGGGCTCTGCCAATGCTGACCCAGGGACACCTGCACGGGCCCTGTGCTTCTGCCTGTGCTCCTGCTCACTGCCATTTCCCCTGCATGTAGCTGCCACTTTCCTGCCCATCCGGTGCTCCAGTACCACATGGCTCCCAGTTGCATCACTGGACCACGCTAGTATGGGGCCTGCGCCAGTACTCCAGAACTAGGAGCGAGAGAGGGGGTGTTTGTGTGTCTGTGTGTCCATGTAATGAGGGAGAGGGAGAGAGAGGCAGAGAGAGCTATGGGGTGCGGAGTGTGCGCGTGCTTATAGGATGAGTCCCACACACACGCACACCCCCCCTTGCACTGTCATACATGAAGACTTCCACACACAGAGCCCCACAAACCTCATACCCACCCACACCCCACGTTTGCTCACCCACACCCTCCCCCATACTCCACATACCCACACACCTTCAACCCCCCACAAACATACCCACTCCCCGCACCCCCCCACCAAAATACAAGAGTAAGACTTCATTTTAAGCTGTTATGCAATCACTTCTATGTATATACACTACACAAATGCATATAAATCAGGACAAAAATATTTTTTTTAAATCAAATTAATTAATGTCGATTGTTTTATTTTTAGACTATAATTTGGTATTTTTCTGGTTCAGAAATGGTAAAAATCTCTTGCTGAAAGGAGGACTTCTGGTGGCAAGGGTCAGGGGTTAGTGGGCAAGACTTCCAGTTACAAGATGGTGACCAGGGTGAAGGACACCTGTCAAGGGCGGGGCTACCCATGTGGCCCTCAGCACTCCCCAAAACTCAGTAAGCAGCTCTCCAGCACAGACACACAGACAGACAGATTAAGCCTTTGATAGCTAGCTAGCTAGACAGATATAATTATACATGTACATTTCAGGCTTTTGTAAGTGTTTCAGAAAGGTGTTTTTAGTTAGACCTTGTAGAATCATTGCCCTTCCTCCAAAATGTCTTGTGCATTGAAGTTCCTTCAGCATATGATACGTAAGTAGCTCTCTGGTTGCTCACTGTGATATCATACCTGTTGGGCGTGTCTGTGTATCTAAAAGGAAGTATTAGAGCATGATGCCATAGCAGTGTTGTCGTGCAGTGATGTGTAGACATGGCCGTTGGTCATCAGAGCTGCTGATCATCCACATCAGCAGCTTTGCCCCTATTCTGTATTATACTGCCTCAAAGTCTAGATGGATTATTTTTATAGCTGTGGTCTCTGGGAATGCCTTCTGTTTTTGCTTTTAAAAATAAAATATTCTCTTCCCTGATGTAAGTGCCCGTGATTAATAATACATCGAACCCAGCTGCCAGGCTATCAACAGGTTTTCTTACTGGTATAATTTTTTTACTTCTGTGAGTTTCATCCTGGGTACTCCAATGTAAGTGACAGCTGGAAGGGACTTCCAGAGGTCATCTAGTCAACCCCCTGCCTGAAGCAAGATCATTCCTATTCAAACCATCCTATGCAAGCCATAGTCTAAACTCTACATAAAGCACAGGGCTTCTTGCAGGCTGAATCTGGACATGATGGCAGCAGTCATGGGGTTAACATAGCCATTGCTTACTGCCACCACTGACATGCGTTGCCAATGCAGTACCTTGAATTCCTTGCCCCTCTGGGAACCCTGCGGGTCGCATAACACAGCTCTGTGGACTGGATCTGGCCCACAGGCCATAAGTTTGGCACCCTGCTCTAGTATGTCCTCTGTTTATTGTTTCCAGGACTGTAGTAAGTTGGGCTTATAGTTGTCAGCAGGTTTTGGATGGCTGCCTTTTGCTTGCTTAAGGGATAAGAAATTGGATATAGAGTCTCTCTTTTTTTGCTCATAAGTTCACAAAAGGGCTCATGGTCGAGAATGATCTGCTCAGTGGCCTGCATGAAACAAGCCTCTTTCCAGTGCCCTGAGAGAGGCATCCATTTCACAGAAACAGTCAGAATGGGGCTAACTGAGCTGCCTTGCCAGCAGTCCCAGTAGAGGCTCATAGACTTGGGAGACTAATTTCCTCCCCGCCCCTCGCTCACAGAGCAGGACTGTTGCTCCTCAGTGAGTGGAGTTGAGTATATGGGGGCCCGAGGGCCTTGACCCCTCTTGTGACAGCCCTTTTTCTCTGAAACGTGTAAAAGTTGCCACATGTCCATCATCTTGGGCCCCTCCGGCAAAAATAAAAGTTGGAGCCTATGAGAGGCATTGTACAGGTGGAGTTCCTGCTGCCTGTCCTGGGGACAGGGGGCCACCAATCCTTCTTCAGCACCTTCCACCCACCCTCACTTCACTCAGAGTGGCAAAGAGAAGGGGAAATGACGTTGCTTTTCAGGCCAAGAGTTTTCTGGAGTCCTACTTAAACATGCACCATTACATCCTCTTCTCTCTCATCCAGTATTTCCTGTTTCTGATCTCACTTGTCCCTTCTTTCTGAATTTTACAAGCAGCTCCTGGAGTTGTGCCTATTGCTCTTCAAAGGCATCTGCAGTGATTTCCCTCTCTACTTCTTAATATTTCTGTCTCTGGCATATGCCTAAAGACTCCTCAGTGTGCACTTTCCTTTTGGGCTCTTCTGGAGATCTGATTGCACTTCAGACCTGGTCACCTGCCTCCCCTGCTGGTCTCATCCTCAGCTTCGCACTCACCATGCTACTATTGCCGCTCAGTCATGACTTGAAGCTCCCCCACCCCACAGACCCTCTCCTGCTCTCGTTCCCTACCCAGCTCAGCCAGAGCACCCTAATTCTGACCTGCAGCAGCTTGCAGGGTTCTTGCTGCTGAGCTGATGCGTCAAGCAGGATGTCTGCATTATAGATCAAATGGCATTAATTAAGATTTCACTGAATGTGTCTGAGCCCTGTTGGCTCAGTGTGGGGAGGGAGAGAGGGGAGATGTCTGCATCTGGCTGTTATTTTCCATACTCTACATCAGTAAAATCTCTTCTCCAGACCAAAGTCCTTGTCTCTGTTTTTGGATTCCAGGGCATCCTGTTGATCTGTGGCACCTACCTGGCTGGTCTGACAGATAACGTCAGCTCTCCACCAGTGAATCAATCCTTGACGCTCATTGTCAGCGTCAACCTCGTTTTCTTCACTACTGGGACTGTCTTACTAGCTAACAGATTTTTCTACACGTGGCCCAACCTGGTCTTCGGTTTTACATCTGGAGGCATCTTTGTCTGCACGACCACGATCAACTGTTTCGTCTTTGTTCCTCAGGTATGAAATCAGCTCTGCCCAGAGTGTCTGGTCTGAAAGGCCGCCTCAGATTTTGACAAGTGCTGTGGATATTTCCTGGAAGAATTATTCTTGCCCATGGGGATAACATGGCAATCCAAACATGCCAGGGTCCAGAAGAAAAAAATGAGTAGCTCATTGTGGGATATCACACCTTCCATATCCAACACTGCTCACTAGTCCAAATCTGGCCAAGTTGGCACCAACTCAGATTTATTCTTATTGGTGCCTGGTCAGTCACATTGATGAAATAAGTTTTCTGGCATCTGATTCTATGCATTTATATTGCCTTCATTTATACTGCTTTTTGGCCCTGGCTCTCTCTTTAATGAAATTTGAGATTCTGGAGAAGATGGCAACAACTTAGGGGCTGTCCTACTGCTTTCTGCCATATTCAAACCCTGGAAACAACGTAGGTATTCCTTTCCTGATGGACACAGTAACCTGACACATGGGAGCTCAACACTGTAGACCTGTCTGACCTCACAAAATGTTCCTGGGCTTCTCTAATATCAACATGGAGCAAACAGGACCTGGGTCAACCATCCAGTTCACTTCAGTAGAGTTGCAGAAATGCAGGGCAGCAGTGAGAGCACTGACAGAGCTGTGTGCTGAGATAGCAGGGAAGATAGGGTTTGGGGCAGGAGGGAAACCCTTAGACAGAGCCTTTCTAAACTCTTCTTTTTTTTTTTTAAATAAAAAAACAGCTTGTTTTTAAAAAGATAAATGAATCTCCATGTGAGACATTATGGTCATTAGGGAAAACTTCTGATTTTTAGCTAAAAATTCTTGTAACCATTTTTGGCACTTTTTCGGCAGCAAAATTCTGTCCAAATCAGTAAGTGAATTTTTCAGCAAGTGAACAGTTTCGATGCGGTTTTGAAAACTTATATTTGGTTCAAAGTTGATTTAAAGCATCCTAGAATAACAGCAGAAGGTGAGTCCATTTCATATCCTGCCAAATGGAAACTAGTGCAGTCCTTCTTCCCCACCCCTGCCAGCACTGTTTTTCGCATACTTTTCTACCAACACAACCCAGCAGTGGAAGAGTGGAGCTGGCTCCGGCAGGGCTTGAAGGCCTGGTTCCAGGGAACCCAGGTACTCGTGATAGCTGGGGGGTCCCATCCACAACTCCAGGGGCCCAGCCCTTTTCCAGCCCCCCTTGCTGCTCTCTCAAAATCTGCAGTGTGCCCCAAGTCACCATCTATTTATGCCACCCCCTCCCAGTAGCTCCACACACACAAACTGCGCCGTCTTCAGTGCTTTTGTCTCTCCCAGCCCCAGACTCCAGCAGCTGCTCCCCTCCCCTTCTCGACTTGCCCCATGGCTCTGGTGGCTTTGCCCAGCTCCTTTCCCTCTGTGGCTCAGCCACTGCTTGTGTGGTTTGGTAACTAAAGCCTCCACTACCGTCCTTTGCTCTGCCAAATAGGGAGCCACATCCCTGCATGCTCCTGTCAGGCTGTGTCAGGTGCTTAAGGAGTCACCATCCAAGCTAGGGGGAGGGGAGGACCAGGCAGATGGGGGTGGAGAGACTTTGCAGTAGCCACCTGCTATCCTCTCAGCTCTGCCTTCTCTACTGCTACTAGTGCTTTGCTGTCCTCTCTCCTCCCCTGACATGCATAGAGGGGAGGGACAGCCCTTTGGGGATCACACTGGGCCAGATCACTGCTCACAGTCATAAGAAGTGCCATACCAACAGTGTCTGCCGGTGCCCAGGGTCTGTGCCACTCCTGCACTCTGGACTTGGTGCCTAGGGCCTCTTCCTCTTGGTGCCTAGGGCAGCTGTTCTCTTCAGCTTCTTATGCCAGACCTTCATCACAGTGCTGTGACCATAAACCTCCCTCTATTCCTCCCTCCTTCCATCTCACAGCAAGCCCCTTGCCACTGGCTGAGCTGCAGGTGCTGCAGTATAGGCAGACTCATCAAGCTTGGAGGCTCCAGGGCTGATGGTGGAGGCTGCAGTCCCCTGGGAGGTCTGCCCTTCTCCAGCTCAGAGCAGAAAGCTCAGCTCACCAGTGAGAATGGGGGAGGGTGTGAAGGAAGCCTGTCAGGAGGGCTCTGCTCTTTACTTCCAGTGTTTTCAGGAGAAAACTGCCATGCTGGCTACAGTCAGTGATAAGGAATCGGGTACCTCTGCTGCTAGAATTGGAGGGACCAGAGGAAAGGGTTGATGATTTGTTTTGATACTTATGCATGAGGGAGTTTTAGGGCCCCAGGGAATGAGGCAGGGGCTAGAAGCAGAATGGAGATAACTTTCACTCAGGTGTAGACGATGCCACAGCAAAGATGGGATGACTGCCCCAGATGCCAAAGTGAAGGGGCATCAACAGGCGCTGCTCAGCCTGGGCATGGCACGAGAGGGAGCTGCAAATGGCTGTTTGCGGGGGCTTGAAGATGGGGGAAGGGTGGATCCTGCCACTGCATGCACTCCCAGGCAAGCACAGGGGCTTGTGCCCCCCAGATCTGTGTGTGGGATGAGAGCGGGCTGCCACTGCAGGCTTGCCCCAGGCACCAAACTTCATTGCTACGGCACTGGGTATAGAAAAGAATGGCTCTTTCTCCAGTGATGCCCTCCCTCCTGCTCTGCACCACCCCCTTGCCTCCCTCTGCCTTGCGGTCTCAGCCCTGGGCTCCCCACACAGCTCTGCCAGTGCCCCTCACTGCTGCCGTGCAGTCCACCTGCCATTCCAGTTGCTGCAGTACAACTACTAAGTCCTCGGTGAGATTAAGGTCTTTGGGACCTGGAGCGTACCCGCCGTCTCTGAATATGCCTACCCTGTAGTTGGAGCTCATCAAATAATAAAACATTTCAGGGTAGCAAAGGAGGAGCTGATTTCATGTGCTGTAACTGTCCTGGGCAGTACATTATATACTCTGCCAGTGCTTACTTTCTGTGGCTGACCTGGATGCACAAGCATTTTGTTCCACTCGAACCTTTTAATTCCCTTTTGTTTTTTATTTAGCTTGCTTTTCCTAATGGATTTGCTCTTGCATTGCTCATTAGAGATGGGTGAATAGTTGGAGTCTCGATGTGCCCCCTAAGAGACAGGGGACAGAGCTGCCTGAGTGAACAGGCCTTGTATACATGCTCTTCCCCTTAGCATCCACGCTGTGCAATCATGAGAGAGGATGCTGGGCTACAGGGACCTGTGACTGACCCAGGATAGTAGCATTTATTCTTATGGTGTTTGTTCTGACACCAGTATAAAGGCAGAGGTGAAATGCTGTTGGCTTTCAGCCTGTCACTGATGATTCAGGAGTAAGAATGTGTGTGTGTGTGTGTGTGTGTGTGTGTGTGTGCGCGCGCACGCATGCACATGAACAAGAGAGACAGAGATGCTGCCTTTTTCTGCTGCCAACTCAGAGGAGGCCTGTTTTATCACCTGTTTGGAGGTTGTAGCATATGCAGGCTCTAACTGTCTCTATCAGCAGTGTGAGGCTTTGGTCCAGATTAGGGGTCAGCAACCCTTGGTATATGTGCCAAGCATGGCACGCAAGGCCAGTTTGCTTGGCACACCACCACCAGCTCAGGCTCTAAGCAGCTGCTGCCAGCCACGGAGCCCAGGCTGCTCCCAGCAGGCAGCTGGGAGGCTGCAAGCCCTGCTGCAGGAAGACCGGGCTCCATGGGCTCACTGCAGCCAGGAGGCTGCAAACAGCTGCTCCAGGCCCTGGCATGTCAGCACTCCGGCACCTTCCAAGGTAGACGTGGTTTTTTTCAGCACTCCAGTCAAAAAACATTGCCTACCCCTGGTCCAGATACATGGGTATGGGGCAGTCCAAGCAGCACAGTATCTCTGAACTGTGGTGTCAGCATTGTCCCCAGCAGGTTATGTGGGGGAGGGGAATAGCAGTGTGATGGGTGGGGGTGGGTGAGTTTACCCCTGTCTCTCTTTACTTGCCTGTCACATCTTTCCTTTGTCTCCATTGCTGTCCCTTGGTCTATGTCTTTTTCGGCATCTGTCCGTCTGTCTGTCTCTGTGTTTGTATAATCTATACATGTCACGTACATAATGGCCTCCTTGTGCTCAACAGCTCAGACACTGGAAATCCTTTGAAGAAGAAGAGAGCCAAACCATTAACCACATGGCAAAATATTTTAACAGCCCCAGCAAGAGCTTCCTCTCCATGTACAGCGAAGAGCAGATCTACCAGCTGATTGGGGAAAAGAACTCCATGAGGCAGCTGCTTACGGAGGTAACATGCTCTCTCGGGCAGCTTATAATGCTAGAAAGAGCAGCCTCCGTCTCTCATCTGCCTAGGTCTCAGGGGCCAGCAGCTGCTGTCCTCCCTCTGCTATGCTCCCCCCTCTCCCTTTGTCTGCTGAAGGATTTGTAGGTTTGAAAGGCCCGTGCTACATACAGCTCACAATGGTCGTTTCCCAGGATGGTGGCGTCCCTCCAGAGCCGGCTTGTGGAAAGGAATTGGGGTTTTTTTTAAACATCGTCTTGTCAATATATCACACTCAGAGCATAAACTGAGGCACATGGATCAATATGGCCTGAATTTTCACAGCCATGATGCAATGTGTTCCATGGGGAGCATCTTTTCAGCAGCAAGGCTGTTGCTCCTGCAACTCCAAATTGTAAATACAGAAATGCTCTGGCTTTTAGGGCCCCTCTATTCATTACATTTATGCCATGTTTAGCATGGTAATCACAGTGTAAATGACAAAGGTGCCCCTGATTTAAGGCTCCATAAAATGGTAAACCAGCCATAAAAATGTTCCACATATAATGTGGATCATTTTAAAGCTGGTTTGCATGGCACCTTAAACTGAATGTGAGCCATGTCCAGGGCTGCCACAGAACCAGTACTGACAGTGGTTGGCCCCACCTGCAGGACAGTCCAGGGTCTTGAACCACTCTGGGGCTCGGACTGCTCTGGGTTATGCTAGGCTGTGGGTTCCTGGCTTTCACCTTGCTGGTGCAGGTGAAAATCATGCTCTTTCTACTGGCAAGTAGAAAGAGCATGATTGGTATCTGATCCCTGATCCCAAAATCATGCCTTCTGCCATGTATGTGAGGCATAGCAGGTCTAGGGGTGATCCAAGCCCTGAGCAGGAGGCCCGATGGTTGGAACTGGGAATTAGATCTCATGGTGCCTTTCAGTGAACATGTACTAGGATCCTTAGAGAAGCAGTGTATTCCTGTGTAACTGACATAAATGTAATCTCTCAAATACACACACTAGGAGCAGCCAAGAGAATACAAAAGGAAACAGGCTGAACGAGCTTCAGGGCCATGTTTAAAGGCCTGTCCTTCTGCTTTCCCAGACTGTGCAGACTTTCTCAAGAGCCCTTAGGGAGCAGGTGAAACTCCCTGGGCTCTGAATTTTGGAAGCAAGAGGATGGTTCTGTGTGAGGTTTTCCTAGGTGTGTCTCAAGTCTCTGGTCTGCATAAACAAAAGCAGTGTCACACTGCAGCATACCCTTATACTTACCAGTCAACAGGCCCCCAGAGATCAATTTCTGTCAACTGCATGCTGTTATCTGAGCTTCCCACTTGTATATCCTTAAGAACCTCTCACTTCTTTTAAACCATCTGAAAGATTGCCACTTCCTCTGAAAAGGAGAGACTCAAGGCTTGGACAGACATGAACATACTTCACTGTAATTTACATATGTTTTGAATATTGATGAGGGCATGGCTCAGTGGATGGCTATTATGATGTTTGCCGGGAGATGGCAGGGAAGAAAGTAGCAGTCTGTTTGCCTTTATCAAATAGTTATCCCTGGATGGCTGTGGACAGATGAAGCTAAACCAATGTATCTTATGCTGTGGAGTTTTACCCCACCATTCTTTCGAGGGTAGTTGTCAACCAGATTGGGTGAAGCTCCCCTGGTTTATGGGTGTGTGTTATCTGTCTGCTACTTTTTTATGCTAGTGTAAAGCTAGGTTGCATCCATGTAAACATTTTCTCTGCCCAGGCCCTGGCTTCCTGACTTGCTTTGCCTTGGAACGCCCTGCCTTAGTGTAGTATCGGCATCGTTTTCTGCAGTGTACTTGACATGTTTGCTTGTTTGGTAACAGAAAAATGCTGTGATCGAAAGCCTCCAGGAGCAAGTGAACAATGCTAAGGAAAAGCTGATGAAGCTGATGTCTGCAGACTGTGGCTACAACCCCATGCACCCAGCTCTTCCTTCCACATCCCTCTCCCTTTCACCCCAGAACACCAATCGCCATGTTAAACTTAGTGGCTGTGACACGGATACTGAAGAGCCCCTGGGAGACCATATACCCCCTGGCCAGGAGGCAGGCTCTTGGCAGTGTTCCAGTCCTCCACATCCACAGTGCAGCCCAGTATCTCTTAGCAAAGGAGATTGTGCTGGGGACACCCAGGACCATAACAGTTATACAAGCCACCACTGCACCCCGCTAGAGGATCCCGCTGGCTCTCTGATACAACCCTATGACTCTGTGGGCATCTCTGAATATAACTCTAACAGGCTGCAAGAGAAATGGGTTCCTCAGAGTAGCAAGAAAATTCCAGGCAGTCCATTAGGGCCACGGAGCCAGAGCCCTGCAGCTGCGGGTGAGGGAGCAGTGCAGGCAGAGAACTCAGCCATGGTGAAGGAACAGCCCTTGAGATTCAGTTATGTGAGCAGTGAAAAGCTGCAGGAAATCTTGCAAGAGCTCAGCCTAGGCAGCATGGTTGGTGCCCAGGCCTCACCCTGGGGGTCCAGACAGGCCAGGCACGGTGCCCAGCAGGAAAGGAGGTCTGTGTGGAGGTCCCAGGAGAAGAACCTAAGCCCTTACTTGACCTGGAGGAGGAGGAGAAGAATCCCGTTCCATTCCCCTCCCCCGAGTTATCCTGGCTCCGCATCTCCTTTAGTTTGGTGTGCTGTGAACCAGACTGTCAGCAGGGCAGCTGCTGGACAAGGCTTTGATGAGGTTGCATGTGTGCCTCAGTCCAAAGCAGGTGACGACAGTGATGGAAGGTGCCTTGGTCAGACGTCATCCTCCTCACCAGCTGACAATGGCCAGGACCAGCCTGAGCAGCACAACTATGTTTCCAGCAAACACCCAGGGCTTGACCAAGCAAAGAATTGCAGTACTCTGCGACATCCGCTCCACATCCCGCTGCAGGAGGAGGATGCTCTACGGGAGCTGCGACGGCCTCTCATGCCCTCCTTGTACTGCTACCCAGACTCTGACTCCAGCAGCAGCTCCGAGGAGGTGTTTCACTGCTGCCACAGGCCTTACTGTGAAATCTGCTTCCAAGACCCTTGTGTCTCCAGTGACAGTTCTGTCACTGACACAGACCCAGAGCCAGGCGAGCCCCTCACCCTCCGGACAAAGCTCTACGGCAGGTCTCAACCTGTTGTGAACTTCAAAGAGGATCTGACACCCACTTTTGTGTAGACACAAAGGAGGCTGTCCTAGTCCAGTGGTGAGAGTAGGGAAGTAGGTTGTTCCGGGGGGTGAGAATAAAATACATAAAATACGTACCTGCCTTGGTTGCTCATTCAGATCTGGGCTAAGCCAGGGGCAACTGAAAACTGCAGCCATTTGATTAGAGATGTTACAAGAAGTGGGTCGGTGGTTTTAATCTGGCCACTTTAGGTGTCCCTGGGGTGCAGGCACCTGTCTATCACGTTAATGGGCCCTGAGATCCTGAGGACTGAATGAACTGTAGCAGTGGAGCGCTCTGGCTCAGGAGTGGGAAACAGCATGCGTGGGAAACCTGATTAGCTTTTACCTAGTCAAGACTACCCCACCCCCTCAGGGTTGGCAATGTAGGCTGCTTTTCCCTAGCACTATGTTCAATTAGCTATTTTAAAAGAAATACAGAAAATTTTTCACCTTGTCACTCATCCCCAAATGTGCTAGTCTCTCAGCAAAGCAAGAACCTGGGGGTGGCAAAAAAAAAAAACACTAGACTTTCTATTTTTGTTGGTGTAGTCTCTGAGCAAGATAATGAAAGCTGGGCCTGGCTTCTCCAGGGGTGACTTTGCAGATATTTCATTCAGTTCAATTACCCTGCAGCAGGTAGAGAGGGAGGAAAGCCGAAAAATCTTACAGGGTCTGCAAAAGATTGTTTTAATATAACTGGCCAAATGCCCTTTGTTTTACTATCTTGTGTTGGAGGATGCAGTAGATTTGAAAGGCATGGAGGTTTCTAAATGAGTACTGTCTGCTCATTTTTCACCTCGAGAATATAGACTCTGGGGTGTCTGGTTTGGTTAAAGGACCTCAGTGGGGAGGCAGCACTGAGACCTAAGCCCAGTGCCAATGCCCTATTTGTGGCGTGGAGATCTTTAATAAACAGATGCAAACAAACCCAAATTTTAAACAGCGCAAATAACATTTTCTTCTTGGTTACTCTCTCGGGATGGCAGAATTCTGCCCTGTGCTCTGCTCACCCTGCCTCCACACTTGACATGGATGCCTAAGGTAATAAAGCAAGCAAAAAGAGAACATCTGAAAAGAGGTCCCCACCTTTCAGCCCTTCATCCTCAGTAATAAAGAAGCAGACAAGGGCACAATCCCAGTGCTGTTCTCCTCTGCCTTTCGCTTTACAAGGAACCTGTTTCCCTCCCTTCCCCAAGCTGATCTTTCCGCTGTTCTCTGATCAAGTCCCTGGGGTTGCCCAGTGCATTCGGGTGCTTATGCAAAACAGTGCAAGAGTCCACCTGATCCTTCATGTCCAATCCCCTGCCATCACTAGTAAGAACGTAATTGGTCTTAAGTCTTGGTGAATAAACAAGAACATCCATTGTGGAGCACTGGCCTGACACCCCATAGCAAATGAGGAGGAGCTTTGTGTAAAACCAAAGGATTCCAAATGTGCAGGGAGTCCCAGGAGGAGAGACCAAAGTGCTGGAAATACCTTGGGCCTCTGCCTGGCAGGGAATGTAATCATGCCTAGCTGACTTGGAGTCTTAGACGATGAGCTAGGCCCTACATTACAGAGGAAGGCAGATTTCCCTCCTCCCACCTTTGATAGTCCTTGCCAGTCTAGCAAATTGCACAGTGCAGGCCAGACAAAAATAGAGCAGGAGAATAATGCCCTTCCTGGCACAAAGGTTGACCCCAGGTTCACTCCTGGACCACCTCCCTGCCTCAAGTCAAGGGAGACAAGAGCCCTGGTTTGGAAAGAGACAGAGCTGTATGCAGCTTCCCACTGCAGCAGACTTTGGACCTGCTTAATGCTGAAGTGCAGAACTGACTTGTCTGGCAGCTGCGGCTGTGCTCCAAGGCTTTATTTGTAGCTGTTAGCTATCTGACAGGCTGGAAGCTTGGCTTGCTGTGGCTACAAAGCACTAGCCCTGAGACCAGACCAAACTGGGACACCTGAAGACTGGGCTATCTATCTCACAGCCTGCAGGCCACATGCCCACAAGGAGTTAATTTGTGGCCCATAGACTCCCACCTGGGCACCACTCCCAGGACTGCTCCAGCTGCTGCTGCCACCAAGGTCTCTGGGCTCCCCCTCCTCCTCCTTCCCCTTCCTGCCCCTTCTCATGGGGAGGGGTGTGCTGGTGGGATGGCAGCAGACCCATGCTGCAGGCATCCTGTGGGGTCTGTGGTCCACGTGGGTGCAGCCTGTGCAGCATGTGGCCCCAGCTGCTCCAAAGTTGGACAGCCTCTCCTGAAGGGACAGATAGCCTGCAGTGTCCTGTGCAGTGCCCTCTGGA
This sequence comes from Caiman crocodilus, assembly GCA_030014935.1. Classification (NCBI taxonomy): domain Eukaryota; kingdom Metazoa; phylum Chordata; order Crocodylia; family Alligatoridae; genus Caiman; species Caiman crocodilus. Next base: position 117,167,448 of record JAGPOW010003648.1, on the reverse strand, counting down.
TGCCCTTTCCTTGCAAGCACAGGCACTGTGCATACAGCATGAACGACTCGTGCTTTTTCTGCTCCTCCAGAACGTCCCAGCAAAGCCCAGGAGAAGAGGTGGGTTTAGTTCTGATAAAGGATGCATGTGTTGATGCAATGCTGGGGGGAGCCTGCGGTGCTCTGGGCAACTCTCCAGGGCTCCTGTGGAGTTAGGGCATCTTTGAAGTGTTGTCAGACCTGGAAGCGTCTTTTGAGCACTTTTCACCGAGCAAGTAGGAATTGTTAGCACTGCCCCACTGTCTAGCCCAGATCAGGTAGTGTCTGCAGTGCAGCGCTCTGGTCAGCAGAGGCTGCTGCCATCCTGCTTCCCCTGGGCACTCCCTGGGGCTTTGCTGTGTGAGAAGGCAGCAAGACCTACCTTCCAGCCTCATATCTGCCCAGTAACTCCCAGGGGGCTGGACTTCACCTCCTGGTCCTGATCATCTGTCAGGGTTACAGCAAGGCCCTACTTTGTGGCAGAGGCTCCAGGCCATTGACTGCGCGGAGGGTTGGTATGGACAGCAGATGTCAGGGGGATGCTATAGACAGCAGGTATAGTCCTTTTGGGGGAAGAAATGGATGAAAGGTACTGCCCAGGACGAAAAGTCTTCCCAGAGAGCTGGGGCAGCAGGGTACCCCATGGGTGCAAGGGAGGCAGAGTGGACCTTTCTGCTGTTGGGTGAGCAGGTGCCAGGGAAACACCCAGGCTAGAAAATCTCCAGGCTTATCTACACCACATGTCCTGGCATGGAGGGGCCCAAGCATGCCTACACCCATAAGCACACACTAAACCTAGGAGCACACTGGTGAAGCTGCTCCAGACTTATCCCAAATGCCTCTGCCCCAGGCTTTGGTGTCTGGTGGGCCTGGGAATGGCCAAGGAGTGAAATTATTGGTGACCGTCCATGTTTTGAGTGTGATTGGGTTTCTCCATGCTGCCTCAGCAGTGTAGACAAGGTCTTAAAAGCCAGGAGTGAGGGGAGGGGATTGTCTGGGGGGGGTCACCTTCCTGGGATGGTGTTTTTTTCACATTTACTGGGCTGTCAGCAGTGGCTGCTCTCAGATTCCCTCGGGACCATCCGCCAACCCGTTCCCAGCCTTGGGTATGCAGCTCCAGGCTGGGAGGGAGAGCTTTAAATGTCAGACCAATCAGGTGGCAGAGGGAGGGGGGGCACATTTGGCCCAGGGAGACGGGATGGAGGGGACATGTCCTCCCCCACTTCAAAATTAATTTGCCGCCTCCTTTGGTGGACACGAAGGAAAGAGAATCCTGCCTCCACCCCAGGGACCAGTACCCAAAATGGGCAACATCAAGTGAGAGAAGAAATGGAGATGCTCATTCCCTGAAAGGAATACACATAAATAACAGTTCTGCATGCATGCCTCTTTTATGCAAGCATTTAGGCAGGAAGCTGTTTTTCTCCACCCCTGAAGAAGCCAAGCTGCCAGACCTTCTCTGATGGCACCTGGGGAGTGGCAGCCCCCCTAGCACTGAGCAGCACTTAAGACAGAGGGGCAGGTGGGGAGGCTCTTGGGGGCTAATTGGTTTTGGATAAGCATCCAAAGCCCCTGCTTCCAAAGCGGTGCATGCCCCTTTTCTGCCCCTGGAGGGCTGAAGGCGCTAGTGTTGACACCTTGCTAACATGCCTGCATATTGTACCTGCTATCTTCAAGCCAGGCCTGCTTGCCAAGTTTGTAACTAGACAGAAGCAGGGGCCCTGGCCCTTACTGCCACCTAGAGAGAGGTGAAAATGGAGGAGGTTTACAGAGACCAATACATTTATGGTACTATTCCCATGGCAGTGGCCACACAGAGAACATTATGTATCAAGACAAAGGACTTGGAGGTGACCTGCTGGTGGGGTATAGACAGATATAGCACTTCTGGCAGCATTTTACCCAATGCGTCCATACTTTCAAGAGGATGGACAAGGCTTTGGTAGGGGCCTAGGACCTCATTTCATGTCAGACTTAAGTGACAGCCTACAATACTGAGGATGCCAGGACCAGTGACTTCTTCTACCAGACAACCAGAAGCTTTTTGCTTTTTGAGACCCCAGACCAGCCCAGTAGGCTCCCCATCACCATTGCCACGTGCCCTGCAGCCCCTGAGAATAGTCAGGGTCCCAGCCACAAAACTGGGAATGGTAAATCTGCTTGTATCACAAATAATTGCTAATGCAAGCCAAGTTGGCATTTATTTTTATTCTTATGGTAGGTACCGCATTCATGGTGGATATAAGAAAGTAACTATTCCAAGTCCTTCTCCCCTCCCTTAATGTTACAGTCTCCCTTTGCCTGCTTGAAAAGGCAATGAGAGTGAGCAAAAATGTCCCCTTATCTAGGATCCTCTCCTGCCCCTAATTCCCTTAGTCCAGGGACGGGCAAAGTCCAGCCTGAAGGCTGGATCAGGCCTGCGGCAGACTCCATTTCCCAGCACCCCTGCCCATATTGCTGCAGCAAGTTTCCATTGAGACCCCAGCAGCAGTGATGTGGTTACAGCACAGGGCCAGGGTTTTCATAGAGACTGGCCCTGGCAGCACTGGCAGGGCACACGGTTGGGGCTGGGATCTTGTGGCGGTGGCAGCGTGGTCCAGAGCTAGGGTAGAGCTGCAATCTGCTGCCTGCATGCCCCAGGCAAGGGCATACAGGCAACTGTCACCACTGCAAGATCCAGCCCCGACCCTGGAGTAGCTCCGTGCCCAGCCATGCACCCTGCCAGCGCTGCTGGGGCTGATCGCCATGGGAACCCTGGCCCTGCGCTGTCGTGGTGCCGTCACTACTGGGGTCTCCTTGGAAACCAGCCATAGCAATGCAGGCAGGGGCTTCTGGAAAATGGAGTCAGGCTGCCGGCCAGATCCACCATTTTGCCCACCTCTGTGTACCCAAATGCCCAACACTGTGACCCTTGCCCCTACCACAGTCTCTGCTGACTGCCCTTCCGGTGTGAGTGCCACAGTCTGTTGGCCTGTCTGCCATTTTGCACGCTCAGCTTCTGCCCACGCTGAGATTCAGCAGAAAATCCCGTGATTCAGAAATGCAGGTATCCAGTACCAAGCCTCGTATGGGTCCCTTAATACGTTATTACATGCTGCATTTTTGGGAAGGCAAGGGATAAAAGCAGAAAGTCAGGAGACATTTGTTATTTTTTTGAGATCTAATTGTGAATACCTTATAGTTTCTGTCCCAGTGCATCCTAGAAAGGCCTTTTCACATCAATAGCAACCTGAAGCTTTTTTTAACATCAGTGTAACTCTCGCTGCCTTTGGAACCATGAAAACTTTGCCCATGCATTTTTAACCAACTCTGAGCCGTGCAGTGGTGACACCCAAGATACAAACAGCCAAGGCCATGCAAAGCACACGTTGCAAGGCACCACCACAGCCACCGCTCCAAATCCCTGAAGCTCATTGCCCAGCAGCGTTAATGGTGCAGCAAAACTTGACCCCCATGTAACAGGGAACCCTTGCCCTGTTACTGGGAAGGGCCTTTTAAGAGCAGGGTTTCTGTGGCTCAGGAGGATGATGAGGGCTCGGGGGAGGAAGACAGCTGCAATGGGCACTGGGAAGAAGCCCCGCTGGCAAGCAGTGAAAAGGAGAGGAGACAAGGTGCCTGCACCTGCCAGTCACGCTGCCCCAGGGGGACTGGACTAAGAAGAGGGCAGGCAGCTGGCAGGGCTGCGGGGGCTAATGAGAAACCCTGTGCTGCAGACATACATCTGGCAAGCCAGAAAGGGAGAGGCTTGTGGGAATAAAAGGCTTGCCCTCAGGCTAAAGAGGGGACTGTAGCCCTGGCTGGGATAAATGCAGAGCTCCCAGGCAGGCCACAGCAGCACTCGGAGGCACAGTAAGGGAAGCTCTGGTGTATAGGGGTAAAGAAGTTTTGCTTTGTTATGTTTTTTCCCCTTTTTCCTCTGAACAGGTGCAGAAGGGTGAAAAATGGAAGCTCACGTTGTTTCAGTGTTGTGAGTGCCTGGAGGGCAGGCAGTATTTTCATTGTGGTTAGGCTAATAAGAGCCAGAGGACTGGGAACACCTCGTGGAGGCACCTCAAAGCACCCTGTGAGTTTTAACCCCCTTTAGGCTGAGGGCCAGAGAGAGATGAGTGCTGAGAAGGGGTGGGAAGAATTGAACTCCTTTGAGCCCAGGAGCCCCAGGACATAGGCTGTGAGACTTACAGCCCAGCCAAGCTGCTGCTGCCAAAAAGCTAAGGCCAGAATAAGGGATCTATGGGTTAAAGGTAGCAACCAACGTAGGCCAAGACTGAGAGGGTCAAGGTCTAGACAAACACAGAGGATGGAGCCAGATGACCCAAAGGACAATACTACTCCAATGCTTGCAACCCCTTCTTCAGGAGTAGCTAGTCCATCCCAGTGTGGCAGGCGAGGCGCTGGGCAGTGCTACCAGAAAGCTGGACTGGGGCAGCCGCTGGGTGTCCGTATTGCTTGTCAGGGCTAGTCCTGTCACACCTGGCTGTGCGGGAACAGACCAGACATTGCAATTATAGAGAACATAACTGTGCCAGTATAACTCTTACACTGTAAGGCAAAGCGGGCTTCTCCTGTGTTCCTGAATACATGGTTGTACCTTTCCAGCTATCGAGAACATCAGGGGGCACCATTCAGGAGAACAGCAGCAAGGTATACCTCGCAGGACTGCCCTTAGCCTTCATAAATTTGCCTTTTTTCATCACAGAAACCAGAGGATACTTCTCCACAGTGAGGCATGTGTCAGGGGGGCAAATGCAATCACTAGCCTGCCCCCCTTCCCTAACTTTGTTATTTAGTTACTTGAGTCCATCCAGCCTCTCAGAATACCACAAGAACAGCAGCAGAACACCATGCAGCCCGCCAGATAGGAAAAACCTTCTTTTCTGTCCAAGCCCCCGAGATCTGGAATAGACTCCCTCCAGAAGCAGTGCAGGCACCTACTCTCAACTCATTCAAGAAACGTTTGGATGCTTATCTTGCTGGGATCCTGTGACCGCAGCTGACTTCCTGCCCCTGGGGCAGGGGGCCGGACTTGATGATCTCTGAGGTCCCTTCCAGCCCTAATGTCTATGAGCCGATGAGATTGCAGCTCTGTGAGCCAGGAAGATTTAATGCATCCTCATACTGAAGCGTCCATGAGCACAGAAGAGGCTTTGCCATCTCCAGGATCCTCCTAGCTTGGCAGGAGAATCCAGTGTTGGCATCTCAAAATTGTAGAGACATTTAGTCATTGCTACTGTGGAAACGGAGTAATGGCAAACAGGTGTTTGTTATATTGTAAGGTTGGCAGCGACAGTGCCCAGCCCCTCCTGGACACCAGTGAAAACTGCCCCCAACTCCCCACCCTCTGGCGAACTTGAGCGTAAAGATGTGTAGGGAGCTGGAGGTAAGATCTGTGAAGCATGAAAAGACATGTAGAGAATGGAGGGAGGGAGCTCTTGAGGTGAGAGAGGAGGAAATCCCTGTCTTCTTTCCTTATATGAGGGAGCTCCATTTTCTCCTGTCAGCTAAGTAGCTGCCCTGTATAAAATATGCAGCAGAGCTTGAGTTCTGCAAGGCCAGGCCCACACATTCATGAGGAATGAGGAAAAAGGTGGTGGTCACACAGCAGACCCCCAGACCTTGGGGCAGACCACCTCTCCTTCCCTCCCAGTTGCCATTCATGCCTTCATCCTATTGGAAACAAAAAATAAAGGTGCAGAGAGAGCCTCAAAACCAACACTTAGATCCAGAAATCCCCAAGCAGTATGTCAAAGCCTTCAGACCCTTTCCTAAGAGCAGACAAGGTTCTTCGGGTCGATGTGATATTTTTTATTAGACCAACTAAATAGTTGGAGACACTGTTCTTTGCAAGCTTTTGGGCACAAACACCCTGGTTCAGGCATAGGGAGAGTCTGCTGGTGTTTTGTGCTGTCCTTGATGGAATAGAAGCCAATATGAAAAATGCAGGCCTATAAAAATGCAAATGCGAAGCAGTGAGGATCAGAGGGGATGGGAGACAATAGGTGTGAGACAGGTACGTGTAGGGGAAAGGACAAATGTTGAACAAGTGATCGAATATAGTTGGTAAAATGTATAGTGGTTACCTGAGGTTATCCAATGACAGGCAGGTTGTAACGTGCTATATATCCAATGTCTATATTTAGTCCATTTGTATTCAGTGGGTTGATGAAGTGAAGTTCATAGGTTTGTCTGTGAAAAGTGTTTTGTAAATTCCCTTTGAGGATTAGAACTGAGAGATTGGAGAGAGAGTGGCTGTCGTGTGAAAAACGTGAGCATATTACCCCTGGCCAGTCAGTCAGGAGGAGGAGGACCAGCTCTGTCACCCAGCCCTCGGCGGGGAATTGCCCCTTACTCCTGGAAAGCGGCAGGACTGTACAGGCAGGAGTTGAGGCAGGCATTACTAAGTCTCCTCAGGCCTTCTGCTCAGCACCCACCCTTTCCTTGTTGGTCTCCTGTCACTCCGCAGCTACTTTAGCAGTAGTTAAACCGGGGCAGTCAAAGTCCCACGCACAGACTGGATCGGGTCTGTGACAGCCACCAGTTCCCAGCAGCCTCTTCCTGTGTGGCTATAGCCAGTTTCCATGGAAACCCCACGAGTGACAACACTGTAAGAGCACAGGGTCAGGGTTTCCACGGAGACCAGCCCCAGCAGCATTAGCAGTGCGTGCGGCCGGGCAGGGAGCTGCTCCAGGGCTGGGGCCAGGGCCAGGGCTGGGAGCCGGTGGTGACAGTGTAGTCTGGAGCTCAGGCCGAGCTGCCCACGCGTCCCAGGCAGAGGTGTGAAGGCGGAGGATCCCAGCTCTGCCCTGGCTCCAGATCCCGCTGTCGCCGCTGCAAAATCCCAGCCCCGGCTCCAGAGCAGCTCTCCGCCCAGCCAGGTATGCTGCCGGGACCGGTTTCCATGGAAATCCTGGCCTTGTACTGTCACAGTGTGTTGCTGCTGGGGTCTCCATGGAAACCGGCTGCAGCGACACGGGCAGGGGCTGCTGGGAAATGGAGTCCAGCTGCCGGCCGAATCCTCCCTTGTGTCTACTGAGTTCAACCATTCTTTCTTATAGATCAAATGCCTAGGAAAAGGCTTCCCTAGACAGGAGAGTAGAAGGTAAATGGAGTCCTCAAGGACAAAAGGAAAGCTGACACCATGTGTGTTGTTGCGTTTCATAAGGAAAAAGGCGAGTTCGTGGGTAAGGTGGCGTCGGGACCTTTGCCAGACTAACCCACAGTGAGGTTACTGAGCGTACCCTGGTTGTTAATGAGGCCTTGGAGAACAATAGACAACTATCCTCCACGGCTTGATGCAGGGGAGAATAGGAACAGGAATACAGCCTCCATGGTTGCTGAAGAACCTCTGTGAAGTTCAGTGGAGCATTCGCTCACCAGAGCTCGGCGCCAGCAGCGTTCCTGTCCCCAGTCAGCTGCACAAAGCTTTTTTTTGCACGTTATTAAGGCTCCTTATCGTGCTTCTCAGTGGGCCTCCTGCCTCGAATAGCAGCCTTGAAATTGACACAACCTAATCAGTTCAAGGCTGGTTTAGAAGCATTGAAATTGGCAGCTCGTCCTCAGTTTCACAAGCAGGGCAGTCGGAGGGAGTGCAATTACATTACAAAGCAGACAGTGGGACTGAAGAGTTCCTGTGCACTTAAGTGATTTCTGCACTTAGCCATTACGAGGAAAACTGATATGTATTACAGCGGAAGCGGAGCAAAAGATCTGGGACTGGTGTTTTGTTTTTCAGTTAAGCTAATTATGCACGTATCCAGCATTTGCAGAAGTGGAGGATGCTGTATGGGTTCTGCCACTCTTGCATCACTGCCACTGGGAAGCCCTAGTCCCTGCCAAGCCAAGGATAGCCTCTTAAGGCTCAGCCAGCCTTATATAACTGCACAGCAGCAGTTCCTCTCTACCAATGTCAGATGCCTCCACTGCGACACTCCCCTGTTGTTTAGCACCTGATCAGTGGCAGGCCGGTGTTGCACGCTCCCAGAGGATGAGAATGGCCGTGTGTGTCTGAAGGGACGAGGGAACCCTTATGTTGTGTGCTGATGTTGCAGACCGGGGGGATCCAAGCAGGTCTCCAGGACAGTGCCTCCTGGAGCGGCTTCTCAGTCTCAGTATCCTTCTCCTGATGCACTTCTTTGTGGTTTTCTACATCCAGCTGCAGGTGGAGAAAGGAAGAGGTAGCTGCTGCTGCTTCTCCAAAGACCATTGCCCAAACCACTGCTTAGTATAGCTGTTGGTTCCCAATGCTGCAGTCATCTGACAGCTGAACCAGCCACTCTTTATTCCCCATTACTCTCCCACCTGTGCCTTGGTGCTTTGCCCATAACAGTCTTTTAGGGGTCTGAAAATAGCATCTTGAAAAGCAACTTGAAAAAATGCAGATCATGGACTGGCAAGAGAGGAGTCATGGGAGTTTTACAGCGTGGACGTAGAACATGGGGACTTCCAGCCACCTTCCATTAAATATCCCGTTGTGCATCACAGGAACAATCGCACAATGCTTGGGGCATAGCAGCAGCGCAAGGGAGAAAGATTTTGAGTATGTACATTGGGGGAATGTAATGAAGCAAAAGCTAACTGTTTAGAGGTATTTCCTTTGGAGCAGTTACGGAAACACCTTTAGACCAACGGACCTAACTCTGACGTAAACTGCATTCTCCACTTCCCCCTGTGTAGACAAGCCCTTAATCAAACTGGTTTCCTTGCACAGAGGGCACCCTTTATCCCCTTTCATCCTGGGTTTCATGCTTGGACCTTTGAGCTATGTAGCAGGGACCAATTAGGGAGTCATGGGACCAGGCAGGGGACAGGATATAATAAGTCCAGAGGCTGAACTAGTCAGGCAATCTAGCCCTGAGAGTCATGGAGAGAGGAGCTGCTGGGTATCAGGGTGCCTGTGTAACAGCTGAGCTGGGGTAAGCAACTCTGGAGGTTTGAGGAAGGGACTAAGGGCTGGAGGGACCAACAGGCTGGGAGTAAAGAAGCCTGGGAACTTGGAATAGAGGGCTTGGGGTCCAGAGGGAGAGGGCTTGAGCCCAGGAGAGGCTGAGTAGGCAGGACCAGGGGCCTGTAGAATTGCAAGTGTGCAATCTGGGGGGATTGTCACTAGGACTGAGGCTGGAGCCCAGGAGGGGTGAGGCCAGAGAGCCTGGAGGTCTGGAGCCCAGGAGGAATACACGTAAACAGGGCCAGGAAGCCTGAAGGTCTCACTGACCCAGGAGTGAGACCAGGGGAGCCTTGGAGTCTCAACTGCCCTAGGAGTGGGGCCAGGGCTCAGAGAAAGGGGCCAAAGACTGGGGGTCACAGCTGGAGACTGAAAGGGGCTAAAAAATCTGTAGCCCAGGAGAGATTAGGATTGGGGCTGGGAGCCTGTAGCCCAGGGGAGGTGCTAGGGGGCTTGTAGCCTGCGAGGGAGGAGAATGAGTGACATCCATGAGGTTGGGCTTGGGTACTGGGGAGGATGGAGCCCACGTTATGAGCCATTAAGGTGATGAGCGGGGCCCCCAGTGCTTAGGAGGAGACCTGGCTTGGGAAGCCCTGGGGCAGCCTCCCTTTTTCGAAAGTATCAAGGCGCGGTAGGGGAGGAAAAAGAGAGACTGCCCAGAGATAACAAAAGGAAATGAAGCTGAGAGGGCTTCAGGGGCATCACAGCCACCTGGGAAGGGGAGATCGGGGCGGGGGCTACAATGAAATTTGGGGTGGCTGCAGGTCCCCCTATAGTCCCCCTCCCAGCTGCAGCCCACCCAGCCCTACCCCATGCAGATCTGGGGGCACATGCAGCCCCCCACTCATGCCCCTGTGCCCCCCCCAGACAAGTGGTGCGCAGTGAAGGGAGCTGCACCCCTCGGATGAGCCACGGCTCCATCCTGCACCCACCCCGCCCTGGCTGGGCAGCACCTACTCCAGCCCCAGACCTACTCCCTCCCTCACCCTGGGGGGTGTTGATCTGCCCCCCACGCTCCTTCCCTACCCCCCTCCCTTTTCACCACAACAGCCTTACCAGCTGGACTTAGCTGTATCAGACATTGGATCTGTATGGGCCGACTTGCCCCCTTAAAAATTGGCTATCGGTATCGGCCTCCAAAATCTCTGTCGGTACACCCCTGATTAATGGCAATACATTCAATGCCAATCTATAGCACAGATATTGCAAATAGAATTGGAGATCTATTAGGGGGCCCCTGTCTTATTCCACGTGTGTCTGTCAGGCTTCAGCCTTGACCTGGCCAGCATAGCTACTCATCTCATCCGGATACCCTAAGGCTGACTCCTCAAACTGGTCAGAGCTGGCCTGACACCTCCAGTAGGGCCGAACTCTCCGCCTGTTCCTTGTCACTGGCATGGTCAGTTGACTCCATTCCCCACATCGTAACCCCTGGGCAGCAACAGGAAGCGTCTGGGCCATAGGGTTGTATCTGGCTCCTGACTGTTCTGCTGCGCGCTCTTATCACTCCCACACTCTACCTAGGCTTGCTTTCCTAGCCTCCTGACTCGGCTTGCTGGAAACCTTGCTTTTGGTGTACTCTTCCAATGCTTTGACTTTGCTTGCTCCTAGACTCTGCTCTTGGCTTGATCTCCTGGCTTCCTGACCTGGTGTATTGACCTGGCCTGGCTGCCTTCCCTGCTTTGTCCCCTGGATTGTGCTCGCCCTTCCTGAATTCCCTGAGAGGTTCGTGCCTCAATTCCCCGGGTGGCCCCAGACCCAGCTACTCGAGCCCTGGCGTGACAGTGTCCTTGCATCATCTGCTGGACTCTTAGCTTCTGGCTGAGGCCTTAATTCATCTGGATAGGTAAAGCTATGCCTAACTAAAGCTGGGTGCTTCAGTGGGAGAGGAGCAGCGTGTAGAAAACCTGTCCTGTTTCCACACTGTCTGTAAAGATCAGGCCTTTTAGTGGGGCTTTTATCTAACAGAGACTGAATCAGCTTTAGCTAAAGCACCCAATCTTTATAGACACTGCAGAGCAGGATTGAAGTAATGTACTGGAAGAAGTAGCAAAGTGCATCTTTTTTAAATCTCTGCAAGCCACAGAGATCTAACATACAAAACCAAAATAGGTGTGGCTCATGGGTACTGAGCACCCACTAATGTTTTTTTGGTGAATGCTTGAGTCCTGGAGCATTCATGGAGCCAACACCTATGCCTGCTTCTGAATTGTCATGCTGATTTCCTGATTTATCACATTGGGAACTTTCTAATGGCTGAGAAGTGGTCCCATTCCCCAACATCCTGCCAAGCTCCTTAAAATAAGCCTCTGCTGCAGGCAGGATTAAGGGGTAGGGAGGGAGGAGAAAGAGAGAAGTAGTAAGTGTCAGAAAACTGAAAACTTACTACCTCCAAAGGGTGACTGATTGGGTGAGGCATGGCTAGGGTGAGGCCAGGTGGCCTTGCTGGCTATTCCTCTGGGGCAGGGACAGCATCCCAGTGTGTTCCTGCACGTAGTCGTACAGGGTGCAATCTCCTCTTCTGTGTTTCCACCAAAAGCCAAGTCAAAAGAGCGTCTTGTCTGGAAAGTAAAGTACTTTGGGCCAGATCCACAGATGGGCTTAAATGCCTGCCAGCACCTTTTTGGCACCTAGGTCCAACATTTAGGCACAGTTGAGATCTTCCCTGCTTAGCTGCTACATAACCCTGTAGGTGCTTAACATCCTCCCCATCCCTGCAGCACTCAAGTTTCTTTATGTAAAATCCCAGGATGCCAGCGACCTGCCCCTGGGCATGCCCATTCTGAACTTGCAGGGATGCGCGGACCCCAAGCCCCAGCAGGAGCTTCAAACGAGGCACTCTCTTGCCCCTCTTCCCAGACACCTCCCAAGCACAACCTTCAGGTTAGGCCTCAACCAAGAGACAAGCAAGGATGTGGGTACTTCCCACTTTACCCAATCTGACTTACAGGCTGGATGCGGGGGCAGATCTGGCAGGAAGGGGGGGTGTAGTTGTGCAGTTGCACCCCCCACCCTTTAATTCCTGCTCTACTCCAACTTTAAAACCAACTGCCTGGTGGTGACGGCTGCATTTCTATTCACGCAGTGCTGAGGGAGTCAATTGACTTCTTGCCCTCTGGTGAATCTTTCCAGTTCCTATTCATCTCTCTCCACTCCACAGACCTTAAGGACCCTCTCTCCATCTTCACATTTCACTCCTCAAACAATCTTTTCTTCTTCAGTGTTGCTGTCTGGTAGCCACCCCTGGTAACTGTCTCTTCTATTTTCACAGCCCTGCAGATCGTTTTTAGCTCTAGCTAAAAACCTTAACTCGGGTGTGCTGCTGTTAACACGGGTGTTGAAATGACTGCCAGTGGAGTATCGGAGGCCTTCGAGACACTCAACAAAACTCGATTTTGTTTTCTGGATCTGAAGTGTACATTTAACTCCAGTGACTACAGGACTAATGGCAGTATCTTTTGACTATTTTTGCCTAGTTTGTAGTGGTTTAAAAGCTTTATCTATAACCGAGCAAATTGGTACACATTCTGACAGTTCTGATTGTTTTTGCTTTGATCTTAAATTGAATAATACAGTGCCAGCCCCCTGGCACGTTAATAAAGCATCTAGGTGGTCTTTAACTGAAGAACATAAGTATTGTGTTATATGTGATGATATGCCACGGTATCTGGGCTGGTTACTTTAGGTGCCGCGTACCAACTGAGAGGGTGGAGCTTAGGATCAGCATTTAATATCAGATCCCTTAGCCATTTCCACCTCCCCAGGTGACCCAGACAGCTCAAGCTTCCTGGGTGCTATAGGTGGCTCAGGACACCACTCAACTCCCTGAAGTGGTTCAGTTCTGCAGTGCTGGGCTTCAAATGCTGAAATCCCTTTCTAGACCTCACCAAACACCAGGAAATGCCAACCTCAACAATTTTGTACTTCATTTATTACCCCTTGTGCACATGCAGCATATGGCCATTCTTAAGTATATGTATTAGCAGTTGTAACAATCATAGGACTAGCAGATAGCCACATGCTGTTATCACTGATGGACCTTCGCCTCCTCATTCAGGCCCTGATTCAGCATTGTATTATTCAAACATGTGCTTCCTTCTGTTGACTGTAAGGAGACAACTCATTACATAAGCTGCCACTTATTAAGTCAGACCATAGGTCTGCCTAGCTCAGGGTCCTGCCTCACAGTGGCAGATGGTGAGTAGTAAGGAGGCTCTGCAGTGTCTGTAAAGACTGGGCGCTTTAGCTAAAGCTGATTCCGTTAGCTATTAGATAAAAGCCCCAGGAAAAGGCCTGATCTTTACAGACAGTGGGCAAACTGAGCTGAAGTAATGCGCAGCCTCTGTGTATGCACAGGATTTGGTGAAGGGATGCCAAAAAAAAAGCACCCACCACTGAAAAAACAAGTCAGTACCTATGGAAGCAGGCAAGATTACTATGGATCAGCAGGGGCTTTGATGTCCTTAAGAAGCTGGCTGTATAATGCAAATGAATTTCCCAAAATTTGCCAGGCTGTAGGCTTAGCTACAGTGCCCCAAAGTGCCCACTATTATGCTTAGCCCAGGAGTGAGGTTCTCCATCTGCATTTCTCTTCCCATCCCAGGGTTTCCTTCCTGCATACTTCTCAAGATTGGCCTTCTGTGCATGTGGGGCTGAGTCTGCCGCCTGTACCTTATGCCCTGTCACCTTGCTGCTCCTGGTGCAGGAGTACCCCAGCACCTGATGTAATATCAGGGTTTCCTAGTGCTTCTAAAAATGGAGACAAGCTCCAACAACTATCAGGGCAACTGCTGTAGAAGGTCAGCAGGAGGGAATGTGAAGATGGTCATGTTGCAGCATCATGATATAATTGACTTCATCAGGACATGACCGCTTTCTCATGCAAAGCAAAGCTAAATAGCGGGGCCCCTTCTGCTGAGACGTGCTTGTTCAGGTTAAGGGAGACTGCAAAGCTGCATCTATCAGTTGATCCAAATAGGCAGGAAGATAGCTGAAGCCAGGAAGTAATGTTAGTTAACGCTGCTGCATCCTGAGCTTGCAGTAGTGCCAGGCAGGCCCTTGAACAGTGGTATGCTTTGTGAATGATTAAAATAAATAAAAAGCCCTTGCTCAAGAACAGCTATTCTGGAATGTCACCCAAATGACAAAGGTGCTGGATAGGGGCTTATTTTGTCCTGACAGATTTCTCTCTGTGGTGGATCACGTTGTCATAAATATCAGCTCATTTTATCCCCACTACAATACTTTTTCATACCACTAATAAAAATACATCAAGTACACTCCTGCCTTTTTATCCATTCTCCACGCTACCCTGGAGATATATTGCCTAGTACTCCACCTCCTTGAGATCCACGTTCTTCAGGCTGCCAGCTCTGCAGTCTCTTGTGGTCATATAAGCAGCATGTGACCTGGTTTCCTGCAGTGCCATATTATAAACCCTTTGGGCCAAATTCTGCCCTGTGATGCAGAGTACCCGGCTCCCACAAATTTAATAACAGCTGCTTGTGAGTACCTAGGGTAGAATTTGCCTACAGCACAGGGAAGAAGCAAAATCTGATTGTTCCATCAGGGCCCTGGGACTCAAGAATTTGGCGCTACTGGCTTGCTGTTGTAACCCTGGGGGAGGGGGGAACTGCACTCACTCTGACCCTCAATTAGGCTATCATGCAAGGGACTATGAGGATAGTGATACCCCCGTCTCTCAGGTGCTTCAAAGCTTAATCCAGGTGTTCTAATGACTTGAGATCCTTTGACGGAAGCCACGAGAGCCAGCAGGACAAATGAGAAAGGCTGCAAGAGAAGACACATCTCTGGTTAACCTCCAGAAACCATCTCAGCAAGCATGCCTGGGATCCAAATAAGAAGCCGTGGCTGTTGCTGAGAAGGTGAATAAGCAACCAAGGGAACCAGAGTGTAGAGGAGAAGAGTCCAAGCAAAAAGCTGAGCTGTCAGCCCAAAAGACTGAGGTGTCCTCTTCAGAGCAAACCAACATGATTTGGTTTGATCACTTCCTATATTGGGATCAGTTGTGTAGAATAATGGGTTTCAGTGACCCCACACCTGCTTCGGTGCCTATTTTATTTTAATATTTGTATCTCCTACAGAGCAAGAGTTCTAGTCTGAAGGATCACATGAGATCAACAAGAGACTCCTGGATCAAATTAGTAGGTTGCTTACAGAGACTAAAAAGAGTCAGTAACTCCTTTCTCCTTTCAGAAAGGTCATGCGTAGTATAAGCTCATGATTTCTACCATGCAAGTAAATGGAAGATTTGTAGCCAGCAACAGCATTAAAATAATGCCAGTAGCAAGCTGGAAGACTCTAATGAAGTATTTTAAAAAATGTCTCCCCAGAAGAAACTCGCTGTGCTGTCAGAACCCAGACTGCAGATGCCCAAAGCCCCGAAAGCAGGCCACTTCCTTCTAGGCTGGTCATGATGGGGTCCTGTGCATTTTATGGAGCTGGGCAAGCTCTTGTGATCCAAGAAGCTACCTACCACTCGTAAAGCAGGAGAGAGCGAGCCTAGGTTTCGCACTGCCTGCAAGAACTGGACTTTTTGAAGCAAGGTTGCCTTTTGCAACAGAGCGTAGGGGTTAGACGTTAGAGAGCAGATGTCAGTCTTCACACATGTGCCCTGAACAATTCGGTTTTGTGCAAGTGTGCGTGTCTGTCTCTTTTTTTTTTTTACAGGATGCCTATGAAATAATTTCCATTTGTGATCTGTTCAGGCTGCTCTGATGCACAGTCATATATGAGACATCCACAGGGTGGCAGACGCAAGAACAGGTCATGACTTTGTTCTGCCATAACACGTTTGGAGAGGTTGAGAGGCTGGCTTTCATCATGTAAAAACCTCAGTATTTTTCCAGGTTTGCAACCTGCCTGCAAAGCATGAGAGGAAAGGAAATGCCTGAGTGACTGCAGCTGCCCAAAGGGATTGACAGAGTATTGTGTTCAGCTGGGGGCTCTGCATTGGTAAAGGAATGTGGAAAAGTTTGAGAGCGACCAGAAAGGGGACAACGAAAATAACAAAAGGCTTGGAAGGCAAGCCGTATGAGGAGAGGTTGAAGGACGCAAGCATCTTTTCCACAAGCTAACCTGCCTAAGAGGGGGCATGATAGCACTCTCCCAACGTCTGAAAGGCTGCCATAAAGAAAAGGGAAAACACCTTTTCTCCCTAGCTGCAGAGAGCAGGGCAAGGTCCAATGGCTTGAAGTTGCCGCAAAGCGGGTTTGGATTGGGTATCAAGAAAACTTCACTGTTAGGTCCACGAGGGAATAAACTGCATAGGGCAGTTGTGGATTCTCCGTCCTTGTAGGGGTTCACGAAGAGAAGGGTCAGCACTGGACAGGGAGGATCTAGGAGCAGCTAGGCCTACGCTCAATTGCAGGCATCTCCTAGGCTTTGCTGGCTGCTGGGCCTTCAGCCTACCTGGCACTCCCCCCGGCCTGTCGTGTTGGCAGAGCCTGGGGTGGACACAGCTGGCCCTAGGCATGCACCCACTCCCTGCCACTGGAGTGACCAGCTTTACCCTTGACTTGTGCTGCTCCTGGCATGCTGACAGACCCTCTGGAAGCCTGACCTGGCTTGCCCACGGATCCTGAGTTTGGCCCAACCCTTTGGATACCCGATCCAATTCTGGTTTGATTTCCTGGTACCTGACTCAGCTCACTTCCTGAGCCCATGCTCTGTCTGATCCTCTGGGTCTCTGATTTGGTTCCTCAGATGGATCTTCTGGCTCCGTGGCTTCCCTCTACCCTGACTTGGCATGATCCCTTCAGACCCTGGCTGCTTTTCCTGACTGAGGTAAGCCCCAGACCTGTCTGCCTATGATCTGGCATGATAGTTGCTTCATGGTTCCAGGAAGGAAATTTGTTTCCCTTCCTGCTGCTACATGCATCAGGGCTGGGGGTTTTTTTCTTTTGTCTTCTTCAGAAGCATTGGGTGTTGCCTGAAGAGAAAGCTGGGGATTTTGACTGGGGTGTGCCAATGCTCCTGCTGGGACTAAAACCTGTTCAGACTGAACATGTCCCCACGCAGAGACTGAGAATACTCCAGCCTCAAGCCCCAAGGACAAAACTCAGCACTTTCTGCAACTGGTGCTCAAGGGCAGTAGAGTAACTAGAAATGGATGAGTACCATGAGTTAACTGCTGGTACCCATCAGTGTAGGGTGACTTCCAATGGCTCCTGCGATCAGTACTGCAGTTGTGCGGCGGATGGCAAGCAACTACTTCCTTTCTGCCTCCTCCTTTTCCTGAGTCAGTGCCTGAAAGGGAAGGGGGTGGGTATTGTCTTGTTTGTCCCGGACTAGTTGTGCCACTGCTGGTATCTAAGAAGTGTTGCTTACAAACCTGCTTGGGGAGCCTGGGAGGGAGAGAAACTCTGGATGGGGGTCATGGGAGAGCTTGGGGCTGGGAGGCAGTGAGGGAAATGGTGGAGGAGGACTGCTGAGGTCAGAGGAGGATGAACTGGGAGAAAAGGGGGAGACTGGGAATGTGAGCCAATAGAGGGAGGAAGTGAGGATGGGGTGGGAAAGGAGATCAGTCTGCTCTGGAGTTATGGAGGGGGTGGATGGCAAGGGGGATGAGAGATTAGGACTGAAAGCTACTGATGGGGTAGAAGACTTTGGGTATACCTGGTGCTGGGAAGGGAAGACCCAAGCAGCACTGTACCTAGACTCCTGGGTGAACTTTCGGTATCAGGCCCCTCTTCACCAGAGATAATGATAATAATAATAATAGGGCAATGGAAACAAAATTACCACTTTGCGGGGAAGAGAGAGTCCTGGGACAGAAGCAAGGTGGAAGGGGAGATGGGGGAAGCAGGAAGAAAGGAGAGGAACCAAAGCTCCCTCAATCTGCCTGTCCCTCCATTCAGCAAATAGGGGTTGTTGTTTTTTTAACAAAACTAAGCCCTCCAAAGTTAGGGAGATCTAGGTTTAAGACTGCCTGTGCAAACTTAGTGTGGCTCCCTAGTGTATTTGCAGCCTGGGGGAGCCTTCACTGTGTGATCGCATAGTGTTGGGTTTTTTTCATTGCACACCTGCCTCCTCTAGTGCAGAGAACAGACCCACTCTGGAGAAGAATCAGGACTCGGCGGGGAGGGACAGTGCTGTGTGTCGGACCTTTGCTCTGTTTGTTGCAGAAAGAGGAAAGTGTGCAGGAAGAGAGAAGATCCTGCCCTGGAGCGCTGAGTCCTGTCCCTGCCTCTGCTGGGCAGCCCTGTTTGACAGACCTTCTCTTAGGGGCTGTCACTAACTGTTTTCCTAATTTTTGGGGTGCCCAAGTCAATGAGCTGTGGCCTGCTTTTCAGAATACTTATCATTGCAGTCAAAGTTGCTGGGACCTGTGCTGGAGTATACAAAGTGCTGCATACACTGGGGGTCCCAGGTCCCTCAAACTGGACATCCAAAAGGAATGGACATCCGTTGTGTTTTAGCCTTGATTTCTGAGTCTTGGTTCCCCATCTGGAAAACAAGGATGATAATACCACCTCATCTCACAGGATGTTTAACTTTTGACACTGTAGTGATGAGGCCTGTAGAAAACCCTGAGAAGCGTGTGTATAGTGTGCAGTAATTAAAACCTGAACAATAAGGATAAAACATGGTCCCTCTCCTGTGTCCGTCCCCACCCCTCTGCCCCCCATTCTCTCCTACACACACAATTTAGAGATCACCCCGGCCAGCAAGTCCTCTAACTCCTCCAGCTGAAATTAATGAAGAGCTTCTAGGCAAGAAAGGAGCCCTATGAAGAGGAGAAAAAAAACGACATGATCATGCAATTAAGGCAGATTTAAGTTTGCAGATACAATTTCAGCTCTGGTGTTTCTCAACATCTGAGCCTAGACTTTGCAACCTTTTTAATGCAAAGATTTGTTTTTAAACTGTAATACTACACAGTGAGCTGCTTTAGGGTATAAGATGTTGAACAAGTACTAAATAGTTTTGTGTAGTCCAAAGTGCAGAATTGGTCAGAGTGCTCTGCTGAGTCAGATTTTTCCCTGACTTGGCAGCTTGCTAACGCTGTAGAGAAGTATGAATCTCTGGCTAATCAATTGTTGTTACAGGCTAGGACAGTGATTCTTAACCTTTTCAGATTCAAGGCACGTTTGGAAGATGCCAGCTGTTACCTTTTTCTCTTTTCTTGACTACAGAAAAATAATAGAGTGATTCTGCTCTTGCAAAGAACTTGGCGCCCACCACGGGTCAGAATGTTTTTGACACTCTGGATTCCTATTTGAAATCTCTGGGTTTATCTTGTGAATCATGCATAGGTGTTTGCATGATGTCCTAGTTGAGAAGCACTGTGCTAGAGCTATGGGTGTATGAATGGAGAAGTGAAACTTGAGGTGTACACCTCGAGTGACTGGTACCATGCAGCTATGTCAAACAGGCAGACAGACAGTGGGAAGAGTGAGACAACTGCCCCTGCTTTCACTTGGAGTAAGTTGGTCACTGTTAGGGGTAGGGCTATGTTACTTCTAAGGATTGTTTCAGGTGTTCATAGCTTCTTCCCCCTAGTTGAGACAGCTTGTCTTCCTGCCCTCAGTTGAGAGAGCTTGACTTGCCCTGGGTGAGCCTGCTCATGTCTTGGTGTCTAATAGAAAAACAGAGGTGTTCAACATTTTAAAGCTGACAACAAATAGGAACATAGGAATTGCTAGACTTGGGCAGATCTGGCCATGAACAGCTGCTTCAGAGGAAGGTAGAAGAAATTCTTTACCTGGTAGATATGGTCTTCAACCCTCTCCCCCTTGTAATGTGGCTTCTAACCTGATGCAGGAGGTTCTTTCAGAGGCGGGGGTTTGAAATGTAACTCTGGAAATCCCTGCTATCTGTAGGGCTGTCTAATCCCTCTTTGCATTGTACCAAGTCAATCTCAGTGGCCCCCCGTACCAATGGGTTTCACTGTCCAGTGAGGTGTTAGGTGAAAAAATATTTTCTTTTAATTGGTTTTGCATTTGCTGCTTTTCCTGTTGTTTGAATATTCTGTGCTTGTGTAGCAGGTTCGGTGTCAATGCTTAGCTCAACCAGTCAATTTCAGTCTCAAACTGTACATTTATTCCTGGGCACCCTTGCCGCACAGGAATCAACATAAACTAGTCTTCAAAACACACCCATAAACACGGTACATAAAGGGCAACTGGCAGTCCTGAGGTTCCTTCCCAGACCCCAAGCAGGTGCTGCTGGCTTAATGCTGCTCCCTCAGTGCAACAGTGCAGTCTTTCTTCTCTCTCCTATGTGAGTCCCCTCTCCTGGCCTTATGGTGCTGCTGCCTCCAGCCTTGCAGTCCTGGGTCTTTTGCCAAACTCTGAGAAAGTTTGGCTCAGCTTTGTCACCACCCCGTGGCTCCTCTCCCTAGGAACTTTTAACTTCCTGTGGCAAGCTAATCATCCTCTGCATGTAGTGCAGTTCTCCTAGGCAGCCTGCAGTCACTCCTGACTGCCTGCAGCTGGCTGTAGTCCTCCGCAAGCCCGGAGTGTGCAGTCTGCTGTAAGCCTTTGCCAGCCAGCCTGCTACAGCTTGCATTATGAGACTAGGAAAACAGAAATATTATGTCTTTACATTCAAAATGTCACTGCCATATTGCTATCTTTTTAAATGCATCTAAGTTAAATATATATAACACTCTTTAGAAGAGTGGGTCACAAAAGCCTTTACTAAAAAAGACATAAGAGGTTTGCTGCTGCCAACCTGTATTTTTAAGGAGCATTTGCAAGAACTGCAGACACAAAAATGCCAGACTTGTTTGAAACAACCTGTCCTCCTTTTCCACCTCATTTCTATGCACTTATGGGCCTGCTTGAAAGGAATCCTGCCAGTGTTAGGATTCAACTAGATATCACAAAAACATAAATGAGAGGACCAGGCAAAGTAACATTACCATGGAATCAAAGAAAGATGATAGAAGATACCAGGCCATGGGATGACTTGGCAATGAAGGAAAGATTGGAAGAACTGGGATTTTTTAGTCTGAAAAAGAGAAGATGGGTGGGATTTGAAAACAGTTATCAAATACCTGAAGAGTGTTTGTAAAGAAGATGGTGATCGAATGTTCTCTGTGGCTGTAAGGGACAGGGCTAGAAGTAACTGTCTTAAACTGCATCAAGGGAAATGTAGTCTGCAGATCAGGAGGAGCTTTCTGACCATGTGGGTGGTCAAGCATTGTAGCAGGCTACCTTGGGGATTTGTAGAATCACCATCCTTAGAAGCTTTTAACATCAGGTTGGACAAAAACTTGACTTGTATGGCTGGGGATGATCTGGCCTTCAGTAGGGGTTGGACTAGATTAATGGATTCATAGATTGTAAGGCTGGAAGCAGGGCCAGCCCATCCTATCCTGCAAAACCTGTGGCTACAGGGGGCTCTGCAGCCAAGGGGACCCCTGTGTCTGGCCGCTTGCCATCCCCCACCCCCTCACTGCAGCCAATGCTGGCTTCATGTCCAACCACTCACTACCCGCCTGCTGCCGATGCCACTGTTACCGGCTTCTTCAGCTGCCTGCCACACACTTCCCCCACTGCTGCCGCCAGTTTCTTTGTGTCAGGGGACCCCAAAGCTATTTCTTGCAGGGGGCCCCAAAAAATGATGGGCTGGTCCTGGCTGGAAGGGACCTTGGAAGCATGAACCCCTCGTGCCTCCTGAGGCTGGGGGGGCATGGTGATCACTTGCAGGCGGTGGCGGTGGTGGCAGTGGTGGGGGCATGGTGGTGGTAAATGGGGACCACCCACAGGCAGCCACGGTAATGTCAGCAGTGATGGTGGGCTGAGTGGGGACTGCCTGGAGGTGGCCACAACAGTGTCAGTGGTGGGGGGTCGGGGTGACGAACGCGGAGTGGTAATTGGCAACTGCCTGCAGATGCTACTGGCACTGTGAGCCGTGACTGCCCACAAATACCGCTGGCAGCAGCTAATCCCAGGGGGTGCACATGCACCCCCTAAATGTTGCCATTGCTCGAAAGATCATTGGGTCCAGCCCCCTGCACCAGGCAGGAAAGACAACTGGGGGTTGGTGACCCCAGCAAGGCGACCGTTCAGTCTCTTCTTGAAGATGACCTCCTGAGAGCCCTTCCAGTCCTACTTTTCTATGATATAACTGAACAGGCAATATTTTGGGAACCGACTGGGAGAAAGAAAAGAGGGCAGCCCAAAAAAACATGGAACACAGCAGAGAGAAAAATGAAATACTTTTATGAGGAGGTTTGATGTTAGAAAGAAGAGCAGTTGACTGAAAGGTGAAGATGCCTCCTTTTAGGTTCCATGTGCCACACAGCACGAAGGACTTGAAGCAAAAAAGGTTATTGCCTGTTCAGTTTCAGCTTTGCCTTTACTATTGCTGATTTGCTTGTAGGGTGTGGGAAGATTAGACGTATGAGCCACCTTGGAGTGGTAAGGAAGTAATGTTATCATGCTAGGCAATGAGACAAGTACAGCCAACCATCAACTAAATAAAGAAATGCACTGTACACCAAGGGCTGTTCACTGTACTTGATAGAAAGAAATGGAGAAAGGCTTCTGTTCTCAAGTCAATTTCCATTATATGCATCCTGAGCAGTTAATTTGAATAATTGTAGTTATAAGATGTTATGAAGGAGATGTGAGATTTTTCAAATCCCTTTCATATCTGTCCATCTATCAATAGATATATTTATATCTTTATATATCTATTGGAAGAACAAGAAATTTGTTTTCAAGGTGCCTTGGCTCAGTCGTGCTCTTTAAGTAGACAAGTCCTTTTCCCCTGTCCCAAGGCTCACCTTATGGGAAGACTTCTTGCTCATTCAGATTGACAGCAGCAAAGCCAGCATGAACCATGACTCTAATCAAATGTAAAAGCTTCCTCTGCTGTACTCGTTGAATCAGGTTCTTCCAGGTCAGCCAGCCAGCAAGATCTTTATGGGAAAGGATGTTGCAAAATTCAGCACTCGGGCCCTAAATATTGAATGATGGCCTTTCATCTCTGCCTTTCTGTTCCACATTCCTGATGTTACACTTTGCAGGGACAGACCTCTTCTTCTTGCCATATGCATGTATTTAGGTGATATCTTACTTGTGTTCCTTGTGGATGCTAAGGAAAACGGGTGAGAAAAAGTCCATTTACAGACAGCTTTCCTCCTTCCCAGGGTAGCAGCAGCTTTTAATGCCAGATGGCTACAAGAGATATGCTCAAAATGCTGACCATTTGCAATCCAAATGTACATCATCTAGGGCTGGAGGAAGTAGCACACAATGGTGATGAGCAAACAGCTGTAGGCAGAGGTTGTGAAACCATCTGCTTGGCACAGACTAAATGTGTATGATGACTGCTTTTGCCTGCTTGATCATACTCTGCCCCTTCTATTATGTTTGACTTGTGCTAAAACAAACTGCAGCTAAGTTTAATGCCAATGGGAAGCACCAGTCTACTTGCATCCTGAATCCAATGAGCTCTGCTCTTGCAATTCACTCCCTCCCCTAGCAATATGCCTAGAATAGTCATGAGAGGCAGAGAGAGAGAAGAGTTAGGTCTCTACAGCATCATTCTGTCATTGGCCTTTACAGCAAAGTGTATTTGTGGGTGATTTATAGAGTAATTGTATCTGTGGATTGTAGACCTGGGTCCATTATGCTTGGCATTTCAGCTCACAGAGGCCAAGCATCTCTTTAAGTTTTCTCTCCTCCTTTTCCTGCATCAGGACTACTGTTCAGGCCGACTCATTGGTTTGGTATAAACATAAACCATGACAGCATGGGCTGAAGTATCTTTTCCACCAGGTGAATCCCTATGGTCATCTCCTTGTACAAGGAGCATTACAGGCAAGGATACACTTTTTGTCATTGAGAGGATATCCCTCAGCAAGTGACTCAATCCTTACATTGCTTCTGTCACCCTGCAGGTGTCTAGCACCTACCATTTACATGATAATGTCTTTCTGAACAGCTTTACAGACCTTAATGAAACCTCTTGTCTTCCTCGTGGGATGGGAATAGTAAGTGGAGTTAACACAGAAAAAGGAGGAAGTGAAGAGGAAGAATCCTATATATAAGCAGTCCTGTCCGAGCTCCCATAGACTTTCTACATTGGCATGAAGTGCAGAAAAAGCCCTCTATGAATCAGAGAATGAAACTACTAGCAGAGATGAAACAACTCCATATGGCCTGTCTGTCTAGCTGCCTTGCCCTTCTGCCTCAAGCCAAGGCTTTTGAGACATAGCAGTTTTTCTTAAATGGTGTGGAGGATTCAAGGCCCAAGGAGGTTCTAAGCGGGTGCCGTTACTCAGGAGGGATATAGGTCTCTGTCCCTGGCTATTTTGAGAAGCTCCCAGTAAAGCCAAGCCCTCACAGTTACCTCTAATTGGAGGAAGAGAAAACTCCTGCCAACTAAAGCCAGCCTGGTAGTAGTGTTCTGCCTCACTGACTTTCACAGTATCCTGCAGGGAGGACCCTGATTCATCTCTGGCTTCTGGCTGCAGCCCAGGTTTGGAAGAGCTCAGATGGACAGAATTGCTAACAAAATGGCAGTACTTTGGTGGGACCTCAGCCATCACTGCTGCAAGGCTCATGGCTTCAGCAGCCACAGCCTTAAAAAGCCATCAAATAAATCAAAAGAGGGACGGAGATACAGCTCTTGCCAAGCCAGGCTGCGGAGGTTACAGATCCTGAATCCTTAAGTTGCAATGTTGCCAGAAGTAACTTAGTGTCTGGAGAGTTCCTTTTCCCCATTTAACGCAGGCTCGTTAAGCTTGTAAGATGTTATATATTTTGAATGAGGAATGTTATCTTCTTTTGAATGAGAAAAGAAGGGGAATTGTGGGGGAAGGTTCTGGGAGACAGATAAAGTCTGGAAGCAGGTGGGCATCATTACAGGCAGGTCTGACCAAAAAAACTCTGAGTTTCCACCTCTTCAGCTGGATAGACTAGAGGTCCATTGCTAAGGCGTCAGCAAAACCTTTGTTCAATTAGGATTTCCTCCTCTTTCTCTCCTCTTCTCCTTATTTTAACAAAGTCTGTGCTTCTGATTAGGTTTCTGCCCTTTCTCTTCTTTCCTAAAAAATAATACCAGGCTCTGTTAGAATGCTAAAATGTTATACGTAAGGAGTTGGAAGGCCCTTACAATTTTTTTCCCCTGGAAGATGATAAAGTAACATATCTCCCAGGGAGATGGGTTTGAAGAAAGGCTCAACAATAAGGGAATGACTAAT
This sequence comes from Caiman crocodilus, assembly GCA_030014935.1. Classification (NCBI taxonomy): domain Eukaryota; kingdom Metazoa; phylum Chordata; order Crocodylia; family Alligatoridae; genus Caiman; species Caiman crocodilus. Next base: position 117,142,310 of record JAGPOW010003648.1, on the reverse strand, counting down.
TGACACACATACTAAAATAGTGAAATGGGATGCACTTGTATGGGTACATGTGGTATCTGGTGATTTTAATGATTGTATACAAAATTTGTTTCTATAGTTCGGGGGTCCACAACCCCCAGCACGTGTGCCAAGCATGGCTTGCAAGGCCAGTTTGCTCGGCACACCACCGCCAGCTCAGGCTCTAAGCAGCTGCTGCCAGCCATGGAGCCCAGGCTGCTCCCAGCAGGCGGCTGGGGGGCTGCAAGCAGACCAGGCTCCGTGGGCCGGCTGCAGGTGGGAGGCTGCAAACAGCTGCTGCTGCTGCTCCGGGCTCCAGCACGTCAGCACTCTGGCACCTTCCAAGGTAGACATTGTGGGTTTTTTGTCACTCCAGCCAAAAAACATTGCCTACCCCTGCTATAGTTATCCAATGTATAACAAGGTATAAACAATGTAACTGTTCGGCCACACTTTGAATGTGCAACCCCTGCCCATTTTTTCCCTACCAGCCGTCTCATCAGCCAGCCAATAGTAATTAAAGGCTCTCTAGTTATACACACTGTTGGCACTTGTACACGTGACAAAAATGTCACTTTATGTGGCTTAATGGCATCACACAATACATGTGTACTAGTCTGGGGTGTTTTAGATGAGTTTGCATTGTTGTAAACTAAACTACATCCTGATGTAATTTAATTTGCAATGACATGTTGCAGCCACTAGCTCATCCCCCAGCCACAGGAGAGGCAGGCAGGCTTTGCAGAAGAAAGGAATTGAGCCCCTTGCCACTTCTGCCTTCAACACCTTGTCTGCCAATTAAAAACCTATCATTTCAATTTAGGGGGCATAGAAGACTAAACCCCCATCATGTGTACAAGTGCCCATGTTGTTTCTTTATGCTTAAATAAGTACAATGTACAAAACACAATAAGAATCACATCCGTGACAGGACATAATCCTGACCAGCCCAGCTGCTCATGGTATCTTCAGTGAACCACTCTCTTCAGCTGGATGATGGGAGACACACAACTGAGAATACTCTTCGTCCCTGCAGCTCAGTTCCTTATTTCTAGAAAGTTTCACCAACACCCAGCAGGACAAATATCATGGTTTTGCAGGCTCTTTCAACAATGTTCATGATAGCGCAAACAAACTCAACTTCCTCACTGCAAGAATGATTAATCTGCTCTTTGCTTTCTATTTTACGGAAGCAACCAGAATTGCTGATGGGATCAGAGAATATAAATGGAAAGCAAACAGATGCCTGACTCAGGCTGCTTGGCTGAAACTAATGTGAAGGAAATGAATATGCATATTGCAGCCTGATTCTTTTCTAGATTTGGCCACTCCAGAATTTCTAGGGCCAAGCATCTCACAGGCAGGCTAGGGGCCATCTGCTTTGCTCACTGTAGAATAAGCAGCTGGGAGACTTGTCAGAAGATCCATGCACTATAATAAATCAGATTCTCAAACAAAAAGCCATACATTCCTCACAAAAGGTATGATCAGGCGAACATCAGAGTGAGACATGCTGCCAAACTGAACTACGTTTTCCCAGGACAGAGCATGTGAGAAGTGATGACTTTTCCAGGGGCCAAGATGAACAGTTAAGAACATCTTGAAACCTGTCCAGGCTATATTACCAGTGAGTAACTCTATGTATGTGGATGGGTTTGTCACCTCAATATTTGCAATTTTCTACCAAGTTCGTATATGCTGTTCCCACTATAGAGAATACTGACACATAGCCCTCAGCTGAAACTATTCTGATCCCTTGAGCCTACTTTTCTTAACAATTTTCTCTCTTGTCCTGCACAAGCTGACTGCAATGACCCAAAGTCCAGCTGGGCACAAGGTCAGCTGGACTGTGAAGCAATCCTTTCCTTGTGCTATTTTGCAAAACATGGAGGTTTTAGGATCAAAGCTTCTGTTTTCAGCTTAGGAAAAAAATGGTGTCAGCACATCCTGAGCGAGGAGCCATTTGGCTTTTGTTCCAGGGCAAATATGAAAACCACTTCTTGGGATTTAGCTTCTTAACACTAATTCCTGGGCTGATCAGTAATTTTTTTTTCTGCCATGGTCACAGTTTGTGAGTTTATATTCACTTCATTTAAAAAAAACAAACCACTGTAATCATGGGCTCTGGCACAAGACCTGTTACCACCATTTTGTTCCACCCACGTATTGGAATTTATCTTCAATAGCTATGGGAGGACCTAGGATTTTGAAAGCTGGGGTGCAGAGGGTGTGGCACATCATCACATATAGCACAACATATTTTTCTCCAGATAAAGAGAAACTAGAAACTTTACTAATATATGTTAGGGACCTAGTGCTACATTATTCAGTTTAAGTTCAATACAAAAACAAATGCAACTTTACTGGAATGTGTACTAATTTGCTAGATTATATATAGTAAAAACACAAACCAAGCAATAGTGAATAGATATTGTTTCATTAGTCCTTTAGCTGTTATAATTAAAGGTACATATCTTATTCAGACTCATTCAATAATCTACTCTTTTTGACCATCTTGACAGTGTCTCTAATACATCTCTGCCAGTCACTTCTATACTTGAGTTAATATCATTATACCCAATTTAAGGTTTTTAGCTAGAGCTAAAAACAATCTGCAGGGCGTTGACATAGATGAGACATTACCAGGAATATCTAACAGAGGGCAAATTTTCAGAAGAAAGGGTAGTTTGAATAGTGGTACATGAGACCATTAATAAGGAGAGAGGGTCTTTAACACCTGAGAAGTTAAGAGACCTAATTAGGGAAGGAGTCATGAAGTCAATCAGTGGTGCGGGAGCAGAATTGCTGCTGCCCCTCCCAGGCAGTTGGTTTTAGAGTCTGAGTGGAGCAGGAAACAAAGTGGAGTGCCACAGGACCTTCCTGGATCCACCCCTGTCAGCAGCTAATGCACCTTGAATGACTGTATCTTTCCTATGTGTTTAATCAAGGCATCAAGCACTCCCCTCATATGGGTCTTGTTGGAAAAGTCCTGTAACACTACATGGTAGATAAACATTGACACTAACAATGGCAGCAGCAACTTTTCCTGCTAGGTTGGAAGTCACAAAGAGAAAAAGGCAAGGATTAAGAAAGAGCAGGAGAACATCCAACAACCCCTAATGCACACAGAAGCAGAACAATTCAGTGTGCATGTGTGTTTAAAAGCTTAATCCATCCAGATCCTCCCCCCTGCAACACACACCAGTTTTCAATTGAGTGCCACCTTATGGCATTTTAGAGTGATAACACTTTAACTCAAATAATATCTTCCAAATCTGCAGATATTACAGGCTTTTCTGACAGCTTGAATGAAATGAAACATCTTTACTTTAAATATTTTCATTTACAAATGAGTCCTTCATGTTTACAGTTTGGAAAAATATGAATGGCTTACAACCTCCTAACTAGTCTTGCTTTGAAAACAACTTGTTATGTATGGCTTTCAGGTTCCAATATTATGTTGTTTTGTTAAGTAAAGAGGACAAAAAGAACCTTAGATTCATTACAATGTTATCAGTAATGCCAATTCTCATGAAACAGTCATGAGACTCCTTATTTCCAAATCAAATTAACTCATGATCTCAGGATACAACCCTCAAATTTTGGGTTTTTCCTTCCGGTGTGTGTATAAAGCATCCAGTTGGTACATCTGTGGAGGGGAGCATACACTGCTGCAGGGAGCTGAGCTGCACCCCCTGCCTTCCATGCCTCTGGATGAGCTGCCTTCCATACAACCTGCCTCAACCCTAGGGCCCCTTTCCCACCAGCTCCCGTCTTACTTCCTCCCTCCCTAGGGGTGGGCCTCAATCTGCCATTCCCCACCACCTACCATCTGAGTGCTGTCTGTGTCTGCCCGTATCTCGGCCCCTTACTCCCAAGCCACAGCCACTTCAGCCCTGCTGCTGCCTCTCACTCCTGAGCCACAGTACTCCACATCCTGCCAGGGTGTGAGGTGATCCTCTCTCCCCGGGCTCCAAACCTCACACACATACCCATAGCTCCCCCACACCTTCACAAATAACACCCCCCACACACATACTTAAAAAATGGCATCTCATGATTTATGTACCAATCTAAGTTTATCTCATGATTTTTCGCACAGTGGGGTTGGCAATACTGTATTATCAATATAAAATGTTCAATCATAAACAATAATTAGCTGACTCAAAATTTCCAGAATTGATTTTAGTTCTTAGGGAGATCTAAAATGAATATGGGTTCATTGTGTTGTGGTAGGAATTTTAACAGTGGAAATAATCTATACTGTAAGTATTTGGAACAGAAATTGAAGATGCCTAACGCCCATCCAGTCCTTTAATACTCCATTAATAAATCAACGATAATGCCCCAAAAGTTAGAGTGGACTTCAGAAATTTGAATGGCTGGGGCTATGATTGCAGCATATTGGCTTTGTAGAGGCTATAGCTCAGTTATGGGTCAGATTTAGGCAGGATGAGCTTGGTGAAAATAACCAGGCTTAGATTTTTGTAATGAGTATTTTGCATGTAGTTGACTGATGTGGGATAAGTAGGGTTGAAATGGATGAAAATGTTGGAATTCAGTACAAGTCAGTTCAGGAAGGAAAGAGGGGCTGGGGTTTCTGATAGGGGGATAGCACTGCAATTTGGAATAAGCAAGAGAAAGAGTTTTAAGGTCTAGTCTTAAATTTCACAGGTCAATGAGGTTGATGCTTCAGTTATCATGAGACAGTAAACTTACAATAAAGCTTTTAAGGGGACATGTTTAAAATGGATACAATCAACTTAAATATCTCACGTCAGTATGATTTTCTTTTATTATTTCCTGTTGCTACAAGTAACAAGCAATGTTACTGTAGTTCACAGAGATTGGAACAAACAATTTTTAGACTGTCTCTTTGCCAACTAGCAACATTTGATGTGTGTGAGACTAAGGCTTTTAAAATTCCTAGTTTTAAACAACCATGTTTTTGAGGGATCCAGACCAATCTGCAGCCCATATCTGGTCCTACTGAGAGGGGGCAGGAAAGTGTGAATTTGTAGCTGGGGGCTCTGGGATGGCTGAGCTCTGAATAGCAGGGGTGTTGGGGTTTTTTTAGGAAAGCATTTTCTTAAAGGAGAGGTTTGGGTGATGGGCATGGGAGGCACTTCTGCTCTACTGCTGAGACGTTAGGATGGTACACAGGCATAACAATGCAGCTTGGCACCTGGGGCAGTGGTGACTTCTGACTGCCGCCATTCTGCCAATGTGACTTGTGCAGCTTCAATGGCAGTTTTTTCCATGCCCCCTCTCAAGTTGGTGCCTAGGGTAGCTGTCTTAGTCACCCCATCCTAGCTATGCTACTAGCTGCACTAGTACTAAAAACCTTGAGTTCCAAGATCTCCCGCGCTGTCTTTGTCACAACATACACTAAAAGCATCAACCTTTTCAGTAGTGTTGTTGTTTCTATGTATGGTTGAGACAGAACTAGGATTATTTTGCCTAAAAAGAGAAGACTGAGGAAGGATTTGACAACAGTCTCCAACTGCCAGAAGAACAGTTATAGAGCGGATGGAGATATTCTCTGTGGCCATAGTGGATAGGCCACAGAAATGGCCTCAACCTGCAACCGAGGAAATTTAGTTTGGAGATCAGGAGGAACTTGCTGACTATGAGGGTGGTCACACATAGGAACAGGCTACCTAGAGAAGTTGTGGCATCTCCATCCCTGGACACTTTCAAGCACAGGCTAGACAGTCATGTAGCTGGGATAGTTTAGCTAGGAATAAGCCTTCCTTGAGCAGGGGGATGGAGATGGTTTCATGAGGTTCCTTCCAGCCCTTACTCATGATATCTCATAAACTTTCTCTGGTCCCTAGGTCTAGGTAGAGACATTGGTCATTTACTGGGGAGTCCAGATAACTTATAGCATCCTTGGCTAGATTGTACGGGAGTGAGCAAACTGCTGAACCGGACTGTTTTGAGTGAGCTTTATGCTTTGGAATAGAGCTGTTAGTACCTTTGGCCAAGTCTAGGCCAAAGGTACCAACAGGTCTATGGATACCTGTGTGGTGCCACGTAGTTCTGCAACTCGCCCCACACACCTTTTACCACCTCTCATATCCCCTCTGCTCAGTAATTCCTGGGCTCTTGCTAGATTTCCAGGCATATGCTATCAGCTGCTTCAAATGCCCCTGCTGGGTTTTTTATTGAAAAATAACCTGCAAGCAAATAAGTTGAACATCTATACCCAAATTACCCACTGCCCAGGGAAAGCAGTACTCAGTGCAGTTGCAGTGACTGGTTTAAAGCCTGGTAATTTTATGATTTAGGAGAATTAGAAATTGATCACAGGGGGATTCATACCTTTCCAGGGGGATTATGCAGCCTTGGGCACTTTAATACACAAAAACCTATTTTCAGGATATTTTGAAGCTTTCCTAATCCCTGTTAGCCTGGTGCTATCCAAGTCCAGGTGACCCAAGGCACCTTGAAGGCAAGAGCAAACGTAAGGCTGACAGCCTCGGACCGCTCCCTCTCCCACTTGATCCTGAAACCAGCAATATTGTGGGAAGAGGAGAAGGACGCGGGCAAGGACAGCGCGGATGGCAAGGCTTGGCCAGCCGTCACTCTGCACCCAGGGCCTTGCTGCCTGTGCCCTCACACCCCAACTCGTGTGAGCGGCACAGGGGGCACAGCCCAACCTGCATTATAATAATTATGGGCAAAAATATTTGTGTTTCTCTCCTCTTTGGCAGAGGGGGAAGATCAAAGCCCACGACGGGCACCGTGCTCATGTGGCAAGGTCACGGGCAGCACTGAGGACGGTCCAGCCTGCCCTGGGTGGGGCTGTGCGGACACGTCCCCCTCCACTGCCGCGTTTGGGGAGCGGCACCTTGACCCCGGCCCGGGGCGCGCACACCTCGCCCCTGCCCCGCCCCGCAAGCCTCTTAAGGTCACGGGGAGGGGAGGGGAGGGGAGAGGGGCAGGATGACGCATGCACCTTCCCCCCCGGGAATGAATGGGCCGGATTCCTTTCCCACCCCACCTCCCATAGGACGCCAGCGGCGGCCCGGCTCCACCCCTCCAATAGGAACGCGCTTTGCAACCAGGCTGCGGCTGAGGATTGGCACAGCACAGGCGGCTGGCTGGCGTCTTCAGGCCGCCTCATCCCCCTTGGCCAATCACAGTGGCGAAAGGTAGCCAATCTCGGCCTCCGTAGCTCCGCACCTCCCCCTAGTATCAGGTGGAAGCCTCCTGAACCCGGGGAACAGGAGTAAGGTAGCATCTGATTGGCTTTTCCTCTTCGCCCATCTTCGGAAACGCCCGGAGGAGAAGCCCCTTCACTATTGGCTCTCCGATCCGAGCTGCTAGGGCGGAGGCAGCCTTTTGCCATTGGGCCGGCCTTGGGCTCCGAGCCGCTTCGTCCATTTCCACATTTCGCATGCGATTGGATCCGAAGCGTTCGGCCGTTTCCGCCGGGGCTCCCCTATTGGCTACGAGGCAGCGGGATGGGTTCCGAGATCACTCGGCTGTTTCCGTGAGGGGCCGGGTGGGTGCGCGCGGCGCTCGGCTCGGCATTCTCAGAACCCGCTTGCGGCTGTTGCGCAGCGTAGGGCGGCGGCACAGCGGTAGCGGTAGCAGTAGTAGCAGCGCGGACAAAGGGCAGCGCCCAAGCCCGCCAGCCGGGAGGCCCTTATGTGCCCCGCGGGGCGGCCGCCGAGCCCCGCCGACATGGCCCACCCCGCCGCCGCGCGCCGTCCGCACTGCAGCCCACCCTGCCCACGATGAGGAACCGCCGCCACTGAGGAGCCGCCGCCTGAACCAGGCCATACAACCGCCTCACCCCGCGCAGATCCTTCCGCCCGTCCGTTCCGGATCTTCTTGTAGCGGGATCCCTCCGCCAAGTAGTCCGGTGCTCCGTGCCGCCGCCCGCGGAGGAGGAGGAGGAGGAAGAGGCGGAGGGGGAGGGGCGGCAAGGGGACCGGCCGGGCCCAGCGCAGCGCAGCGCAGCGCACCCGCGGGCAGTGGCGGGGCCGGGATGGCTTTGTGAGGCCGCGTCGAGGGACCGCCGCCGCCGCCGCGGAGGCACGGACGGGGCCGCCCCGCGCCGCGCTTCATGCGGCAGCCGCGCCGCGGCGCCTGAGCCCGGCCCAGCGCAGCGCTCCCGCCGGGGCCGCCAGCCGCGCACCATGTCGGGCCGGCCCCGCACCACCTCGTTCGCCGAGAGCTGCAAGCCCGTGCAGCAGCCCTCCGCCTTCGGCAGCATGAAAGTCAGCAGTGAGTATCCGCCCGGCCCGGCCCGACCCGCCTCGCCTCGCCTCGCCTCGCCGGCAGCCTTCAATGTGCGCGCGGCCAAGGCCTGCCCGCCCCGGGGGACTGGGGACCCGGGCGTCCTCCCCTCCGCCCTGCCCGGCCGCTCCGGGGCCGGCCTCTGCCCTCCAGGGGTCCGCGGCCTGCGCGCCCGCCGCCTCCTTAGTCCTCCCTTCCCCATTCATTTCATCCTGTGTCTGATGATTCACTTCATTCTTTGCTTATTCGGGCACTCGATTATTTGTCTAGTTCATCTCATTATGTGCTTATTCGTGCACTTGGATTGTTTTTGTTTAATTAATTTGATGATTTGGCTATATGTACACTCGATTTTTTTTTTTGTCTAATTCACTTGATGGTTTGCTTATATGTGCACTTGATTATTGGTTTGTGTGTGCACTTGATTTTTTTTTGTCTAATTATGTGGTTACTTGCCTATTTTTGCTTTCTGTTTGTCTGCTTGAGCATTTGCCTATTTGTCCATTCAGTCTGCTTATTTGTGCACTTGATTTTTATTTTGGTTTAATTATTTGCCTATTTTTGCACTCAGTTATTTGTCTCATTCACTTGATCTTGTGCACTTGATTTTTTTTTTTGTCTAATTCACTCGATCATTCGCCCATGTGTGCACCTGATCTGCTTATTTGTGCACTTGATTTTTTTTTTTGTCTAATTCACTCGTTTACTTGTCTATTTGTGTACTCAGTTATTTGCTGCTTTGTGCTCTTAATCAGATGAATTTGGCCAATAATCATTTGCCTATCTGTGCACTCAATTATTTGCCTAATTAGTTATTTCATGACTTGCTTATTTGTGTGCTCGACTCTTTGGCTAATTATTTATTCAATTTATTTTATTTCCCCACCCAAAAAAGAGGAAAAAAATTGCCAGCTTGAAGCTGCACTTGTGACCGGTTCATGTTGGAGATGCCTTTAAAGCTCTGTTGGTTGCCACGGTGGAAACGGGTGCTGGGTGCCATACCGGTTCACCTCCAGTTGGGTGTGAACACCTTTTGTGCAGGCTTTCAAGGGAGTCTAGCGGAGGTTCATCCCTGTAATAGCTCGTGCGTGGGGCCCAATTTTTATTTTTATTTCTTTAATGCGTAGAGGCAGAAAGACTTCTTTACTGTGACTGTATCAAGACCTTGTTGGAGATGCAGGATGCTTTTCTCATCTTTTTGGAGGATTTATTCTTAAGGCTGAGGCCTGTGCTTTATTCTGAACAGAAGTGTTATGTGCATTTTGTGAACTGGGCAAGTGGTTTAAATATGTGATTGTCCTTGATTTTTCAGCTTGTGGCAGGAGGATTTTGAGGTGAATTAGAAATCTTATCCAAGGTACCTCCTCCATAGTGGAGGAAAAAGGTCCCTCTCTGTGTCTTCTTATCCATGATACATGTTTAGTTTGGAATCTGATTTGCGTGCACGTTCAAAGCTATAACATTCTTGCGTATCCCTAATTTAACGCAACTTCCAATGCTACTTCAGTTTTATTGTGGCAGGACTGTGGGAAGCTTTGTTAAAGGACCTTGACATCCCTATTGAATTGATCAATTGGATACCTAAATATAGTTGCACCTGGCAAGGCTGTATTTCTATTAGATTGCTGTGCTATACGTTAAAGCCTTAGCCTCACCCTAAGGCTGTAGATGATCACGAGCCTTTATGTAGCTGCTGGTGATTCCTGCCTTTTTGTGCTGAAATGTCTCCTGCTGCAGTTGGAGCCTGGTAGAGATTCTGGAGTTCAGGATCTGGAGCCTGCCTCTCATCTGTGGGATCAGAGTGCCTGCAGCATTTGTGAGGGGGTGTGTGTGGGGAGGGGGACAGGGACATAGAGGTTTGCCCACTTTAGCAACGTAAGATGATTTCTTTGATTAACTTGAACAATAATATACTTCAAGCTCTTAATTTATGTGGAACACTGATTTCCTTTTGTTCATATTGTTTAATCAAATCTGTAATAGGAAGCAGGCAGTGTTAATCAGTATTTCTGCAGGTGGCTGTATGTGAAACAGACCCAGAAATGGAGCTGTCACAAGACCATTTTAGCCTTTGATGCAAACTTTCCTTTATTCTCGAAAGGTTGGTGTGTGGATGTTTATGCTCTTTGAGGTCAAAGACTAGGCAGGGACTTGCCCATAAAGAAACAGCAAACTGGTGCAGGCTACCAAGTTTGCAGATATGATTAAAACGCAAGCATCTAACACCGAGGGAGGAACAAAGGCCTTAGCATAAAGCACTCACACTTGTGATAACCCCCACGGCCACTGTAGTCATGTGCTCCTCGTCCTTCTGGTGCCTTGAAAAGGATGTAGGAACAAAGCAAGAGAACTGACAGGCAAAGACTGTGGGAAAAGCAGTCTGTGTTTTAGATTAAACTGCCCAAGATGGGCAATTCAGAAAGTAGGAGGCAGACACCAAAACTGCCACAAGCCCAAAGAATGATTTCTACCACTGTTAGAAATCTCTTTCTTACTTTTTTTTTCCTGAAGTGAGATGAGTCTGAAACCCCAGGACCCTACCAAAATACACATGTGCTTTATGGTGTAGGGAACATGTTTTTTGGTTGCTCCGAATGCAAGCTTTGTTTTAATGAAGTGCCTAGTTCTTTTGATAATGGGAGGGTAGGCTTTGAATGCAAACCTGGTGAAAATTGATACAGAGCCATTCTCAAAATGAAGAGGGAGATCCAATGCCATATCATTCACAAACTGCAACTGAATTGAAACTGACCTATTTTTTAAGAGCATGTCTATTCATAAACCTGTGAGTAGTGGGAAAAATGAATGATCAAGTCAGTTTTATTCAGTTGCTGCTTAGGAGAGCTAGGAGCAGCTACAGTGGTCTGGCACTGTCACTATTTTCTCTGGGAACAGAAGGATTAAAAAAATGGAGCCCAGAGGAATGGAAGACGTTACCTGCACCTTAAGGGAGGGGATGCAATGAGTGCTGCTTCAGTTTCAGAGCTTTAGGAGAGGGAGAGCAAGTGTGTGACTCCTTTTCACCCACTTCATCAGACTTTAAGCTGGGACCCACAAGTGGCCTTGGGCTTGGCAAAGAACTCACAAATCCGAATTGGGTGTTAAGCTTTGTGTTTAGAGGGGAAGGAGTGGTAGGCACCAAGAAGAGTGTTGACAGTAGGCAGCACCCTGATTTCAGGAAAGGGTCACTGGAAAAAGTAGGAGCACAGGGGACCTGTCTTTTTTTTCTGCTTTCCTTTCAGCCTTGAATGCCTAGTTGTGGCCATGAGTTGGGTGCTGATATGGTAGGATTCACAGCCCAGAGCTCCTGTGCTTTAGCCCCTAACTTCTTCCTTTGGATATGGCTGGAAGACTTGCTGTCTTTTTGACTGCCAGCGGTGGTGGTTGCCCTCTTCTGCATAATAGCCAGTGGCTAGAGCACCTGCTGAGGAATGGGAGTGTTGGATTATAGCCTGTCTTTAGCCAAAAGTGCTTCAGACTAATTCTCCCATCTCTCCAGAGAGAGCCTAAGCCATTAGATTGGCATGGAGATGTACCCAGTGCCTTCATGTCTACACAATAGTAGCTAGCCCAATTTCACTATGGCAGACTGATGGAGATACTCTAGCCCAATGAGGGGGCATGTCCCTGGGAGGAGTGGGAGTCCCAGCTTCCCTGTCTGCTTCCTTGGTATCCTGAGTTTGAGCTCCTCAGGCTGAACAGGTCCTAGAACTGAGGACTCCCACTCCCTAGGTGAGAAATCTGAGCACTCTGTTGTCAGAGGTACAAAGCAGTGGGGCCCACAAAACAAAATGTTTGGGTATGTTGAGCCTGCTTGCTGGATTGGGGTCCCTATTTGTGAATTGAATGCCTTGGGTGAGTGACCCGTGCTTTGCTAGGAAGCCAGTGATTCTGAGCATGTCCAGTAGCATTTAGGTGGGTATTGGCAATTGCTGTCCTGGAAATAGAGTTTTGATGAAATGCTTTTTTCTTTTTTTTTTTGATTTGGCCCTGGTTCCCAGAGACTCATATGAAAGAGTGAATTTTGAGTTTGGAATCAGGAAAAGGCATAAGATTCCCAGTGGTTTGTTTTCTTCCAACCTCGGTGGAGGAAGGCGGTTCTCATTTTCATTTCTACCTGTCTACAAAAGAGACTATCTGCCTCTCTAGGGAAAAGCCTGTAATGGATGTACTGACATGAGAATCTTCCTTCCAGGGGTGGAGTTATACATGTTGAGTACTGGTCCTCACCTCTAACCTTGTCAGAGTCAAGTATCTTCAGAAAGCCATTGCATGTTTTTTAGCTTTGATGTTTTTTAACATAATTCCCTCTCCCTCCCCATACTTGGGAAGCTACCCAAGTAGCTTCCTCTGTTTACAGGTCTGCACAAAATCTTTTTTCTGTATTTTGCTGAAAGACATCTGTGTTAAGTCTGTCCTAATTCTGAAGAATTAATTCAGTGCAGTGTAACAAATACGAGATGCTTTTGTTGTGGAAGTCCAACTGCAATCTTCTTAACATCTGAAAGTTCAAAGAACAAACCAGAATTTTGTGTTTATATTTTAAATAGTCAACTAATAACTTCAAGGCTTTCAGGTCACTGTTCAGGTTACTGCGTGCTAATGCGACCCGCCTGCCAGTGACGAGATATGGCTTGTATAGCTGAAAAATATTAACTTCTTAAAAAGGTTGTTTTAAATGAGAGCTTACAAGTGTCAAATTGTACAGGTGGTAGAAGTGAGTTTGGGTGGCTGGGGATGAGTGTTTTGAATAACACTAAAGCACTTGATACAGTTACAGAAAATCTTTTATACTGTTGTCTATAAATTGTTACTTTGTTACTGTCTGCAATGAGTCACCCCAGGCTGTGCACTTAAGGGGTGTAATAAGCTCTTTTATGCATGAATGTCATGCATCTGCAATAGAGCTGCTTATGCCTGGGTCTTCATAAAAGCAACTGTTAATACTGTGTAGTAAACTTGCTTTAGCTAGATATGGGCTGTCTTCATAGTCTCCTGCCCAAGGTGCAACTTAATGGCCTCTTCAGGGTGAAGGATCATGATAAAGTCTTAGTTAGGAAGATGGATTTGGTGGGGAAAATATTGCACATCGTCCTTTCTTTTGAATCTGAAGTTCATTTTATTTTCTCTGCAGGGCTTTTTTTTTTTTTTTTTTTTTTTTTTTAATTTAAAATGCACAAGAAGCTGTGGTAAGAGGTCTTGAACTTTTAGTGGGATATAAGCCCCATGTACTTTCAGAATGCCATACCAGTAAAGCCTGGGATCTGCTTCACTGATAAACAACAGCTCCAGGCTATTGTGTGCTGCCATGTAGCTGTCTTTGAAGTGGAACCTGGTACCTGATGGTTTAGCCTAATAGGATTGGTATAGTACACTAAGCTATCCAGGTTAGTGTGCAGCAAGGATTTTGGGTGGCCCATGAGTTAGAGATGGTGCTTGAAGTAGCAACTGCTGAAAAGCTGCAGAGAAATACTGCATTCTCTTCCCTTTTGACCCAAGGGTTTAGGGGGTGGGGAATGACAACTCCATTTTCTGTATTTGATAGCTGTCTAGCTAATGGCTTCCAGTTCCAGAAACCTTTCTAGTCTGCCCATCTGCTCCCCCCGTTGAAAGGGAGTCACTTTCCTTTGCTGAGAGCCACCTGAGAACATGTAGTCTTGGCATCCCTACCCCTTGTCCAGCTTCTTTGCTACTTCTGGCAGGGTAAGTCTACTATTCACAGTGGAAAAATGTATCTGCCTCTTGTTTAGCCCTATGACATGCCTGACTAGGTAAAAAATGTCTTGCAGCCTCAAAGCCGCACCTTGCAGTTTGAAAAGGAGTACTACAAGCAGCTTGTTTACTTAACCAGTTGACAATTCTGACTGTTGGCATTTTATCATTATGTACTAATTAGATTCTACTAAGGCAGGAGTGGGCAATTATTTAGTCTGTGGGCCACATAGGGAGTTTTAGTGAGCTGTCATGGGCTGGGTCAGCACCCATTTCCTGCCCTTGCTCAACAGCTCACCAAAACTCCGAGTGGTTCTGCTCCATGCTTGGCTGAGTGAGTAGGTAGAGAGGCATCCTGGAGTGGGCTTGATGGGGCTGGGGTTGGAATCATGGGTTAGTGACAGCATGGGACCAGAGCCCAAGGCAGAGATGTGATCTGCTGCTTGCATGCCCCTGTAATGGGTGCTGGTTCTGCAGACAGGGTCATACAGGGAGTGGATTTTTAGCTCTGTTCCAGGCCTCAGCCCTGCAGTCACTGCCCAGGGATTGCAGGGGCTCCAAGTAGATGGGCCAGAACCTGCACAGATGGATGACATGGGCCATGGGGAGGCAGGGAGCTGTATGCAGGGCTGGGTCTGGGATCTTGGGACTGGGCCTTGGGGCAGAGTTGCAGTCCGCTTCCTGTGGAACCAGTGCCTGTTGCAGGGCCATATGGGCAGTGGATCAGGGCTCTGCCCTGAGCCCCGGTCCTGCACTGTCACTGGCCCACAATCCCACCCTGTGATCCTGACCTTACCCACCTGTCCTGCTTCTGTCTTGCTTGCCCACAGCCCCATCCTGCCCTCTCTACCCACCACGCGTCCTGCCCTGGTAGTGGGTGTGGAGCAGATTTGCTGTGGTGCCCAGGCAGTGGGGCTGGGTTCAGTGGCTAGGCAGCTGGAAGGACCTGCTGCTGCTGGGGAAGCTGCCATGCAACCCCAGCACTGCTGTGTACCTGGGGGCAATGGAAACGGTTGCACTCACCATGGCTTAGGCTGCCCCCTGCACCAGAGCTGGGTGGGACCAAGGGTCCTGCCAAAGGCAGGACAGAATACTTTGGTGGGCTGGATCTGATGTGTGGGCCATATTTTGCCCTCCCCTGTACTAAGGGTGGCTGGGTGGGGGAGAGCACAATTTGAGGGTGGAGGGGTAAAATATTCCCAAAATGTAAGTGATTGACAGGACTGTCTTCATGGTTCTTCCTCCATTTGCCATTGTCCTCTGGAGTGCCTGCTGTTGTACAGCTGGTGCAAACCTTAGTTTAGGCAAGATGCAGGCTTTCTTGCAATAGCATCTTCCAGCCCTCCTCTGAGTGAGTGGGTCTAAGTGGGGAAAATGCAGTGCATGTTTCTGTCAGTTCTCTCACCATTTAGCATTTGCAGAGCTGCAGTCTCAGGAGAGCTAGCAAAAATCCTGAGGCTAGACAAAGCATCTGTGTCTGCAAAAAACCTGTGGTTTTGTAGCTTAGAGGTGTGACGTACTCCCATTCATCTCAAAGGGGTGTTGATGCTAAATCGTCTAAATCATTTGAATACAGAAGAATAATATGCTTATTCTGTGCGCTTGGGTCTAATAACAGTTAAAGGTGGGAAAGGCTTTGGGGTCATTGCTCATGCTATAGCCAGTACAGGTTTTTGTGCGTTTCTCCAAGTGGCTTGTTTCAAACCAGTTTTAAGTCTTTAAGCCTCTGCACTTTACAGCTTCAGCAGACTAAACTAAAGACTTACTAATAGAATTTTTTCTTGACTTGTTTCCAGTTTAAATTTTCCTGTAATTCTGGTACTTTTAATGCTGCCTAGGTACTCTCTCAGCTGTGAGGAGGTCTGGGAGACATTCAGAGCTTGGCAGTAGCCAGTGGTAGAAATTCTGCAGTGAGAGGGGGTTGCACCACTTAACCCTTAGGTTTAATGAGCACCTGTGCAGGGCATCTGTGAAAGATGAGCTCTGCACTTGTTTCCTTAAGTGGATGGATTCACATGAAACCAGCAGGGAGTTTGTGTAGAAGTGAAGCATGCCTGATGTAACTTAAAATAATATAAAATTAAATGGTAGTGTATACCTTGACAGCCATATCTGCTCAACTCCATATGATGCCAAAATTCATGGGTGTATCTTTATCAAGGGCATCCTTTTGTAGCAGCATGTACAATAGATCTACCTTGTCTGTCTTGAAAGCTAGTAGAACTGGGCTTTTCTGACCTGGGGAAGAGCATATTACAGTGGTGGGGACCCCTAAAGGAGAATGTCCTGTCACCAATTTTCCCCCTTCTTCAATTCAAAGACCTCTGATTATAAGTTTAGCAGTATGGTGTGAAGAATGAGGTGGACTTGTAAGCAACTTGTGTACAGCATTAAGTGGTCTTCCTGTATACCTTTAAATATAGTTCAGAAACCTGTAAGCAGTGGTTGTGATCATGGAGCACAGATGTCATGCACTGCCACCAGTAATTGGCCCCCAATAAATAGATGGCCATAGTCTGTGCCATGGTAGTTTCTGTATTGGTTTTAAGGTGTACCCCTGTCTAGTTAGCACTGCTGTGATACAGTCATGAGGAAACAAAGTCTTGAGGATCATGGTGGCAAGGTCTGCATCTTAGTAGAATGACTGCTATGGCTTAATCAAGCTTAGATGGAAAAGATGGGGCTCTGCTGCATTATGATCAGGAACAATAGCTGAGGGTTTGGCACTCTCTTCAGCTCATGTGGTAAGGTGCAAAACATCATTCTCTTCGTATCTAAGTTGCATTTTCCCACCAATGAGCATCATCTTGGTTTTACCTGGTTTGTGTTTTAATTAGCTAGTTCTCATCTGTGTCTCAGTCTTCTGCAGCTAGCATGCCATACATTCAGTAGTTCCGTCTGGATAATACGGGATAGAGTTGACTGTCACTGTAGTGGTCCAAGTTATAGTGTGAACAGCCAAGCTAATGAGATGCGTTCTTGCAAAGTATTATATGTTGGTGTCTTGAGAGAAGATAACCAGTCTCCCTGCACCACCATCTAAAATACCCCAAGATCAGTCAGAAATAGCACTGACCATTCCTGCTGCACGTGTCAGCAGTCCCTTATATTCAATGCTATCGCAGGCTACTGAGAGTCTCATACTGTTAGACTCTAGCACCCTATTTTCACCTGCTGCAAGGAACAGTATCTCTGGCCAGGTCTGTTAACCTGCCCCACATGATAAAGGGTGAGGAGATTTAAGATGGAGTTGTTTCACTGGGCTCTCTGTGCTAGAATGTAGGATATAGGTTGGTCATTTGTCATACTAAGAGCCAGGGGGTTTCTGAGCAAAATTCACAGCAGCATCCTTACCAGAAGTTGTCACCTGTTATCCCTAGTGAAGGCATGGACCCCATTCGTTTGTCAACCAAGGAGGACATGTTTAGAGCAGACTGTGATGAAGTAGTTCCAGTATCTTTGGTATTGCAGTAAGTGTAACAGTCTGACCTTGACTGAGAGCCTGATATTGTAGGTCTTAATCTGTCCAAGGGGAGTGATCAAGTATGCTTAGCTCAGCTTCACTCCTGCATTTGTCTTGCATGTTCCATGGACCATTGTGACTACAGCATCACTGCAACATTAGTAGAATGGAGCTAGTTTTTACTGAATGAGTTTGGCTTGGGATTTAAAGAATATATTGGTGTCTGCAATAGAAAGCTGACTCCAGGTTACTAAAGAGTAGAAATTGGCAGTTGTGGCACAGACGAGTGGTGTGGTTCACTCTGTTTAACGTAACTTTATAAGTCTGTATTCAGTATATTTGTCCTCACAGTTCTGTAGATCTAAGTGGAATTGAGAGCATATTCTTGCTTCATAGGCTTTAATAACCATAGTAATCATATTGAATGTACAAAACAATAATCTGTATTGCCAGCATTGCTGAGTGTAAAGCATGACTTGAATTTGTAGATGTGAATTAATCTAATAATTCCCTTGGGCTAATTGATTATCAGGGTCAAGGGGAATAGAGTTGCGATGCTGTTGAGTTTCAGAGTTTATTCAGCTCTTGAATGGATCGAACCAGTTCTGTGACCTTGGATTTGTGTCTGGAATCATGTCTTAAGACTTAACAGGTCAGAGGGTCCTTAAAGTGACTGATCTGTCAGTCCTCTGGAGAGGATTGGGGAAAATCCACCTGCCAGAACCTCTGGGCTAGTAGAAATGTTATCTGGGCAGCACATCCATTGTGTGCTAGACAAACCAACGCAGGAGTCTTGGATGCGCTGGGTGATATCAGGCACTGGAGTACTGAGCAACTGATCAGAAGCAAGAGGGAATGGCCCTAGTAAGTGCATTGTTGAGCATGCATGAAGCTGAGTGTGTGTTTGAATGTCATGTCAGTAAGTGCTCTGATCAGATGTCTGTGGTGAGTTAGGAGGGGGAGAGCTTAGGTACTGGCTTCAAACTCATAACTAGGAGAAAAGCACTAGCTTAATTTTTCCAACCAAGATGGAGTATGTACTAGCAGAACCACAACTGTTACTACTGCAGGACAAAGTTTGTTTTCTTCTTTAGAAGAAGTATAGTGTTAGCAAGCGATAAACTGTGGCCTGTAGTTCCAAGACAGCATCTTTTGCCAAAAAGGCAAGCAATCATTTAGCTTTCCAGCCGGGCCCAGAGTGTTCTTTGCAGTAAAATAAACTGCAATCTGACTATTTGCTGCTGCAAAATGTAATTTGATTTGTTTTCTTAGGTGTGGGGGGTGACTTCTCTGCAGTTCTTACAGCTTTTGCCAAGGCCAGTCCATTTAATTTCCTTGGGTTATACACTGTAAACGCACTTATAAAACCTATGCATATATGTACACACAGGCTTGATTGATTCAACTAGAACATGAACTGAGAAATGTCTGGAACACATCAAATTGTCCCTTGTGGGTGGTTTTTTTGGGGTGAAAAAAATTCATTGGTTCAAATAAGTAGAGAGTACTTGACTGTTGGCTAAGCAAATGTGAATTTTCTGGTGAAGCCATATATATTAGTGAATGAAACACCTAGCTGTGAACATGCTCCCAAAACCTGTGGAGAGTTGTATAGCTGCCTCAAAAAGGTGTTGTGTAACTTGTGGGAAGCATAAGAAGCTTTCTGTTAAGACCTTCCTTTTATTGAGTGCTCAACCTCTGGCCTGCAAGTCAAATGTAGCCCATGGATCCTTGGTGTCCAGATTGCAGGGACTCCACAGGTTAGAAAATTTGTTGGCAGGGGAGCAGTGGTGGTACTGCCACCCCATCCTGCTGCCAGAAGTCCTGGGAGGTGGGTAGGAACTGGGCCATAACCCTTTTCTTGAATGGCTACATCGGGGCTGGGTCACACCACCCTTCCATCTGAGTGGCTGGGCTGGGGCCAGGCTGCACCCCTTTCTCATTATGAGGCGGGGCCGGCTTGTCCCTTCCCCCCCACCCCCAACCCTGCCCCATGTGGCTGCCCCAGGTGACAGATTGGGTTCACTGGCCAAATTTGGCCTGTGGAGGGATCAGGCACTGCCCATTTGCTCTGGCTCAGCCAAAAGGTTGAGCACCACTGATATAAAATGTTTAATGATTTTCTCTTGTATACAGTACCAATCACCTGAAAGCAGAAACTAATATGGTACACAAGAAATTTCTGTTAGCAAATTGCTTCTTAGATGCAAAACAAGGAAATGAAAAAACTGCTACCTTGCGTAACCCTGTATCCACAGTTGCTGAATATGACTTCAAAATATCAGATCTTACCAACTCTTAAAGTAGGCTAATTCCCATTATGTTTAAGACTTCTGGGGCATCTAAGTTTTGTAGAGAAGTGACTTGGGGACCTATAGGAAGCTTTGTTTGTTCAGTGTGCATGTAGATGCACGTGTAGCTGAGCAAGCATCCATGTGTCAGGTTTGTGCCAAGTGGGGAAATTTGTACTTTTTTTTTTTGTCAGTAATGGACTTTGGGACATATGACAGCTGGCAGTATCACAGTGGGAATAAAAACAGCTTCAGGAGTGTGGGAATCAAGGTAGAACTAAAATGTTTACCCAGCTGATCTGGCTTTCCACTCACTACTCTGAATCTCAAAAACTATTACAGGCATGAATTTATGTAGAGATGGTTTCCATTGTTTGAAGACTGAACTGTCTGGAGTTGTCCACCAAACTCATTAGGCAGTGCTCAGAAACTTAATTTGGCTGTCATCCAGCTAAAGAATACTATAGAAAACAAGCCAGGTCTAGTATACTTGCAGTCAAAGGGTTTCTTGAGGAGATGAAGACAAGACTGTTTGAGGTCTCACTGTTTTTTATGGTGGACTTTAAACACTGCTGAATGAAGCATTTCTTCAAGGAGAGCTCCTTGTTTGACTTCCGAGAGCTGCAGAACTGTGCCAGAATTAGTAACACTGAAAGACCATCCAGGCTGCACTGTGCTTTCTCACATGCAGCACCCCACAGAATATAACACACACCTTGTTTTTGAAAGGCAGAATGAACAAAAAGGGATCTCTCTTTGTAGTAAGTAACTGAATAGCAGTAGCAAGGAAGTGGAGCCTGCTCATTGTTCTGCTCCCCGTGAATTACTACAGATTTTGGCTGCTTACGGACCTGGACACCCCCTCTCCCCCCAGCTCACTGTGTGCCCCTATGCTGGGCACAGCACATGCTCAGAAAGAGGCATCACATCAGTTTGACCTGGCTTGTCCAGCCTCTGTATAGATCAGGTGCTTCAGAGGGGTTTTTTCATGCTTTTATCCAATAGCACATTGAATCAGTTTTAGAGAAAAACACCTGAAAGTCCTACTGAAGCAGGTGGTGGGGAGCTGACTTGAACTAACATGCTTCCTCTTCTGGTAGAGCACTGCTTGCTTTTCTGGTTTTTTGTTTCTGTGTGTTTTTCATGTCTGTCAGCAGTCTTTATTTTCTGCTGCTCTAGGTAAAACCAAAACTGCTCTTACTTTATTTCTGACACACAAGGTGGACTGAAATTTTCAGCAGCTGTTTTGGGGAGAAGGTGTGCGTTACATATGTGAAAATACAGTATTCTTGAGGCCATCTGGTTTGAGACGTTAAATACTTCTGGGACCCTGGAGATGGAAGTGTAAATCTGTGGATCTCAAAAAGTATTACTGGCATGAATTTATGTTGAGATGCATAAATTCATGTATGTAGAACTTATTGACTCCAGGTATTTGTGAGGCTGCAAGAGAGGACATTCATATGACTTTAGTGCTTGGACTGCTTGCAATAGACCCTTCTGTGTGGGGTTGTTGGTTTGTGCCTGAAAGCTTGCAAATAACTTTTTTCCAACTATTTAGTGGGTATAATAAAAAATATCACAGCTACCCAAAAAACCATGCCTGCCTATAGACTTTTGATAGCAGTCTACTAGATTTCTTAATTACTAGGCTATGGTACAAGAAACAAGTATGCCCTGCATCGGTGATTGTTTTTCACTTGATAGTTATATATAAAATCCTTTCACAAAAGCAGTGGAATTTTTTTTTAAGCAGAAGGTGGTAACCACCAGCCCACCTGCTTTTTAGGATGTATGGTAAAAGCACTGTTCTCCTTTTTATGTAATTCTGTAGTATATGAATGTGGGCCTCTTATAATGAATTTAATTGAAGCAAGCACTTGCAAAACAACCCCTTTCCAAAAACATACTGTGTAGGGTGTTGACCAGAATGTTAGCAGATCTGGATTTGGCAGACCAAATGGGAGGGAATGAGTTTAAGTCAAGGACCCCTTCAGAAAATGCACTGTTGGCAGCTCTGTCACATGAACATTCAACCAGCTCCGTTACCTTGGCTGATTAGTTACAGCAGTATGAAACTGGGGAAAAACTGGAGTCTCAGGTATTTAGAATTTAAAATTAAAACATGCTTGACAGCCGTGCATAGACTACACTAAGGCACTTTTTGCCAAATCTGGCAATTACCAAATGTCTGTATAATTCATATTTAAACTTATATTGAACAAACTTTTGGAGTAAAATGTTTTAAAATTCAAAGGAGTTTTTACTTGGTCAGTAATTTTAGAAGCCTGTTTCTGTGTTCCACAGTCTGTTTAGACAGACTTTCTTATGCTTTTAATAACATTCTAACTCAAAGGCATCAACATTAATTTGGGCATTACTGAGGATCGGGAAGCAAAGCAGTGCGTAACTTAACATGCTGTTAAGTATGTTACCATTTCCTTACTCATGACTAGTGCATTTGTTGGGATGAAACTTACTGTGCTTGCTGTCAGCCCAATGACACAATTTATGCTGAGAACAGGAAAGTTTTGAAGCAGTTTCTCTTAGAAAAGCAAATTGACTTTCTGCTTTTAAAAGTTGTAAATCTTTGTGAGTGTTGCTTAAAATCGTGTAACTGTAAAGCTTCAAACTTCTAGGGAGTCTCTTATCTAGAAAGAGGATGAATGGTCAATATGCGAGTTCAGATGGAAAATTATTAGGACATGGTTTTTATTTTGTTGATCAGCTTGAAACCAATTGCCTGCAATGATAACCGCATAACTACCTAGAGGCTGAGTTTAAAACCTGTATGTTTTTTCAAAGATTCAGTTGCATAACTTTGCAGTGTAACAGGTATAGTTCTTCCATCTTTCTTTTTGAAAGAAAGGAAATGCAAACTCCTGTGTTAGCAGTGATTAAAATTTGTAAATTCAAAGTTGAAGGGTTAAGAAAGAAAAAAACTAAATTTTTTATTGCAGTGTTATCTTTCTTGTATTTGTCCTATGGTATGAATGCCCACAATCTAAGTAGGAGTAAAATTTAAAAAATATTTAATCAGAATATAATTTCATCTTGTAACAATATTCTATTGTTAGAGAGACTGATGATCATATGATTCTGCTGTTTTCTTCTCTAGTCTTCCCAGGTGCTGTTGCTGACCCTGGAAGGAACAAAGGAAAAGCAAGTGGAGAAAACAAGCAACCAAACAGGAGAAAGAGGAGATGAGGAAGGCTGAGGACAAAAATGGGGAGGAGACAACGGAGGGCAGAAATAAGAGCAGTTGACCTTAACATTAGCATCTCAGTGTTTTCTCAGACATATGGATGTATTGTGAAAGTGAGCAATGAAAATAGGCACTTTTTAGTATTTTGTTAGTCTGCCATATATTAGTCTGCCATATATGGAGAAGTTACGGTTCCATATGGAAAGCAGTAGTATGTAGTTTTTGGGGTCTGTAGGTAGTGATAAATCCATATCTGTTTTCCATAAGAAGGCAAATCAGTAGGTATTTCCAGTAATGTTGAGCTTGTCACTGATACATTTGCTGAACCACAGTTTATTTGAAAAAAAAATTGTACGAAAGACAATAGTCTTAAATTTCAATATTGGAAGAGGACAGCTCCTCTGAAGTATGTACATGTTCATAAGTACAAGAAAAATGCTCAAGTTTTCTTGTCAGGGAATGGTAAGTCATGGAGGTATCTAGAGACAGAGGTAAAGGGGAATCTAGCTAGTCATCACCTTTCATTGAATGGTTGACTAGAAAGAGTGCAAATGGAGCTATGGGAGGCTTGGGTGGTAGCAATTCTAAAATCGTCTTCTGTAAGATGACTAGCATGGCATCTAATAGTTAGCATGCAGTAAAGCTGTCAGTTTCATCTTTTTAATTTTATTTTTTTTCTGTCATGTGCCCATGGTGTTGAATTTAGTGGGTGATGGTTTCTCAGTCTGTCTGTAGTTAATATGAAACTTGCTGATACAGGAAATGTGTCACAAGCTTCTGGTGAACACTGGCTGTTGTCACTTCAGTCCATTTGCTTGTTTCTCACCTCTTTCGGTTTTACATATGTTGACTTGGATTGCTTCTTATCCTAACCAAGTCTTTGTTGCATTTGTCAGCAGCTTTCATGTTACTCAAAGCAAGCAACCATAATGTGCATTTTAATATTCTATCAGACTTTAGGTTATATTTTTTCTCCACATATCCCATGTAATTTAAAAAAAAAAGAAACTGGGTGTAGCAATAAATCCTACTGTTTCACCACACTTCTAAACTTTAAAATATTTACTTTTCTCTGTACAAATCTATCCTCATCTACAGTCCTTTGCTACATCTAGGTTATAACTCTTGAGGTACTGTGAGAAATAATGTTGACTTAACATTTTTGACTTCAATGTTTTATTGCTATTGATAATGAGGAACGTCTTTTGTTTCACATTTCTTGAGGTACTATTAATATTGAATTAGAACATGAGCTATGATGGTACAGTTCTTATTGACTTATCCTGAGGTACTCTTTGAATGTGGGTCAATGGAAGAAGGAGAATGAAAAGGTTCCCATTGCTGAAACTACCAAAAATGGACTTTTTGGGATATGACTGAAAGTGTTTGTTTAAAGGGTCACTGTAAACTTAGGTGTTCCTCATAAAACCAACAACAACAAAGATTTTAAAACTGAAATATTAGAAGTTTATTTCTGCTCTGTTACATGCTTGAGCGTGTTTGGTTTAATCTGCGTAGCAAACACAGGAAATGACTTGTGTTGTGGTTGGAGCAACAGAGTGGACGCTGTGATTGTCACAAAAAATGGTACTCTTTTAGATAGTGGCAGTACCATCTTGAAAGCTCTTTTAGGCAGTGTCCAGACAAGCGCAGCTATGTGACACATGGTACTATGTACCATACATTGTTTTCCTGCAGTACAGGGGAGCAACAGAGGGAGTTTTTTGTTTTGCTTGTTTTTACCCCTGGATATCCAGAGGTCAAATAATTGTGCAGGAAAAAAATGTGGAGTGGCACATGTGGAAGCAGCATGCGTTGCAGAGCCTGGCCGGTTGGAGTTGTACAGCACCTGCCGGGCAGGCTCTGAGCAGCAGGATCACCATTGCAGTAGCCCCAGGCTCCCAGGTAAGGCTGGCCTCAGCCTCCCCTATGCCATGCGCTGCAAGCCAGAGGGTGCATGGTACAGGTGTTCCCCAGGGACAACTAGTAGCAGCACAAGGTTTGCCACTCTTTCTTGTTCCTGAAGAAACGAATGTTCATGCTGGTGTGAATGTGGTCTTAGAGTCCTTTGGAAAGGTCATACTTAACTTGAACATTCCCTGTGGTGTTCAAAAGTCGATGTTTTGTCATCTCTTGATTATTTTAGATGCATTTTACTGTATGTGCTTATTTTGTTGTGACTTCCTGTGAATTAAATATGATATCTTGATCTATTGTAAATATCAAAGCTCTTGACCATTTATGCATCACAGAAGAAATTAAAGACTTCATGTGTCTTAAATGATCCTGGTTAGCATCATAGTCTTCTGCTACATAGTCCTTTAATCAGAAAGTGGTACATCACTGGACCAGACTTCGTTGGAGATATATTGCTATAAAGTCTGATATATCTTTGGCATAGACTCCTGGGCTAGATCACTTTAGAACAGAAGTATGTTCCAGTTTTGGTGGATTTAGTAAGTCTGGAGCCAACTTTCATTTTGAGACCTTTGCTCCTATGCTGAAAGAATTTTTTTCAGCTTGAGAGTCTAGCTTAGGAAGAGATCTATGTTACCTGTAAAGGTTTGTTTCAGTCAGGAAGCTTAATGTTAGTTGTGTTTGGACCTTAAAAAATGCCCCCAAAACAAAAAACCCATATGTGGCTTGTGCCAAATACTTTAGTTTTGGGATACCAGTTACGGAGTCTGTCACAGAACAGGAGTTGTGCTAGGCAGCTGGACAAGCACACCTCAGAATTGCTCTGCCCCCAAAGTGTTTATAGTCTAAGTGAATTAGCCAAACATGTGATCCTTGTATCGGTGATTGTGGGCCCTTAGTACACTGCTTTCCTTTAGACTGAGAATTCTTGGGAACAGGTTGAGACACTGCAGCTTGGTCACCTTGCACAGGTTTTGCTGCTTAAAGCTGTGTGGAACAGCACTGGAAGGTCTGCATAAACTGTGAACTGAATCTTCTACAGAGATGCCAAAAGATCCTAGTTTATGCCTCTGCTGTGTTATGTCAAGCACACTTCGTCAAAGTATCCTTTTGTTGGAGGTGGAAGTTAGGGCTTGTTTTGACCTAGGTAAAATCTCTTGCTTCTTTCACTTGTACTTTTGCGTGTGACTTCACGAGTACCATAATTTCTCTAAATCCTGTAACTTTGCAGGGTTTGTATGATTGCCACGTGCCTTAGTTCACCTCATCAGCCAAATAAATGAAGGCAAAGAGTTCTTTGTAGGCTAAGCAAACAATTTATAGAAAATGAATAGAATAGCAAGTTTGGATTTATCCTTGATTCAAGCACATTGACTTGGTTTTCAAGTTCTTGGAGAAGGAAGCAGGCATGCAGTTTTTTTTTTTTTTTTTTTCTGGTATAGCATCTGGGTGGTTCTGAATCTCTCTTGTGCAAGTTAATAATGAACTGCTGAAGATTTTTCACATTTTTGTGGGATGATAGCCTTTTTGTAAATGTCTCTCTCCCATCCCCCTTCATTCAAGAATAAAAGCCACTCATGTCTCCATCTCATCTCATGCCCCACCCCACCCGCGCAGCACCTGCCCCAACCCCACTCCCTCACCCACCGCGAGGGCCTCAAATCTTCCACCTTCCCCACACCAGACTTACCAACCCAACACTGGTCTCCAAGTTGCCCGGCTGCATATTGGAATCTGATCAGCGTCAGCTGATATGGCTGCTTAAAAATCTGCCATCAGCATGAGCCCAAAAATTCTCTATCAGTACACCCCTATTATCCATGGCTTGTTTATAACTGTTTTTTATCCTGCTAAAGGCAAACTTTCTGTATTCAGGAGTAGGGATCTTGAAACATTAAAAATACATTTGAAAATGTATAGGAAATAAGAAATTAAAGGCTATTGCCATCTTTAATGCACCTAGTACTCAACTATACTGTATTATAGTGTAAGCTAGGTTTGAAGTGGAAAAGTGAAGTCTATATATAAGCTTTCTTGTTACTTTATAAATAAGAAATGTTAGGAGTGTGCCTAAAATAATATGAAGGCACGATCTTAACACTTTCTTGTCATAAAGTACAGCTGAAACCATGAACAAAAAACCCCCTTTAAACTAACATAATATGGCACATTATAAAACAGTGAAAACGTGAAGAAAAAAAAGAACAACAACATTTTCCAGGAGAACATCTCATTAAGAGCTTTTAATCAAAATAATTATAGCTCTAATGTAATTTAAATATTAAGGTAAACTTAATATAGTATTAAGTAACTTAGTATAGTATATTTACCTCAATTTTTTGAATGCGCCAAGCCAAGCTACAAGTAAAGGAGCTGAGAAGTATGGCACTTGATAGACCTTTTTCTGTGAAGATATGGGAGGTGAAGGTTTGTGGGTGTTTCTGTGTAATGCACTTTCACTCCCCTCTCTCCAAATCTATTGTTTCTTTCTAGATTTCATAAAGTTGCATTTATATTGAGGAAAGTAGTAGTCTCTCCAGACTCAGAAATGTCTGGGTAAAACTTGTAGGGCAGGACATTTTATGGGTATGAAAAGCTGTCCTTCCAGTCTCCTTCAAAGGAAGTCAAATATATGAATGCAAATGTAAAACTAAACAGATTGCCTTTTGCTCTCTACAATTACCAGAAAATTCCACTCATCCAAACAAGTCAAGCCAGGAAGAAACTTGCACCAGTTCTTGAAGCACTAAGACTATTCTACAGACAAAGCTCTACTGCCTGTACCATGAAACTTATAACTTCCCCACTTACTTACAGCTCTTAAACAAGACAGAGCCAAGTCTCCAAAATTAGTACAGTTGTCAGTCCCCATGATATGAAAACTTAAACCACTCTGGGCAATAAAAAAAAAAATTATGCCCAAAAGCAACCAGAAGCACGAACTTGTTGGTCTACTCCACCTAGAAATTTAGTAGCCATAGTCTATAATAGCTGAGTCGGGGCAGAATCTGGAGTCTTTACTAGAAACTCTACCCAAAAAAGTTACAGTATGTATGGACCTTTACATCAAGATCTTAGCCAAAGAGAAGAATCCGAAATGCTTTACAAATGGGAAAGTATTTTGGGAGCCAGTTGTCCAAGTGAGAAATTTTATTCTAATAAGCCCTGGGCAAGCAAGTAATTTCAACAAGGACAAAGAGAAACTCTGAATCCCTGCCACTACATAAAGTCACTATCCACATTCTCTATCTCATCTAGAGGCATTTTAAACCTAACAGCTTTTATGCAGTATTGCATATTAGCTAGGTACAATTCTAAATTTGCCAATTAACTCCTAAAGACATTGTTAATTTGAGCTGTTTCTAATGTCTTAAGCTTCCATGCTACCTCACCTGAATGTCAAACATGACTGAAGCCCCATGAGGTCATGAGGAGAAAGCATTTGTCCAACACAACCCACTAAGTCTCCCCACTCAGTGGATAAAGCCACTATTAAAGATAAAGAGTATCCATCCAGATCCAGCAATTCAGCTGTGGAAACAGGCTTTTTATGAACACGTCTTAAGTCAAGGGTGGGCAAAATGCAGACCAGGGGCCAGATGCGGCCTGCTAGGCCATTCTATCCAGCCTGTAGGGGCCCCCCCAAAATTAAGAAAATTAATATTCATCTACCCCTTGCTGCCTGTCATGTGGCCCTTAATGGCTTGCCAAACAGTAAGCAGCCCCCTGCCTGAAATAATTGCCCACCCTGTCTTAAGTCTACCCGTATGAATGCAACACTGATAGCTATTTCAGAACAAAAAAGTTCTGAAAATTCCATCAAATTGAAAGGTAAGCAGTTGTGGCACAAAAGCTCAGTGCCTCAGCTTTTATTCCCATCTCATCCCCCTTCATTCAAGAATAAAAGCTTGTTATGAAGTGGTTTTGCAGTGTATTTCAATGGAATTGCATCCAGGAGAAGTGTACCTCATGTTTGCTGGGGCAAACCTGCTTATCTTTATAAACAGTAAGAGGTACAACTTGTACTTGCAGACTTCTTCATCTTGGGGTCTGTGCAAACCAGGGCACAGTATTGCTGTTCACTAAGCCTAGCAGGGGAAGGCATTTATGGTCTCCAGTTTGGACACTGCCCCCATAAGAGGGACAGACTGATTTTTATTTATTTATTTATTTTTTAAGCCAGTTGATTTTTCTTTTTGAAGAAGTTAGGAATTCTTTCTGGTGCTGAGTCTGAAACTGTGACAAAACCAACAGAACTAGGCCCTTTGCTGCCTTGCACAGCTCAGTGACTTAATTGGCCACATATAATGGCTATTAGCATTTATTTTTTACTGCTTCCTAGATTCAGGGACTATTCTTGCCCAGACTCAGGGTAACTCAGGGTAACTGTTTATCTTCAAGGCTTTCTTTACCTGTGGTCTTATTGTGCTCAGCATTTAAGCTGTATGTCGCAATGAACAGCCATGTGTGGGGTACAAACGAACTGTGGCTCATCGACAAAGCCTCCATAACTGTTGGCTTTCAGGATCTTTATTCTTGTATGGAGTTTCACTCCAAATGTTTGAAGATTAGCCAGAACCGTGGTGGTTGAGTGAGAAGGTTATACATCATACATTGAAGAGCCTGAATTCTGACTGTTCCTGGTAGTGGTGGCCTCAGTTTGATTTGAAGCTTCTCTAAATTCAGATTTGGTCCCAGAACCAAAACAAAGTGCACTTGGTTAAAATGGGGTCCTAGTAACAGAGTGTAGTTTACATTGACCAAAATTAACTTTTGACCTGTGGCAGTGTAGCAGCTTGAAATGCCCTAAAAACAGCAGCACCAGGATTTGGAAAAGAAAGAAGGGGGGGGGGGGGGCGGAGTTCTTTTAACTCTGAGGTTTGTAAGCAGGTGGGTATGTTGAACATACAAAGCTTTAATAAGAGTATAAGCTTTAATAAAGTATAAGCTTGGATGCAGTGAAATTAGACTTTTTTTCCTCTTCCCAGTGGGAGTACAACGTACATTTCAGCTTTTGCACAGGAGATCTTTGGCAGAATATCTAGCCTCCAATTACAAAGCAGCCAGATAAACCAGCACATGGAATATACATGTGAGAATTTTTGTTTTAACCTTACCACTATTTGCTGCTTTTATCTTTTTTTCCTCTGTTCTTAAGGATATTGCTTATGTTTAGCAAAACACTTCTCTCTTTGAGTTCCCAAAGGGTGAGGTTTTGTGTGGTGATCAAAGAACTTTCCCGTTTCTTTTTTGTCCCATCTTCTCTCCCTTGATGCTTTCATATAAAGCAGCAGTTAACCTTGGAGGAAATTCCTTGTCTGGTCAGAACCGTGTCCTGTTTCCACATATTCTCCTTAAATCTTTGACTCATAAGCGGGACAGAAATGTTTCCTTTAAAGCTTATTTTACTGTGCTGTGGAACATGGTCAATTTTAGGCAAGCTAAAATGAAGATTGATTTATTAAAGCTCTATACTGGGTTTGGTCGTGGAAACTGGCTTCCTAGTGCTTTAAGCGAAGAGCTCAGGCTCCATGCATACTTGAAACCAGAACAAAATCTTTTTTTTGTGGAGGAATTAAACCTGATTGATTAATATTTCAGGAGTAAAATGTGATCCGCATATTAATTTTGCCTCATTTCTAGATGTGTAGAGGAGAGCACTTGTTTTTATCATTGTCAACCTTTTCTTCATTTATTTTTACTAAAATCTCCAAGATGTAAGTGGGTGTCTATCTATTCTTTTATCTACATGGTGTTTTTGGGGAATGTACTTCATAGCTCCTTGTATAGCAACATTTTCCTTAGAAATGTTGCTGGTTTATAACTGAAATGTTAATGATGTTAATAGTTGTGATGTTCCAGGAATTGTGTAAAAGGCAATGATTTCTTGAGATGATATCTTTTTGTTTTTTATTGAACCACCTGCATAGTTAGGATATTTAGACATACTCTTGAATGCAGGATATTCTTCATTATGTCGGACTTGCTTTTATTAAAGTACTTTTTTAATTAATTGCCTTCTTGCCACTGTACTGCTTATCAACAGAGTCAGGTAATCTGCATCCCTGGGCATCTAACTGCATGTTTGTTCTGGCCTGGCTGAATGCATTAGTTTCTACTTTCTCAGGTCTCTCTCTCCTAACAGCAACTCATGTGATTACTGAAATTTGTATGTGAGATGGCTAGCTGGGAAGAGCATTCTGCATCTGGATGTCATTATACTGTTCTTAGTGGTTTATTTGGATACATCTGTCAGTGTCTGAAAATTTGTGTCACTCCTTAACTCAATAGGCAGCCTCAATAGGTTTGATATACAAAGGTAAGCCTTTCAGTTGCTTGGTTGGCAACTGGCTCAGAAATATTTGGTTGCTTGGATAACTTCAGAGCTTATGTAGGAATCTTGGCACCATCCCTTTTCAGAAGCAGGTGTTTGGTTCTCAGCTGGTGTCAGCCTCTTCAAACTTTGACTTAAGTAGTGTAGAGCTGGGTAGAAAACTTCTAAGCTCTGGTCTTAATACTTCAGATTTTACTTTTTGTGCTAGCTTTTCTCAATCTAGAGAGCCACCTGCACTTGACCTGGTGATGTGCTGCTTTGCTAAATCTGAAGATTGGGAACCTCAAAACTAAGATCTCGGATGTAAATTGCAGCATATGTCTCAGTGAAGTGGCATTCTGTTTGTAGCAGTGCTATAAAATAGCTGCACAGTTCTGACTGTGTTTAGAACTGTGTTAATAGTGTTTCTAGCCTCAAATTAGCTAGCTAAAACTGTCCCCCCCACCCCTTTGGGCTACTTATATTGCTGAACATTAAGGCTGTTCAACAGTCATTTTTATCTGGAAACCTCTTTTATTAAAAGCCTTATACAAACAGAAAACTCTGATTGTTAGATGTGGATGCTTCTGTGTATTTGAATACCTTTTATAAGAGTCAAATTGACCTATAAGATCTAGCTACTTTCCCTCACTCTGGAGCCATGGAGATCAGCTAGGGCAGGGGTGGGCAAAGTCTGTACCAGCAGCCGGACTCCATTTCCCAACAGCTGCTGCCTGTGTGGCTGGGGCCAGTCTCCATGGAAACCCCAGCTGCAGCTGTGCTATGACAGCACAAAGCTGGGGTTTCCATGGAGACTGGCCCCAGCTGTGCAGGCAGGGCAGGCTGCTGCTCCACAGCCACTGGGATCTTGCAGCAGGGGCAGTTTGGGCCAGGGCAGAGCTGCAATCTGCAGCCTGCTTGCTCCGGGCAGGGACGTGCAGGCAGTGGATTGTGGCTCTGCAGTTGATTGGGACCATGCTATCACCATTGCAAGGAGCTGGGGCAGAGCCACGATTCGCTGCCTGCACACCCCTGCCCGGAGCATGCAGACTGCAGAACTGGCTCTGCCTTGGCCCCGGATCCTCTGCTGCAAGATCCCAGTGGCTCCAGAGCAGCCCCCTGCCCTGCCAGTGTGGCTGGGGCCAGTCTCCATGGTAACCCCAGCCTTGTGCTATTACAGTGCAGCTGCAGCTGTGGTCTCCATTGAGACTGGTCTCAGCCATGCGAGCAGCAGCTGCTGGGAAATGGAGTCCGGCTGCCAGCTGGATCTGCTGTTTTGCCCACCCCTGAGCTTGGGCGTGCTGGCCAGTTTTTTTGGGGGGTAGGGGAGGGGCTGTGTGCCTAGCTGCCTCACTTCCTGCATGTGCTCATACTTCAGGTTTCTCTCTTTCCTGCCTTTTACATTTCCTTCAGATGCACTGTTATCAGGATTGGGGGTGTAGGTGTGGTGTTCATAACTGAAGGCTGCTTCAGCAGAATAATGTTCTTTTACACAGACTTCCAAGGACAGCAGTATGGCTGTCCCTGTTGCTTTGAGTGAGGCTGAAGCCAAGATGTTCTTCACAATGGCCCCTGTTTTCTGTTTTTTCCCAAAGATAGTAAAGCTAAGCTGCCTATAATTGCTACCTAATGACAATAGAGAGCAATTTTTCAAGATTTCTTTTTTGTGGAACTCTCTTATTTTTCAGAATCTTGGGTAAAATAATGGCAGAAACTATTATAAATATAGGGTGGTTTGTTTTTTTTTTTTTTGAATGAATGAATAAGATGTCTGCAGCTTTATAGGATGCTTTTTCTTACTGTAAGTTTACTTTGGAGCCAAAAAGAAAAAAGGTCTAATACTGAGCAGTAAATACTTAAAGGACCCTTTAAATTCACAAACTAATTATTTTTACATAAATTTTAAAGAAAAATTATGCTTTATGCTAAGAGGAAGTGCTGTGACTTTGTGACTATTTTGTGTGTGTGTGTGTGTCTCTGTGAGAGAAAGAGATGGAGGGTAAGGGGGAGAGATTATAGAGATGTAATCTTTTTAGGATTAATTTGATTGGAAAACATTAGTTTTCAGTAATGAAAATCCTTTACTCTCTCCCCTCCCCCCCAATATACTGACACTAGTGTCAGCAAATATCAAGCTGCCTCTACTTCTCAATGTCCGTGTGTACGTCTTAGAGCCACTAGGCTTGCATAAGGCACTTGAAGGCTGTGGGGTTGAACATAACACCAATATAGTGTTAAAATGGGTTATAACAATTGTTTAGGACATGTATGACGTTACAATAGTGGTCTGACCTTTAAATGGAAGGATGCCTTTTCTTTCTTCCATTCTGTAAGTCAGTGCAGTTACAGATATAGTACATAATAAAAGTGTATTTTGAATCCTGACTTTAAGTGCAAAAATCAGGTCATCCTTAACTGGAATAGCCAGTGATGCT
The DNA here is from genome assembly GCA_030014935.1 of Caiman crocodilus. Taxonomy (NCBI): domain Eukaryota; kingdom Metazoa; phylum Chordata; order Crocodylia; family Alligatoridae; genus Caiman; species Caiman crocodilus. Next base: position 117,108,727 of record JAGPOW010003648.1, on the reverse strand, counting down.
TTCATAATTAGCTTAAGTGCATACTTGTAGTGTCAGCAAGCATATGTAAAAGTACCGTATCCTTATTTATTTTGTCAGGTAACTGTTTTTGCTTGTCATGACATTATTTAGTTTGGAATATTGAAAGGCTCACAAACCCCCCCCCCCCCCCCCAAAAAAAAAAAAAAGACAATTGCAGTCAGATCTTCTCATGGCAACTTTTTTTCCCTTTTTTTTTTTTTTTTTGGTAGTAGCTTCTTGCTTAGTTATAGTAACTCTAGAGATGCTTTGAATTGCTGCAGGACTTCAGAGTTTCTTCACTAGCAGGTAGGCCATAATCTACAGATTTAGGATATAATGGTTGACAGACATGTCAGTTCAGGTGAAATTTCTGTCCTGTTGTCTAGTTGTATGTTGATTTTTAGTTTGATGGTTGCTCTAAAATGCGTTAAAGTTTGGGGTAAAGAAGTAGTAAAGTAAAAAATGATTAAAGTCTGTTTGTGACAGGAAGTCTCCTGTGGGGTGCTGCATTGCAGTAACTTGTGCAAAATTGTTTTTCCAGTTGGATGTTGCTTTGCAGCATGTGCAGTACTCCATACCATATCTGAAGAATGACCTTTGTAGGTGCTAGCAGTGGAGCTGAATGGGTGCAGGTTACCAGTTGGTTAACAAATTGTGGTTTTGCGGTGGGAGGTGTTTGAGGTTAAAAGTATAGTATGTCAATCTTACTTGATTCCAGCCTTCCTGTAGATCAGAACTATACTTTACTCGAGACCTGTTGGGCTCCTGCTGCTTTGACCTCTCTTGCCTCCCTGCACTGTTACCTCTTTCCTTCCCTAGGCCATCACCACCTCTTTCTGTTGTCTGCTCCTGCTGTGGTCATTATCTTGCCTCCAATTTGCTAAGGTCTCAAAACTCCCCCTTTTTCTTCCAGCTTCCGCTTCCTGGGGGTGGCACAGCATGTCCTGCAGCTGCTCAGAAGTTGGACTGACCCTGCTGTAGGCCATGAAAAAGTGCCTTTCTGTCTTTATACCTTTTAAAAAATGGTTCTGGTCACCCTCAATGTTTATAGTTGAAGTTTATTTTATATCTTTGTACTGTGATGAACACTGTTTATGAATTAATCAAGCTCAATTGGGAAATAATGGCTAGATATGGGAATGTTGTTTAAGCTAAACTGCCTCTTCTCAAACTCCTGACAGGAGTGTATCTCTTGGTCTGCAGAGAGTGGTTTGGGAAGGTGCTGGTTGCTCTTGACTGTAACATGTTCAGTTACCCGTCTGCTGTTGCCGGCTGGGCGGGGGGGGGGGGGGGGGGGGGGGGGGGGGGGGGGGGGGGGGGGGGGGGGGGGGGGGGGGGGGGGGGGGGGGGGGGGGGGGGGGGGGGGGGG
>JAGPOW010003648.1:117047573-117099891 GCA_030014935.1 Caiman crocodilus | reverse complement strand
GTCATCTGACCCCGGTGCTCTTTCCTGCCAAGGCAGGGGGTCGGACTAGATGATCTGCCCAGGTCCCTTCTGACTCTAGACACTATGATACTATGATGAGAGTGCCCCAACTACCACAGCTGTGGGCACACTTCTCCCTAGTATTTGAAGCATGCCTGCTGTGCTGAGAGGAATGCAGGAGGGAGTAGGTAAGCAGGAGTGACCATAGCTCTATATAGCTCACTGTTGTGGGCACTCCCCTTGGATGTGGTGGGGGGAGCCTGGAACTAGTTCTTGCTAATGCACCTGTAGTTGCATCCTATTCATTAGTTCTTCAATTCAGAAAACACAAAATGGCCTGTGAACAAGGACTTAAACCCTGCTCTTCCCCTTCTCCCCCTGGAAACTGGACTACAGAATCTGGATCCTTTTCATTAGCTAGACCTTTGGCTCGGTCATGCCTGTAGTGCGAGTTGGCTCGGGTATTATTTTGGGATGTGGGGGATATATGGGTTTGAATCCCCTCTGACTGCATTCATTTCTTATCCCATAAAAGTGTTCTCGCTACAAGGTTGTAATGTAAAACATATGCAGTAGCAGTCCTACCAGTCTCGCTATCGAAGATTTCTTTTCTTAGCGCTGCTTTCCCTTTTCAGAGCTCAGAGTCTTACTCCAGAATGTGAATTGTGCTCCCAGAGCTTAGCACACACATTTCATGTTTGCCTCATTTTTCCAGCTATATGGCATGGTTAATGTTTCCTTACTGCCGAGGATAAATATGTTAAAAGATTGATGGTTTAAGGACATAGGCAGACAAGGTTCTTTGAAACCTTCTTAAAAGGCTTAGGATGCTCAGGTGCTTATAGTAAGGTGCAGGTATATGAATACCTATGGCAAGTAATAGCCCCAGTCTAGGAGATTTTCCCCCTTCAAATTCTGTAATAAATCAGCACAGTTCTGATGTGAAACAAAGCCAGTTTCTCCCCATTGCTCGTTTTTGGCTTCTCTCATGGGGAAGTAGTCCTTCCAGCAGGTATCCAGATTGCAACCACATTGGTCTAGAGGAAAAAGCAATTGGGGCTCATAATAGAGGTGATATCTTTTATTAGATCAAGATTTTTTTCAAAAAACCTTGTTGATTTAATGAAAGATATCACCTTTACCATTAGCCCTGATTGCTCTTTGCAGCAGCACTTTGGAATGCAAGAAAGACTTGGTACAGCAGATCACCAGCCTTTTTAAGTGGTTAAGTAGCTCCACTGGCAAGATAAAGGCTGCCCTTTTTGTGTTTAGAATGGGGTGTAGCACCAAGGACTGGGATATCTTTGCACTTGAGACCTACTTCTCACTTCATGCAGACCTGCCAAGGCGCATCTTCTTGCAAGAATGACTCGGCTGTCATATATTTTGTAGTACTGTGCACTGCAGGGTGGGTATGCTGAAGGGTTTTGATACTTTGATATCATACTAAGCTTCTTTTCCTTCATGATCTTCACTTGCCTAGCAGAGAGTTTGTAGGTACTGTGGGGACAGCCACAAAGTTCTCTTTGAACTGCTGCTGTTAGTTTGTTCTTTTCCATAATGGGCATTGTGCTACCTGGCCTGTAGATGCCCTGTTATGCTTGTACTTCATGTCACTAGCTTGGACTTTTCAGTCACTAGCTGTAATCTGTTCAGCAGAGGAGGAAGGTCTTCCCATGTTGTGTGCTGTTGAGCTGTGCATCTGTAATTTCTTTGAGGCTAGAGTCCTTCCATGATTTGAAAATATGCATTTTAGCAGGAGGCAGACTTTTTTAGCAGTTTTTTCCCAGTTGATGTTGGTAAGACAGAAATCCAGACTTCCTCAGGGTTCTTATAGATTCATGGATGTTAGGGCTGGAAGGGATCATCGAGTCTGACCCCTGCTTAGGCAGGAAATAGTGCAGATGACCCCAGCTGGATGCCTATCCAGCCTTCTCTTAAAGACCCCCAAGGTAAGGGAGAGCACCTCCTCCCTTGGAAGCCCATTTCAAATTTTGGCCACCCTTATTGTGAAGACGTTTTTCCTGATACCTAGCCTAAATGTGTTTTCTGTCAATTTGTGACCATTGTTCCTTGTTACCCCAAGAAGTGACCTGGTGAACAGAGCATCCCTTGCTGTATCCACCTAATGAATTTGTAGGCAACTGCAAGATCACCTCTCAGCCATCTCTTGCGGAGGCTGAAGAGGTCCGAGTCCCTGAGTCTCTCCTCATAGGGCTTGTCTTGTAAGTCCCTGACCATACAAGTGGCCCTCCTGGACCCTCTCGAGTCTATCAACATCCTTCTTGAAATGTGGTGCCCAAAACTGGACACAGTATTCCAGGTGTGGTCTGACCAATGCCGCATAGAGGGAAGGTATCGCTTCCTTGGTTCTGTTTGTCATGCATCTGCTGATGCATGATAAAGTGCAGTTAGCTTTGCTGATGATTTCATCACAATGGCGACTCATGTTCATCTTGGAGTCCATTATGACTCCGAGATCCCTTTCAGCCTCTTAATAAAGAAGATTTCAGGAGTAGAAACTTCAGTGCTATGTGGAATCGCTGGTACCTCCAGTTCAAGTACACACAAATCTTTAGTAAAGCCTTTCAGGAAAATGAGGTTGCAGTATTGTACTTGTCTTGTTTCTCTATCTTTGTACAAAAAGGGAAGCCTTCCTCAGCTGGCTAGAAGGGGGCTGTACATAAGTCATCTAATCTTTAACCCTCCTGCAGAGAGACCTGATATTCTGTTCATTTCCATCCTCCCTTTTCAGTGTCTTGGCTTGCTCCTTGCTATAATGTTTCTCCTGCCCTAACATCTTCCTTCATTATTCTCCACCCTCCTTCTACATTTCATCTGTTTCTACATCTTCCTTTTTTTCTCAGTCAACCATCATATTCCGTACTTGCCGTACTCTGAATCATCCCTCACTTGAATTTTCTTGCCTAGTCCCCCTTCCTCCTGCACACAATTTCTATCTGACTACTTCCTCCAGATGCTTCTCTCATTTCCTATGCACAAACCTGGGGTTCATCATACTCCCTTGAGAGCTTGATGTTGGTTTCATAAGTTACAGTTCTGTTCTTACAGAAGGAAATCCTTATTGCCCTATATGTAGGCTGTGGGGAAAGATGACCATCTCGGCTGAGGTCAGAGTGTGACTTCAGTCCTATTTAAAGTAATCAGTTGTGCCCATTTAATTGAGCAGAATTAACCAATTTAATACAAGAAACTAAGAGATTGTTAGAAACAAAAACCCCTGGTAAGAGACTCATGATTAAATTACAGCTTGGTACATCTGGACCTCACAGGAATTGGATTGAATTTTAACTGCAAAACAATAACATGCAACTACTAATTTGTCCCTCAGTCACAAATTATACTATGAAATAGGGTGATAGCAGATAATTTTGCCAGATCTCCTCCCTGTGGAAGAGCTGACCATATATTCATCAGCAATGGGTTGAGGTCAGAAAAGATGTTTCCGTCAACCCCTTTCCACTGAGGGGGTTAATTCCAGTGCCCTAAATAATTCTTCTAGGGAGACATCCAGAGTAGTGTTTGTCCAAGTCATTTTCCTTGGCTCTCATGTATATGTAGCTGTCTAACTATAGGTTGTAGACATCTTTATTATTTTTTTTGGTATCAAGATTGGCCTGTATTGTATCGAAATATCTTTGAAATAAGCGAATATCAAAAAGTGGTTTCATACTTGTTCCAAACAGTGTAAATTACAGTCCTCGTTTCAGGTGTCCACAAGTTCCTCTGGAAACTTTATCAGTCATTTCCAATACTTCAAAGCTCTGCTTTTGTTAAAAATGAGAAACCCCCAAGATGCAGCCAGTAAAGGTGTTGGTTTCAGGTCCCTTTGGAGAACGCTGCTGAGAGCATCTATTTCAGAAAGGAGAGTACAGATTATTGTCTTCTTTCCAACCTTTATTTTGTCCAGATTGTTCTATATGCCTGTCTCTCTAACCAGTTAGTTAACTTGGAACCCAGCTTTCATGTTAAAGAAGACATTAGACTTTAAGTATTTAAGTTGTTTTCCTCAGGACTTTAGATGCATGAAGTAAATCTGCTGTTGAATTCATTATAAATGCATTTCTTTTATTTACAAAAATACTAGAACTCGTGGTTCCAAAATGATACTTTTTCTTAAACTGTGATTTTGTAGTTGATCTGTTTGTTTATTTATTTTTTACTGTTCCAAATTCAGATGGATGGTATTTGTTTCTTTGCCTCTTTCTCCCTTCCCCCCCCAGTGAAATTCTGCTTAAAGTTTTACACCGAGAGTTTTTTAAAAACGGCTCTTAAATATGGACTTATTAAGCACACATTCAGCATAACTTAACCACTATTCAAGGGGAGCTGTTGAGCACTCTGCAGTTGCTGAAAAAATCAGGAAACTCATTTAGGAGCCAAAATTGCTTATAAATGCTTCTACTTTTAAAAACCGTAGACCTAAAACTTTACAAGTACTTATATACTGTCCAGCACAATTGAGGCCTAGACTTTGATCATGGCTTCTAGGTGCCATTTTAATAAAAATAATAATTTGCAAAAATCAGCTTCTTAATTTAAGCATTATTTCATTATTGTGATTATAATGACCCCATTGTAATGACCAAAAGCATTTCGTATGTTTGTACCCTGGGTGACTGGCAGGCATCCTTCCCTGAGTGACAGTTTCCATATTAGTATAAAAGTCTGCCTGCCTGCCTTCCCATCTTCCCCAGCTCAGGGGGTCTAGAAACTAGCAGTTTTTGCTCAGGACAGAGGTTGTGTTGACATGCTGGAAACATTTATCAAAACATGCTGGAGACATTTATCAAAACACCTTTCCACTGTACTAAGTGTGTACCCTTAAAAATGCATCAACCAACACCCCCACCCCCCGACAAACCTATGATAAAGATATGTGGTTGTGTGCTTTGCAAGCAGCAGTCTTTTGGGCCACATTGAATGAAGCAGGTTGTTATTTCAGTAGCAAATAATATTAAAAAAAGCAACTTTTTATGGACTGCAGACAAAACACTGGGTGCTCATATCCCCCCCCTTTTTTTTTTTGTGGTAGTGAATGTACATTCACCAAGAAATTTTGTGCTGTGGGTAGTAGATGCTGACTTACTGTTTGCTAGCTCAGAAACGGAGGGAGACATGCTTGTTTGTAGATATATTGGCGGCTGTTCTTAAATATCACCATCTGATGGATGACTTCTGGTCTTCGGGTGCTGTCCTTAGGAAGGGTGCAGAGTGGGTAAACAAACCTCAAACAATCCAGTGGCATGTGGGAAATGTTTGGAAGATATCTTAGAAAGGACTGCCATGTCCTTTTGAACTCCTAGGTCCACCTGACGGGGAAAGAAGCTTCTCTTGAAAGGGAAAGTTTCCATTCAGTAATCTCCTTAAATCAGCAGTACATGATTATCCTTAATGTCTCTTGGTGTCAGGTTGGATATCAGATTTCGATACAAGTATATTTGGTCTTCACAAAAACATGGCATTTTCTAGAGTGGAAGATTTGAAAATGGATTTTTAGCCTTCCTTATTGTAAAGCGCACACTTCCCAATGTAGATATGTAGTAATCATAGAAAATGAGGGTTGGAAGGGACCTTAGGAGATCATCTAGTCCAACCCCCTGCTGAAATTAGGACCAGGCTCAACTAGATCATCCCACCTGAAGCTTTGTCTGTGTTTGACTTTATGGCATAAGAAAAAGTTAATTCATGACATTAGACCACTGTGCACATCTTAACTGCTTTTAAAAACAGTTTACTATGTTTATAATGGCACATCAAGATTTAACTGTTTTGTTCTACAGCTGAAGCAGCGCAGTTTTATCGAAGAAAAATGATACTTTTGGAGATAATCTCCTGGTTAAAAGTTTTTAGGAACCTTACTTATCAGTGCTGAATTAGGCAGCAAGTATTCTTAGTTGTGTGTTTCATGGCATCAACTTTATCTAAATAGGGAACCTTTTATTCTTTCTTCGAAGTACTAACAAGGCATTAGTATTTCTTTAGAATATATTGAGCTGTGGAGGAATTAGTTGAGAGTGACTGGCTTCTGATGGCAAATAGTGGGTTTTAAAATGTATGCGAGAACTAGTTCTGTTTGCCACCCACCATCAAATTAAACAAACTATCAGTTCCAGATTGCCACTTCTATATACCAATCCAATTAAAAAGTAAGAATTCTTATTTTTAAAGGCTAGCAAAAATGCTTTTATTAGCATTAAAATATTTCCTAAAGAGTAGGTGAGAAGTGGATGATACTTTAGATTACCAGTGTTTTCATAGCAATTTTTTCTTTTCAGTGATCACATTTTGCCTACTTATAATTTTCCTGATCTTGTTCAGTTGGGTTTGACATAGGTCTGCAGGTAGCTGGTGAGCTGCAGAACGTATGCTCATAGACCGCGGAGAACCTTCTCATCACACTGCTGGTTTCTTACTTCCACCTGCATACCTAAAAATATTAGCAAAGCATTGAATGCATTTTAAACCATATTCATATACATTTTTGTTTCATGATTCATCACTTTTGCAATAATGAAAGTCAAAGGAGGTGGTCTGTATAACTGTATTAAAGAAAGGAGTGTTTGAGACAACCTCTAAATTCAAAATATGAAGGAATTTAACCAGCCCTAAGTACAACGGGCTTCCACTTCCTGTTCTTATGTGGTTAGGTGTGCTACATAGTGCCAGCTTGTACCTTAGGCTTGAAAGCCTAAAAGACTTGCTCTGATGGTTTGCTTTAAAAAGTGTTTTTGTTTCTGTGTACTTCATATATGTAAACTTTTTGTTGATGTTTGGAAAATATCCAGTTTCAGATTTTCACGGGCAAAAGAATGAGTTGATTTACTCCCAACAGTGGGTATAAACCTTGTGGGGCAGAGAGGAGAGAACCTCATTTAAAGATTTGGAATTGCTTCTCTGGGTCTGAATTAGAAATGTGCAAGTGGTTTAACACAACTCAGCTTCTGGGAGTTTATATACTTAACCTCCAAAGGAACCCCTCCCCCCTTAATTGTTTTAAGCTTTTTTCTTTACGTGTTAAACTAGTATAAGTCATTGCAACAAGACTAGTTCTGGGTGACTAGAGGAGATATCATTTTGCCAGAGGTTGTGGTGACTATCACTGTCCCTACGTGGAGGAGTTTTTGGCTATCAGGCCTCAGTTATGCCTCCAGCAGTTGGAAGGACATTCTGCTAGCTGCTCAGAGACTTAGGTTGACCCCTGGTCTTTGAAATATGATTTTGAGTTATTCATTCCACGGGAGAAACTTTTCTTCAGAAAACAACTGCCCAACTTTTGCTTACTTGCTAGCTGATCCACCTGTATGGTTGTTGTAGCTCTCCCATGGGGTCTTGGGATCAGGTTGATTTTTAGTGCAGGTAGGTAGTCTCTTGCCATTGTGTTTTAGCACCTCAAATGTGTGAGAACAGAAACAAAGGACATTAATTTGATCTGAGCACAGATCTTATTAACAAGGTCTGCTTGCTAGTAGGAGAGCTCGGTGTGCTGGGGTCTATTCAGCACACACATCGTCCTTCCCCGTATACTCTGCAGATTTTGGTTCCCTTTCCTTGGCTTCTGGGAAGATGGTACTTACAGGGAACTGCTTGTTCCCTTTTCTCTTTTCCCATTCTTAGAGGGGATTAGGACTTATCTCGCCACTTGACTATGCAGACTTCCTTTTATTGCTTTTAGCTCAGTCAGTTCTAGAGAAGGCATTCTTCTGTGTGTAGGTATGTGGCAGCCTAAGTTGTGATGAAGCCACTCTGCCAGTGGTCTGATAAGCGGTGTAAGCCACCAATTCACTCTGCAGCTACTTAAAGCATGATAGGTAGGTTTCTCTGCTGAAGTCAATTAGTATTCTTGATGGAGCTACTGCTTGAATAGCTCTCTGGGAAATTGAGGTAATGTGTTCAGTGACCTGTTAAGATGGAGCCACTTTGTCATGCTGGTTGTGGCTAGAATCAGATGTAGAAAGTGACTTGTGCCTTATGTCGTCATGTGAGACAAAATGGAGGCTCATACCATGGTGCTGAGCCAAGGGATAAAGAATAAGCGGAGTAGGAGGGGAAGATGCAAGAAGGACAGTTTGAAAATACTATGAGGATGAACAATGGTGAAGATGGAGATACAGGTTAAAAAAATTGAATGAGGGGCTCTTGTTAAAAGTGTAAGAGGACAGTGTTTCAAAAAGCAGAGACCTGATTCATAAATGACTTGGGAAAAGTGGACCCTTTTGTGTTCTGCAATCCCACAGTTTCTCAGATGAAAACAGTGACCTTTATGCTTGCCTCCAGCAAAGAAAACAAAAATATATGTAAGCCATGTTTTTCTGTTTGCATAGCTCTGTAAACTACCTGTTGTACTTAATGTTGCTCATGTGTTTCCAAATCATTTGCCAGGCTACTCAAAACCATGACATTGTCTTGAATCCCCTATGATGCTCTTCCTCTCTCCTTCTTTCCCCAATACCACCACTGCCAACACAAAGCAAAACAATAGATTTGGTATTTTATCCGTCTCCTGGCTTTTGAGCCTTTATTATACGTGTTTACACTTTTCAATTTCTTTCTTCAGTCACAAAGGCTAGAAACCCATGCAATCTATTTGTGAAGCTGAGCTTGAATGTAAATCTTTTAGTCCAGAAGCTTTAAGAACACTGAATCTAGAAGGTGGTAACAAATGTAGATATGGGGGGCAGAGTCAGCTTTTCTAATTCTGATAATTTGTTTTGTTAGTCACATTGGAGAAATCGCACTACAAAAGCTCGTTGTCCTAAGTATGTTCTCCCTCAAAAAAACCCAAATTAGCTGAAGTGCAATGCTTAAATTTCTGATTCATTCCTTTCAGTTTTGTTTGACCATCATCATATCCTTATTTTTTGAGTGAAGTGTTGGTAGGGATTCCTATTTTTTTTCAGAAATCCTCCCCTATTCTTCTTAAATTATAGGGCTGAGAGGAGTTCTTTGCAGACATGATGTCTGTAGTCTCTTTGAATCCAGTTGCTTTCTGTTGGTAACTAACTTCTCAAATAACATGTGGAGAACACATCCCTAATGTATTTTAAATGTTGATAACACAAAATAGTTATCTAAACTAGACCGGGGGCACTTTCATCTGGTCATCTACTCTTAATTGTTAGATATTAAGTAATTCATTGAAAACTTATGCACGGGATGGTGTGAGCCCTTGAAAGTTCAAATTACCCTTTCATGTGAGTAGTTTAATTATCAGAGTTAGTTTTGGTTTAAGTCAGTACTGGTTGAGGTTGATAATGTTTTCAAGAAACTGTATTTGGCTCCTGTTTTCCTAGAAGGCAAGAGCCAGTCACACCTGGGAAGCTATACTACACCAGTAGTTCTCAACCTTTTTTTGTACCAGGACCCATTTGTTAAACGTCAGTGGCCAGTCCTGACCCGGTGCTCCCCTGCCTAGGCCCAGCACCCCACATGTGGAGTACAGGGTGGATGTGGGGGCAAGAGGGCCCCTCCCAGGCTGGAGCTCTGCCAACCTGAAAGGGAAAAGCCATGGCTTCCTGCGTCTTCCTCTTTTTTAAAGGCAGATCCATCCAATGTTCACAACCCTTTCATATATAACCCACTTATGGGTCATGATCCATGGGTTGAGAAACACTGTGCTACAGAATTGGTGTGGTTGAACCCTCTTGAGACTCTAGTGGCATGGCATTTAGTACCTGCTTTTATGTCCTTAAGCTGAGATCATGCCCCCGGTTCCCTGGACTTCTAGGACTGACTACTGTTTCTGCAGCATCTCCTCAAGCCATGTATGAGGCAGCATGCTGCTTATATCTCAAGTGATGTTGCTCCCAGGAGATTTTTGGAGCAGCACTAACAGACACTGCCTGCTTTGATGGGGAGGGAAGGAAGTTGGAACAAAGTGTTTGGAGTATGAAATGGCGTTGGACACAAATTGCTTGCTTTCCTTTCAGCTCTGAGGAAGTGGGCTCTGTTTGGAGTGCTCTGAAAGTTAAGACCAGAGGTCAGCATCTGACCCCTTCCAGACAGTATTTCTGTCTGACTTCAACCACATCTGAAAAGTGAATTCTCTTTTCTCAAACATTCAGGAATATAATGATGTCATTTAGTTAAAATTGTGAGAGCCTGAAAGAGTCTTTTTGGGTATCATACTTAAAACAAGTACATCCATGGACAGACATCTAGGATTTGCTTTAAAAAAAAAAAAAAAAAAAAAAAGGCATCCAGAAGGAAGCATAATAGATGGTAGAGAAATGCAAACCCAAGCAAGGAAAATGGCGGTACTTATACTGGAAGCAGGTCATTATAATTGACATGCATACAATCAGTGAGTTTGGAATTAAATTCTCATCAATAGCTGTGTCAAGTAAAAACATTTTGTTTTGGTAAATACTATTATTTAAAAACAAGCTTTCAGGGTTGGTATGGATATCTGGTGGTAGCACAGAGCATGGTCTTGCAATCCAGAAGAATTCTTGTTCTGAGATCGGGCCAGAGTAACTTCGACTAAAATGGACTGTAGGCCATGAACGCAACATGCCTCTGGCTTCTTGGATTTATAAAGTAAGAAGGAAATGTTTTGATTATTGTTTTAAATTAACTCCCTCAGTTTAAAATGAGATCGTCAGGCAAAGGGATAGAATTGAACTCCTGTCCCTGTCCTTTGAGTGATTTTGTTTTTTTGGGTTTTTTTTTGTTTTTTTTTTTAATAAGAACAGAATAGGCAAGCAGATGAAGAGAGAGAGTGAACGAGAGCAGAACTTGCTCATAATTATCCTGTTCTCTTCCATGCCTTCCCTGAAGGCTGCTTTGTATTTTTACTTTTTCTTATTTGTCTATGGTTGGTAGGGCCCTTTTCTTTCATACCTGGAGGGAGAAGTTGGGCATTGTCATACTTTATGTGGAGACATAGGTTCCCTCTCCCCTTCCCTGCAAGGATGTACAGTAAAAGCTCTGTTATTTGGCATCCCCCATTCCTGGGGGATGCCGGTTAATCAAATATTCTGGTTATCAAATGTGCAGTCTGGCGCATTCCCTGGGGTCAGTGTGCTGGAAACAGGGAGGGGGCCCCCGCATAGGCTGAAGAAGTGACGAAGAAAAACTTGGCTCTCAGCCGCGAAACAGGAAGTCCCCCAAAAGTAGTACTTCCAGTTTCGCTTTTGCCGCATCTCTCGGGTGCCAGTTAATAGAGGTTTCTGGCGAAATAAAGTGCCGGTTAATGCAGCTTTTGCTCTACTTCTGGAAATAAACAACTCTAATCAGTTAAGATACTTCCTTCTAACATCCAAAACATTGGATTCAGGGTACTGAATTGTATTGCAATGACAGCTTGGTCCTTAGCTTGCGGGTATAGTTTGACCAGCTTTGACCGAAAGCAGAGATGATGGTTTTTTTGCTTTGTTTTGGGGTTTTTTTTTCCCCTTTAAGTATAAAACTACAAGTGGAGATATGCTGCTGGTTATCTCCATTCTTTAAATGAATGCTGCTGCTTTGATGGCAGTCTAAAATTTACATATTTAGAATCCAAGTCTACTTTAATATGCTTGTTGAATATATAGTTATTTTTAAGAAATAGTTTGTGAAAAGCATATAGTGGAATGAGCGGTGATTTACCATTGACACTGTGGCATATAAGATTAGAAAATGGCAAAACCTATGCTGATGTAATATTTCAGTTGCTTGCTGAAGTACCCGGAAAAGAGAATGAAAGGAAGATTCTTATAGTAACGTTTAACTCATTCATGTTTTTACATAGATATATTGAGGCTTTTTAAATTGATTATGGTATGAATTGGAAGAACATGTATATCTTAAATTTGCCAGGTGACAAATGTAGTACTGCTCAGAGAACTTTTAAACAAGGTAAAAGAAAAAATGTACTGGTATTTGCAGTGCTAAAACGAGTTTTGGGTTTTTTTTATTTAAAGTGGTATCAATTCCTGTGTTTATTCTGAAGTTGTAATGAGACAGGAGAAAGAAAATCTTTGTCACAAAAGTACACAGATTTAAACCATGCGGGTTGTAGATGCCCAAAACACTCAACTTCAGAGCACAAGTTAGATATTTTTCTTTTTGCACAACACAAAACTTCCATAAGTACTAGTGTGGAAGGAAAAAAACCTCTGATTAACATTGTGTTAACAGTAAGTGAAAATTTTAAGTTCAGTTTTATTCTCCCTTAGTTATATGTCAACTTTCTTATTTTTATGAACAGAAACACTGAAGTTTTTTACCTTTGCATTTTTTACAGCAGAAATCTATGCATGCATTTTTAAAAGCAGTAGTTTTCACTGATATTTAAAATAACTAAATCATTTTCTGTTGAAATTTCAAGTTAGTGGTGTCCCATTTTAATGTTTGCTCAGTGCTTTCAAGGCGTCAGTTGTATCAGTGATAATGCAATCCGGGGGGTGGGTGGGTGTGTGTGTGTGTGTGTGTGTGTGTGTGTGTGTGTTTTGCAGTATTTTTCCTAACGTTCAAAATGATTGGTCCTCACTGAAGATGAGGTGCATGAAAAACTTAAATCCAGCTCAGACTTCTCCCTGCAGGGGAAAAAAATGCAGCTTTTGTCTGCCACAAGTCCCTCCTTTCGTATAAGTTGTATTTTGTCAGCTCTAAAAAAGCTTATCTTTTCCCCCTTTGTTCTCTCGTGATGCCTGGTTATCGATAGTTCCTCCCCACCAGCAGGCGGGGACCTTGCCAGTCTGTGACTGCTCTGTATGCCTCCAGGCTGTTTGTGTCCTGCAGCAAGGAGGTGACCTGTTTCTCCAGTGAGGAAGTTGGAAAGAGAAGGACTTGCTGTGCCGTAGAGCGCAGCTGCCCTGGCTTCCCGTGCAGCGCACTGACAGCTGAGGGTTCCTTGTCCATACATTTTGTGGTTTCAGCGTCCAACATGGCTGACCCTGGTAAGGCGGCTGGTTTCCATGTCGGCCTCTGGCCTTGCAGGTGCTGCTAGGCCCCAAATCAGTCTGGGAACGTTGAACGTTTGCCTCCACTGCAGCAGTGCTTTGGACTCTGAGGAACCGGTCAATAAAGAGGAGATTTCTATCATGATATGCCTGTGCATAGGTAAGAGGATGTGGCCTGGGCTGCTTTGCCTAGCTCAGGCCTGTCTTGACTCAGGCCTGTGAGTCTTCAACATCACCTGTTTCCAGAGGCAGCCCTTCTTCCCAGACTGAATGGTAGGCATCAGAGAACAGGTGTGGATACTCTGTTCTGTTGTATCTGACCCCCTGCAGTTATGGGCTTCCTACCGGCCCTTCCTCCCAGCCTAGGGGACACCCTGTTCAGCTGTGGCTGGCTAAGGGGCAGAATTCAGGAGCAGAATGCTCCCTTTGACCCTGGGAGAGTCCTTCTGAGATGGCGCCAGCCGTGGTGTCTTACGGGAGAAAATTACCTTGTCCAGGACGATTTCTTTTGTCCCGTCTGCTGTTTGACAGCTACGAAGCATCAGCAGAAGGTTGGGTGAGAGTCCTTTGTAGGTCACTGCCCTTTATGCTTCCCCAAGGGAGGTATTCCAGCAGCAGGCAGGGTGGTTGAACAGCTTGTCCTAGAGGCAGACAAGAGTCGTTCAGGTAGCAGAAGCACTGCCCTAGCTTGGTTGCTGAGATGGGAAATTATCCTCCTTGTACAGGCTAATTTTCAAGAGCAGTGGAGAGGAGGCAAAGAAAGGGGCACTCAAATGGTTACTTTAGAGTTGCCCCCACTGCCATGTCATGGAGCCTCTTTTGAGGGGACTTGGGCATTGTTAGAGATGGGTCTTATGGCAAGGAAGCCTGACTGGACCAGAGACCCTCATGGAATTGAGCATTGCAAGGACAAGCATCACCTTCCCCTTCTCCATCCTCAAGCCCTTCTCAACTCTACCAAGAAAGAGAGGCAACAGAAGACATTTTGACAGATGTGTCTAGAAGACCATCCTAGACATTGCAGCCAGGGACAGTTCAGCTTTTCAGAATTGTCTCTTCTACAAGAGGAAGTTGTGCTTCAGTAATTTGTCCCTGCTTAAACCGATTAAGATAAGGTGCTTCACTCTTTTTGGACATGCATATTTTGGTTTGTCTCTAGTTAGTTAGGAATATGTGCCAGTAAGCTTGCACAGGCACTGAACAGGTGTCCCTGGAGACAATGGCACCAATTTAACCAGCCTAGTTTAAAGTAACACCTTCACTCAAATTGGTGCAATCTTCTGTGGACCACAGTTTTTGAGGAAAAAAATGAGGAGGAAGTGGAAGTGTGGTGTTTGGTGTCCCTTTTGCCAGTCTTGCAGAATTGCTAAGCATCCCAAAGGAAACTGAGCCCACTGATTATTGTCAGTAAGTTTCCAGCAAGTGAGGATGCATTGGAGGATGGAACTAATTGTGGTGAGGGACAAAAATTAGGAAGATTTTGTCCCTGAACATCCCAGGACATGAAGCATAATTGGAGAATTTTTGTTCCCATGTTCAAAGAAGATCCACTTCTGCAGATCTTCAGATTAGAAACCAGCTGTAATATGATTGCAAAATCTTTTCAGATACCTTGAGGCAAAGGAGGAGAACTCAGAGATACTGAAGGTTTGACATTTCTGGAGTTGATTCTTCTAGTTGTATGCAGTACCAGAGGGTGTGCAGCTTCCATGACCAAGGCCGTACTTTCTTGAGGAGATCCCTATCTCTGAAACTGGGGTAAAGATCAGATTTGCCTTTCCCTTTCAGAGTTCTGCTGGAGAGGCCTGCTTTTCATTGAAGTTGGTGTTGCCTTATAAGGGATAGTTTTACTTCACCAGTACAATCCTGTAGATGATGGCAGGGAAAGATCTTTGTTTGTAAAGGTAGCCAGTGAGATATCAGCATGTTTGACCTGAATGCTAGAGCTAATGCATAGGCTTCCACAGACGCCACTTTCGATAGAGAACTTCTTGATATCAGTTGTTAGTTTTCCCCACAGTCTGGAAAATGATCTGACTTTATAGGCCTGAAGTGTCTAGATTGATGTAGGTTAAGTAAAGCTAGTTTTCTTAGATATTCTAGGCCAACAGTGCCCAAAGTTAGGCTCTGAGAGCCACAGCAATTGATGCTAACACCACTCCCCCACTGCCAAATTTTTGGACCCATCAGCTGACTTGCTGGATGGTGCGTTCCCGTGCACTGGACCAGGCCAGCTTACGATGCTGGTCTATGGGGTTGGACCTGGAGTGCAGGTATAGACCTAGTGCATGGGAATGTCTGCAGGCCTAATGCTGGTGCATTGGGCTGGCCCCCACAACAACCCTGTGCACGTGGACGGTTCGAGCCCCTCATCCACCTTGCATAGCTGGAAGGTTGAGCACCGGTGTTCTAGGCCATTTGGGACCTTCTCCCTGTCTGGTGTTGCACTTAGTACATATCTTTTATTATTAAAGTTTGAAGTTAGTGTTGTAATGTCACTAGCATTAATGGGTCTGACTTGTATGGAGAGCTGCCCTTTCTGCATTGTCAGCCTGTGAGATAACATACATCTCTGATATGAACAATTAAGTTAATGTTAAAAGACAAACTTGAAAGACAATTTGACAAGTAAGGAAAAGTTTCTCCTTGGTCTGATAGAGAATGCTCAAATATACAGCAGAGCTAATGTAAACGTGGGTTAAAATGAAAACAGCCGAGCAGATTTAATCTCCCATGAATGGCACTGCAATGTGCCTCTTTTTAGGCATGTGGTTACAGGTATTGCCCCAGAAATAGGTGCCTAATTTACTTGCGTGGCGTAAATGTGCGTAAATCTTCTGGTCCCAAGCTTCACCGTAGTATCTGGATACTAATTAAATTCTGCTGTAAAAGCAGTTCCCTGGGTCATACCTTTTTGCACCCTACCTCACTTGTCAATATTAAATCCACTAAGGAGTTGTCCTAGCTCTGCAATATATTTCCTAATGGTATCTTTACAAATTACTTAGAAAGATTGACTACTGCGGTTGTCAGTAGGGCTATTGTAGTTCATCTAGTGCCTTACTACTTACTCTGTTTCTGTAGAAGATGCAAGCATATCATGAGCAATGGGTGTCACCTTGTTGTCATGAGACATGTTAATAGGATATGGTACTGTAATGGTGACATTCACATTACTGGAGTCACCACTGCAATGACTTGCAAGAGAGAGATAAGGGAAAGTGTAGGTCCCTTCCTGAATAGGGGAAGCAGTGTGATACCTAGTGATAGGACGTTGAAAAGGCTGAAGTGCTCAGTGTCTTTTACCTTAGTCTTCACAGGTAAGGTCAGCTCCCAAACTACTGCACCTGGAAGTGCAGTTTGGGGAGGAGGTGAGCAGTCAATAGGGACTACGTAGAGAAGTGAGATGTGCAAGTCCACAGAGCTGAACACTATGCATCTGAGGGTGCTGATGGAGCTGGCCTGTGTGATTGCACAGCCACTGCTCATTATCTTTGAAAACTTGTGGTGATTAGGAGAGGTCTTGGATGATTGGAAAAGGGTAAATATAGTGTCCATCTTTAAGAGAGGCAAGGAGGAAAGGATCTAGGGAACTATAGACCAGTCAGCCTCACCTCAGTTCCTGGAAGAATTGTGGAGCCAGGTCCTCAAGGAATTCATTTCTAAGTACTGGGAGGAGGGGAAAGTGACCCAGAACAGTTGGTATGGATTCATCAATGGCAAGTCATGCCTGACCACCCTGATTCCCTGCATTCTAGAGCGAATCATCTCGTCATAGAAGGCAAAGCAGTGAATGTAATAAACCTCGACTTTAGCAAGGTTTTCGATATGGTCTCCCACAATACTCTTGCAAGCAAACTAAAGGAGTACAGGTTAGATGAATGAACTGTAAGGTGGAAAGATAACTGGCTAGATCATCAGCCTCAAAGGATAGTAATCAACAGCTCAACGTCTTGTTGTTAGTCAGTATTAAATGGAGTCCCCTATGGGTCATTCCTGAGGCTGGTTTCATTCAATATCTTCATCAGTGACCTGGAAGATGGGATGGAGTGTACCTTCAGCAAGTCTGCATATGACACCAAGCTGGGTGGAGTAGTGGATGCACTGGATTCGAAGAGACCCTGACAAATTGGAGAGTTGGACCAAAAGAAATTTCTTGAGGTTCGGTAAGGACGAATACAAAGTCCTGTACTTGGGGCATGGGATTGTTCTGTCCTGGTACAGGCTGGGGACTGACTGGCTGGGCAGCAGCTCTGCAGAAGAGGACCTGGGGGTTACAGAGGACAATAAGTTTTAAGAACCAGCAGTGTGCTCTTGTTGCAAAGAAAGCTAATGGCATACTGAGCTGCATTGGTAGAAGCATTGCTAGAGATCAAGGGGAGTGATTATTTCTCTCTATTCAGCAGTGGTGAGGCCACATCTGGAGTACTGTGTCCAGTTTTGGGCCCCCCCATCTACAGAAAGGATGTGGACAAATTGGAGAGAGTCCAGTGGAGGGCAGTAAAAATGGCTAGAGGGCTGGGGCACATGACTTGTGTGGAGAGGCTGAGGGAACTGGGCTTCTTTAGCCTGTAGAAGAGAAGACTGAGAGGGGATTTGATAGCAGCGTTTAACTACATGAAGAGGGGTTCCAAAGAGGATGGAGCTGGACTGTTCTCAGTGGTGGCAGATGACAACAAGGAGCAATGGTCTCCAGTTGCAACAATAAATATTGGAGAAAATCTCACGAAGGGTAGTGAAACACTGGAGCAAGTTACCTAGAGAGGTTGCAGAGTCTCCATTGTTGGAGGTTTTTAAGACCTGGCTAGACTAAGCCTTGGCTGGCGTGATCTTGTTGGGGCTGGTCCTGCTTGGAAATAATTATAGAGGGCAATAGCAAATTGTGTATGTACTTGAACTGGCTTCTTAAGTCTCTTTAAATTTGCCCATGTGAACACTAAAACTAAAATAATAGGCAGCAAGAGATGAATGTGCAAACTGAAATTAATTTAGTCCACTGCTCACACCTACAAGGGCTGTATTTCTCATCTGTCAGGCTGGAGACCGAGACAATGACTGTTAAGTTTCCGGGACTCATCCTTGTGACTGGAAACTGCTCCAGGTGACTCAGTAAGCTCATGGCTACCAAACTGCCCCCCATGTAAGGAAAAATATATTTAAGTGCTTTGATTCACTTTGTCAGTGGAATATTTGGCTTAAAATGTGGTACAGGATCAAATTATGTGGAGCCCCTTATAATGAACACTTGTGCTTTTTAGCTATACCTACATAAACTAGGGATATAAATAACATTAAAAATGATATGTTTAACCTCCTTTAAATTGTATCAGTTAAATGGTTAATTGGTAACACACTCGGGAGCAGATTCTATGCAGATGCTGCCAGTGCTGCTAGTTTGGAGCGGGTGTGGGGTTGGCTAGGGTTAGGGCTGTGCACCCAGGTCCCTGCTAGTCTCTGAGACTGGGGCAAAGGGTGGCAACTGGAAGGAGGTGTCCCAACCCTGCTGCCTGCCCAGGGATAGTCCAGCATATGCAGGATACCATGGGCTGGATGGTTCCTGGGCCAGGTTGGTCAGTCACTCCGCAGGTTGGATCCAGCCCATGGGTGGTATTTTGCCCACCCCTGGATAAGGCTGTATGCCTGTGATGCCTGTTCTTAGTGCTCCTAGAGCAGGAGTGTTAAACGCATGATGCATGGAGCAGATGTGGCCCATAGAGCCCTGCCATTCGGCCTCCTGATCCACTGCTGGTTCTCTGCACACCCACACAGCTCTTGCAGGCAGGGTTAGTTTGGACCATGCACCGTTTGTGGTGTTGACCTCAGCTGCTCTTAGGACTGTGCTGCACAGGGGCATGCACATGTAGCGTCAGTCCCAGGGTTGCTGGAACAGAGGCTATATACAATGCAGTTTGGCTGGGGGTATGTAACATGGATCCCAGACTGGCTGGTCACAGCTGGACTGTGCCACATGTAGCACTTGCTTTACCCAGTCTGGGCCTCGTGCTACATGCAGCATATGCAGGCCCTGGACCAGTTGGAGTAGGTGTTGTGTGGTGCAGTCTGCCTGGAACTGCCACTGCATGCAGTGCAGTGTCTACTCTGCCCAGTCTGGGATCTGCACCACAGGTCACACCACAGGCTGGACTGCACTGCACAAGGCACTCATTCTGGGTGCTCTGGGATCCATGCTGCACACAGACCAGCTGGACTAGGTACCAGATTTGGTATACTGAGGGCTTGAGGAGCAGCCCATGCCACCTTATTAGCCCATGGGGCCAGATGAATTTGAGATCCCCATCACAGAGATTTCAGCACCTCTGATTGGTACTCTGTTCCCTTGATGTCTTTTTTAAATGCTGTATTAAACTTTTGGCACCTCTTTGTTGAAGCTAGTTCATCAGTTTTTCCTCCCAGTAGAGTGTTTCTCAACCTTTCTAGACTCATGGTGCCTATTGGGAAATGCTAGCTCTGAGCTTTCACTTTTTTTATTTTTTTTCATAATTAAAAAAAAAAGGCAATTCTTCTGTTGCAAAGAACTCAGAAAGACCACAGAAGGTCGGAATGTTTTTAATACTATGGATTCCTGTTTTAAATCTCTGGGTTTATCTAGTGAATCTTTGTTTGCACATCTGATGGTGCTAACATTGCTTTTCACCCTTGAAAGGATCTCAAGGTATCTCAGGGTGTTGTGGCACTCTGTTAGAGAATTGCTGCCCCAGTAGTTGATGAGATATGAACTCCTTGGAGGAAAGGAGGCTTGCATGGGTTTTTTGTGAAGACCTGGAACTTTCTGGAAAGGTTACATACTCAAGTACCAAGCTGTTGTCTTTCTACTAATACAAGAGTGGCTATCTATACTGAACAATATGTTCTTTAGGTGCAGTGGTAATGGAGATTGGTTAGAGGAGTGGTAGTGGAGGTGGTTTGCTGATTTTAATGCACTGGAATAGGAGTGCTAGAGGTGAAAAGCTTTCATCACCCATAGTATCTGCACATTAATGACATTTGGTTAATGTACTACAGCAATGGTCCTCCAACCTTTTTGGGTAGGAGACCACTTTCTGAATTAAGTAGCAACCCAAGACCTACCCTGTGCTGCCACTCCCCTCTCTCCCACAAGTTGGTCTGTGAGGAGGGAAATGTGGGACAGATTGAGGCAGAAGGAGAGAAAATTATTTGTGTGTTCTGGCCCCCCAACCCCCTCAGCAGGTAAGTCTGTGGGGGAAGGGACAGGGACAGGGGAAAGAGCTGTGGGCAGGCAGGAGGGTATATTAAGGTCCCAGCGGTGAGGGAAGGAGCCAGGTAGGCAGGAGCAGGGGCTGGTGGGAGTAAGCCTGGCTGGGCTGGGTGGTGGAATGTGCCCCCCAGGCCGCCTCTTATCTCTCAGACCCTGTTCTTGCTCCTGCCTGTGCCTCCCTCCTCACCACTGGCGCCTCAGTCTGCCCTCTCCCATGACGGTGAGTGAGGGAGTGTCCCACTGGTGTTCCACCTTGCTGCTCTACCTGATCGGGGAGCCTCTGACAGTCTCTCTTAGTCTGGGGGTGGACTGAGAGAGATTGTCAGAGCCTCCATGATTGACCAATTAATTGTGATCGTCTTGTTGGTGACCACTGCACTACAGCAAGACTTTGGGATTTAGGTGTCTCACTGCTATTGAAATGAATGGGAAATCTATGGGCATGAGGTGCTTAAATACCTTTTCAGGATCTGCACTTCATATGTTTTTTACATTAGGTTTAGCATCATTGAGCACCTATACATATGGAAACTTCTGCTTTGCCGCATGCTAATTAGCATGCATCAGAGCGGACTTGATTAATCAAGTCTGCTGGAGCATGCTAATTAGCATGCTCTAGCAGCCTCTGCATCACACATTCAGCATCCCCACATTTCAAAATAGCAGTGGGGGCACTTAAACGAAAAGCTTATCAAATGAGCTTTAGTTAGTGTCCATGCTGCCATTTAGAAGCATGGGATGCTGAATACATGTGATGCTGCAGGCGCTTTAGAGTGGCACCCAGTCGCTCTAGTTAAATCACCACAAGCACGTGTATAGATGCCCATTGTCACTGTAGAAACAAACTCATTGCTTTTGGGGAATGGACTACATGGCTCATCTCTGACCTCTGCTTACAGATTTCTTGCTGTGAAGTATTTTCAGTTTAACTTTGCAGACTAAATCATAACAATATGGACAGAACTGGTTGCTTCTTTGGTGGCAGTAGTGTTCCAGAGGATGAATGCTAAATATTCTTCTCTTTCTTTTGAAATGGAAAGGAAGAGCAGCTTACTCTGCCTATGGAGTAGGATTTTTTTTGTTGAGCTTTATCTCTAATTTATTTCAGGCATTTGTAATATACATTAAGGCACTGCCAGGTTGTAATTTATTTAGAAAAATGCTATGTTATGACATCTTGAATCAAGAACCTGAAAATTTAAGAAACAAGTTAATAGATGTTAGGGTCGGAAGGGACCTGAATAGATCGAGCCCAACCCCCTGCATAGGCAGGAAAGAGTGCTGGGTTTAGATGACCCCAGCTAGATGCCTATCCAGCCTCCTATCGAAGACCCCCAAGGTAGGGGTGAGCACCACCTCCCTTGGGAGCCCATTCCAGACCTTGGCCACTCGAACTGTGAAGAAGTTCTTCCTAATGTCTAGTCTAAATCTGCTCTTTGCTAGCTTGTGGCCATTATTTCTTGTAACCCCCAGGGCACCTTGGTGAGTAAAGCCTCACAAATTCCGTTCTGTGCCTCCATGATGAACTTGTAGGCAGCCACAAGGTCGCCTCTCAACCTTCTCTTGCGGAGGCTGAAAAGGTCCAGGTGCCCCGGTCTCTCCTCATAGGGCTTGGCCTGCAAGCCCTTAACCATACGAGTGGCCGTCTCTGGACCCTCTCCAGGTTATCCACATCCCTCTTGAAGTGCAGTGCTCAAAACTGCACTCAGTACTCCAACTGCGGTCTGATCAGCACCCGATAGAGGCGGAAGTATCACCTCCTTGGTTCTGTTCGTCATGCATCTGCTGGTGCACGATAAAGTGCCACTAGCTTTCCTGGTGACTTTGTCACACTGATGACTTGTGTTCATCTTGGAGTCCTCTAGGACTCCAAGATCCCTTTCCGTTTCCATGCCACCCAGCAGGTCATTTCCTTGGCAGTAGGTGTGCTGGACATTTTTCCTCCCTAGGTGCAGCACTTTGCACGTCTCCTTGTTGAATTGCATTCTGTTGTTTTCTGCCCACTTGTCCAATCTATCAAGGTTTGCTTGCAGCTGTTCTCTGCCCTCTGTCGTGTCCACTTCTCCCCACAGTTTTGTGTCATCCGCAAACTTGGACAGGGTACACTTCAGTCCCTTGTCCAAGTCGCTGATGAAGACGTTGAAGAGTATCGGTCCAAGGACTGAACCCTGCAGGACCCCACTGCCCACATCCTTCCAGGTTGATACCAACTCATCCACTACAACTCTGGGTATGACCCTCTAGCCAATTTTCCACCCACCGGACCGTGCAGTCATCCAAGTCACAGCCTCTTAACTTGCTGTGGAGTATGGAGTGGGATACTGTATCGAAGGCCTTCCTGAAGACTAAGTAAACAACGCCAACCACTACTCCTGCGTCCGGGTATTTTGTAACCTGGTCATAAAAATTAGATTAGTCGGTCATGATCTTCCTGTTATGAACCTGTGCTGGTTTCCCCTCAGCATGATTTGTCCTGCCGGGCTCTCGCAAATGTGAGCCTTGATCATTTTTTCAAAGACTTTGCCTAAATTCTCACTATAAATTCTGTTTCGCCTCAGCTCAGCCAGTGTAAATAGTTTTGTGTCAATGCGGGTCCCCCCCCCCCCCCCCCCCCGCTGTATGTTCCAATACTTCAACTATACGAGTTAAAAATTTTGTCTGTGAGGAATCATTTGTATGGGTGGTATGAGTGTGAACTGTCCAAATTTAAATAGAAATATTTGCTGTTTTATTAAATTTAATAAAACAGCAGTCTCTTTCTAGATGTGACAGTAGTCCCTTATTTTCTGTGCTTGGAGGTAGAGTATGTAGGTAGGCTTCATCTCCAAGGCCAGGTTTCTTTATGGTAATTGTATTGCTGTTCCTGGTACTGTATTAAGTACCCAGGCTATTGCTATCATGTGTTGGGCTACTGTGTTGATGAAGAGTAGTTCTTAGATCCTTGAAGATATGAAATAAAATACAAACTATTATTGTTTATTGGATTCTTTGGTTTTCTGCTTGACCTAAATCAGGTGTTTCTTATGACTGCTGAGGAAATAAATAATCTTCTGGCAAGTGAACTGAGAGTAAAGATAGATGGCACTTCATTGGAAAACGTTAAATTAATGCATTGCCCTCTTGTTCATACCATCAGTACTGTTTTTGCATTGGAAAGAAGAAAAGTTTTGATTGTGGAACAAAAAATGATTGATCCCTTTTGAAAATATGTGGTTCACTTAATCTTGTGTGAATGCTGCTTCTATAACTTGATTTTATATGAAAATTAGTTCAAAAATTGGTGCAATGTTTGGAGTCAGTTTTTCCTTTGTTATGAGTAACACATTTATAAAGTGGCTTTGCTGAGGTTCTTCCCCAGCTTTGGCACTGCTTTCAGTAGTGTTTAGTCTACATCCTTAGTTTTTAACCTTATTGATTATGACAAGCTAAGTGGAGTAATTGACTAAAATAATACAAAGCAAATGATCCATCTTTACTTTTTTTTCATTTCATAGCTGTTTAATGCTGCTGTTTAATTTAACATTACAAGCTGTTTAATACTGCACATTTCTAACAAAATATGCCAGCTCTAAATTTTAAAAACAAATTGTAAACTAAAATATTTTTCAAAAGCTCTTTTCTCCATTATTTGCTTATGAAGCTAAAGCTACATAGTCTGTCTTAAGCATCTAGAACAGAGAAGATGTTTGTGATTTACTATAGGTACAGTGGAAGACTATTCCAAATTTATCCTTTTATCTGCAGTTAGAGGGCTAACTGTAATTTTGATTTTGGGACATAAATGTAGTGCTCATTTATTAGAGGAATATTCATATCAAGGAAAGTGCTGGTGTGTAAAATGTATAACCTATTATACAATTTATATTTTATAATTTTGTAATGTGGCTTCTGTGCATAAAAACTAGTATCATTTTTATTTTCTACTTTTTGTTCTCTAGATTTTTTCCCCCTATTTTCATGTTGCTAACTTTTATTCAAGTGTTCTCTCCTCACTGCCTGTATCATTATTATTATTATTTTTTAGCCTTAAGTTGCAGCCCTTGTGATGGATTTGTGATGTCCTCTTCATTAATTTGGCAGTAGCACCATTTTGACTTTTCTTCAGGTTTAAATGAGAGAAGCAGGGCTGGGAGAGAAGACTCTTAAATAAAAACTAATGCTTTCCATGGTAGGAAAGGGAAAACAAATACTGTCTAAGCAAACCTTTGTTATGCTCATGTTGTTGCTTCAGTGTGAATTGTCTCCTCCTCAAATTTAAAATAACTTTATTGAAAGGCTTGTGCTTCACTTTTATATCATGTTCTTATGTAAACTTTGTTTTTATATCCTTCTTGGTTTTGGGTGCTTCTGGAACACCTGAATAACCTTCAAGAGATGCTCTCTGAGAGAGGGGTTTCTGAAAATGCCGACTTGCTAATTTTATATAATGTCTAGCTTCCTACAGATGTAGACACATATGGGAAGCTGTACATCCCAAGGTAAAGAGGGACCAAGCCATCTCTTTAGATATAAATTTACTACTCTCATAGTGAGAAGATTATCCCTAATAGCTAACCTAAGCTTCCCTTGCTGCAACTTAATACCATTGCTCCTTGTTCTGTTGTCTACTACCACTGAGAACAGTTTAGCTCCAATGATCTCTCAAAAGTCAGGACAAGTATAAATATTTTATTTTGGAAGAAAGTTTTTAGAAAGAAGGGACAATTCTGCCCAGTAAGATTTGCATCTCTTATAAGAGATGGCTTGGTTCCTTTGTACCTTGGAACATCTAGTTTCCCTTGGAAGAAAATCTTATTGGGCAGAATTGTCCCTTCTTTTTCTGTGTGGGGGGGAGGGGATTAACCCTTGCAAGTGGGAGGCATATTTGCTGCAGAATTGGCCCTCAGGGCATTATCCCTTGAAGTTACTCCAAATGTAACTAATTTGTGTAACAAGCAATGCTCAAAAAAGAGGGAGAGCGCTATCTACCCCCTTCTAGGTATTAATCAGATGCAAAGCTTGAGTACCTTCCCTCCATTTGTATCTTTCTAACTGCTCTCTAGCACCAGAGTCCCAAGAATTTAACTATGAAGCTATAAAATGCACTTCATAAATTGCTTGCTTGTTTGCCGTGTGTGATAGGAAGAGAACAGACCATCTGCAGATGTTTCCTCAGCCTGATGAAGGGTATTTGTACCCGAAAGCTTGCTAAGAAGGATATTTCCACCTGTTTGAATTAGTCTAATAAAAGAGATTTGATTTACCCAAAGAACGCTGTCTGCCATTTTATTAAGCAAGGCGTTGAGACTAGAATTTGGGGGAGGAGGGGAAATAAAACTTCGTAATTCTTTTCAGCTAATTCTGGAGCGAGACTATCCAAAATGGCATAAAAGATCTAAATGGATCATTAAAGGTAACTCAAACACTTAGAACGCTTATGCTAGTCGGTAAGATTGACTGATCCTAAAACAGTCTTATTAAACTCATGGCACATTTGAATCTAGCATAGCTGGTGCTGAAAACCCCAGCTATTTCTTGCTCAACTGAAGCATGATTTCCTACTGAGAAACTTCGTTCTAGATGCATTTCAGTGACTTATTGGTAGGAACCTATCAAATTCAGGATTTCCTCGACTTTGTGGATCCTGTCAAATCTGGCATTTCCTGCAAAATTTGCAGGAGTGGTGGTGGATGGGACAAAGAGCTGCAGCAGCTCACGGGGGGTGGGGGGTTACCTGCTTGATGGGCTACTAGCAAGATGGCTGCTGTTTCTCACCACTGATTTGGCTGTGAGGGCTGCCTGTCATGTGGCCCTACCGCCTCCACCAATCAGTGTTGAGGGGTGGGGCTGCATAGCAGATAGCCGTCAGCCAATCTAGAGTGAGGGGCATGGCCACTGGAGCCCCTTAGCCAATCAGAAGTGTTGGGGGTGCCCACTGTGCTCTGCCCATGTAATTGCTGCCCACTCCTTCATTCTGCCTTCAAAACTGGGGGGAGGCTCTTGCAAATTAGGTAGGTCTCTATTTATGGGTCACTTGTTCCCCCTGTTCTTGCCTTCACACCCATGTATTCTAGTGGTCCTGTGCAGGATAAGAAGCTCCTTGTGAGGGCCTGATCTTCCAGGCACTTTGAAGAGATTCATTGAACTCAGTGGGGCCCAGTTTCTGTTGCTCAGGGACTGGACAGAGGTTCTGGAGGGATGCCCTAAACCTACAGATATCGAGAACAACTGCTGTAGTATGTTAAACTCTCCCTGTCAAGGTAAAATGTTTTGGAATGTTTCTTTCCAGTTTACTGGAAATAAATCTTGCTCAAATAGAAGTTGTTACAGTCGTCAGAGCTAACAAATAGCATATTCCAAAACATGGAATGGCTGTGCATGTGGGAAGAGTGTATCTGTGTAAGCCCAACGTGTGCATTTAAATCAATACAGTTGAAGTCCTCAGAATAAATGTGCTGATGCAAGGGTTTATACTGATAAACTATAGCACGTTTTCTGTACTGGTAAACTTTCCCCTTGACAAACAATTTTACAAGCTTCAGGCTTGCATTTCATTTCCACAAGAGACTGAGGCCTAGTCTTCTAAGTGACTTAAAATGATGGTAGTTTCACATTGTTTTCTTGTGCCGTTAAATAGTAAAAAGGCATCCAGCCAAGACGACACTGGTAAACTGGTAAATTTAGCTCTTCTGAAACAGCAGCTCTTTCCTTGAGATTAAGTAGCTTTTGGGATGTGATCAGCAGGCATCCTACCAGCAAATTTTTACCTTCACTGACAACATCCTTCTCTTAACTGAACTAGAATCTTAACCCACGCTGGTTTGTCATTAAATCAGCAGACTGCCAAAGCCTTCTATACCCTTTTCTGGGCAGCTGCCTGTCCTTGGCGTTTTGTACATTTTGGTGCACATCAGGTACAGCTTCTGTAACGAGAAGCCCAAATTGTTCAGTTTTGTAATTTAATCTGCTTCTGTGAAATATTCTTAGTTCCCATCCCGTGCAGTTACAGCTCATAATTTAAAATACTGGGGCAAAATGAATCTGTTCTTTGTGTTGTTCAGTCCTTTCTTTTTGGTTGTGATTTTTTTTTTTTCACAATGCCTCCCATGTGTCCTGTATCTTGCAAGCTGGCTAAAAGTGTAGTACTTTCCCTCTTCACTGCACATGTAAGAAAATGGCAGGGAAGGGAGGAACTTCATGGCCAGCTTCATCTCCCAGTCTCTTTGAACCTTGGCTGATGTCCTGGGTTTGACAGGCAAACTAGGTTGTGCTGTTGCCTGCTATTTGTTGCCACAGCCCTCACTTCCACCCTTTCCAGTCCCTACTGTCAGCCTGCTCCCAGCTCACGGCTCAGGCACCATACTCTCCTGTTGCTTGGTTGTCTGGCAGTATTTTCTAAAATCTGCTATAGTTCAGCTACAACTGTTGAAGCTGAAGCAGAAAGCTCAAAGCCTTCAGATTCTGACCTGTTATGGTCTTTCTAAATTCTTTGCAACAGAAGAATTGCTCACTCTTTTTTTTGAGTGCAGAAAAAGTGAAAACCTAAGAGCTCAAAGTATTTTCCAAGGGACATCTTCACCCTGGAAAGGTTGAGACTTGCTGGTTTAGCATATTGAGGCTTGTTCTGGATTGGTCTTTAGGGTCCTGGATTGTAAACATAACTCATTCGTTTCCAGAAGAGAATGCAGAATTCCTAAAGACTGTGGTATTGCATCCCAACCTTGGCAAGTGCGCATTAGTTACACTGTACCTAATTTTGGCTATTTTAAAATGCTACTTTAGGTTCTTTAAGTGATCATTTTTTCTTTTTTAGTGGTACAAGCTTATAATGAATGGAGAGGATGAATATGCTGGTGAAAGGATGGTCCCAGGTCTGAAGGGCAGACAAGAGTACCTCTGACTGTTCATTTAATTAACTTAAGCCTGAAATAAATTGAATTTTGATTTGAAATGGAGCAGAAGCAGTCAGCAATGAACAAATTGACTTTTCTCTGGGCTACTTATCAGAAACTAGTTGTTACCCTTAAATGACTTACACAGGTGACATCAGGTACTTGGTTATTGGTGCTTCAGAAATTCCCCAAAGGTATACACTATTTATTGGTGGGTTTGTCATTGTGAGGCGCCGCGGTATCTTTCTGGCAGTCGCACTTATTCAAGTGAATGTGCTAGTTTTTATTAGGTTCCTGGTAAGCAGGTTCCATGTTACTTGTACTGCTGGAAGGCTTTTTCGGTGACATAGAAGATTACTCCGAAGTTGTATAAACCAGTAGGAAAAAGGGTCCACTCACAAATCAGGGTTGTGTGGCATTCTGTCCAGCATGCTTGTGTACCTGCCACCTCACCTACAATAGTGACAGGGGCGGTTTTGGAGTTCTGCTGCAACTCCCTGACTTTAGATGGTACTGAGGAATGTTAGGAGGTGCCTCTTTTTCTGCCTTCTCTAATGACCACTGCAAACATCCCAGTGACAATTGAAGAGACAAGGACAGACCCATCTCCAGAGAGGGATGAGTCCATGCCTGCCTTTGCAGGGGTCGGGGGAGTGAGGGGAACAACTGTTGAAGGCTAGGGCCTAACCAGTTAGCGGACCCTGGATCCACATGCATGTAATGAGCACTTGTTGAAGATAGCTATTCTTGGGTGTGTACCAGCAACATTGAAACAAGGCCAGGTGTTGTTCATTTGGGATCACCATGGAACAGTAGAATATGCACAGGCAGCAAGATGGACCCATTTGAGTACGTTGGGTGAGTTATGGAAGGAGTAACTGACATGGCACACACTTGGAACAGGGTGTGTTTGCACATGAAGCGTTTGTGCTATAGGCTCCTTTTGAAACAGTGCGGTCTGTTACAGAAGGGCTTGTTTCAGAACGGTGAGAGGAAAACCAAAAAGACCACTTGTGAGCAGACTTGTGGCAATGCTTGATAGAAAAAAAAAAAAATCATGCCAGTGTGCTTTCATCTACGGATGGGGTCTAACCTCTGACCAGGTTTGTCAGCCCCACATGTACCTTAGAATTTAAACATAGAGGAAAAACTGAGGAAGCTTCCAAGTAAAGTTGTGTTCCCCTGGGGTGTATGCTTTTGCTAGACAGTAAAGCGTAGCGGAAACGCCTTGAATTTCTTTATCTCATAACTAGCAATGTTGTTTGAAAATACCACAGACTTAAAAGTTAGCCTGTAGGTGCGAAGAATCGTGCTGATCAATGTTGCTGCATTATTTTACTTGTTCTATCTTTCCTCCCCACCCCCTTTTCTCTCTCCAGCTCTCACCATTTTTTTTTCTTATCTAGACTGAGCTCTTCTTAGAAGCAACTGGTCTTTTTTGCTGTTTGCAAGATGCTGCAAAATTGGGCCCCTGTCCATGACTTAGGGCCCCTTAGTGCTACAGTAATTAAAAATAAAACCCATTAATTAGTTTTCTGTTTTTTTTTTCCTTAAAAGAAAATGTGTCCTTAAGATAACCCCAGCACAGTTAATTTAGCTTCTTGAAATGCTGCCTGAGATAATTTGGTGGGGGGGGGGTGTTATTTTTTTTCTCTTTTTTTAATTATTTGACCACAGGGCATACAAGTGAATTTCATTAGTAACCACATCCACAACATTTTACTTCTAATTGTGCAGTAACTGCACAGACCTCTCAACCCTAGTCATTCAGGGATCTATCTAGTCTGCAGTAAGGTGTATTTTCCTATTGCTTTGATATGCTTTTCCTTATCACTCCTATGTATTTTCCAAAGGCTTCATGTATAGCCAGTTTTGTGGGTATCGTGCCTTTACTTTAGGATCTGTGTAACTTGAAAGGAAAGACCAATGATTAGCTCCTACAGAACAAATGCTATTGCTATACCCCCTCCCTCTTTTATACAAGTATTTTAATCATATTTGTAATGGGTTATGATCAGGTTAGTTGGGGAGAGGGTTGGACAGGGACACTTCCTCTAAAAAAATAACCTGTTACAAAGAATACTGTATTGACTGCTGATGGTACTGCATAAACTGCTGGTGTTTGAAGGACCTTAATTGCATGTTTCCACATTTTCCAAAGCAGAACCTTTATAGATGACTTAGTCTTGAAAGAAAATACTTTCTATTTTAAGATAGCATAAGAGTGGTGATGTAGCATACGGTAGTATAAGAGTGAGTGCTGTTGTCCAGAAGTTGAGAGGCAAGGATTTCTTAGGGTGATATATTTCTATTGGCCCAACTACATAGTCAAGATAAAGTTAGATAAGTTTTGAATGCAAGATGTTCTTTGTCAGAGACCTGACAAATTAATGTCTTGAATTTGAAAGTTTTTCTGACTTCAGCCTGACTTTTCTAACTTTAGTTGGGCCAATAGAAGATCTTTGCCTCCTGTTTCTATTTTAAGATCATTTCATGGAGTAGTAGCAGCTTCCTCTCCTCCCTTCCCACCCTCCATACACAAATTGGTGTGTTGGTCTAGTTTTGTGATGGCATCATAAGCCAGGCTGTATGAATTTCTCTGAGGATGTGCTTTCTCCAACAGGTTCCTTAGACAAAGTTACTTGGGGGGAAGGAGGTTGCCTCAAGAGCCGTGGATGAGTTTCAAAAAATGCTTGTTGCTTAATACTGGTGTGTGTGTTCACTTAAGTGTATGTGAAATCTGCTAAAGAGTGAATCATTCCTTCTGAGTGACAGATGGATTAGCTGGATATAGCAACATCTTCCTAGCCTTTCTTTTTCTCTGACATTGGCTTTCTGCAGGGTAGTTCAGAGTAAAGGTATTCACACTGGAGAGGACTGACGTAAATTGCCTGACCTGCCTTCTAGACGTTCTGTCGTGTTTTGCCACTTAAGCATTCATCCTTAATGACAGAAAATGTGGCAGCCTGTGTCCTAGAAAGGCAAACTGTATTATGATGACTCAGTATTTAGAGCCTTAATAGGACTCTTGATAGCAGATATAAAGTTTATCATCAGACTTTTGGTGGACCTATATGAGAGCCTTTTTTTTTCCCCCCAGTGTTTTACCTACAGAACAAAACTTACAAAAAGAGTCTGTTATGCAACTCCTGTAAAGAGAAGGCTGCTGAATTCCCATACTACTGAGTGGAATAACTAGAGTGGAGGTTTTGCCTTTTGATGCTCCTTTGACAGATGTTTTCAGCAACTTGGTCTTAGACAAAGAAAAGTGTCTGCACTTTTAATGTGACATGTGTAAGCAAAGTCGTTTACTTTCCTGTCATTTCAGTCATTATTAGTTGCTTTGCCACCCATTCACTTTTATTTCCTATCACGAGAAGACTTAAATATAAATCACTTTGTTTTACTTGCTTATTAGTATAACAAAGCTGTTTGGTGTGTTTTGTTCACTGACCCCTTACTGTTTCAGAGTGGTCCTGTATCTTGTTTTAAGAATTCCATTGTGGTGTTTTTCTATATAAAGTAAATTTTGTACCACTCAAAGGTTTTATGTTTTCTGTGCTCTGCAGATTTTTATATTCAAGATGTGGGACAGAATAATATTTTAGAAGTTGTCAAAATGTTGACAGCTGTTGTTGTTTGAATTACAGCTTTTGCCACCTTACAATGCATTGGTATTGGGTAAGGAACCTCTTTCCTGAGCAAAGCAAATACAAATTTGAATTCTGGGCCCTGTGCTTCTCGACATTCTTCTTTCCTACCTCAGCAGCCTCAGTCTGATTTTGCTTCTCCATTTATGAAGAGGATAAGCATGTTAGCCTGGTGGTCAGGGTTGTCAGAGCTAACCTGACGGTCATTTTAAATTTTTCGCTTCAGCAATCACCTTTTCAGTTGGTTCAGATGGTTTGCTGACTTTGACTACCCTAGGAAATTGTCTGCCCAGCATTTGTGCTAGTGCTGATAAAGCTTAGGTAAACATTGTGGCTTTTCCCCCCATAGATTAAGTTTGATCTGAAGAGACCTTAACAATATTCTAGTCCAGTGGTGCTCAACCTTTTTGGCCAGTGGGCTGGGTGGGCAAAACCTGGTCTGTCTGCAGGGTGCATCAGGCTGGTAGTCCCCATCTGGTGCCCAGCATAGTTGCAGTGGGGCCACCCAAACTGCATGGAGCCAGGAGGGATGAGGCTGACAGGTCCCATGAGAAGGGGACGTGGCTCAGCCCTGGTCCAGCCCCAGGGGAAGGGTACACAACTCTTCTTTAACCTTCCACATGGGTTGGGGCTTGGTGGGTGAGGAGTGGCTGTATTATTTGCATCTGTTCCCCTGCTAAGAAATTTCCTGACCTGGGAGGAGCCCTGCAGGCAACATTTGGCCTTCAAGCTGGGGGTTGAGCATCCTTGATTTAGTCCAGTGGTTTAGACCTGTTTGGTAGGTGCCACAAATTAGCCCTATAGCTTCCCTTCATGCTGCTCTCATCCCCTTTCCTGCCTGCCCTATTTGCCAATGTATTGCCTTTCTTTCTGTCTGCCATCTATTGCAAGCCACACACAGGCTGTCCATGCTACTTCTGCCATTTATGCCACGGGTTGACCACCCTTGATCCAGTCCAATTTTCCCCTTGTGTCACACAGGCCTTTGGGCTTTTTGCTTCAGGTATAACAATTGTTTTTCATCTACGGCAGGTTTTAGAATAATATCCTGTCATCTTGATGATAAATTTCAGGGATAGAGAATGTACCCCTGTCCTTGATAACGAGTGAAACAACTTAACTATTGTCATCGTTTAAAAAAAAATAAAAAAAAATAAAAAAAATTGTCCTTCATTTCTGTCCTGAACTCCAGACTTGATTTCTAGCTGTAGGGTGTTACAGTACTTTTGTCTGCTAGTTTGAAGGGTTTCTATTAAATTTTGTTTTCCCTCAGATACTTTGTGGTGAGGTCACCCTTTCACCTTTTCTTTTAAGCTAAGTAGTTAAAGTTCCTCACATCTCTTACTATAAATCATATTTTCTAATCCATCAGTCATTTTAGCAATTTCTTTCAATCCTCTACTGTTTTCCAGCATCCTTCCTGACTGGTGCCAAGTAAAGGTAAATATAGCTCCTTCCTCCTCTTGGATATTTTTCTGTTTATACATCAAGGGAATGTCTGTATATACATAGCTCTGCTGGCCACACTGTTGCCCTGGCAGCTCATGGCCAGCTGATTATCTACCCTGAGTCATAAGTTGGAGTCACTGTGTCCCAGGGTCACTCCCTTGAATGTAAGCTTAGTTTATGTTCTTTATTCCTATGTGCGTGGCCTTTATATTTAGCTATATTAGTACTGACTTTACCCAGAGATTCAGATTGCTTTGTTTGAGTTGCCTTTTCCCTTTCATTATCTACCAGTCTTATCTGCAGATTGAATTAGTGAGGCTTTTGCCTTCTTCCAGGTCATTAAGAAAAATGTGAAGTAGCATAGGACCATGAAGTGATCTAGTAGAGCTTACAGGAAATGTAAAGCACTTATGGTTATTGGTTTACTATTAATTACAAGTTAAGAAATTACTTGGGACATATTAACTGGATTTCACTGGCTATATTGACCTGTATTGTTTTAGTTTCTTAATTAAAATATGATGTTGCATAAAAACAAATGGATTACAAATACCTTTGTATATTAGAGCAACATTACCTTTTGCAGCCAAATTTTTTTTATCGCTTTAAAAAAACAAAGTTGAAATTGACAGTGTAGTTTTCACCGATACATGTTGATTAAAAGAGAGCAGTATAATTAAAAGTTCAATATCATCTATTTTTTACTTTACATGGGTTTGACATTGGGCTGATAGGCCTGGAATTTTCATATATTAAATGTACCTTTCTAAATATTTAACTCTGCATTAATTTTCTTTTGCTTCTTTTGTAAAATTTTCTAGTGATTTAAAAAAAAAAAAAAATTATTAAAAATCATCATCAGTAGTGTTGAGGGCTTCTTGGCCAGCAATTCCAAAAGTGTTTAGACTGAAGTTATCTAGATCTGCTGGGTTTGGTTTTTGTTTTTTTCCAGTGGTCAAACTTTTTAGTATCCACTCTAATATCCAACTGCATTTCTGTTGGATAGAAGATGCATCTTCTCCATCATGCCACGAAGATGTCTGGATTCTTTTTCTTTTCTGCATTCTGAGTTGTGTTGTTTTCATTTAGTAGGGAATCGGTGCGCTGGAGGTGTTTCTTTATGTTCTAGATATAAAACACTATTTCCCCTTGCTATGTTGGCAATAGACTTCTCTTTGCATACTTTGTTTATCTTTTTTTTGCAATTTCTGGCTTCTTTCTTGGGTTCATTTCTATCAAATTCCTTTTTTTTTTTCTTACTTTAAAAACCACAACATAAATGAATTTTCATTTCCCCTTTAAGGAAAGCTTGCCTTCTAGTCATGCTGGAGTTATATCTTGATGTGTGGCTTTTACAGCATCTAGTAAAATGTCCTCAAATGGTTCTCAGCTATCATTTTAAGCTTTCTTTTGCTTTTGGCTTGCAATTATTTCCAGTTTTGTGAAAAGTAATGTGTTTTATCCCACGTGGTTGGGATAGTAATCCCTCTTTATGCACCACAGATGTAGTCAAGTTAGGATCGTTTGTACTTGCACATGCCCTAACTCTTTTATTTCTGTGATCAGCTCCTTTTGACAAAATGAGCTCCATGAATTTCCCCATGTTGTTTTTAGCTAGTAACTTAACTCATAGCTTAACCATGAAACAAATGGTTAGTGGCTCAAAACAAGGCTTGTCTTTTGACAAGCGTTCCAGTCTATTTTGCCCACTTAATCTTTCTAAAGTTTGGTCATGATCCAGCTATGCAGATCTTTCCTAAAGGTGCAAGTAATATTTGCTTGGTTAGACTTATAAATGGGCAGTACTAATTCATCCTGCTTTATTACCTATACTCTTAGCATTAGTGTGTAAACTGGCAGTTCCCAGTCTGTGGTACATGTACCCACCAGTGTTGCATGTTAACAGATTTATTATAATTACTTTATATGACAAAAATTTACTGGTGGTACGTAAGGCTGAACTGAAAAATGTGCTGGTGGAACGTAAGGTTGTATCATTTTAAATTGGTGGTACATGATCTGTCAGTTTGGGAAACCACTGGTGTAGACCACTATTGTATTTCTTCCCCTCTTGTCTCTTAGTACTGGTGTTAATATTGATCTTGACGTAGTGCTAATTCAGTGGTTATCTGTTTGCCTGACTCCTGGTTTGAAGTTTTCCTGACTAGTCTAGCCAGTCTCTGTTCTGAGATGGAAGTCATTCAGACAATTGTCTCCTTTCCTTAACAGAAAATGACTTGTTTTCCACAACACTGGAACCATTGCAGTGTCAGATGTACCAGATAGGGGTAAAAACTACTTCTTGGTGCCTTTGGCTCACAGGATTGAAAGGAAGATCTCGGAGAAAACATTGCTCACCTTTAGTAAACTTGGGAGCGTGATAAAATAGTATGTCCTTTGAGAGAGACCATGTGAAGCATTGTTGTTACAGCTTTTATATGTACTGGTTTGCCATTGTCTCCTGAATCTCATCAGTCCATTCATGCTGTGTCATTTGTTATACTCTTTATGCTTATGTCCTAATTCTAATAAATAATGTTTATTCACATGTTAATGGTTAATCTTCATATATTTGTAAAGGTAAAGATCTCTTTATTTGTGTCTTTTTTTAAATTGTAAACCAAGCACTCAGTATTCAGTTTATTTCTGTTAAGTTGGCATCAGAAGTATTACTCTGTGATGCTGGGACTAAAAGTATACCAGGAAGATGGGTCTAAACCAGGGGTGGGCTAAATGTGGCCTGCCAGGCCATTCTATCTGACTTGTGGGGTCCCTGGGCGGCCCTCTACCCAAAATAATTGCCCATCCCTGGTCTAAGCAGACTATTGTGTTTTTGCCCAGCAGTCGTGTACTTGACCAGGGTCTTGCTAGTAAAAGAGGTTTTGAGTTTTGACTTGCAGAGTTCCTGAAATGCTTTTTTCAAAAGCATAGGGCAGTTTTATACATGCTCCCAATGTGGCGTGGGGCACTTTTTTAATTAGCAAGCTGTGCTAATTTAAAGTGCCCTTGTGTCATGTGTATCAGTGGTACATAATGCCTCTGTGCTGAGAAAATGGTGGCGGTGTGCTTTTTTTAAAGCACACCGAGCATGTTTTAGAGTGCACTGCTGCCATTTTCTCACTGTGGAGGTGCACTGCACTGCTGATGCATGTAACGTGCGAAGCTGCCAGAGTGCATCAATTTTACTTGATTAATTGGGTCAGATCCCAGCGTGTTGGAGTAGTTGCCCTGCACGTGTGTAAGTGCCCAGAGTCCAGGCTCTGTTCCTGTGCACCAGCAGAAACAGAACATGGACACAAGCATGGAAAATTGATAAGAGTTTGAAGGGCAGAGCATCTTATTGGTTAGTTTGTTACAAGTGAGTAGTCTGCCGACATTGAGGCATTTAGGTGTGTTGAGTTGGCTTGATTGAATGCTTTGTTGCTATTAAATGATTTTCCTAATTGTCACGTTCACTAAGGTAATTCACCGTGGTCAGGTCTCTGGAATCCTCAACCAGTAGTCAACAGTCTGCATTTTCCACATAAAATGGGCACAGTTTTCTGATCTGGACAAGATTACTAGGTGAAGAGCGTTAGTTTTTTGAAGGCTTCCTTCAGTCATATAAACTTAACGCTGCAGTTAGATGAAAGCTTGGATTTTGTGATACACTTATGCACCAGTTTCCAAAATACATTATTACTTGGACAGTTGTGTAGTCACAATTTTGGAGCCTGACCACATTTCCTGCAGGAAGTCTTGTAGGGAGGCTAATTGTTTGCACAGATGCTTACCAGGGGATAATAGACAGTAGCAATAACCTTGACCCGAAGGAGACTGGATTGCTTCCCTCCACGCTTTCTCCTCTTCCCCATGATGCCGAGTCACTATAGTTTGGGGTCAGGAGCAGGTTGTTTGAAATAAGGCAGTAGAGCATTAACCTTAATTGTCCAGAGTTTTGTGCGAGTTTTTGCATTTGTTTGATACTTAGGGATGCGAAGAAATATCAGTACTATTTGGTGACTTACTCCTGTCTATACCTGTAGAGAAAATCTATAATATGTACTTCTAACGCAGCTTTCAGAACCTGGTTGAGTCCTTCAAAACAAACCTATGTTCTAAGGGAACAGCTTAGTTGAGGGTATTTAAATTAGTTGCATCTTTACATTCTTCTGGGTTTGTTACAATGCTGGATCAGCTGAACCAAAACTAGAATTCAAGTTGGAAGTGTAAGCATTTGAATTCAGACTTGCAGAAAAATTAGTGATGTGAAAAAGTATGCTCCCCACCCCTATTTAGCATCAGGAAGGATGGAGGCAGGATTGAAGAGAATCCTGTCTAGTGGTGACGCAGTCAGTATGGCCAGGAGCCATGGGGCTGCTTGCCAAGGTCTCTTAACCATTTCTAATCAGCACAAGTTCATACACAGAGGATACTGTAAGGAAAAAGGAAGGTGTGGAGCAATCCCATGGAAAACCTGAAGGAGCTGTCATGACTGGAAGTACTAGGAAAGAACAGTCACAGCCCAAGGTTTCCAGGGAAGGTAATTTGTTGGATGTTTGCAAGATGTCAAGATAAGGTGAAGCACTATGGAAAAGACTTGGACTTTGCTCTTCGATTTAGAAAGAAAGCAGTCTTCAGTGACTTGAATAAGGATGTAAGTTAGTAGGGAGGATGGAAGCAGGATTAGAAGAATCAGAGTAAGTTAAGTGACAGCTGTAAATAAGCATGACTTAGCTTAGAGATGGTGCAATGTGAGGCTGAGGACACTTTCTGGGATTGCATGTGCAGAAAGGAAGGATCCTAAGATGTTTTAGGAGGATGTGGTAGTTGAAATGTAGTGAGACTGAAAAGGGAAGTCACTGAAGGTCAGACTTTGGCAACTGGGTGGAGTTTGGACAGAAACTTGAATTTAGACATACTTGTAGTACAGAAAGATGACGAAGTCAAAGCAGGAAAAGAGCAAGTGAGGGATCTTGTTAATTTGGAGTTTTGTCTTCCAGTAATGAAGAGGAGAAAGGAGGAAGAGCATTTTCACATAGCTGGGTTTTTCCCATCAACTATGAAAGCATAAATCAGAATAGTAAGATTATTGGGGTTTCTTCCAGTGCTAATTGGAGAGGATTCTGACAGATAGCCAGATCAGCCCCTTAGTCTTTCTACTGTAAAATAAATTTTATCAACTGTATTTCCCTTTCTTTTAGGTATTGCTTAAAAATGCTTATAAAGCATGCCATGGAGTTTGACTGAGCCACTAATAGACATCTGCATCTAGTACGGATGCGAGGGAATGTATTTCAGCAAAGGCTAAAAGGAAAAATCAGCTTTTCATATGGCAAATATTTGGCAAATTAAGTTTCTTCAAAGCTTTTATTTTTGTGCCTGAACCTCAGAAATGTTCCCTTAGTAATAACGGCTATTCAAATTTGTGTCTCTTCTTTCATGTGAATTTTACAACAGAGCAGCCACTCAAGAATGTGTTTGTTTTAGGTTTTTTAAAGCTTTTGTGAATTGGGTTAAAATTCACCCCAAAAAGATTGACAAATGTTGTTTAAAGGTTAAATGGTAAAATAAGACTCACTAAGTTCCCATCAGGGGGTTGTAAAATGGACTGGAGTATCATTTAGAAGCTAGAAAACAATAGGCACAGTCAGGGGCTTGAATGACGGGTGGGGTGGGGATTTAGGATTTTCCAGTTTAGTCTTTAACTTCTGAATAACATTGACATCGGTAAAATGCATGTCATACTTCAATATATTAAATCTCCATATATTGCTGAAGTGCTTTGAGTCCTTCAGATGAAAGGGACTATAGAAGTGCAGGGCTGTATAATGATAGAACAATTCTTGTTTCACATCAGTGCATGTGTCCAGGGTGTTGGAGAACCTATTTGCATAGCTATGGTCTGATGGATGGATGGATTGATTTTTTTTTTTTTTTTTGATGGGGCTCCTGTGCAAGGCCTATTCCAGTTTGAGTTCATTTGGATTTTATTTTAGTTGGCTTAGTGATATACTAGAAACCAACTTATTTCATGCAAATATACTGTTATGGGCTCTTTGGACTGATGTTAGAGATGCTTTTAAGTTTTCTTAGTGTTTGATGTTTTGTTTTGTTCCTTCCTGCCTCAGCTTTTCAATAGAAATATTTTCTTAAGTATTTTACTTCTGTGTAGACATTTCTCATTCAAAGGTATTGAAGTATTGTGTGCTTCCAGGACAATTGTCTGTGTGGGGCATGAGCATATAAAACGTGATGCACAGTTAGAAAGTACAACAAATCCAAGTTTCTTCTTAAGCCAAAGTTTGCTGTAAAGCTGCTTTTCACTACTAGGAGTTGCAGCTGGGAAAACAAAGTGGTGCTTGTAAAAGCAGCTCTCTCCTCAGTAGCTTCCTGTAGCAAGATCAAGCCCCAGAGTGGCTGTGATGCCCCCGGTGGCTCTGTGATTTCTGTCCAGTTCTGGCTTTCCACGTACCCTCACTCCCCCCGCCCCCTTGCTTGCCATGTCTTGCTGATAGTATTTGATTGGGAGAAAGGGAGGCTGCCCCCAGGGTCCCAAAGTGAGCCTGTGTCTGCTACTCATCTGTTGGCTCCACCCAAACCCTGCTGATCCCTGCCTTGCCCTCAGGTGCTAGTTGGGGATCCCCTGTGCTCTAAATTTCCTTAAGGGCTAATTCCATGGTATCCAACCTCCCCCACAGCTACACCCATGCCTTGCAGATATTACTGTTCATCACTTGGGTGGAGTACTTTGCCCCAAACTAATGCCAGGCCACCTCAGGCCTCTTTACCTTCATTGGGGCCCTTCAGACTCTGATTTTACCCCTCTTAGGGCCCCTTGCTTTCTCAGTTTCCTCACTTGTCTTGGGATTCAGGTGTCTGACCCTGGTTTTTACCTTTTTGGGCTTCTTGCCCCTTTTGAGCTATGGCCTTAACCCTCTCAGCTTCAGACCTTCTTTACCATTTTCCCAGTTGTGCCTGTCTGCATCTTGAAGTTGGGCCCTGGCAGGGCTTAAAACCCCACATGCCCTTTGGGAGTCTTGTGAACTCCTCTCCTGTTAGTCTTGCTCCCCTGGTATAAGAAGAAAAAAAAAAAAAAAAAAAAAAAAAAAGGGCAAGCAACCACCTAACATACAAGCTCCTTCCTCCCAGCAAACATACAGGAAAAGA
This sequence comes from Caiman crocodilus, assembly GCA_030014935.1. NCBI lineage: Eukaryota > Metazoa > Chordata > Crocodylia > Alligatoridae > Caiman > Caiman crocodilus. Next base: position 117,059,630 of record JAGPOW010003648.1, on the reverse strand, counting down.
AGAAAGTGTGCTATTGCTTTAAATATTAACCTTCTTCATACTGGGTCTTACTTCCCTGCAAGCTGTCATCTCCTTCCTCGCAGGTCCCAAGGCAGCTCAGGTATCAGTCCAGTGCTTCCCTTACAGCCATCTGGGTGCAGAGCTCTTCTCCCTGTGGTCTGCAGAGCCAGATTGCCTGTCCTGGCCTCAGGCACTGGCTTTATGTACCTCCTAAACCCTGCCTCTTCCAGTCAGCTGACTCTGCAGTTGGATGGATGGCCTCCAAGGCAACTTAAGCTGCTGCTCTAGCTGCTTTAGCAGTGCCCTTACTGCCTGAGCATGGCTTTGCTCTATGGTCCTATTGCAGTGTAGCTAGCCCTGTTATAAGCCTCTGGCTACCTGTTCCCCTGCAACCAGTACATTATGGGCAGTGTTCCTCCTTCCCCAGACCTGGGGAGCTCTTTGCTGCTGCTGCTTTCACCTTGACAAGGAAGCACTTCCCATCTTTGCTGGGGCTAGAATCACGGGGCACTTATACACGTACTCTTTTTTTCCAGTGACGCATTGGAGATTCACTGCTTTCTGCATGCGAGCTGAGGCTAACTGCACTGAGTTGCGTGCAACTGTACAAGCGGCAAAATGCACATTAGTACTGAGAAAATAGTGATGGCGCGCTTTTGAACTAAAACACATAATCACACTGCTGCCATTTTCTTGGCGCCGACACGCATTTCACCGTTTATACAACTCCATGCATTGCTTCTCAAAGCACCCAGCTCTGTGACGTGCATGTGTAAAAATGCCCTTTATTTGCCAGACCTGTTTGCCGTCTGACCTGTGTGTGAAGAGCCATCTTGTGGTTCTGGCTCTAGCTAAGGATAGGACAGTCGTAGTAACCATAGTATGGTCCTGAACATGTCATTCAACTTCAGCACGTGTAAGTATGCAGGTGTGTAGGGTGCAGGATCTCTGGTACAGGACCTGACAAGGCGGTGTTAGGGCTTCTTGGTGGTGCCACAATACAAATAAACTTTATAGCATATTTTATAAATATGCTTTATGGACATTACCTAAGTTGTAAAAGCAAAAGGTATATTTTTAGAGATAGTTAATTGTTGAATTGTAGGGTAATAGACAGTTTACATAAGCTATACCTGGCTGCCTCCTTGCTTGTTAATTCTTAGTGCTTGTATCTGTGAAGTCGTTACTATGGATTTTGTAGACTAATTGTTAAAACTACCATACCTCTGTGTTTTTGTGGAGGAAATACCTAGGTTTGTATGAAAAGAAATGTCAGGAAAAAAGAGTCTAGTCTACATTTGAAGCTGCTTGAAATTTAGGTTGTAGAAGCAAAGTAGCTCTTAGCTGGGCTAATGAAATATTTTAGTGCTTACTTTTTTAAGAATGAAAGAGTTTTAATGGGTTCAATTAGGAACAAGTTTGCTTGTGGTCCGTGGAAATTTTTAAAGAAGCTGTGTTGCTGCCATGTCTGTTCCTCTGCTCCGTGGGAATTATCTGGGTAGTCTAGGGGGCCAGCTGGAAGGAGCTGCCGGTAACACTCTTCAGATCCAGTGGTGGCTGCTGGAGTTGCTGGCAGAGGAAAACTCTGGGGTGGGTGTTCCTGCTGCCAGCTGCAGGTTCAGACCCTGAGCAGCAGCATCAGTAGAACAAATCTTCTGGTACTTTCCCTTAAACCTTGCTGAACTTGCTCTGGTCCTCCACATTGTAATGTTGCAAAACTTTAACCAGTTTCTCTCTAAATGAGTTGCTTCTACTACAAAATCTGACCAGCATGGTTTGGAAAATATCCCTGATAGACCCTAGCCTCCTAGCAGAGGCAAAAAATGCTTATGCTGTCACAGCCTGGCCATTTCCAGAGGAATTGGTTATGTCATGTTTATCTGTTGTTTTTAACTGCAATTAATAACTTTTGTCGTGATGATAATGATATTTAGACCTCACTTTGCCATCTCCAATTTGTTGTTCATTTTTCTATTCTTCACAGGCTTCACTCCATTTCTTTGTTTTTAGGAGCAAGTCATGTCTGCAGCCTCTCTTCTCTCTCCCAGTAATCCTTTGTCTGTTTTCTTTCTACCTGTGTGTTCTAACTCATTTAGTCTTCTCTACTTCCTCTTGAAATGCATCTTTGTGTCCCTCTCACCTTTTTGCAAGCTGTTTCAGGGAAGAACCTGTCTTCTGCTTATTTCACATCAAGTGACTAGCACCCTTGCATTACTGAGCTTTATTAAAAAAAAACAAACCACAAACAAACAAACCCAAAAAACCAAAACAAGCAAACGCATCCACTACCTCTCCTTTGTCAACTTGAAAAAGCACGCAATGTCTAATAGAGGATTAAACCAGGGGCAGGCAATTATTTTGGACTGAGTGCCACTTACTGAGTTTTGGCAAGCCATTGAGGGCCATGTGACAGGCAGCTAGGGGCAGATAAATACTAATTTTCTAAACTTTTTAGGGGCCCTGAAAGCTGGATCGAATGGCCTGGCGGGCTGCATTTTGCCCACTGCTGCATTAAACTAAAGTAAAAAAAAAACCCCCAAACAAACAACCCCATCCCCCCAACAAAAGTCAGGTCCCAGTGTAATTGAGCCAGTGCAAAGGTTTGGCCAAGATAGTCATTGTTAAAATAAAGTGCAGTTTTGTTGGAGAGGGAATTCTATTCGGTTTTGAGCAGCTGCCACCTGGTGCATTCTCCTAAGCGACCTTTCCTTTCTGTGGGAGGTAACCTGCATGAATGCAGTGAAATTTGTTCTGGTCACCAAGGGGTGAACGCCCAGTGAAGATAAGGCTGTGGACACGCACAGGGCTGCACCCTATGATGTCATGATAGGCACCTAGCATGCAGCCCAAGGTGTGTAGATAAAGAGATCTTGCTTTGCTGGGAAGGCTGTTGGTCGGATTGCTGTAATTACAATAACGTATCAGAACGTGGATTGAGTCTTATTTTAATAATATAAGTCATTAAATGCATAGTACCACTCACATTGATGGAAAAGAGAAAAATTGGTAATTTTGCTGTCCTGAAGACATGCCAGAGTTGGAAATTGTTGAATCTGAAAAGGGGGACATTTTATTTTACTAAAAAATACCTTTGCTAAATGTGTTGCAACAAATAGGCAGCATGTTAAATCTTTGTTTGCACTCCATTTTCTTCTTTTTCCTTCCTATCAAATAAATTTGGTTGAAAACAAGTATTTATACACTTGTCTGTTACAGTGTGCTGTATGTATACTTTTATGGATGTACATCAACTTAACTCCATGTTCTTTGCTTACACAGGAGATAAAGATGGCAGCAAAGTGACTACAGTTGTAGCAACTCCTGGACAAGGGCCTGACCGACCACAAGAAGTTAGCTATACGGACACCAAGGTGATTGGTAACGGATCTTTTGGTGTTGTGTATCAAGCCAAACTCTGCGATTCAGGAGAGCTTGTGGCCATCAAGAAAGTGCTGCAGGACAAAAGATTTAAGGTGAGGCTTGCATATAGCTTTGACCATTCTGTAAGAATCTAGCTGTATTCTAATCTGCTTCCTTTTTCCAGTAGCAATTGCTTCACAGACATGCTTTCTGTTGGGTTGTACAGACATGAGCACTAATACTTGAATTACTCATGCTAATTATTTTTTTGTTCAAAATTAGTTTTGAAGTTGTAGCGTCATTTCCTGACCTTGGGTTGGGCCCCAGTGGCAAACAATTAACCAGGGAAAATAGGAAAAAGCTTTTGTTGAACTTTATCCTTTTTCCCTGATATAAGGAGACTGCTTTAATAATTAGTAGTGAATGTTCAAATGGGATGGGCAGAGACCTTCAGACTTTGTTCAGGGTAGCTTTTATGTATGCACTGAGAGGGCCTTCTCAAGCCAAGAGAGACCCTGTATACCAGGGATGGGCAATTTATTTGTGCCCAAGGGCCATGTAGGGAGTTTTGATCAGCTGTCATGGGTTTGGGTCAGCATCCTCGTTGCCCCCCCCCCCCCCCCACAACTTGCCAAAACTCCTGGGGGTGGGGGGGTGTGGAGAAGTGTTCAGAATTGGAGTGAAGTGAGAGGTTGGGATCACATGTCTGAGCCCTTTGGGATAGGGAGGGGCTATGTGTGTGGAGGGGGGCTTCCTGGGCAGTAGGTCCTGGGAGCCTGCTGGGGAGGAGGTGGGGTGTGGGAGGGTGCATGCAGCAGAACTGCCCTGGGTGGTGTGGTCCACTCTGCCCCTGCAGTGCTCTGCCTGGGGCTGAGCCCCACCTGCTTGCATTGGGGCAGCCTGTGCCATGTTCCTACCAGTGCCTGTAGCCCAGTCTGGCGCTGCCCTGCACCCCCCACCTTGAGCAGCAGCTATCTTCTTGCTCCTGGCTCACTATAGCACACCATAGGAGCAAGAGGAGGAGCTGCTGCTGGAGGTACGGGGCACAGAGCCAGCACTCAGCTGGTTACACCTGCCCTGGGAACAGCCTGCTGGAATCTGCTCCTCCCCCAGCACATGGGGCTCTGGCTTTAGCTTCCTGAAAGGAGGCTGGAAGCTGAAGCAGTTGCCCTGACGCTGGGGCAGGGAGACACCTAGCTGAAGATGCTTGCCCACCTAGAACAGTGTGGTGCAGCATGACATGCTGCAGCAGCGGCAGAAACAGGAGCAGCTTTTGGTGGGTTGTTACTGGTGTGGGTGTAGCTGCAGCCAGTTGGGTGCTGCTCTCTGTACCCTGCCTTCAGCAGCAGCTCCTGGTCTTGCTCCTGCCCTGCTGTGCTGCTCCTGACAGGTGTGCAGGGCTTTGGTTCCAGAGTCCAGCTGCCTTCTTCCAGGCAGCTGGGAGCTGAAGCTGGAGCCCTGTGCATTCAGGTGGGAGCTGCCTGGCTGAAACTGCTCGCCTGATGTAGTACAGTGCTACAGGGGCAAGATCAAAAGCACCTGGCAGAAGCTACATGCTGGCCAGTGCCCAAGCTGTGGGAGCCCAGCACAGGCTGACCTGATGCAAGAAGGCAGGGCATGGCCCCATGTGAAGTGCTTTGGGGGCAGCTGTGGGCCAGATCCAGTCACCTGGCAGGCTGGATCTGGCCCACGAGCTGTTTTTTGCCCACCCCGGCTGTGAACCCAGTGAGTAGGGAATAAGTAATGAGCACAGGGCAGGTTAGCGTAACCAGGAATTTGGTTTTGGTGGATGTGTATGGGAGGGGATGGGGCATAAATTGCTAAATGTAAATGCTTATTGTGGAGATTTTAGTAGATGGGATACTTAATAGCACCTTTCTGTGAATAATTAACAGGCCCCCAAAAGTTAATCTTTCCCTCTTTCCTTGCTTTATATCTACAGAGAGGTAGAAGCCTAAGAGCACTAATCAGGATTGGTGCCTTGTAGTATTTTGTGCAAGGTTTAGTGTGATTTACTGTGCTTGGTGATCAAGTGGCATACATACAAATATGGTGTTATATGGCTTATGGCCCCAGTGGCTTGTGCTAAAGTACTTATAGCTAGAATTCCTGAATTGGAGGATCATTTATAGACTACATAGGGACAAAAATATGGCCAGTTGTATTGGCAAAGCTCAGAGAGAAAGATATCATAAGACCAATGAGAAACAGATGGTGCCTGAAAAAGTCAACTTGAAAACCAGTTTTCATTTGCAAATTGGGCATCTCTTGATAAAGCCAGTAATACCTCAGATGGCTCTAATGGAACTGTGAGTGGGACAGAACTGAACTTTTTTTCCTCCCAATTTGCTTCTGCTCTGTGAACTAGGCATCCTTTTTGGCCTGTCCATTTTCACTGTTTGTGGCTGCACTTCCATTTTCCTGTTATAGCATGCTGTTGTTCTCATGGGCTGCTTTGTGGGAGCTCATGCAGGCAGCTCCTCAAAGCCTGAAAGATGGTGCTTATATCAACTAATGGTATCAGCAGACCTCACATACTAAGTAGGCAGAGACAGGGGAGAGCATGCAGAGGAGAGGGGAATGGGAGGATATAGAAGTGTACATTCCAGGCACTTACAATAGTTCAAAAGTGCTTTGAAACAGGTTAAGTGACAAAACAGGCATGGAAATTTTGCATTATTCTTGCATCTTCCAGAGAGTGACATTCCTGAACTTTGCATATGTAATAACTGGTATTAGAGAATGCCTGATGCCTGAATGGAAGATGTAATTTGGCTTGTGAGGGTGCTGTTCAGTTCCCTCTTCATTTACGTTTTCAAGTGAGAAGCTAGTTAACTATTGCTGTTTGCTAACATTTTGTGTGGGACTTAAATTAGCACATCAGACTAAAATCTCTGCTGAGTTAAATTGTGCAATCCCATGATTTCAGTGGATTTGCATAAGGCCTAAGTCAGAATTGCCCTAGTGCACTAATTCCTGCATGTCAAACCCTTCAGATATTATCAGCGGTAATAATTACCTGGCCTGTTAATGTTTCCTTATAAATTCATGCAATAAGCACTTTCAGTAGAATGAATGTTTGTGCAATGCTCTTGAACATATACGATACTTTTCCAATAATAGTTATTCGGTGCAGTGATGGTCCCAGGTTATATGCCTTCTGACCCTTCAATTTCCTTTAAGGAACTTGGAGAAAATGAACATAATGTTTGTATTGCCTTTTTGCTTTCCTTATTCATTTGGATAAGGTCGTTGACTTTGAGACATGTTCACTTGAGATGTGAACAGGATCTTGCTATTCTTGTTCTTTGTATTGGCTTCTGTCTAATTGGTTAGGTCAGATGTGCATCAGCACTGTATACATCTTATTTCTGAAGGCCTAACAGTGTATCTGAACTAGAGGGAAGTAGTGGTACATGTATTTGAAAAGTTTTCTAAATAAGCAAGTTGTTTACATGGCAAGTCTTTCATTCAGCTAGCTTAACATGTTCTCAGCTGAATAAGATGCACTGCAACCCCCAAGGGTTTTCGACTTTCTATATTAAGCTGAAAGCCAAATTCCATCACCCGCTCTAGAAGCTAAGGTATCAAATTGGACAGCTTCTCTTGAAATGTCATAGCTTTTAATTTGAAAAAAATATGAGGTGGAAGATTGTGGAACCCTAAGTATGTTGGTGTAATGGTCATGCTCTGGTCGTTGATTCCTTAGTTGCATCTGACCCTACTGATCAACAAACTATAGTTTGGGTATTCTAGCTAAAGGAGGACAAGGATGCAGTCTCTTAGGCGTCATCAGCTTTTGCTTTTGAGATAGATAGCTAGAGAACACGGTATAAATTAGGTCAGTGGCTCTCAGCCTGTGGCAGGGACGGGTAATTATTTTGAGTGGAGGGCCACTTACTGAGTTTTGGGAAGCCATCGAGGGTTGCGTGATGGGCAGCTGGGGGAAGATTAAAAATTTAGAAAATTAATATTTAGGGGCCCCATGGGCTGGATAGAACGGCCTGGCAGGCCGCATCTGGCCTGTGGGCCACATTTTGCCCACCCCTGGCCTATGGGCTGCATGCAGCCCAATCGGCACATTGCTGTGGCCCATATAACATCCTGTTTCAAAAAAAAAAATAAATAAAGACATTTGACAGTGTAGAAATGAGGTGTCGCAGAATATTGATTTGTATTGCATTATTGTCATAATGGATACAAAACATTTTTAAATGGATACACAGGAAGTGAGTTACATGGATGCAACCCACATAACACATTTGAGAATGTCTAGATATGCTTTTGTGTGTACCTAAACTTAATGCACATTTTGCCTAATGTACATTAAGTCTATTTAGGCATGTGTCTACACATGCTAAGGCACATTAACGCAGCTTGTGGACCAGCTTGGGACTAAAGTTAGTCCCAAGTCAGTTGACATGCATAGCGTTAATGCACCTTAGTGTGTCTACATGTGCGTTAAGGCACTTTAGCTATTCATGCTTAAATTTGCCTGTTTTTGCAGGTATCAAATTTAAGCATAAATAACCTAAAATCACCATTTTTAAGGCATATTAAGGGTGTGCATGTGTAGACCTGTGGCCTTAATGCATCTTAAAAATGGCTAATGTGCCTTAAATAGGCATGTGCAGATGTGCTCTGAGAGCTGGAAGCATGGCCCTGTATGGCACATAGGTCAAGAACCACTGCTGTAGGCTCCCCTTTGCTCCACTGGTGGCACTCTTATCTTCCTTTCATTGCTAGCCCATGTGCAAGGGTCTAATCTGGAGTCTTGTGCCATGACTACATTGGGCATTTTTGGGAAATCTCATAATTTTCTGATGGTACTGTGTTGATAACCTATGGAAACTTAAGTATATTTGGGACTTGAGTGACAGTGGAAGGTATTTTTACCAGTGCTTATGTAGATGTGTTTAGGATTATAGAAAGCTGTTGCGGAAAAGAGTTGCTATATCTTTATTAATGCTCCTTTTGTTGTTGGTAGCGGAGCTACGTCAGTAATAAGACAAGGTGTGGAAGAGTGTTCTGAAATGTGTAGCACAGGTAATCTTTAGTTGTTTACCTTGTAGAGTAACCCATTTAGCCTGTTGGTTCCACATATGCATGCTCTAGTTCTTACTCAGTTCCCCAAATCTGAGCTTTTCAGTGCAAAACAGTAGCACTGCTACTGAGGGAGATAATGTTGGGAAGAAGGATGCAAATCTGTCCTTCTCAAGTGTAGAAAGAAAAGGTACGTTGAGGAAGAAGCCGACTGAGTGGATTAGTGTTTTCCATTAGTAGATCCGTGTAGCACAGGAAGTGCTGTTTTCCAGATTACTATGCTAACATGAACACTGGGGATTGTTTGGAATTGCTGGTGACAGCATGTTTTCTTAGCCTAATTTTCAAATTAGTTCAGGAAGCAGGAAAGCCCTTTCTCCTGTCCATTTTGAGAACTCTTGCTGAAGTGGTCTTACATTGTGTAAGTACATGGCAGGCCATATATTGAGGGCAATGGTAAATGACAGGTTTCATTTAGCAACTGAGATGATGTATAGAAAGCTGCAAGGTGAGAACTGGAAGTAAAATATGTATTGACTTCTATAACATTGTAAAGATTTTTCTTTAAAGTAGCATTAAATGCCAGTGCTGATTGGCCTTATAGGGAAATAATGAAGTAATATAATGACATTGTTGTTTGTAGGGCGAACAAAGGACAGTTTGGGAACAAATCTATCCCACTGCATTCTCAAATGCTGGTTGTAATTTCTCTCCACTTTTCTTATCTTGATAAAGGAGGGGGATCATAGGGGCTAAATTTCAGCATGCAGTGCTGCTGGCTGCTCTTATCAAACTAGAGCACCAGATGCCAGGATCTTCTGTTTGGGCCTTGCCTCCAAGGTAAAGATTATGGCTGCAGTCACTTCACTTTGTGCAAATTAGGTGCTGCCTTAGCTGTTCTTTACTGGGTAGAGTTTGAACACTTCAGGTTTAATGGAGTTATTCCTATCCTGGTGCCTTCAGCAGGGCTTGAAAACTTGCAGATACTCATGCTTTTTTGTAATTGCTTGTTTAAAGTAAATACTTAACCCTGGCAATGCTGGCTGTTTTGCAGGGTTTACCAAGTCCTTCAGGGTGATTAGACATGTCTGTATGCCTCCAATGTGTGGGAATAACAGCCTCTGTGCAACAAATTTTGGATGTGCACAGATGCATTTAACTTGTATTCATCTCAAATGTTTTCGTCCTTACCTTTTTGCATAAGCCCTTGAGAGACGGCTTGATTTCTCTGCTTTTTATCTCAGTAATATTAATTCTCTTAAGCTGTAGTTCTGTTTGCTTATTTTTCAGTGGATTTAAGTTCATGGAACAAGTCGGACATATTGCTCTGTAGGTCTAAAATGCAATAAAGTGCTAATTGGTATACTTGCACAAACGATGAGCATTTGAACTAAGAATTCTGTGTTCATTCTGCAGGCATGAATGAAACCAGTTAGTAAAATGATCTTCCAGTTTACTACCAATAGAGAGACCATATGTGGCAAGAAACGTTTTGTGCTCAAATCTATAATATGCAGGCCATATCTTTGTGACACTGTTTAGGGAAATTGATTAAGCATCAAGCTTCTGGCAAGCTATTAGAGTGGGCCTCAAATGGGAAAAAAAAATGAACAAGCTTGTGTTCTAGAATGTAGACCCTGCACGTCCAAATTGACAGACAGCTTGCCAGATATATGACTTGTAATGACAGGTAACTCCTACTTGCATTACAACAGCAATTGAAAACTTTAACACAAGTCTCTTGTGGTGCCGTGAAGAGTATCAGACAGTGTTGGCAGGTTTCCAGGGCAATCAGGTTTCACAGATGAGGACTTTACAAGCTTCAGTCCTTGAAGGTTCAGTTCTGGGAACTAACAGCCCAAGTACCTCAGCACTCTTGATTTGGTTTCACTGCATGTTCTTACAACTGCTGTAAAAAGGTCAGTGTCCATTTGAAGTGGTTTCAGCCCCAAGTGGAAGTATGATGATGCTTCATGTACCCTATTGTAGTCCTTTTAGCACAGACAGTGGGCTATTTGCTATCCTGATCTTTGTTTTCCATTAACTAGGTAGCAGTGGCTTTCTCCATGTACTTGCCCTTCTGCATGCCATAACATTTCAGTGAGACTATCTGAAGGTTATAGGATAACCAAGCAACCTGGAAGTAAAATCACCTGCTGTTCTCTGGGGTCAGATGTTTCTTTAAAAACATACTTTGCTCTAAATCCTGTCTAGAACACACACAGTTGTTTAAGTAAGAAAGGATCTTTTCAAAATAGTCTGAATTCATAGTTATGCTAGCTTAATTGTATAGTCTTAGATCATTGCAAGTGAGGGTAGAAATTGTATACAAGGATGTTGGGTAAAATTCTCAAAAGCTCTTAGTCTCATTCTCCAAAGAGATTAGGTATGGAGGAATCTGAGTCTTGCTAGCCTTTAATCAGACCAGACTTCTAAATAAGCAGGGTCAAAAATCTGCCCATGGGTTGCAGCTCTTCCATCCAGTCTGGTTTGGCTACTGCTGAGCTACTGGAAGTTGGGACTGAAGTCATGTAAGGGTTGGGCCTACTGCGGCATTTGTTGCTACTGGGTGTTGTTGGACATGATCATCAGGAGCAAGGGCTGTGCTACTACAGATCCAGTCACCCTGCAACTACTTCTCTTGCCACCCTGCTGAACTACCACAGTTTCAGCTGCTCACCCCATGGTTCAGACCCAGGAGGAGTCCTGTGGTCTGGATCTAGCCCAGAGTTTGGAGTGAGATTGACACCCCTATTCTGAAACATTTTAGTCCAGTGGTCATCAACCTTTTTGAACTTGAGGCACATCTATTTTTACTTCAGGCACCCCCCCATAACTTTTGAGAATTGAGCAGCGTCTAATTTCAGAAACTAATTTCTATATTTCCAGCTTACTTCCTTGCAGAGGGGCTGAGCAGTAGGGATGGGTGATCTGCCAGGCAGGGACAAGCCTCATCGTGTACTTACTGCTCATTTCCTTACACATTGTTTATCTCCTCGCACTTCAGTCACTCTTCAAAGGATCGTACAGGAACTTGGTTGATAATCAATGATTTAAACATTTAGAAAGATACTGGGTAAACTTCTGAATTTATGTGCAGCTCCTGCCCTGAGAGACATTCTTCCCTTTTTATGGTCGATGGGTGTTCTGTGCTTACCCTGATCCTTTCAGGAGGATAGTTGATCAACTGACCCTAAAGTAGAGTGAGGCTTTCAATAGGTGTGACTGACAGGGATGATCATAATGGATCATCCCTGCCTTTGCTTAGCATCGATGGTAGATGGGATTTATGCATTCAAGTCAGCTGGGTTCCTAGGAGCTGTGTGCCAGTTTCTGCTGCTACAGTCTGTTGGAATGGTCAGTGCAAAATAGGATGAACCAGACAAGCTAATAGATTTTTCTCTTCTCATTTCTCCTTGCCAAGCTTGACATTTGAATGCGTTTCCCCTGCCTGCATAATAGGGTGTTTCAGTGATCAGCCCTCTAGGGTTGCCTTGCTATGGTTGTGGTTTTGGAGCTGGCTTATTTCCAACAGTGTGAACAGGACTGTATGATGAGGGGGAAGATGAGGGCGGAGGAGACCTTGAACTGCCGGGCCTTGAGACAGCCAATGAGCCCGGACCGTCGGTCAAACGGGAGAACCAGGTAAGTGAT
>JAGPOW010003648.1:117034251-117047473 GCA_030014935.1 Caiman crocodilus | reverse complement strand
GACCCCGGTGCTCTTTCCTGCCAAGGCAGGGGGTCGGACTAGATGATCTGCCCAGGTCCCTTCCGACTCTAACTACTATGATACTATGATACTATGTGATTGGTAGAACTTATCAAAGCAATCTGCTTTTCTTTGCCTCAGCTGTACAAGGCCTAGCAGACCCCTTTTTGGCTTTCAGTGATGTGTTACACAAGCAGCTCTTAGACACCCATTCCCCTATCTCCATAGCCCTGTTGTGAGGGAGCCAATGGCGCCAAAGAAGTTATCCATAGTGAGGTTTGCTTTTCCTATAGGGGCCTGGAGCTTGGGTATGGCTTCTACAGGACCAGTGCCCCAGGCCCATAGTGCCCTTAAGGTAATCCAGAAAGTTTTAATACAGAGGCTGCATCTACTAAATTGAACCTGTGACTTTTTTCTTTCCCTGAATGATTTTTGTCTGTTGAACAGACAAGTGCTGTTTTCAGTAGCTTAATTTCCATGTGAGAGAGGAATGTTTCACTTCTCTGGAAATGAGCATTCATATAAAAGCAGATGAAGTGGTCTGATCTCAGCAACTGGTTTAACCATGGGGACCTCCTGGCTGAGTTGGAGGCAGCTGTGAAACATAAGACTGCAGAACAGGACGTGACTTCACCTGGAAACAGCAGCGGCATCCTTCTTCCTTTTGCCTTTAGGGACTCACTGAGCCTTTGTAGCTACTTGACCCACTGCCCTTAAGATGTTGGCTCTATAGGAAAGGTTGTGATGGCAGTGGTAATTTCTAAGAAAGGGTACATTCCTTTTACTTTAGTGGCCCAAGCTCCACTAGTGTATCCCAGCTGGTGTAATATGATATCCTATGCTCAAATCACCAGCTTAGAAAGACTGTTGAAAATACTTTTCTCCTACAGACCAAGGAACCCTAAAACCATATAGCAAGGACTTACAGGCATCTGTCTCAAAAACTTTTCAGAAACATTGTTTTCCCTTTTTCTTGTCCTTGCCTGAAGGATTGGAGTTCTTGTTACGGATCAGAGCTACTGGATCAGATCCTGGAGATCAGCGATGCCTTGGCATCTGTTCAGTATATTTCTTTACGCTTGAAAGAGCCAGCAAGGGTTGTGTAGCCAGTTCCAGATTCTTACCTCAAGCATGGGGTGTACTTGTTTCACACAGACCAAATCTGTAGTTTCAGTGCTGTTTGGCTTAGCCAGAATGCTGCAGGCGTTTGTCAAAATACTCGTGTTTCACACAGCACTGCTTGGAGAGTCTTGTCTGTCCATTACTTTGACTAGCTTCTCTGAGCCAGTTCTTTTGGCCTGGGTTGCAACTGGATGCCTCCTACTGAAGCAAGAAAGAGAAGGGTCAGCAAACTACTGAGCTCTGAGCCCAAAACCTTGAATATCTGTGTGGCCCTATTGACAATGACTTAAGGAAAGTATTGCTAATGGGACCAGATCCATCTGTGCTTCCCTTCCTGGCAAGCTTTAACCTAGATAATGTAATAGGATATGCATGGAAGGAAATAGTCTTGGTACTGGTGTAGCAGAAAATGGGCTATGTGTGACATAAGAGGGGTTGTCTCTTGTTTCTGTGTCTCAACAGCTACCTGTGGTAGTTAGTATGCTGACAATGTTGCAAGTTATTTTGAAACAGCAATCTCTGCCAAAAAGGTGATGCAATGGAAGCTCTGGTAAAATGCAGCGTGGGTTGTCAGGTTAGCATTTTGGCATGTTGGAAGGGGGGTGGAGCTTATACCAGGGAGGCTGAGATTTGAATTTTTCTTTGTTTGGCGAGTTGGACCGGAAGGTATCATTACTTAGAAAAGGCAAAAGTATTTGACTGTAGTTGGCCCTGGGGAAAGCGAAGGATTCTTAATCTGCTGGTGTGGCTGTGTCTCTGCCATGTGGAAATCTGAACCGATGAGGAAATATCTGGCACAGAAAGGTGTTCTTTTCCTTTGTCATTCAACAACCTTTGGACTTTTCTCCCTTCTGTTGGAGCACTGAATGAGAATCATCACTGTAGTCAGTGGATGTGTCGCATTCATTTCTTTCAGTTTGGGAACTGGGGCATAGGTACACTTTGGCCCTTTCTTTCTCATATGAATCCCTAAGGCAGGAGTCGGCAATGTTTTTCAAGCAGGGGACCAGAATGACGTGGTCAGCTCAACTGCTGCTTCCTTCCACCTAGCTCTTGATACAAGCAGAGCTTCCCCTCTGCTGGCACTCTGGGTGACCAGTTGCAGTTCAGAGCAGCAAAACCCCTTGCTGCTGAATGCCTTCGAAGCCACAACTGTTGACTGGATCCAGCCCACAGGCTTTAGATTTTTGGCTTCTGTTCTAGGGCTCTTTTCAGACTGGGGATTTAGAAGCGCAGAAGTTGGAGAGTGAGTGCCCAGAGTGAGGTGATTAAAGGGTTTGGAAGGCGCATCAGACCAGTAGAGGTTGAAGGAACTAGGCATGTTCAGCTTATGGAAAAGATGCTTAAGGGGATACGATAACAGCCTTCAAATACCTGAAGAAGGAGGAAACCCCCTTTCTCTCTCTTGTTGCACAGTAGGACAGACCCATGGCTAGATGTTGCAGCCGGTTTGGTTTAGATTGAATATCAGGTAAAAACATTTACTGTTAAAGCTGTGAGGCAATGGAATAGGCTGCCTAGTGAACTTGTGAAATCTTGTGTCACTGGAGGTGCTCAAGAAGAAGTTGGCTAAGTATTTCAGGGGTGGTCTAGGGAAATTACGCGGGCAAAATACAGCTTGCAGGCCAGCTCAAGCCCACCAAGGGATTTTGTTCAGCTTGCAGCAGGTCCCTTTGCCCTGCCTGGTCCAAGTGCAAGGGTGCAGCCTGGCTCATGTAGCCTGCACCCGCACATGGAGTGGGCATGTGGGGTCTCCATGGAAACTGGGCAGGGGCTTGTGCTGGCAGGAAGGGTGGCTGGGTGTTGCGGGGGTGGGGGAGTTCCATCCAGGTGCGAGTGGAGCTGGGATTGTGGGGCCACTATACTGTGGGCATATGTGTTTTTACTGTGAAAAACTTTCACTTTTTAGGTGTTGGTGTGCTGGGGCAGATGGTGGGGGAGAGCTTGATCCTTGTGGCAGTACAGCCTGATCCTTGTGGCAGTACAGCCTCGACTTCTTCCCAGCAATGAGCTGGGCTGGAGCTCTGCAGACCCTGGTGCAGCCACTTGCAGCCGCCTGGCTCCTGCCACAGCCAGCCTGGGCTCTGGGCTTGCCTCTGCTGCCTGTCATGTGGCCTGGGGCAGAGCCATGATCCAATGCTTGCATGTCTCTCCAATGGATGTTGGTTTTGTAGGCTGGGATGTGCAGGGAGCAGATCACAGCTCTGCCTCAGGCCCCAGCCCCATGCTGTTGCATCCTGGCTTCAGCCCCACCTGCCCATCTTGCTCCCAGATGCTGTGTGCACCCCCTCTTCCCCCCCAGCTACAAATGGTTGAGGTCAGGGAAGGTTTTGCCTTGAGAAGCATTGGGTTTTGGCAGCAGCCAAGGTTGGGACTTTTGGCTAAAGTGTGCCAGTATTTCTGCTCAGACTTAAACCCAGAGGTTCCAACTAGAGGTTCTTGATCTTCTGGTCAGGGTCAGGCTGATTGCCACTTTTGGTGTTGGGAAGGAATTTTACACTGTGGTGGGATTAGTTTGAACTGTGAGAGTTTTTGCCTTGCTCTTTAGTGGGTGTGTTGGCCTTCTGCTTGGATCTCTCAAGCATATTTTAACTACCCATGTAGCAGCCAAACATTGCCCACCCTGATCCCCTTCCTCTACCTTTGGCAGGCTAAGGTGTTATGTCTTCCGGTTGTGTCAGGGTTGAGTGTGTAGTTTTGCTAAGCAGTTAGGCCAGGAGTGGGAGATTTGTTTTGGTCAAAGGGCTGCTTATTGAATTTTGGCAAGCTATTGAGGGCCGCATGACAGGCAGCCCAGGGCAGATAAATACTAATTTTCTAAATTTTTTAGAGGCCCTGCAGGCCAGATAGAATGGCCTGGTGGGCTGCATCTGGCCCCTGGGTTAGACAGTGGATTTGTATGGGAAGATTTGGAAAGGGATGATCTAGACCCAGGCAAAGGTGTTGGACTAGATCAGGGATTGGCAACATTTTTGGGCAGAGTGCCAAAAACAACTGCAACTTTCACTTTTTAGGTGTTGGTGTGCTGGGGCATATGGTGGGGGAGAGCCTGATCCTTGTGGCAGTACAGCCTCGACTTCTTCCCAGCAGTGAGCTGGGCTGGAGCTCTGCAGACCCTGGTGCAGCCACTTGCAGCCTCCTGGCTCCTGCCACAGCCAGCCTGGGCTCTGGGCTTGCCTCTGCTGCCTGTCATAAAGCCTGGGCTGCTCACAGCATGTGGCAGGGAGGCTGCAAGCAGCTGCACCAGGGGCCATGGAGCCCCAGCCTGGCTTGTTGCCAGTGGCAAGTGTACATGTGCCTCAAATGGACAGTGGGAAAGGGCCTGGGACTGCATTGCTACAACAGGTATCAATTCCTTCGCAATCGATGTTCCCTCTAAGGTGTAGCGATCCATGAGCACCCCGCTTCAGTCCATGAGCACGCTGCTTCAGTCCATTCCCGAATTGGTCCTGCTTCCCCCTTTAATATTACACTGTGTACCAGATGCATTCTTTAATATTGTGTCAGTCTATTTGTTATCTTGTTAGATGTTTTTCTTTAAAGGCCCAATTCTGCTTTTAGTTTGCATTGTTGTAAATAATAGAAGAAACTAGCTGTAATACCCACATGCTACCTTGTAATCATGTTGATGAGGCCAGGATTAAGACTTAAGTAATACTTAAATAAGGGCAAGCATTTTTTGAGTTCTCTGTTTTCAGTTACCAAAGAGCTGACTTTGTCTCCAGTACCTTTGTTACTTGAAGTGTGTGTACCTCTCAATCATGTCTCTTGGACCCACATGCAGGCTGTGCTCTGCTTGCTTCCTGCCTCCGTGCCTCACTGCAGCCTTTTGAAAGCCGCGTGGTGCCTTGTGCGTCCTGCCACTGGGCAGGGGCACATGACGTCACTTTCAAAGGCTGCAGCAAGGTGGGGAGCAGGTAGAGCATGGAAGACCTGTGAGGCTGCTGGGCTTTGGCACGGGAACTGTGGATGCTTGCGGCACAGGGATGAAAGCTAAGATTAGGGTGAAGCAGGCGGGGCTTGGGGTGAAGCTTGCCTGGAGGAGCTGGGGAGTGGAGCAGTTCCCTGGAGCCAGTGGAGTGCCTGGCTCGGTCTCTGCCCCTGCCTTGCCTCTGAGAGGAGCTGCTGCCTGCTCTGTGCTGAAGGCATGGAGAAGGAAGTGGCGGGGGCAATGATTGCCCACTGATCAGTGGCCCAGCCTCTCATGGGCTTCTCTGGCTAGTGCTGGGCTCTCCCTCCCTGTGGAAATGCCAGTGAGGAGCAGAGTGAAGCAGAGCAGCTCCCATGCAGCCCAGCAGTAGGTGTCCCATGCTGGCCCCAGTGCACGGCATTAAGAAGTTACTGCACAGCAACATTTTTTTTTATTGTGTGCGGCTGTGCACGCACGCAGCTTAGAGGGAACCTTGCTCTCAACTCCCCCACTGTCCACCCCGAGGCACGCGTGCCAGGCAAAATGCCTTCACATACCAAGTTTGGGCATGAGTGCCAGGGATTGCCTACCCCTGGACTAGATGACATCTGGAGGTCCCTTCCAGGCCTATTTATTCTATAATTCTAGGTTCTTTTAAAATATGTAAATTAGGTGTTCATGGTCCATATTAGACTTGGTTCCCTCTCGTATAATGTACAAGGATGTTTGTTACGTCAAAATCTAGAAGGTTTGAATTAAGGTTAAACTTTTAAAAGAAATGCAGATATGTAAATGGACAAAGTACATATCTAAGACACCCAAATAACAATGATTGTACCCTGTACCTTCACATACAGGCATTCTGATAGCAGTGACCTCAACACCATACTTGATTGGCTTATATGATTCTTGTGCATCTCTGACATACTGAGATTACTGAAACAGTAGTTTTAATCTGACTCTTGAAGTCTGCTGGTCCAGTGACAGTGAAGATGATACCAGTCTGATGTTGTAAACTTGTTGTTCCAGCCAGAGCAAAAATGGTTCAGCTGATCTCAGCAGTGAGCTATGTCTAACTCTCCTGACCATGCGGTATACTTTCACCTTATGGGCCTGAAGAGTTGGCATCTCTATGGGTGACTCCTTCAGCCTGTCTTTAGAGGAAGAAAGTTATTTGTGAAAGTGAATGGTAACCTAATGATGTACACTAATAATAGGGAATTTGAAACCATTTTAGATTAAAGTGGAGCATTCTGGTCTACTTCAAATGTTTCTGCCACATGCAAGTCATTGCAAAAATAATTTGTTAGCATGATAATTCTCCCTTTAGAAAGTCCCTGCAGCATGAGTTGCCTGGTTTCGAATGCTCTAACACTTTCCTAATTTAAGCTAGCTTGGCTTTTGCTAAGGTTATAATGTGTGAGTTCATTATTCTTATTTGACTGGTTTGACTTCCCCACAGTCTACCCTTTTAGGACTATAACTACAATAGATTGCCAAATGTGCAGGCATACTCTCCTGCTGGAAAGAGAATTTCCTACCCCAAAATCAGTTTGGGTTTTTTAAACACTTTGCTACTAAATCTGGCTACTAATAATTCTTGTTCCTGTTTGACTTCAGTCTTCATAGTTATATTGTTAAAATGTTTCACGGAAATAGCTATGTGAATCCATTTTTTTAATGATGATGAAATGAGACAGGCAAAAAAGATCAATTTCCACCAGCCTTCCAGGCTGCTGCTCCAGTGTTGCTCCACAGCCTCTTTGGATAACCAGCTCCAGTGCTTTACTACCCCCCTGGTGAGAGAGTTTTTCTTGATATCTGACCTAAACTTCTCTTGGTGCATCTTGAGACTGTTGCTGCTTGTTTGGTCATCGTCCATCACAAAGAACTGTCTAGCTCCATGCTCTTTGGAGCCACCCTTAGGTACTTGAAGCTACTATTAACACCCTCCACCCCCGCTCCCTTCTCTTCTCCAAATAGCCCAGTTTCCCCAGCTGCTTCTCCTATGTCATGTACCCCAGCCTCTTAACCATTTAATTGATCTCTGCTGGACTCTCCAATTTGTCCACATCCTTTCTGTAGTTGTGGTCCGTAACTGGCCACTCCAGATGTGGCCTCATCAGTGCCAAATGGAGGGGAAGAATTGCTTCCCTTGACTTGCTGGCAACCCACATACCTATGCAGCCCCAGTATGCCATTAGCCTTCTTTGCAGAAAGGGCACAATGGCTCTTATTAAGCTTACTGTCCTCTGTAACCCTCTGGTCCCTTTCTGCAGAGCTGCTGCTTAGCTAGTCAGTACCCATCCTGTAGCTGTGCATGGGATTGTTCCGTCCTAAATGCAGGACTTTGCGTTTGCCTTACTGAACCTCATGAGATCTCTTTTGGTCCAACCCTCCAAGTTGTCCAAGTCTCTCTGAATCCTAGCCTTACCCTTCAGTGTATGTACTACTCCCCCTAGCTTAGTGTCACCAGCAAACTTGCTGAGGGTGCACTCCTTCCCATCTTTTAGGTTGATGAAGTTATTGAACAAAACCAGCCCCAGGGCTGATCCTGGGACACTCCATTTGATACCAGCTGCCAACTAAACAGTGAGCCATTTGAATTCAGTGATCCAGCCAATTTTTCTGTCCACCTTTAAGTCCATTCATCCAACTTGTACTTTGTTAGTTTGCTTGTGAAAATGTTGTGGGAGACTGTATCAAAAGCCTTGCTAAAACCGAGGTTTATCACGTCCACTGCTGTTTCTGCATCCAGAGCCAGTCATCTCATCATAGAAGACAATCAACTTGGTCTGGCATGACTTACCTTTGTTGAATCCATGCTGACTGTTCATAAGCACCTTGTCTTCCAAATGCTTAGGAATAGACTCCTTGAGGACCTGCTCTGCATTTTTTTTTTTCAGGGACTGAAGTGAAGCCGACTGATCAGTAGTTCCCTGGATCCTCCTTCCTTCCCTTTCTTAAAGATAGGCACTGTATTTTCCCTTTTTCCGATGTACCTTGTATGGTAAGGCAGTGGTGCAGGATTGGAGGTCTTAGAGTCTGCTGTAGTGCAAATAACTAATTGAAAAAATCCATTTTCTGTGGTTCTTTCTTTGCACACAGTCAAATTGTCATAGCCCCAGCGGGCGTGTGCATTTCACCCATTTGCGTCGGAACCCACCCATACTTGTTAAAACGTTAATATTAAGGCAGCCCATCAAAACACGAACACCCAGCCTGAGTCACTGAAATGTAACTGGAACAAGCAGCTGGCTCTAATTTTGGTTTTTAACTTGGGACCTACTTGGATGCCACAGGGAGAGCTAGATTCCTTCCTCCTTCCCAGTTTTTTCTCTAGCTTTGCTTCCATTTGAGGATTAGAGTATCCTCCTTGATGCCTTTTTATAGACCCATACATCTGTTTCTGTGACCATTCATTTGAAGGTTTTTTTAGTGCCCCTTCATTAGGCTGGGGAACACGTTGCAGGCGCTTGTGTGTTCATCCTTGTATAATGTCACCAAATGAGTCATAAAGGTTGCACCAGATTTTGTCAGGCTTGAAACTAGAGCTTATTTACACTAGGTGAATGGACCATTACAAGGATATTTATTGATTGTGTGAGATCATTTGTTGCCTGGCTCTCTTGCAGTGATGCGCTGAGTCCACAGAACTATATGAATTCTGGTGAGTGAGCGAGCCTGAGGCATATTCCCCTCAACATCCATCTTGCCTGCATGGGGACACTTGGAAGCTGAACCTGAATTAACTTCAGAAACAGATTAGTCATTTCCACTGTGAATTAAATGAGATTAAATGAAATCCAACTTAATTCATGAAGCACTAATTTCTTACCTCTTCAGAATACTTGCTCAGGGGAGAAAAAAAGTTGGGAATTTTTTGTGAGTATTTCAGAATTTCCTGGGGAGCATTGTTATTGCCACTACAGAACCTACAAGGAGCCCACTAGAGCAGTTGCGTAGCTTATGAACACAGGAAAAATGGTGTGCATTTGTCCACTATGTGCCCACCAGAAGCGTCACAGGAACCATAAAGGTTGTTCCTGTCTTGTGATAACCAGTAGTGGGTCACCTGAAGTCAACATGTGGACAGCAGGAAGTAGGTGTCATGTGAATTTTTCTAAGACTAGAACATAGCTTGAGAAGGGACAGAAGGGGTGGTTATTTCCAGTTAATGCAATGCTTTCTTGCTATTCAAGCTTAGTGACACTTCCTTCAGAACAAGAGTTATCTGCAATTTCAGAGTCCGGCTTGTAGCACACGTAAGGTGAGGAGATAAAGGTAAGTTGATGGCTACACAGGAACTGTAAAGGAGACCATGCATGAGTGAATGTATGTTTTCTTGGTGAGAATTTCCAAGGGCAGTTTGAAAACCATGAGCCAGCCTGCAGGGTGACTCTGCAGCAGAGTTTTCTTTCTGAGCACTCCTGATGGGTGTCAGAGAAAGGGACAAATTTGGTAAGGTGAGTACCCCATCCCTGCCTAGCATTCAGAGTAAAATGCACAGTTCTGTGTACAGGAAACGTCATATTTACTCGATTCCAAGCTGAGATTTCCATGCTCCTCTTCCTCCACCCTCTGCTCCCCAATTTAATGTGTGTGGGGGGAGGAGGGGAAAGGGAGGGAGCAGGCTGCTGACCCTGCCTCGGTCCCAGCTCGGGTCAGGGCTAGAACTACAGCTTTTTCTGCCCCTGTTCCTTCCCTGCTCACTACTTGCATTGTTCTGGCCCTGGTAGGCCCCATTCCCACTCCAACCTGGGGCATGGAGCCTGTTTGCTCTGTGTCCCAGAATGGAACAGGGATGGAGCCTGCCAGTGTCAAAGGTAAGTTGGGGGTGGAGATTGGGTGAAGGTGGGGTGGGGAGGCAGAGGCAGGTATCAAGCTGCTTGATACCCCTCCCTCCCATCCCCACTGCCTGTCCTCTGCCACTGCTTAGCCTGCTGCAGCAGTGTGGGGCAAAAGTGGGGGATGGACCTACAATAATTAGATTCTAGACATAGAAAATTTTAACAACTTTTTATAAATATTCTGTGTCTAGAATCTAAATACTATAGGATCATCTTAAGGTCAGGGTCATCTTTGGTTTTGGGTAAAGATGGTGGCCAAGGGTACGAGTGAGCTAGCGTGAGGCACATCTCATAGCCTGATGCTGAATTATGCATCCCCTATAACTACCTTGCCTGCATGTTTGGAAGTTGAACCTGAGTTAACTTCAGAAATAATTAGTCCTTTCCACAGGGAATTGAGTTACATGAAGTTAAAACTAATGTAATTCTGATTTGATATTCATGCACACACATGTATTGCAGTTTAATTCACTTTTAAACATGCGTTTGGATTAATTTTTTGTACGGTCTTTGTAGACACCTTAAATAATTGAGGAAGAATGTCACATTCTTGGCCATATGTATCGCAAATACTTACATTTTGATAGAAACTGCTGGGAAGTGGCTCTCTTAGCTTGGTGAAAGTGGGAAGAATTTTATCCTTATAATGAGACCTGGGTTTTCTTTGGGTTTTTGTGGAGTGCATACTGGATTTTGTAGGGCTGGGTTCTAAATCTAAATGTTCGTATGTGTCCAACCCTAGTTTTCAATAAGTATTAAGTTATTGCATAGTTCCGCCTTTGCAGTTGAGGGGAGAAGGAAGTGGCAATCTCAAAATATATAATTGTAATGGAAGATTACCTACCAGACCAAAGGATAGGAGTTTGAATCTTTTAAAAAAATGAATGTTTTGTTGTTTGTTATTTTCAAACTACATGTTTATGAGAGGTCCTACTTTTTATGTTATTATGTAGAACAGGTACTGGCTGAAGAGGAAAATGACAGAGTTAATCAATGGTATAAAGGTGGGAACACCTCTTCCTGGTGAGAGGGGAAGATCATTCTCCTAAACTACTGGTTCTCAAACTTTTCTCAGTCAGAGTACGCTGCCGCAGCTCTTGAATATGGCACCTTCTCCAGCTGAGAACTGTTGTGCCTGACATACTTCATTGATTTTTTTTTTTTTTTTTTTTTCAACCAGGTGGCACTGCCTCCATGTAAAACTGTTCTGAGTGCCTTGTGTCCAGAAAGCCTGGGATGGGCTGTGGCATATTTACAGGATCCTCTTGTGTTAAGGTTTCCTGAACCCTAAATCAGGCAAGAGAACTGGTTCTTCCTGCAGTCTTTCCCAGTCCAACCCTGCCCAGTGTCTCCCAGAAACAAGGATGGTGCAGGGCAGGTGAAATTGTCCTGCCTGCCTCTCTTTCCTAGGAATGTGTTTGGTGTGCAGAGTGGGTTGGCAAACCAGAAAGGATTACAGTACCAGTTAGCTCTTCTGCTTGCTTTTAGGGTTATCAGAGAACCCTAATGCAAGAGGATTGCGTGTATGTCACAGCACTGAGTTGGGGGGCAGTTTGATCTGGCCGCCTATGTTACTTCATGGGCGCAAGGGGGCTTGCAGCACCCTTGAGGGCTTCGTGTGAACCTTGGCTGAGAACCACAGTCCTAAATCTTTGCAAGGCTTCTAGCACAGGATTTCCTTATGCATGGCATAATAGCTCTTATCTACTCTCTGACATTAGCGACTTAGGTTAAAAGGATTGTCCAGAGGTAGGGGCAGTCTTGGGGATAGCTCGTGTCAGGACTTAAGTCAACGCAGATGTAGTTAGGGATCTTCTGGAAGGGCTAGACATCTTGAAATCCATAGGTCCAGATGCCCTCCACCCAGGGTGTTGAGGGAGCTGGCAGGGGTCATTGTGGAGCTCTTGGCCCAGCTGTATGAGCATTCGTGGTCATCTGGCTAGGTGCCTGGGGGATTGGAAACTGGCTAATGTGGTCCCAATTTTCAAGAAAGGGAGGAAGGAGGACCAAGTAACTATAGGCCTGTAAGCCTCACCTCGGTGCTCGGGAAGATCTTTGAGAGAATCATCAAGGGGCCATCAGGGGAAATCATGCCTCCAGGGCAATCAGCATGGGTTCATCAAAGGCAGGTCCTGCCTGATCAACCTGATTGCCTCTTACGTCCAAGTAACTAAATCCTTCGATGATCGTGTTGTCAGAGCAGAACAGATAAAGGGATGCCTTGGCACAGCTGCGTTAAGCACGTTGCAAGCACGGGTGCAGGGATTTCTCTTGTACCGCGGGGAAAAAAGTCTCAGTGCAAGATCAGAGCCTGCCAAAACCTTGCAGCTGCACCATCGAGTGCATGGTCATGATTGGCTCACCGTAAATTATATACACGTGTCGGTCGGCAATTGGCTCACTGACTGCATAAAAGGCTTGGGCAATGCACATCCAAATTGGAGGAGAGCTCAAATTTGCGTGAGGAAAGATCCCCATGTGCATTTCCAAGATACGAAGGAGGCCTGATCAACTGCCGCCGACTCCGTGCCGGAATCATCTGACGCCCCACACCCTGCGTGAGTGTGAGCATCAGTGTGTCCGTTTCCTGTTTTGTTTGTAACTCCAGGAGACGTACCTACAGTGTATACAGACCGTAAGTAAAGGTTTTTGGGGGCGTTTGTTGTTGTTGTTGCAACTGCTGCGTCTCCAGCACCTCAATTCTGCACCATTGGCGGCTCCATTCCGCCAGCGTTTCTCGGCCCTCCACAGGTGTCACCGTGGATTTAGTCTTTCTAGACTTTAAGAAGGCCTTTGACACTGTCTCTCACCCCATCCTCATCAATAAATTAAGTGACTGCGGCATTGATGCCTGCACAGTTTTATGGGTAAAAAATTGGCTGATGGGGTGCATCCAGAGAGTAGTGATAGATGGGTTGTACTCATCCAGGTGAGATGTGAGCAGTGGGGTCCCCCAGGACTCCGTCCTCGGACGTGCACTGTTTAACATCTTCATCAGGGATTTGGACGAGGGGCTGGAAAGCATGCTGTCCAAGTTTGCTGATGACACCAAGATGTGGGCCGAGGTGGACACTCTTGAAAGGAGAGAGAGGCTGCAACTAGATTTAGACAGACTACAAAAGTGGGCAGATGAGAATAGGATGGGGTTCAGCATAGATAAATTCAGGGTGCTGCACCTGGGGTGAAGGAATCCACAGCATACATACAGGCTGGGGAGCTCCCCTCTTGAAAGCACAGAGGAGGAAAGGGATCTTGGAGTCATTATTGACTCCAAGATGAACATGAGCTGCCAATGCCAGACTGCAGCCAGCAAGGCCAGCCGTACCTTGTCATGCATCCA
>JAGPOW010003648.1:117022652-117034151 GCA_030014935.1 Caiman crocodilus | reverse complement strand
AAGGGATCTTGGAGTCATTATTGACTCCAAGATGAACATGAGCTGCCAATGCCAGACTGCAGCCAGCAAGGCCAGCCGTACCTTGTCATGCATCCAAAGGTGCATCTCATGCTGGTCCATAGAGGTGATACTCCTCCTCTGCGTGACTTTGGTCAGGCTGCAGTTGGAGTACTGTGTCCAGTACTGGGCGCTTCACTTCAAAAGGGATGTGGCCAGCCTGGAGAGCGTTCAGAGGAGGGCCACCCGCTTGATGACAGGGCAGCAGAACAGGCCCTACGAGGAGCGACTGAGGGACCTGAACCTGTTCAGCCTTAGCAAGAGGAGGCTGAGGGGGGACTGGATGGCTGCCTACAAACTCATCAGGGGGGCTCAACAGCAAATAGGTAGAGCCCCTTTCTCCCCAGCACCACCTGGGGTGACAAGAAGCAGTGGTAATAAGCTGATGGAGAATAGAGATCAGAAGGCAATATTTTACAGTTAGGGTGGCCGAAATCTGGAACCAGCTTCCCAGGGAAATGGTCCTCACCCCTTGCTTGGGCAAATTCAAGAGGAGGTTGGATGATCACGATGCTGGGGTCTTTTGAACCTAGCATTCATACCTACCAGTGGCAGGGGGTCAGGCTAGATGATCTAGGTTCAGATCCCTCCTGACCCTAGCTACTATGAAACTATGAGCATGGTGGTCTGTACTACTGTCAAACTATATCAACTTTAAGTTGCTTCTCTGACTGGAGTTGTATTAAAGCTGACCTAGAAACAGGTTTGAGGTTCAGCTCTCAAGTCTAAACCTATTTTTTTATCCTCTTTTAAACTTTATGGGGCTGTTCCATCAAAACTGTTGCTCCATTGTTCTTGTAGCATCCTTTTAAAATGTTTAGTCTGGACAGATGCTCTTTCTTTGTATTTTAGGGGTCAATATTGTTGCTTTTTGGTACTGCATTTTAGAGTACTTTTTGGTGTGGGCACTGGTAAACTATTCAAGTACTTGTCAGATTTTGGAGTTAGACTGATCTTGGGTTGGGTGACTTCACAAATGTTTCAGCCTGAAACTCAACACGGCATTATGTAAACACGGATTGTAGGCAATTTACATTATTTCATGACCACATGGAATTGAGAACTTTACCGAGATGAGTCCACAGTACAAAGTTGACTCGACTATTGCTTCCTAGAGGCTGCCCAGCGCACTTGGTTTAGATCCTGTTTGATATCTTGTCTTCATCAGCTTTATTCAATAGTTTTATATGAAACAGAATAAGATACAACACTCCTGAGCCTAAAAATAAGCTAAACTTCTGGCTTGCTTGACCAGGAGGAGCATAATTGATAGATTCTTGTTTGGCATCAGTCACACTGATGCTTGCTGAGTGACTGCTTTTGAAGAATTAAGAAAAAGAGGAACCTAAGATGTCTATCAGTTTATATTTTGTGTAGTGTTTTACAAACAAAGGCAGTCCCTGCATGAGATCATATTTCCTATTGACAGTGTTTTGTAATGTGTATAGAAGTAGCCATTCCCAATATGTCAGAACTCAGACTTTTTCACTTGGACAAACAGTAGACCATACTGCCTGGACAATTTGTTTCCTAGTGTAGTCCTCCTGATGCTAGGTGAGGTTTTACGTTTTTCAAGTTGCTTTTAAAGGCATTCACACTTGGGCAGAAGCTGAAACGTGCCTGAATGTGTTACAAAGCCCTACACCAGGGGTTGTCAGCCAGGGGTACGCATATCCCTGGTGGTATTTGGCTCTAAGGTCTGCATGCAGTCAGGCAGGGGTGGAGCGCCACCACCCTGTGGCACTGCTTCCCAGAAGCAGGGCCAGGATGGGGCAAGAGCTGCAGTGCCCCTCTGGCTGCATAGGTGCTGCCCAGCCAGATGCAGGGAGGGAGAGGGGGGGTAGCTTGCACATGGCTACTGCTGCTGCCACCTACCACCCTACACTGGCACTGCTCTGTGTACTGCCACTGCTGTGCCTGCCCCACTCCACTTCTGGCCGCTGCTGCCACTCCTCTGGCCCCCCACCCCAAGCAGCCGGGTGTACAGTTATTGAAAAAGGTTGAAAACCCCTGCCTTACACGTATGAAAGATGCAGATAGGCAATTGATGAAATGCTCTTGTTCAGACAGAGTCCAATGCCTATATCTTAATCTTTTGTAAGAACACCTGCTGTTGTGGCTCAGTGGTATTCAATAACATCAGTGCTCTGGTTTTAGGATTTTTATAGATGGTAGCTACAGAAACTTTATATAAAGTAATTAATACAGTATAAATATCTGCATTCTCCTTTCAAGGATGAGTAGGTAGCATGTTTGTTTCATTTAATGAAGGCATTTGTATCATGTAGTGTTTTTCAGATAGAAAAACTTGCTGTTCTTCTATATAATTCTTTTTTTCTCTTGTAGCACGGTGGTAGAATATGTGCAAACAGTAATGAGTTAAAAAGGAAATAACTTGAGAGAAGTGAAGTGCAGAGATGGTTTGGGATTTGAAAGCTGTGAGATTTGTGATTAATCCTGATTTGCTTCAATTAGAGGATTTTATAGCTGTAGACTGGTACTTTATACATTTCATTTTGCATGTCCTTCTCTTCCTGTGCATGGGGTTTTTTCTGTTCTGAAGCAGCATGTCACTAAGACAAGAAAGACCTACCCTTAGAATGAAAGGTAGTTCTGCCTCAGGAAAAGCTTTGAAAATTACAACTGTGACCTTGGATTTGATCCATTTAGTTCTTGAAGAGCCAAGTTTTATGGCTTGGAAGCTACTAAGCATTTAGAGCATGGGTAGTAATGGCTTTTTCCTGAAGGTGGTTGAGGTCTTGCATGAAAAAGTCCTGATAGAAATAAGCCTTTCTGATTGGAAGAACCAAGTTGCCAAACAGTCCTTTTCCCCACTTAGACTTGCACTCAGTCTTGGTACCATAAACATACTTAATCTTTTCGTTGAATGTAGAGGGCAGTACTTTGCTATTTCTACCCATTGGTCAAAGCTGTCTATTTCCAGCACTAGCGTGGATGCATTGTATTTATTTCCTGAAACCTAAAGACTTCAGGGCATGAGCAGGCCAGCTGTCAAAGAATTGCAGTTGTCATTGGCTTTATCAGTCCCTTGATACAAGGATGACTGTCTTCTTCCAGTAGATAAGGAGGTCAGCAGTGAGTCCAGAAATGTCTGAAGAGGCCAATCCAAGATCGGTATGTTCAGCTGCAGCCATGACAAACAGTTACAGGAAAAAGGAGTGCATCTTAGTGGGTTGCACCTCTTTCCTTTAGTTTATCTTGCTTATCCACCTTCATAGTGAGGTGAGTTTGAAATGAAATGGTCAATGTCTTGTCATACTTCATAGTGCTATTGGGGATTATTCAGTGCCAAAGTCTTCGTGGTATTGATGTTAATATTGTTCAGATTGGACTTGAAGGTGTCCTTGAATCTAGAGGTGCACCAGTATATTGGTCCATATCTTATCGACACCAACAGAAGGAAAATTGGAATTATCGGCAACTGGCTTTTTGGCCAATGTGGCTAATAATGTCACTGATAAAACACTGTGAGCATATGTGCAGCTGCTGCATGCGTGTGGCCGGGAATGCAGCTCTGCAGCTTGGAGAGCAGCATCTGGCCAGTAAGTCTGTGGGGAGTGGGAGGAAGGGTATGGGGGTCAGACTGAGGCCGCCATGGTCAGGGAGGGAGTCCAGCTGGGGCTGCCCAGCTGGTCAGTGTCAATGTTCTACTCACCTTTATAAAACTGACCTGAACTTTGTAGTGTGAATTGCCAAAAGAAACCATTTCATGCATCAAATGTGCTTCACAAGAAGTTTGTGATACTAAGTTGCTTTCCAGCAGGAACAAAAAAATTCTAGTGGATTTGAAGGAAACTGAGAACCTTGTTTTCTTGTCCTTTTGTGCTATACAAGTGCAAACAGTGCTTGTTTTAAAAAAACCTGTTAAATATAAGCCTTTGTGAGCCTTTCTGTGTAACAAATAAAATCCTTTCAGTGTGAATATAAAAGGGTGAAGAAAGAGACAGATTAGCTGCCATAGAGATTTGAGAAATGTCAGATGGGATGCAGTAAATCAACTGTATTACCACTTTATATTTTGATTCTCTTCTTGTATTCTTATGTCTTGGTTCTAATGTGTAAAATGCAAAGTTACTTGTGGATTTTTGCTGTTAGTGATGTTTTAAATGACTTTCATTCAGGTGTGTATTGTCATGGTTATTGATGATAGAAAATTATGCAAATTGATGAGAACAGAATCCTTAGTTTTAGAAGTAAATGAGTGCATTTCTTTTGCTTTTAATAAGACTCAAGAACCAGAAATCTTCATATTTTTTGGAAGTGTTGTACTGTATACATTTTTACTATATTCGTGGCTGTTTTACCATTTTTCCTGGAGGGGAGAGGGAGTCTCACTTTCTAATTCTTGTTTGACCTAACTGGAATTTATAGCAAGAGTGAAATGTCCAAGGAACTTATGTGCAATACAGCTTTAAAAGTATAATAACTTACATTATAAGGTAGGAACATTTATATAAAAGTCATGACTTCAGTGTTCCCAGTTCCCCAGAATAACGTACGTATGTTGTACTTGAAGAATTAATACTTGATATCGAAGTCAAGATTCCTTGTTTAATCATGGGAGCAGGTATCCAGCCCCTTGATTTTGGCTTCTGTAGAGAGCTTTGAAGATTTTGTGTTCAAAATAAAAATTGCTGTATAAGCCTTGCATGGCACTTTTTTGCTGTCAATAAATAATATACTTTCAAAAATTGTGTAATTGAATTATATTATAAATGATTAATATTCAGGTTTCACGTTGGCCTTCCCAATCAGCACCGTCTTTCAAAGCAAATGATAATGGTAGTTTATGTAAAAAACACATTCAGGTTCATGTTTACATTTTTCATATATCAGACTTGCTTTGGCATCTCTTTAAATTAATGTAAACTGATTTCTTTGCTCAAAAAGTACCTAGGTTTCAATTCATTTGGCATATTTGTTTTTGTTTTGAAGGTATGGTCACTTATAACATTTTCACTTCTGCATTAGTTTCTTATTTTAATTTGACACACTTACACTTGGCAGCGTAGTCGTACTTGCTTACATCTAACCTCATGTCACATACCTGTGTGTGTGCATGAGGGGGATGACCTGTACAGATGCAAAAAATGTGAGAGAATGTAGTTAGACTCTTAAACCATATGAACAAGAGGGTAGAAGTTAGATTGGGTGGTTAACCTCCTTTTTGGTACTACTTAACTTCTGAGGCTTGACCTTAAATTTTAACCTTTTCTGGTATGTTTTGGGCTTTATATTAGCATGCATTAGTGACAGGATGCCTCAAGGCATGGCTGTTTGAGCTTCAGAGCATTCTTCCGTAGGTTACCAATTTTGCATCTAGTTGAGCTTAATAGGGATCCAAAATGGATCCCATGTAATAGAAGGTTGGCAGCACCTATATTAAATGAATTTGGGTCATTTGCCAAATGATAAACTCATTACCAGTTTTTATGCTACCTGACAGACTCTCTGGAGAGCAAGAATTGTGTGAGCCATGACGACTTAGCCATCCCTGGCATAGCTGAGAAGGCAAATACCTTCTTTGTGTCAAACTCTTCAGTAGAGAATATTTTGGAGCTACCTGCTGTGGAGCTGCTTGCTCTTTTCTGGTAATAAAGATGAAGTGTCACTGGTGATCAAGATGTCAGAGGCTACAACAAATGGATAATTTAAAAGTAGTGTTGTGGGGCCAGATGGTGTGTATGTGAATATTAAAAAAAACTCAAGGGTGAAGTGGGTTCTATCAAAATTATGCAACATCATAAAAATAGCTTCTGGGTTGGAGGACTGGTATAGCATAGCTAAGGAACATGATAAAACTATAGAAAAGTAAGTTGTAAAAATGGCTGGCTTTTAAAAGACCATTAGTTAGAGTCAAGTGCTTCAAAGTTAGGAAATGCCCATTTAAGGTGACTTGGGCAACCATAATTCTGTCCTTTGTGTATATGTGTTTTGATAGTTAAGAGGCTGATCATTTAAGCAGGTTCAAAATGGAACTGGGGAGATTGACGGAGGACATCTCTGTTAATGGGTATTAAACATGATAGAGCTACAACTTCCAAATTTAGGATTGGGACTTCCTAGGTGTCTGAATGGTGTAAGATGTAGGGAGATCATTTTGAGCAAACTCTCCTTGGCATTCATGCTCTACCCATGTGGGATACAGACTAGATGGTAGTATCTGATCCAGAGTGGTATCTCTTATGTAGTTATGTCATTCCCAACTTATTTTTAACCTGGGACTGCCTCATCCATTGTGCAGAATGGACAATGGTTACTGAATGGGGAGCTATTTAGTATTTCTTTTATTTTTTCTTGTTCAGTGGGTAGCCTCATATTTAACTGCATGTCACACAAACTTTGCCTAAACAGGAAATTAATTTGCTAACAGGTATGTTTTTGGGGGTTTTATGGTGCTCTCACTGTAGTGTTTTTATAAGGAACTAATAATAATTTTTTACATACCTGGAAAGTGGGGTGGTAGGTCTGTTTTAGACGTGGGGAAATTAAAGGGTATGTCTGTATTTCGAATGTCAGTAGGAATAGTGACATAGGCTGGGAAAGTGCCCCTCACATGGATACACCTGTACTGGCAAACCTACACTTTATATACTGATTTAATAAGGCCACCATCCTCTCTACAAGTGTGTGTAATATTAATAAATTCATCGTTGCCCTGTATGTATGCATGCTATACATTTCTTGGCACAGTTGGGTTGGGAATCTCAGCGTTTCGCATTCAGGACCATGTTAGGTATGCTGGTAGAAGCCTGTTGTGCAGATCAAAGCCAGAAATGTCAAGGCTGTTACCTGCTGGTGTTGAGTGCTCTTTGATGTTGAGTGCCCAGGATCCCATAGAAACTGTGTTGTAGACAAGGTTAGCAAAGCATTCTCCCAGGTGGCATTCAGCTGCCTGAGCCAAAAGCCCATCCTTTCTCCTCCTGTAGTCACCTGCCTCTTTCCCTCCATGGCTTCTGACTTTTGCAGCACATTAGTCCTATGGATAGCCTCCCCCTTTACTACACAACGCCAGCTCTTCCCCAAGTATGGTCCTGCTGTATGCTGAATGAGACATGGGCTCTGGGGGGGAAAAGTATGAATGTGTATGTGATCTTTAGAGATGGACTGAATGAAGGTTACTTTAATACTTGCACTTCCAAACTGGAATTCTTGCCCTCACAACCTCTTAAACTTTTATAAAAGAAGAACAATATTGGTTTCTGACATGTCATTGGTTTGGCTGGATCTTTGTATCCCCAACTCTGATCCCTGCCACTTGAACAGAATAATTCTTAGCTTCTTGGCAGATCTCCCACAAAGGGAGGTGACCCTGACTTTTGCTAGTGGATTTCACAAATGTTTGTGAGAGCAGAGAATGTTGGAACTAAACACACTAAGTCCAAGCCTTATGTTTTGTAGAGTAGAGTAGTAGGAAACGGGTGTATTTGCAACCCCAAATATTTAAAGTCATGAGTGTCCTAATCCTCCCCAAATGATGATATTAAATTCACTTCTTTAGATTTGCTTTGTGTTTACTGAGCTATGGGGTGTGTGCTTGCATCTCCCTGGGATAAATGGATGCTGCGTTGGGGCTTTAGGAAAAACAAAATATTAAGAGGTTTGTGATTAAATAATTGCAATTAGGAGCAATGTTACAGTCCCTTGACAATATCTATTCTATTTGTGTAACTTCTGTTCTTGCTTTCCTATCTATTTTTCCTTACAGTTCTGACATGTTCCACTTTCTCAATGGCACCTGTTTCCTGTACTGAACTCCTCTGTTTTCTCTTTCTATTACCAGTGCCTGTTCTTCCCATCTTTTTCTCCTCCTTCTTTGTTTGAGTTAAGCAGATTCCTCATCTTCCACACTCCTGGACAGCAGTAATGGGAGTAGTGGAAGGATGCTGCCTCTCCTTTCACTGCCTAGCCTTGATACTATAGCAGCCAGAAGAAGCAATCACAGGGGGTTTGGTCAAGCCATGGGATGCTTGGTCACCCTGTAGACATGGCACAGGCATGGTGGGCTTCAGCACTGGGAGGAAGCCTGTCCAGTGAAGACAGGATCCTAACTTGAACAAGTTTCTACACAGCATGCGTGAACTGAAATTTTTCATAGACTTAAGTGGATCAACTTTCGTTAGCATGACACAGGGGACATCCCTAACACCTGACTGCTGCTGGCAAATTCCAGGTTCTTGCTCCAAACAAAGGAGGTGCTAGATTGTCTTCAGTTAATATTCAGAAGAGTGTGGGGAGGAGGTGGAGTGTAGCTGGGACACTTTTCATTCTCTGAAACAGCCAAACCATTTTAGTGAAACTTTGCCTGAGGCTGAACTTCTGGAAAGCAGCTGACACAGGAGATTTGCAAACTGAGCAATTTTTAAGTTTGGCATGCTTGAAGCAACTGAAAACACAGCCTTGTAATGAAAAGTTTCTGGCAACTTCAGATGTAGGTGTTGCTACTTGCGTGACCATAAAAAAAGGGCACAGGGCAAGGAGACCAGGTACTTTTGTTCTTTCTGTGCTATAACACACAAGTGAGGGAGTGCAATCAAATTAAAAGGTGGTAAATCAGTGCTTTGGGGGAATACTTTCCATGCAATGTTATTTATCAGGAATGCTTGCTGTTGCAGTTTGCCCTTGGATATTTTAACAAGATTTTAAAAGGAAACGAATATTTAGTTGGGTAGCCCATCTGGCCAGGAGAGCTTGTGCTTCCAGGTTGAAGTTTCAAACTACCAGGAATTTGCTTCAACATGCCACCTTCTCTGAAGCACTTGGCACTGTTGGCTTTTGAAGGCTTGCTTATAAGTTACATGGAGTACAGCTCTGAGCCAGGATGGCAATTTCTCCATTATCTGAAGGTCCCAGAATCCCCAGTTCTCCCACTACTTGCCTGTTCCCCACTGTATGTTTCTGGGTCAGCCATCTTAAACTGGCTGCTTCTTTCATTACCATGCATAATCCTACCTCCTTGTAGAAACTTCTGTGGTACTTGCAGGGCAGCCTGACCCAGGAACTGCCCTGAGTTTTCTGAATATTGATGTCCTAGGTCCCCTCAAGCTGACTCCTAGTCTCAGCAGCCTGGCCTGGCTTGTGTCCTAACAACTGTTGGGTTGGCAGAAGGAGGGAGCAGCTGGGGCTGGGAGATCAGTCAGAAAGGAGTGAGGGGTACAGGCCAGTGTGAGCAGCTGTGGGAGAGGCAGGAGAAGCTACTGAATTATTTGCTACTAAAGCTTCCTTGCTACGCATTCCCAGGATATTGGCTGTGACATAAGTTGCCTGCGGCAGGTTTTAAAAAAATTCTGGGCTCTCCTAGCCAAACCAGGAATGATAGTAATGATGCCAGATGGCTTGATCCAAGATCTGCAGAGGCCTAGAAGTAAAATAGCAGAGCTGAGCTGCATGAGGACTGCATGGAAACCAGCCTACACAGTACTTAGCTCTGTAGCACATTTGTTGCTTGTGAGGGTAATTTTTACTCTTTTAACTTTAGCATCCTTCAGAGTCCTAATTTATACTTTAAAAATGTAGCTGACTTGCACTTCTAGCATACCAGAGTGCTGCCTTGAGGAATCAAATCTCTTTATCTTTTAAGGATGCTTGCCCTTTTTAGTAAGGGAGACTGTAGCTTGGCTAGGAAAGCAGGAATGCTGTCTGGTTTTGGTGCTTTTTTGATTAGTCATAACTGACTTTTTTTTTTATTGTGGTGGAAGGAAAACAAAGCAAAGCAAACATTGCTCTGCTCTTCAGACAATTAACCAAATATATTCTGTTACGTGTCCTTGTCCTGGTCTTTCTGGGAATGTAGGCAAGAGGTTAATTTGAAGATTAGGAAATCTTTTATGTTTCAACACTGAAGGTGTTTTTGAGAAAGTGATGGTAGTTTGAAACTGGCTGCTGCTAGTTAGAGAGAGAACTCAAAAGCAGCAAAGCTGATAACTTCCTATTACCAAACTTGAACAGGGTAACTTTTTTTAGTAGCTTATGCAGGATTTATACTTGGACATAACAGATGTTCCCTCTGTCTCATGATTATACATCTCTAGTCCCTAGCAAAAGGTCAATGCTTGAAGTAATTCTGTTACAAGAAGAATCCAGCACTACCTTTTACTATGACAGTAGATCTCGGGGTTAATTTGTTATATACATAAAATCCGTGGGACTTAATTTTGCCATGCTCTTTAAGAACATGTGCTCTTTAATTTGGAGAAATACTGTTTTAGTAGGATTAGCTGTTGAAATCTGACTTTCAGGCTGTTGTACGAGATCTATTTACTTATATTTTCATATCTTAAATTTGAATGCTGGTATTGCTGCCTGCCAGCTTGTCAGTTGGACTTGAAAGGAGAGTGCCAGTTTTGTTACATGTAGGTTAGTGGAGTTATATAGAGCCAGATCCCATGCTTTACCTTCCTGAATAAGTGACCTGCTTTTCAGAAGGGAGAGCACCCAGTCTCTCACCAAGTGTTTACTGTAGGCACTCAACCCTCTTGAAAATGTAGGTCACTCATTTAGGAGCCTAATTACATAGGCTGTCCCAGC
The DNA here is from genome assembly GCA_030014935.1 of Caiman crocodilus. Lineage (NCBI taxonomy): Eukaryota > Metazoa > Chordata > Crocodylia > Alligatoridae > Caiman > Caiman crocodilus. Next base: position 117,023,546 of record JAGPOW010003648.1, on the reverse strand, counting down.
TAAATAACCATCCAGTGACAGCGGCTTCCACCCACTAATCACACTTTCCTCTGCAGTTACAGGTGACTCCACCCATTCTGTTTCCTTCCTATAATTTTTTATTGTGCTCTGATGGACTTAATCAACATAAGAGCCTTGATGTTCTCTCTTCCTTCCTTGTTTTCATGGATGGTTGAGGGTTTCATTTGACATGTGACATTGCAGCCCTTAATGATTTCTGGAATCAGAAGTTTTTTCAGATATGTTCCTGTGAATATTTGAGTGACTTGGACATTCAAAGAATGAATGAATCTGTAGAAAACAACTTACAACCCACCTGCCCCCTCCTCTCCATCATGTTTTCCTGAGGAAAAATAGATTTTTTTGCAACTCCATTGGAATTTATTTGCATAAGTAGCTGCTGTGTTCCACGCTGTATTAGAGCGCTGGCCTTCTCTTACATTGCATTAGTGTTTAATAAAACGTAGTGATTACTGCCTTGGCAAATATCTTGTATCCAAGGGAGATGAAAGCTTATTTGATTAATGGACTACCACAACCTGGCCATGTTGTGATGACAGATGATGGCTTCCATGGATGATATGGATTTGCTGTATAAGGGCTTGAGTTTCAGGCTTGCACCTGCGTTTTTGTTTTTGTTCTTTTTTCCACCCTCCCTGTTTCTAAAAATCTAAATATTGAAACCACCGTATACTATATTTATCCCAATTCAAGATTACTTCAAATTTAGGATGATTTCCCCCATAGATTCTCTATATGGAACATTATACATTTATTGCAACTTTCCACTTATATAATCTAATTATTGGGGGGGGGTGGGGGGGGGGTATTAATTAAAACAAACAACCACTCTGTGTGGAAAAGCAGGGTCAGGGGGCTCGGGTTGTGTATCTG
>JAGPOW010003648.1:116990638-117022552 GCA_030014935.1 Caiman crocodilus | reverse complement strand
CCCCCCCCCCCGTCTTAATTCATACACTCTACCACTCTGGTGGGAAAAGCAGGGACAGGGGGCAGAGGTGGTAGAAAGGCAAGCAGTAAGGGAGCAGAGAGCCTGACCCTGCTACTCTTGCCTATTGCCCCCTTCTCCACAACCTCCTGGTCAATTGCCTGCCTCCATGGCCCCTGGTCCCTCCATGCTTCCTCTCCCACCCCCACGCACTATGTGCCCTGCTGCTGACGCTTACCATATGCAGCAGCTTTGGCTTTGTCTCTGACACTGGCCTGGGGCTCCAGCCCCAGCAGTCCCCTGTCTTGCACTTTTATTTGAATCTCTGTTGAGGCTTTTCTGTCTCCAGTTTTGAAGGGGGAGGAAGAGAGAAACCGTGTCTAGGATTCAAGTAAATACAACATATTGGAATAACCTTGTAGTGGCATCTTTACCATGACGTGCCCCAGAGTTAGCCATTCTCCCTAAAAGCAAAGGTGTGGCCTTTAGAAAGTATTTTTTCCACTTAATAAAAGTGTGTGAAATGGGGAATACCCATCCGAGCTAATTTTACTTGTTCAAATGGATTAAAATGAGGGTCTTAGGTTTCAGACATTGGGTTAGCCTTTTCAATTTAAGATCTACGTTTTTTATCTTTGGTTCACAGTAACTGTCTTTGAATTCAGAAAAATCATCAGGTCTTTTGAATTCACCCATGTTTGGGCAGGGGATGATGGCTACTACATAGCTAAGCTAAGAATCATACTGTTCGTCTAGTCATCGAACCTAAAGCAACCACTTGAAAATGATTAGTTAGATTTTAGGTTAGTGCCCTCATGACAACAGTGTGAGCTTAAATCACCGAGTGCCCCAGATTTGGTCTCTTGCTCCAAGTTGGCAGGAGCTAGGTCCCTCAGAAGAGAATGCTTTGCTCTCAGGCAAATTCCTTTGCTGTTCAGGTGAATGGTCATGGGGCTATTTAAGAAGCTGGCTTCACTCCTTGCATTACCTAGTAAGATGCAGGGAGAAAACTGACTGTCAAAAATGTTTCAGTCTTCCACAAGAAGATTGAGGTATGTACAATGCTTCACAGTACACATGGATACTTTTTCCTTTAAGAACAAAAGCTATTCCTATTTCTAGAACTAAGAAATAGTGCTAGACCTGTTAATTGTGGTAACTTTGCATCCTTTCCCTGGGCCTGGTGTCATGCACATGTCAAAGTGGGCTGAATGGTCTTGTGGGCTTCTTCCCTTTCTGGTTGCTAGGATTTGACTTTGTACATGAAATAACTGCCGGGGAACAGTTAATGCCAGTGGTTGCAGCAAAGGGTCTCCACTTACTTTTTATACGTAGGGATATTCCTGTATGGTTACCTCTTTATGGCACATGGATTGGTTGCACAGGTGTAACTGGTTTCTGTGCCTCAATCCCATAACTTTATTCCTGCATTTTCAGAGGTAGAGCATAGTGCCTGGTCTCATTGGAGTTAAGACAGTCAGAGCACTACTCCTAATCTTCCCATGTCTGGGGGGCGGAAAAAAAGGGTGTGTAGGAAGTGAGACTTGTAGATTTGTAGTTTGAGAACATAGGACAAGATTCACTACTCAGTCTCTGAGCAGAAGTCTGCAGAAAGGGATCTTGGAGTCATAGTTGTCTCCAAGACAAACATGAGTCATCAGTGTGATGGAGTGATCAACAAGGCTAACTGCACTTTATCATGCATTAGCAGATGTGTGATGAACAGGTCCAGTGAGGTGATGCTTCCCTTTAATGTGATAGCGGTCAGGCCACAGCTGGAGTACTGTGTCCAGTTTTGGGCGCCGCACTTCCAGAGGGATGCGGAGAATCTTGAGAGGGTCCAGAGGAGGGCCACTCGTATGGTCAGAGGCTGCTGGCGAGGCCCTACGAGGAGAGACTGAGGGACCTAGATCTCTTCAGTCTTCACAAGAGAAGGCTGAGAGGTGATCTTGTGGCTGCCTATAAGTTCATCAGGGGAGGGCAGCAGGGAATAGAAGAAGCTCTATTTACTAGGGCACCCCCTGCAGTAACTAGGAACAATGGCAACAAATTGACGGAGAGCAGATTTAGGTTGGACATTAGAAAGAACTTCTTCACAGTAAGGTTTGCCAGAATCTGGAATAGGTTTCCAAGGGAGGTGATGCTCTCCCCTACCCTGGGGCTCCTCAAGAGGAGACTAGACAAGCACCTGGCTGGGGTCGTGTGATGCCAGCACTCTTTCCTGCGTGGAGCAGGCGTTGGACTCAATGACTTGCTGAGGTCCCTTCTGACCCCAACATCTATGAATCTCATCCAGAAGGGCTTTCTATGTGAATCTCTTCAGTTTTGAAAAAGCTGAAATGTGCATGCATGATGCAAGCTATGCAAACAACCTTTCATTCTCTGATTAGAAATTTGAATTTACAGTTTGTAGTTTAAATTCTGTAGTCATGGGGTCAGAACTACATAGCCAGTGTTTAGCATTGGCACTGTTTGCTGCATTTTTTCCCCCCCCATTTCAAACCCCTCCCCTCCCTCAGTTCAGTCAAGCTGTAATAAATCCCTGGCTGGTGATTGACTCTCAGCTCCATCTAGACTTGCTTGTACTAGCTGATGCTGTTGGTTTGGGCCTGGGCTCTGGCCAAGTGTGCTGTGCATGCCGACCTCAGGAGGTGGACTGCAGTTGTTGCATCATTCTAAGCTGATGCTTATCTGCGATCTGAGCATGTGCCAGGCCTGAAGGTCACTGTGTACTATAGCTAATCTTTGACTAGAGCACTACTAACATCCCAGCTTTGTCTCTCGTGCTTTTGGAAGTCCTGTGCTGGTGTTTTTTTAGGCCAGTATCCAAAAAAATTGTCCCATGACCCACCGTATCCCGTAATCTTCTATAGCCTGAGGATTATGGGATCTGGGTCATGAGAAGAATTGGAGAGACGTTTTTGGGTGCCTGAGAACTTGGGTTACAAGAGGGGAAACTGCTGTCTGAACCTTTGCCTTGCTTCTGTTCTTTATAACACTTACTAGATTAAAAAGTCTTTACATACATGCAAAAAATGTCCATTTCTGTTGATTTGTTGGGGTGAATTTACATGCATGTAAATTCATCCTTTTGTTATTTTAAAAGCATTATTTTAGATCTTCTGGGCTTCATCTTGGTTGAGGGTTTTGGAGGGGCATTTTTTCTCAGAATAAAGAAAGCTTAATGTGCTGCATGGCACTGGTCTCTGTCAATGGCACCCCACCCCCTCACCCTTTTTCCTCCCCCCCCCCAGGGAAATGTTGAACAGTAACACTGCACTAGTTAGCATAGTTCATGTATGTCTAGCACAGGGTCAGGCAAACTACAGCTCACAAGCTGGATTTGGCCCACCAGGGCATACTATCTGACCAGTGGGCCCCTAAAATTTTTAGAAAATATATATATTTATCTGCCCCTGGCTGGCTGTCAAAGATGACATGAGACAGGGGTGGTAGGACCCAGGGGGAGCCAGCCAAACAGCACCAGAACTAAACAGCTGCACCAGTAAGTCTGGCCCTGCCCCCTCTTCAGCCTCCCACCCCACACCACCCTGAGCTCCAGCTGGAAGCCTTTGCCTAGCAGGGGCTGCTGGAGGCGTCTGGCCTGGATCTGTTCCTGTCCCCCTGCACCAAGGGAAATACAGATAAGGAGGAGGTGGGGAGGGAGGCAGGAGATGACCGTGGGCAGTGACCCCTGTCCTCTGGCCTGTCAGGGCTGTCTGGTGCTGCATCCAGGAACCACATGGTGCCAGAGGGGCAAGCAGGCAGAGAAATGGCAATGGCAGGTGAGGGGAAGGGGCAGTGAGCAGGTGGGAGCATGGGGCTTGCACAGGTGCACTGGGACCAGTACCAGCAGGGCCCAGAGCAGGGTAGCAGGAGTGCAGTACCTAGTCTGCCAGGGGCTTTATGGAGCTAGGCTGTGCTACTTAAGCAGGGAGAGGGGGAGCTGGGCTGGCTCTCCTAGAGCCCTTGTCAGCCTGGACCCTGCACTCCTGTGACCCCACTTTGGTCCTCGCCAGTGCTGGCCCTGTGCTCTTAACCAGCTGTCTCTGTACTCTGTGGGCCCACTTGCTGCCCCTTTCCCCCCTGCCTGCCACAGCCATTTTCACCACTCCCCCACCAGTAGTTCCCAGCACTATTGGTTCCCAGCTGCCGTGCCAGAACCACAGGAGCAGCTGGGACATGGTGCCAGAGCAGCAGTGGGTGTGGGGGGAGAAGTAGCAGGAGAAAGGACAGCAGTGGCAGACTGGGGCTGGGCAAATGGCAGTGAGCTGGAGCACTGGGCCTATGCTGGTGCCCTGGGGCCAAGAGCAACAGGAGTATAGAGGCTGGGCTTGCAGCAGCACTTTGTTGGGAGCTCTGCTTGCCATAGGGGGTGTGGGGAGGCAGGCTGTGGACAAACCCTCCCCCTGCACACAAGCCACAGCCCTCGCCAGCCACTCTCCCCCCCCCCAATATGCTTACAGCCCCCCCACAAAACCCATACCCACCCATACTTATCTACCACCCACCCACACACACACACTCCCCTTCCCTCCCTGCCACAATATACCAGAGTAAGACTTAATTTTAAGCTATTATACTATCAGCTCTGTGCACGCTACATAAATGCATGTAAATCAGGACAAAGGCATTTTTTAAAATGAAATTGAGTATTATAGCACATGCTTGATTTTTAATATATAATTTGGTATTTTTCTGGTTCAGAGATAGGAAAACCTTGCTGAAAGGAGTACATCTGGGGGCAGTGAGAGGGGCTTCTGGTGGCAAAAGTCAGAGGTTAGGGGTGGGACTTCAGGTCCCAGCATGGTGATCAGGGGGTGGGGCACATGTCAAGGGGTGGGGCTCCCCATGCAGCCCTTGATGGCTTGCCAAAATTTGGTAAGTGGCCCTCCCACTGAAATAATTGCCTACCCTTGGTCTAGCGCCTTTGAGGAGAGATCTCAAAGTGCTTCCACAAATGTTTTGTTACTCTTCAAAGCCCTTCCTGTGAGAGGTGCATTATTCATTGGCAGAACTCCCTGACCTGTGCTCTATCCTGACTGGATGGAAAGCAGTTAAATCACCAGTGAACTTGCGCGAAGTGAAGGATGCCTGCTCTGGTATTTTGAGTTATTAAAATGGATTAGATGCAAACATATTTTTGATTTTGATAATTATTTTTCTGCCAGTGCTGCTTTGTTGGCTATAGAAAACTATTGTGAGCATGGATGCTGACTGGTTTGTGCAGTTTGAGGGGCATGCCCTTCACTTGGTTATTTCCCAGGATTCACATGCTTTCACTAAAAAATGAGACTTACACATTTAAGCCTTGTCTGGGCTCAGTCTATTGAGATTCCAGTTAATAAATAACTGACATTAGTGGAAAGTCCAAGCATAGCCATGGAAAGACATGATTTGCACTAGCGATTATATCCCTGCTAGAATTATTTTGCCCATAAAATATAGTTTTCACCGATGATCAGCCATTGATTTATTAAAAGAAGAGGATAATTTTTTTTCTGTGTAAACCAGGTTTGAGGGGACACTAGTTTAACAGCAAAGATCTGATTCTTCATAACTTGCTCCTCCAAAACTCTAGTTCATGTTAATGGCAGCTTTGGGTAAATATGAAGACGTGGGCATTGTTTGGCTAACCTAGTAAGGAGAGCTTTTAACTAGGTCCCACAGCGGTGGTGATCAAAACCTTCTAGCAGCAGAGCACACAGTCCAGAAGGGAAAGGACTGAAAGGAGCAACTCAACTCTGCAAAAGGGCCAGAGAGCTACAGGACTGCAACAAAGTGAGGCAGAAGAGAAGCAAGTAGGACAAAATGCAAAATATATCTGATGCATATATACAAATGCAAGAAGTATGGGGAATAAACAAGATGAGCTCAAAGCTGCAGCCTGTGAAATAATGACCTGTTGACATTGCAGAGATTTGGTTGAGACAGCTCTTACCACTGAAATACCAACATTTGAGGCTTACATTCTGTTTTGGAAGGACAGGGTTGGAGGAAAAAGCAGTAGTGTTGCCTTGCATGTCAAAAATTAATAGATTAGCATATATTTGTTCCCTAGTTCAGGAGGAACAAGACAGCAAAGCAAAATGCTGTACTTTTCATTTGCATGCAAATGTATCTATAATATTGGTGGGGATTTATTATTGGTCACTGAATCAGGAAGAGGAGGTAGATGAGGCACTCTTTAAGCAGGTGACAAATCTATTCAAAAGCTATGGAATGGCACTGGGGGAAGACTTCTGTTTTCCAGACATCTTGTAGAAGAACAGTGAAGCTGCCAAACAAAGTTAACCTAGTTCTTAACTTGTGTAAAGGATAACTTTCTGTTCCAGAAGGTGGTGAATACAATGAAGGGATAGTCTATCTTGGCTCTTGTTTTAACCAGCAGGGAAGAATTGGTGGAAGATGTGAAGGTAATAGATAGCTTGAGAGGAAGCAGTTACAATACACTAGAATTCCAGATCCTGAGAGAAGAAAGCATGACGTCAGAAAAATTAGGACACTAGATTTGAAAAAGTCAGATTTCATCTGACTCAAGGAGCTAATAGACATGGTGCCATGGGAAAAGAGACTGAAGGATAAAGGTGCCAAGGGGGGCTGGGAGCTTTTAAAGGGCACAGTATTGGAAACCCAACAACAAACTGTCCCAACATTATGGAAGCACAAGAACTGTGGGAGACAAATGTGGCTACCCGGGGAACTTCTAAAATGTCTTAAATGCAAAAGAAAAGCACATGTAGTGGAAGAATGGGCAGGTTACCAAGGTTGTATACCAAAAAATAGCAAGAACCTATAGGGGAAAAAAATCAAGGAGGGAGAGAGAGAGAGAGAGAGAGAATGAGCTGGACCTGGAAAAGGAGTTTAAGGACAACAAGAAGAGTTTCTTATAAGCATGTTGGTCAGAAAAGAAGAACAGTGGACTCGCAGCTTCCACAGTCAAGAAGCCAGTGGGAATTCCTAACAGAAGATACAAAGAATGAAGAACTGTTCAACAGCTACTTTGCCTCGGTCTTCACAAAAAAATTGAAAGCTGCAGCCAGACACCTAATAAGTAGGGACCTACTGAAATCGTGATTTTGCAGATTTCATGGAAAACCAAAATCCAGCATTGCCTGTGAAATCTGGAAAAAAAAAAAAAATACTGAAAATAGAATGCTGGCTCCCCACATTGTTGTCCTGCCATTCTTGTGCTTCTGAAGTGTTAGGACAGTTTCTTGTTCTTGGTAAGGCCATGTCAAGCTGTTTGATGAGATGGCAAAGGAGACTGTCATAGAGCTTTTGATAGATCTGATTGAATTCAAGTCAGCAGGGCTAAACAAACTTCATCCCAAGATACTGAAAGAACTGGCAGAGGAGATCTTGGAGCCCTTGGCAGTGGTCTTCATGAAGTCATGGGAGACTGGGCCAAGTACCAGAGGACTAGAAAAGGGCTAACTTAGCGTCTCTTTTCAAAACGGACAGGGAGAAGGACCCAGGGAACTACAGACCAGTTAACCTCAGCTCAACACCTGGGAAGTTAATGGAGCATATTTTAAGTAAGTCAGTTTGCAGGCATCTGGAGAAGGAAAGGCTGTGATTACAAGCAGCCAGCATGAGTCTATGAAAAACAAATTGTGTCAGACAGCTTTGATCTCCTTTTTGACAGAGTAACTACTTGGGTAGATGAAGGGAGTGCTGTGGGTATAGTGTATCTGAACTGCTGCAAGGTTTTGACATGGTCCTACACCATTTTCTCATAAACAGATTGGAGAAATGTGGACTGGACAAAACGACTATAATGTGGATAGATAACTGGCTCAGTAGCTGCAAGCAAAAGGTAACTGTTAATGTGTCCATGTCAGAATGGCAGGAGGGTTTGAGTGGAGTCCCAAAGGGTCTGTCTTGGGCCTAGTATTGTTCCACATATTTATTAATAATTTCAGTGCTGGCACAGAAAGCTTCTTAAGCAAGCCTGCAGATGATACAACTGGGCAGCATTGCATACGCATTGGAGGATGTAAGTGCAATTTAGAAGGATTGCCACAGGTTGGAAAGCTGGGTTAAAGTTAACAGTTCAATGCAGACAAATACAACATGCTACACCTTGAAAAGAACAATCAAAAACAAATAATAAAACAGGCAATGCCTGACTGGACGGAGGCACTGTGGAAAAGGACTTAAGAGTCTTGGTAGATCACAGAATTGATGTGTCTGTAGTATGGTGCAGCTGCACAACAGGCAAATGTGTTTTTGGGATGCATCAGCAGAAGCATTTAGATGCAAGACATAGGAGGGGGATGGTGCTTCTCTACTCAGCACCTGGTTAGGCCTCATTTGGTGTGTTGTGTTCAGTTCTGGGCTTCACATTTTAAAAAGGCTGTGCACAAGTTAGGTGAATGACAAAGATGATAAAAGGCTTGGAAAGCAAGTCATATGAGGAGAGACTGAAGGAGCTAGGCATGTTCAGTTTGCAGAAAAGGCTCTTTACGGGGACATGATAATCAGTATCTATATGTGTGTGGGGGCCGAGTATGGTTGGCAGGGCTGTGGCCACGAGCCCGGACGGCAGGTGGGTACTTCAACCGATGGAGAAGAATTAGGCACAGACACATATTGCTTGAATTGAAATAGCTTTACTTACACTGTCAAAGTACACAGACTCGCATTGTCGATGTATGCAGCGTAGGCACCTCCGTAAAAGTTGCACCAGCTAAAGCTCTGAACAACACACCAATATTTTTTGAGCGTGCAGGGCACAGGGTACGTCGTGACAGTCGGTGATGGGGGGTCATTGGTGGGTGATCAGTCCGCCAAGTTTACTCCGAGACTCACGCGGAATTCTCCTCCGAGGTGCACACGGAGTTCTCCAACTTGGGCGGAAATTGCTCTAGCTTTTATACGGCTAGCGAGCCAATTGCTAGTTGCCAGGTAGGAATAATTTACAACAAGCCAATGGGTGGCACTCATTCAAACAATGCAATTGCTTGCAGAGACTTGAAGCCACAGCATGCAAGTTCCAGAAGGACATCTGGAAAAACTTTCTTCACTTTCCTAGGCAGTCTGTTCTTCTCAAAGTTGTGGATTCTCCCTCACTGGAAGTGTTCAACAAAAGGTTGGACAGCTACTGGTCAGGGATGATCTAGAAGTATCTATGCCCATGTTCTCTGGGTATTTCCCATGCTTCTGGGTTTTACTGATTTGTCCCCAACCCTCCTTTCTGCTACCTCATAGATGTGTGGTGGCTGGCTACAGCCAAGACTAGGGACTTTGACTACGGTATGCCAATGCTCCTGCTGGGACTAAAGCTGGAGGTTACTGACTTAGAGTGTCTTGTGCCTCCACTCAGTCAGACTGATCACCTTATTTAGGGTCAGGAAGGAATTTTACCCCATTGTCTGATTTGGTACAGACTTGCCAGGGAGGTGGTGGGGGGAGTTACTTTCCTCTATTGTGGGGTTTGGCCCTCTATGTGAGCTCTCTTGAGCATACAATAGCAGCTTTTTATAGAAGCAGGGCATTGGCTGCAGTGGTTCTTCTGCTCTGCCTGTGGCAGGTTAGGGTCATGTGTCCATTGTTAGGTTTGACAGTAGCTTCATGCAGAGTTTAGATTATGGTTTGGATGGGGATGGTCCTGCCTCAGGCAGGGGGTTGGACTAGATGACCTCTGGAGGTCCCTTCCAGCCCAACTTCTCTAAGGTTCTGTGAAGTGGAGGATTCAGCCATTATTCATTTGGACAGTTGGTTTTGCATGTGCCTGTTTAAAGAAGACTGGATTTGCAGGCCCCAGAATATTTCTTAGCAGTCTGTGGGAAGTATTGAATACAGCTAGTGGCAAGAAATAGGGCAGTATTTGAAGATTGAATAAACAGGACAGTTTTCAAAATGCATAGTGCAAACTGTCTGTATATGGATCACTTCAGTGAAGCCCAGCAAGTCTGAGAAACTGTGTCTCATAGCATACATGACCCATATGTCCTAAATGAAACACCTGTAGCAGACATTCAGCATGGGTGACCTTGGTAGATGATAGGGCCAACACATTCATGCATTGCTGGGCAGTAGCACAATTTATCAGTGGAAGTGCTTGATCTGGGAGTCTGGGAAAGAAGAACAACAACTTCCTTCCTCCCTCCCTCTTGCAAGATCCCAGCATGGAACCACATTCCCCAAATAAGAAGTTCTGCTAGACATGTAGCTATTACTACCCAGTGAAACAAGATGTAGGAGGCAGAAGAGCAAATATAAGCATAACCCTTTTCTCCAACACGTTTAAGACCAGTCCTCATCCACAGGCCAAACACAAGAGGCACAGCTCTTCCTCTGTCAGAAGACGAGCAGAGTCTTATAGCTGTTTGTTCTTCCAGAAGCCTTTGTGAGAGAGCTCTGCTGTTTGTTGCCTTTGTGGACATGAGATCATCTGCTTAACTGCTCCCCAAGGTGGCAGTGGAGAGAAGTCAGAGAAGTTGCTTTGACAGTAAGTTTTACTTTTCCGGCAGCTGTTCTGGTATTCGCTCTCCACCAGTTCCTGTGGGAATACAGAGAAGCTGTTCTAATAATGTTGGTCTATGTAGTTGGTATTCCTTTTCCCAGCATGAAAAGAGGAAGGACTACTTTAAATAACAGGGGGAATTGCTAGATAAGTTACTCTGTAATGCTAAGTTAAACTGTCCCTTGGTTTTTGGTGCAGAGTTGCCAGTACCTACATTTCTTTCAAGCAGCAACACTGAAGTTCTTTAGAAACTAAAGGATCCCACAAGGCCTTCATTCTGTCAGACACCCAGTTTCTCTCTCTATATTTTCTTGATCAGTGTGGCATTTAGCTTTTTCCATGAAAGTGAAGCTTTCGGTCAAACCATTAAAGATGACTGTCATCTCATGGAAAATATGAGGACGAGTTGGAATACCTCAGACCACTGATAGCAAACAGAGCATCAGTTGCCTAAGGCTGAAAAAGTTCATATGAAAATCAAGTCCTCCTTAAAAAAGAGAAAAACGTCTGGAACCCTTGAGTCTATACATGCAAACCACTTAAGCATGAGTGCACAGGTTAGATGGCTGCAAAAGCCTTGCAGTTTTCCAGAAGTAAGTGACAAGAACTCTTAAATAATTGGAGTTATAACAATTCTTGGGTCAGCTTTCTTGTTCATCCATGACACTGTAGATGATACCATATGGCAATCACATAGGGCCAGAGGCTCTTTCATTCCAGGAAGGAGATCCTGTTGCTGAAATAGGGAGTGGTAGTTTAATCCAGCAAGGTTGATGGCTTTCCTTTTGGAAGATGGACTGCTTTCTGGGAGGAGTTGGACAAGATACAGTGTGCCTTGTGAGTTCTTAAGAACCAAGCCTTGCCCCAAATAAGATGCAAGGCAGAATGGGTTTCAGGTTTAGCTTCTCTGACTCTGAAGCAAGATGAAACAAGCTTCTTGCAATCAGCCCTGAGGTTTTAAATTATCATTCTGATAACACAGAGACCCAAACTGAGAATACCTTTAACTAGGAAACATGAAGAGCTCTCTCCATGTCTGGATCTAAATGACATCAGACAGTGGATTTTCATGAATATATAGTCAAGTTCTGTACAAAGCCTTGTAAGCACTTTCTTCATTGATCTGCTTTTTTCAAGCTTAGTTGAAAGTCTGTGAGGCATGTAGTTATTTTGGGATTCAGACCATTATACCCATGCTGGGTCAGAGGCACAGAAATCTTCATTCAGCTGAAAATGAGGAAAAGCAAAGGTAGCTATGCCCACTAAGATATTCCTGTTTAAGTAGGAGGAAGGAAGATAAGATCAGCCTCAACAAGTTGAACTTCCATCTATTAAAAATGGTGGAGACTATAAATAACTATGGGAATCACAGGAGTAAAGAAAACCTTTTTTCTTGGCTTGTAGCAGTGGATTATAGTGATGAGACAAAGCTTGCTGCTTATTTCTGCAGTTCTTAATCAACGGCAATTTTTACCTGTGTTTGGGTGCATTTTCTGTTTTGAGGATGTCTTGTAGGGGGAGCTTCTTCTAAGAAGTTTAAAGAGGTGTGAAACAGCTTTTCCTTGCTATATTATAGGGTTGTAATAATCTGACCATGGACTGTCAACATTTACTAACTAGTGAGCAGTTAAGTTTTTTCAGAATAACTAGATGGTTGTCTGGGCTTCTCTTACTCCCAAGAAGTCTTCCTAGCTCAGAACTGATACTGAGGAGGAGCTTGTTGCTATATCACATCTGTCTCTTACTATTGAATGCAGAATTCAAATGTACTGATTTAAAAAAATGTTTTCTAGACTTACATTTCAACCACCCCTGCCCTCACTCCACCTTGGTTTTAGCTGAATAACACCAGCTGCAAGTAAAACTTGCTGCGTAGCAAGGATGTAAAAAGTTAAATGGTAATTATATTCATCCTGTTTACCTCCTGGCTTGGTGCTGCCGACTGTTGGAGGAGTGGCTCTGGCAGCAGTGGGCCGGAAAGCAGTACAGATCCAAGCTGAAGCATCATGCGACTGCTGCGGCAGGGAGGTAACTAGCAGCTACCTGGGGGAGTGGAGCCTGTGTCAAGTTGTAGGGCAGAGCCAGCAGGACTTAAATAGGAGCGATTGCAGCAGTGGGCTGCCACTTGGTGCTGCAGGTGCAGGTTTTACAGAGCCAGGGCCCCTCCTCCCCCACAGCATCCATAGAGACCCTGCCTACCAAGACAGCTGTGCTGTGCCATGCCGCATCCAGACAGTGCCTCCAGCCCATGAGTGCCCAGAGCTCTGGGTGGTGCCTCCCTCCCACCCGTCCCTAGGGCTCTGGCAGCTGCCAGTTGGCAAGGACCTACAGGTGCTGCCCAACTTAGAGGTGTATGGTGAATGGATGTGCTGTGCAGGACTGTGTCAGTGTCATCTACCTATGGGCTTAGTGCCCTCTGCTAGGAGCCACTGCAGTGGGAATCCCTGTAGTGCTGGGGGACCTGTGCTGTACAACCTACCCCTGTGGCACCCAGTTGCAGCCCTGCTGCTGCACTTGCTCGTTTTAAGATCTGCTGGCTCTGCCATGTAACTTAACCCAGCTGCATTCCTCCAGGTAGCTGCTAGTTACCTCCCTGCTGCAGCAACTGCACAATACTGAAGCCTATATATGCACCACATCCCATCCTGGGCAGCCCCTGGCAGAGCTGTTCCCCTGACAGCTGGCAGAACCAAGGTAGGGGACCCTGCCAGACCCCACTGCCCCATGCTGCCTGTGGTGCCACTGCCTGCACACTCCTGTACGCTTCCCACCTGGAGCCTGCTGTGGCCACGGGCTTCTGTCCTGGCTGGCAGGATAATTCGCTGCAATCCCACATGTCTCCACATGTCCTCCTGCTTCTCTGCCATGGGACTATTTAACAGATATAATTAGAGGAGGTTAAACAGGTAATTTTTAAAATGATATTTATATCCCTACTGTTGTCTGTAGCTTCCCATATTTGGTATACAGGACTGCTGAAGCATGTACCTATATTTCAGTGTAAATTCAATTGCTTTACTCTCTATCATAAGTGAGAATAAGGGTCTCTCATTTCTCTGTGCATAATTTGTGTTTCTCTGTGATCCCTTAATTTGTGTTTAGACTGGCTGCTGTACCGTTCAGAGCAGTGGTGAGTTAGAACAGGCAAATATTTGGAGATGCACTTTTTCTTATTTTGGTAACTAAGCCTCAAATTCTGAAAGAATCCTTTCCTTCCAATACACTCTCTTCCTTAAGGAAATTTTAAAAGTTTTTTTCATACCAAATTTTTTCCTTCCCTTGGAGAAATTGGTATTTACTGCAGATTCCTGCCATTTTTTTTAAAGATATTCTAGGATAGGTATAATGTTCAAAAGGAAGCCTATCATCCACAATACCATATTATTGCTTTTGGAATAAGGCTCTGAGTCTGAGCTAAGTCCTTGTGTTTTCATCTACCCTTTCTTTTGGACTTGCACTGTCAGCCTTTCTTATCAGTGTCTGAAATGTTTGAATTACATTATATTTAGGCAAGCATGTTTTCTGCCATACTGAGTTAGCATGGAATGTCCATCACTGATTATATAACAGCTTTCTGCTAATAGTTTTAGTTTGTTTCATGTGTTACATCCAGTTCACACTTTCTTATCTGTTTTTACTTTTTATTTGAAGTTTATTCTGCTAGTTTCAAGAGATGAGACTTAAGTTGTCTCTAAGGCAAGATCAATCCAAGTACCGTATCTACTTGAATATAAGATGACCTTGAGTATAAGACAACTCTTCAAAATTAGATTCTATATATGGAATTTTTTGTGAATTTTGTTATAATTTTCTGGGAATAGAATCTAATTATTAGAGGTTTGCCTTGAATGTGTCTCCCTTCTTTTGTTACAGCAGGAAAATTTTACAGAGCCCTCTACCCCTCCCTCCCCACAACTTCTCCCTTCAGCCCCCACTCTCCTACTTTTACTGTCATACACTTCTCTCCCTAAGCACATAAAAGTGAGGGAGAAATTTGAACCTTAAAAATAAACTGACCTGTAGTAATATGCATATAGGCAAATTACCATGGTACCCATAGACTTTGGTCATCTGAAATTGATGCATTTTTTTTTAAACTGCTACAAGTTTTAGCACGTGTTCTATAAACACTTTTAAGCAGGTGTGTGTGTGTGTGTGTGTGTGTGTGTGTGTGTGTGTGTGTGTGTGTGTGTGTTAAATCAAACAAACTATGCATATTAGTCCAAAGCCAAAATCATGTTTTACCATATAGTTTATTGTGCTGGGCTGCAGTAGAGTTGAGTGTTCCAAGTCATGGTGACCCCATAGTTCAGCATTGCTCAGTATGTGTTTGTACTCCAGTTTCTTCTCTTCCTCTCTCTGGTCCCCAAAGGATCCATGTACTCATTAGCCCCCCGCATATGATTGGGAACAGATGTTCTTGTTATGAGTCCTGGGATCCTCCAAAAACGTACATGCAGATGAGGCAGAGAAGCCTGGTCCAGTGCCACTTCATGGAAGTTGAGGCCACACTAATCATATGCAATAGGCTGAGAGGGTGTGACAGGGATTCTGAGTGAACTGCTTGAGGCTCCATTTGGTGACGTTTGCCAGGTTGGTTAAGAAGCAGGAAAGAAACGTGTGTAGCTCAGCAGTGGGAATGGAAAGGAAGTCAAAGTACATTCAGTGTAGTGACTCAAAAGAGTCAGCACTGAGGAGGGCAGAGTACAGTAAACACTACCATGTCTTATTCAGATGGGGTTCACTAGCCTATCCTTTCTGGTAGGTCCATATCAGTATGTTTGCTCCATATGGGCCATGTAATTCGTGCTCAGTGTCAGTGTTAATTAACTTTATAGCTGACTTTCTATTTCTGAACGCATTCTGCTTTTGGTAGCAGTTTAATGATAGTGTATTGGTAGCAGTTTAACAATAGACAGCCTCAAATATAAAATGAGAGGCTTTCTTCCCCATGCTGATGGGGGAGGGAATCTCATCTTGTATTTGGGTAAATATGGTAATAACTTTGGTCACAGTGACCCTAGTCACAATAATCCATTCTAATTTTATATCTGTTTTTTCTGTATTTTTTATTTTATTATTGTCCATGAGAATTAAAGCTGAAGTTTTAGATTAAATTCTTAAAACGACTTGGCCTGAAACATTCTATGTAAAATTTCAGTTATGTTGCATGTTTGCTTAATGAGTTAACTCTGATATTACCACCCATAAATAGAGTTGTTCATGGAGCTGTAGCATATGGTTAGAGTTAGAACAATAAGGAGTTGGAGCAAAAAGTGGAAGGCATTGAAGGTACAAATATTGTGTTTGCCCTGGGATGGGATAACAAAGTGTAATAAAACTTAAGTACCAGTACACAGGGAGGTTGTTCTGATGTGCTGTAAATCCAGTGGATTAGAGCAGACTCAACCAACTCTACTGAAGCATGTAAATTACCTCTCTCCAGCAGTTTCCAGCATCAAATATATCAATGTCCCCATGCTGAGAAATGGCGGCAGGGGTCTTTGAACTAAAGCCCACATCCTTACTGCCACTTACACCTCACTGCCGCCGCGCTCCTGCTATGGCTCCCCCCAGCCACCAGGAGCAAGCATTATTCATGGCGTAGAATATGCATGTATATAAAAAGGCTAGTAAAGAGACTGCTGAAAGAATGGCAGTATTTGCAGGGTGTTATCAGGTTGAAAACTGTGCAAACACGGATTAATATCCTCTACAACACTGAAGTAAAGGTACCATTATCCACACTTCTGCTGGAAGTAAGGTGACAAATTTTTTGCCTTAGGTCATGCAGTGAATCGCTGGCAGAGCTTAATTTTTTAGATATTTGAATTTCCAGACCTCTAACTCCCTGTCTAGTCCTTCATAGGAAGTGTGAACACCTGAAAAGCCCATCACAAAGTATTAGACACTCCAGTCATCGGAGATGTCTCCGTAGTTAATGACGGGACATGGAGCCATGCGCACTTAGGTCTGGTTTAAATGTGACCTAGGTCTGTAAGGGCTAACAGTTGATTCCAGATGACTAATGCTTGATGTGGAAAGAGAAATGGGTGATGAGTGCAGTCCGCTGGAAGGAGGAATGAATGAATGAATTTTCCTCTCAAACACCACATAGCAAGTAATGTATTGATTCCTTTTTGTCAGTTTTAATAGAGGTTATTTGAGACATGAATAAGCGGTGCAGATTTCAACTCCTTTACCTTTTCTACACAAGGCACTTTTCACTTACCCATGTTAGATATGCAGTGCCCTAGAAAGATATTGAGGAAGTCAGCTCTCATTCAGACACCTGCTCCACACCTGCTTTCCACCTTGTTCCTTCCCTGCCCCCGCCTTCAGAAACCAAAGATCGTCTGGTTTATTAAGCTTCCTATATTAGGCATTCACCATGTGTACCATAGTATGTGAAATCATCTCGTGACTAAATTCTTCCCCTCCTGAATTTTTCTGAAGTTAGTCAGAGATTAGAGTGTTAGCAGGACAAGTTCACAGTTTCTATACCAAGCAATTTGGGTCATATGACAAGGCAAAGTAATTAGGAAAATAACTGACAAATTGAAATTTCCTGAATGCTTTAACCCTCCCTTCTCCACAGCTTTCAATCCTATTTTTCTTGTTTGCCTATTTTTCTGTTTGCTACAAAAATAATTGTTTTGCAGGATAAAACACTGCATGCCACTCTGAGGTACGTCAGTTGAATTCTGGCTTTCCTAGGGTGAGGAGGGTGTTCAAAATCCTATATATATATATATACAAAGCTAGTATCAGGTGTAACATCAGAGAGATGAGTCTTCCATAAAAAGCTTGAACATCTTTTGCTTTCAAAGCAGCAGCTACACTCTGCTGTCTCCTTCCACAGGTTAAATAGTTTAGGCAGAGAGAAGGCAAGGGATGTAGAGAGGAGATGGAGGGACACCAATAACAATGCAGTTAACAAAGCCATGGTCGTTTGCTCGTGTCCTATACCTTTATCTCTACTTCAGCCCTTCATCCAATTTAGTTTTGTTTTGTAAACACCCCACGATGAGGGTAAGCACAATGAGGCTCTAGTCCAGTGATTCTCAACCAGTATGATGGGGTGCCTACTAGATCTTTTGAAGGGTGCCAGAGGTATGAGATGTGTGGTATGAGGAGATAAACTAAGCAGACAAGCTAGGCTCTGGCTTGTCCCTACCTGTATAATCATTCACCCCTATTGCCCAGCCTCTGTTTTAAGGAGGTGCCTTGAATCCAAAAAGGTTGGGGAATCACTGCCCTAGTCTACTTCCCTACCTTCCTCCCCAATTCTTGCCAGCCTTTTTAAACTCTTTGAGGGAGGGACTGTAGGCATTTGGCATGACCTAATACATGTCTGTGGGGCTAAATAAATATATTTTATATTATGCACTTCAGATTGATTGCAGATGGGATATAAAATAATTTACATTGCAAAGTGAAATGAAGCGTTTTTCCAGTTGTGCCGACATTAAGTTTAGAGCTGTTTGCCAAGGTGAAATTTTAACTTCAGATTTCCTAGGTCAGAGGTTGCCAAACTTTCTTATTGTATACCCTTTTCCAGATTCACCAGCTGCCTGCATATCTCTGCCAGCACACTTAACCCCTTAAATGCCAATTATCATAATGAAAATTAAATGCTAACAGGTAATCGGTATAAGTTACCAATTCAGTTTACTTGTGTAGTAGTAGCTATACAGAGATGGTAGCTGTTTGAGAGATATTGTCTTTAACTTGTCTTGCATCACTGTTTGTTGTAAAGACCCTGATCTGCCAGACTCTGAATTTTTTTGTCCAAAACAATCTAAAGGAATGTGATACCCTGATACCATTTTTTTTAATTACCATATTTGGTGAGTTATGTGAATCTCTCCAGCTGGCACCAAACCAACCTAAAAAATTCAAGTCAGGTTGTTTTTGTTGCCATATTTACATTTTAAAAATTCCTTCCAAAACTCCATTGCCATTTTGATTATGAAACCACGACCATTCTATGTTACAAAGAATTTAAAGCTTTGGCTTTGTTCAGACAAAAGTCATTGTCTCATCCTATTTATGACTTAAAAGAAACTAGCCAAAAATTAGTTTGATGGAACTTTGTGGCCTCTCCTTTTAGCAGCACCCTGGGTGGTTGAGAGCTAAATTGATTATTGTTAGCCTCCATGTTTAATAATATGCTATAAATCATCAAAACTACTTGTGGTTAAGAGGGGTAGAAATTTAAATAGTGCAGATAGCCTAGCCATTTGCCAAATCCTAGTGATTTAAGTGGTACAGTTAAGCTGATTGAAGCATTCATGTGGAAATAGCGGCTTCTTGCCCTTTTTTTTTTTTCAAATGTTCCTGGCTTGGTTACTCAGAGCCAGTTCTTAACCTGTGCCTGGTTGTTCACACTTCATTAAGACTGATGATATTGTTTTTCTAAGTACCTTGCCTGTAAGGACAGCCTTAAAATTACCAGGTCTTTGTCAGTTTTAGGGCACTAACAGTGACTGAGCTGGGTAGAAAAGGATTAATTATTCTGCAAATAGGGCAGTTTCCTGATTGCCCAAGTTGCTGGCTTTATGCCCCTTAGACCTCAGGTGCTCAACCCCTGGCTTGTGGGCCAGATACATTTCCCAGCACTGTCATTCAGTCCATGGGACCCTCCATGAGTCTGTAGCTTTGCAGTGCAGGCCTGATGTAGCACATATACTGGTCTTATGTTATTCATCTGGTCCACAGAACCAAAGCCTTGAGCATCACTAGTTTAAACTGTTTCCCTTTTTCTGGTTCAAGGGAGAAATTACTCTGTTCCCTGAATACCTATATTGATTTAAGCAATTGAAGAAAGTGGAATGAGGAGCAACATTTGCGAAACTAATCCACATGAGAGAAGCAAGGAATTTTGTGAGTGATATTTTTACTGAACCAAGTGCATGATTGGGATAGACTTAAGGTTTCGAATGCAATGTATTCATCTTTGGGTCACCTGCATTCAAAAGCTTGTCTGACCATGCAGCTGGTTCAAGAAAAGAGCTTTCTTGGACAGTCACAGCTTTGTCAATGTATCATGATTCTGTCACTCAAACATAATTCATGTACAGTTTTTATAGCAAAGGGGCTACTGACTTAGATTCCCAATTTTTTTTTTTTCCCTCTTCTCCTTTCCCAGTCCAATGTATCTCCTAATCCATGTCTTTTATGAGCTTTAGTCTAATAGTTAAGTAGTATACCTCAATATTTTCTGGACCTTAGGCAATGATCCTGAGGAAGTAACTTTTTGTGGCCATTATCATTTCTTGGCTTCCCTGCTCATCTGAAGAAACACTTGCCTGTGGAAAGCCAAATATTTTATGGCCGTGAGCTGCTGGTGGGAGGCCCTATAATTCATAGCTCAGGAATTGCTGCTTTAGGATGTATGTAACATTCCACCCCTGGAAAGCCTGTGAAAAGTTTCCTAATCTCCTGCTACTTTTTGTCTTTCAGAACCGAGAGCTCCAGATCATGAGAAAGTTGGATCACTGTAACATTGTCCGATTGCGTTATTTCTTCTACTCTAGTGGAGAGAAGGTAAGTTAGCATACAGGAAACCTGCTTTCCCTAAGCCATTTGGGGTTGTAATAATAAAACTGTCCTCCTGGAATATGGGGGAAGGGGGGGGAGCTTGAAACAACAAGTGGATTAAGTCAAAAGAAACAATAGTAAATGAACTTCATGGAAGCTCAGAAACTGTCCCTCTGCTGGGCAGCAAATTTGCAAAGCAAAGCCTGCTGGAGGTGAATTGTACCAAGAATACAGGGGCATGTAAGCCATAGGAGCGGTTGTGGGATGCCCAGACATGAGTCTTTCCTCACTCTTTTCCAGGAGTTGTAGGGTTCGTGCCCTCAGGGTGACTGAATGTATTGGGTATGTAGAGGTTACTCCTCCAGGAATTAGAGAGCCCCTGTCCTTGGAGGGAAAGATATGATATGTTGTAGGGGTGGTCAAAGGTGAAGCCTACTCTAGCTTACTTCCTCTTCCTTTCTTCTCAGGCTTCCCTAGCGGTTCCCAAGTGTTTCTAATATAGCTTATGCTCCTGGTGCTGTTGTGGTGTTTGGGCTTAGCCTGTTGCCACTTTACACACAGAGGTTTTTTTTGAGTATTGCAAGTAATAGAAAGGAAGTGGTACTTTGAAGTTTAGAGTTTAGGCAAATCTAAATAGAATTTCATATGACAAGCAAAACTTGCTCTTAAAGTCTGCAGCCTTTCCTCCTGCAGATTTTCAGAAGCCTGCTGTGGGCAGTGGAGACATGAAAACTTCTTAGAAAAAGTAACAGGCATCTTTTATAACAGAAACCTAAGTACAGTAAAAGTTCTGTTAACCAGCATCTTACAAGGTGGCATGCTCAATTAACCAGGATGCCAGCTTGTAAGATAAAGTGAAACTGAAGTGCCCACTGTGGTACTCCCGTTTTGTCCGAGCCCCCGTGGCCCAGGGCAAAGCAGCCTGTGCTGCCAAGCCCCATGGCCCAGGGGCATAACAGGCTGTGTGGGGCTCGCCTCCCTTTCTGGCAGGATGCCCCAGACGCGGTGGGAGGAGCAGCGGCCTGGGACACTTGATTAACTAACTGGCATATTTTGTTATCCGGCATCCCGCATTCCTGGGGGATGCCAGATAACAGCTTTTACTGTAGAAGGGAGCGATCCAGTAAAAACCACAAGCCTTGGGGTTAGCATGGATTTTCCATGTAACAATATGAAGGTAAGAATGGCTGGATCACTAGCAATTCCAGTTCCAGTGGAAACTTCATTTTCCAGTATGCTCAATATGGCAACTGACTCAAAATGCTGTAATTGCTTTCTTAATTGCTTAATGTACGGAGCTGAGAGCATCTCATAGCAAGTGCCATTATTGAGTACTTTTGCTTGAGACTTTTGTTGAAAAGCACAAACAATATGAAACAGTTGAGGGCCAAGAAGAATGTTAGATGCTTGAAAGCAAGGTGATTGCTCCTATTTGATACAGTAGGGTCCTGCTGGGTCTCTGCAAGATGGTATTTGGACAGTTGGCATACAATTATTTCCGTGTCATTGAGTTACTGACATTTTCAGGCCTTTATCTGTTTGAAGTGAAGGGGCCAGATTTTCAAACTAACTCTAGTAAGTCTCATTGTACTCTGTGGTTGCTGCTGGGTGCAGTTATCCTCAAAATTAGCACTAAGTGTCAGTAGTAAACACTTCTGAAACTTGCCCCAAGGTGCCTGGATCTCACTTGATGATAGTCATACAGAAGTCTTCCTCCAGTAGAAAGTTGATGAACTTGCAGTTGAGGCATCACCTCAGATAAGCCAGTCAGAACTAGCCTTCAGATAGTTTCAGACTTGATTACAGCATCCTAGGTTTCATTCTCTTAGCAGCAAGAGGCTGAGTCCCCTGGGTTTTGCCTAATACAGGGAAATTTACCAGCATTAATATGCTGATATAGTTATTAATGTGTATCCAAACCAATTTCAGATTGGTATGTAGACATTATTACTTACAATAACAGTGGCCTTTTTTTACTTAGCTTTGTATGCAGCGCAAAGTAGGGCTTCTTTTTATCAAGATTTTGTTAAATTTTGTCTTCAGGGTGATTTTCAATTTTTGAGTCCCAAAATCAGGGTTAAGGATTTTCCTTTTTTATATACTGTAATGAAAATATTTTCAGATACTTCGCAACATTGTTGTCAAACTAGGTCTTGCTTTGATATTTTTTTTTTAAACACAACATGGTGATTATTTAAAAAAAAAAAAAAAAGTTGGTTTAAGGCAGGGGTGCCAAACTTATTTGGCCCCATAGGTCAGATCCAAACTATGGGATTCCCTATGGGCCAAATGACCTGATGAGTGGCAGCTTTAATCCTGTGGTTGTCAAACAGGGAGTTAAAATTGCTGCTGCCCCCCTGCTCCACCCCCTTTTCCTCAGTAATCCATTTTAGTCATCAGGAGCAACTAAAACACCTGATTTTTTTGTGGGGCGGAAACAAGTAGTGGTAACTCCTGGGGTTTTAGACCTGCACTGAAACAGCAGCTCCAGCAGCCCCTAAGATTATCATCACTGCTGCTCTGAGATCTGGCCTGTGAAGGTTGGTGGTCCAGCCTGCAAAAATCCCTGTGGGCAGGATTACCTACCTCCAAGCCAGATCCAGCCTACAAGACAGTATGTTTGACACCTCTGGTTTAAATTATACATCACAAGCATGCAGTGCTTGCTTGGCAGGGCCTTTTTTCCTTTGCTGCCATTTACCCTGACAGCAACTGAAATCCTGAGGATAACAGCTGCATTTTGGGGCTTCAGCATGGCAAGGCATTTTTAAAGAAAACTGTACTCACAGTTTGTTTAATATAGCCCTGTTTTAAACCCTGTCCACACGGTATGTAAAGGTTCTGTACAAGTGTCAAATGGAAATGTAAAAATTTACTGTCACTCAGTCGTTGGGCAGGTTTGAAGTTTTCTACATGAACTCTTACTAGATACAGGTTGAGAAACTTGTCCATCTCCTGTGTAAACCAACTGCACTGGGGCAGGAGTCAAGTCAACACATATCCAACCTCTATTTACAGTGTATTCCTGGAAGCCTATTCCTGTGGTGTTTTGGGTAAACATTGATTATTTTGTATTAGTTTCAGGAGCTTGACTAATATAACTGTGGGACACATTTCCATGTCAAGACAAGCCCTTATTTACTCCCAGATCCTTCATGGTCCGTATCTCCTGACTAATATTTACTCTTTCTACCATTGCTTCTCTCTGTGCAGCAACTAGCAATGCAGTTTGCAGCACAAGTTTACATCTTCAGAGTCTCAGGAAGTGAGAAGAAATGAATCTGCAGACAGAATAACTAACTAGCAAGGAAATCTGTTGTAATTAACAGTTTTGCTTATCTTCAGCTGAAGAATTGTCAGATCCTGTTAATGCCAATAATAGGCAGAAGGAGAGACTTCCATGATGAGGTCAAAAATCACATAGTTACAGAAAAGTTCACATTTTGTTTTTATGCTAAACCTTAAACCTGAATTTGTCTGGAAAAATCAAGCAGATGAGTTTCTGATAAAATGCCTAATGAGCCTGTTGGAGATGTGGCTTGCGGGAGACATTTTTGCAAATTCATTGATTGCAAGACTGAGTACATGTGGCACGTACACTTTTCAGCTCTGTAATGAAAAAGGCCATCATTTCTGAGGAAACTTTTCAAAGGGTCACGCTCTTCCTTTGGTTTGCAGGTTTTAAGTAATATGCTTCGGGGAATAGACAACTTCTGATGCAAGCATAACACTGGTAGGGTGGTCCACTAGAACATTTGCTTGAACATTAGGGGTACATCTAGGGCTTCAGTATCTAGCATCTGGGACTGTTTAGGTAACCAAAGGTCATTTATCTGGACTTTGGTCATAGGTAGAATTATAGAAGGTCAATATGGGATCCATTCAGTTAAAGCATTATGGATGGCAGCATAATTGCTGCCAAACAACATGGTTTTATGGAAAACCTTGATGTTTCTTCTAATAAGACAAGTTCTTGTTGGCAAAAGTAGCTGCCACAATATACTTTTGTCAGCCATTTTACCAAGTAATATACAGCATTCTTGGGAACTTCCAGATCATATTCCTATACCCTACTCTGCTACGAAAATAATTGCCGGTATTCCGGCTGGCTCCCTACCACTTGTCATGACGCCAAGGTTGAACTGCTTGTGTAAGGCTTTGCTTGAATTCCAGTACTACCAGTGCAAACTCTAGGGAAACTCCTTCCTCCAGCTTTCTTTAAGGTGGGGGAAGGGAGGCAGCCTGTCCTTCTGAAAGTAGTGTTCGCATCTCGTACGATACCGTAACTTCCTTTTCTGTTGCCATCCCCCATTGTGTGTGTGTTCAAGATTATTGGCCTCAGCTTTGCCTATGTACTGCTTTTTAATCCAGCAATTGCATTAAGAGGAGTGACCAAAATATCCCATACACAATAGTACGCTGCCCCTTTCATTACAGATTCTTTTGCTAAGTTTTAAACTTGATCAAGGCATTTCCCCCTCCTCCTCTCCCAGAAAAGGCAAAGCATTTGCATGGGTTAGTTTCTCACCCTGGTCCAGGTGGGCTGCTTATATCTGTAGAGCTGAATGCAGGTCAGAACTGGGAAGAGCACTGTTTCTGTATGTTTCTTTTAACTCTTTAGTTCAGAGCCTTTTTTTTCATTTGTGACCTTTTTTTGTGTTCTTAAAAAAAGTAGCCTAAAATGGACTGTAATGGGGCGTGGAGAGGAGAGCTACATCTTTCTGTTGTGAAGGATGGTTAACACTGAAGGAACTAAACCACTCCTGTAGGTTTTCCTGGCTCTCTTTTTTTTTTTCAGTCAATGACTGAATGATTGAAAGGTGCAGTAATTTCAACCCAGGGACAGTTAACTGAGTTTCTAGCTGTGTTGAACTACTCAAGACATCCAAAGTGGACCCACTACCAGTGATAGGGGCCTACTTTATTAGAGCCCAGGCCATGTCTATTGGTTCTCTTCTTGGCATTTGAATGGGTGATATGTGCAAGGAAGTCCCCTGGAGCTTTAATCACGTTACCAAGTATTATGAGAAGTAGTGCTCAACCTATGGCCTGTGGGCTGGATCTGGCCTCCAAAGTGACTGGTTTTAACCTGTGACACAGGATCAGTTGCAAGCAGCTGTACCCAGCGTGTCCCCTTCTTTTCCCTGCCCTGTGGGTAGTGCAGCAGCTGATCTCCCTGCTCTCTGTCTCTTCCTCTCCTCAGTGCTGCTTGTTCTGTGCCCTTCCCCACCACTGCTTACCAGAATTAAGCTCTCTTCTGCCCCTGGCCAAAGGGAGTGGTAGCCTGTGATACAGCCAGGTTGGGAGCAGCTGTCAAAGGTTGAGCACCACTGCATTATGCTATTGCAGAAATCTCTTGGGCTGATGCTACATTTAGCAGGTTGTTTCTCTAGACATTGTTCACAGAGGGAACTCTGAGCTCCATTGCCAGGTATGTGTGGGCACTGCTTTGAATGCTATGCACTAGTCGGGAATGTGTATGTGGGCAATCATGTCAAGAAGAAAAGGAAGTAGCTGGAGTTCTTTGAGCTGTATTGTCCACATAAATATCTGAATTGCTCCCTTCCTTCTCCTCTCTTGGAGATGGGTACAATTCAGGCTTTCTAGTTGAGAGGAAACTCAGGAGCAAGAAATGCATATACTGCCTTTTGTCCCCACAGTGAGGGATCTGAAGGGGTGGTAAAACTAGAGCACACTCTTTGGGTGCTGCTATGACAAAAGTCTCCAAAGTCTCAGGCTGTGAGACATAACCCCAGATGAAGAAAGAGTACATGGGCAATACATCTCTAAGAACTCCAGTTATTGAAGTAACAGTATATTTGTCCAGGGCTTCATCTGATATCCCTGAAAATGGAGTTTCCACCAGTGTCCTGGGAAGCTGTTACAGTCTAATAAATCTTACTACTAGGGCCCCTTTCTCTTAAACTTTATATTCTTTAATATCTGTTACTGGCAATTATTCTACAAGGCTCAAAGGGAATGACGGAGGAAAAAAGGGGGGTGACTAGAGTGTTTGTAGATTTCCATGACTATTTTCCTAGAGAGTTGTTGATTATTAAAGCCATTGAAACCAAGCAAGCCAAGAGGAGGGTTCATTCAGCCTGCTGGAATGGAGAACCTGTCTGAGAAGGGAATGCAAGAGCATGGCACACCTACGATAGCAAAATGAAGGTTGAGAAAAAATGTGATTTGTTTTCTGTCATGGTATCTGAGCATGAACACTAGGGAAGGGAAGAGCTGTGTTGGTGCAAGGAGTAGGAGCAAGAAACCTAGCTATTTTTCTGAGGCAGCCTGGTCAGTTTATGAAGGGGATTGCATGCTGTGGCTGCCTGTAAGAGGATGGAGCTGAATGCAGTAACAAAGGAGGCCCTTTCTAGTCTTGTGTTCTTCAGGTAGGTAGATTCTTGTAGGTGAAGATCTTCAAGTACATTCAGTAACTTTTTAACTGTATGTTACTTCCTATTGCTGGGAATTTCAGCTGTCACAACCTGTAGTAGCCATTCCTGAATGAGTTATGAGAGAAGATTATGAATTTTTAAGAAAAGTGTGTGTGTGTGTGTGTGTGTGTGTGTGTGTGTGTACCTGTAGCTGTAGCTTTGTTCAGATAACTCCTGACATTTTTTTTTAAGAATAGAAGTCTAAAGAAGTGGTGGTGACTTATGAGGATGGACTAAAATGTATGTAACTATGAATAATAGAATGAAATAAAGCAAAGAAAGAAGAATCACAACAGGGAAAATTGATAGGGATTGTAGTATATATTTTTAATGGAAGGTAGTGTTAAATCTTTTCCCTAATAATTTTTTGTGATCTATAATTTTCTTAATAGTCTTCCAAGAGAACAGCCAGTATTTTAGGCACTATGTGTTGGCTTGGAAAGTTTTGGTACTATAACCTTGATAGAATGGTCTTGTTAATTTTTACCTTGTATTGAATTCTTGATAATGATGTGTGCTTGTCTATCGATCTAGCTTTGGAATATTAAAACCACATTAGGAACTCTGATTTTTCCTACAACTTTCAAGGCTGCACATTGTTACACCATGATGCATTTAATGCATCAATGTAAACTGTGTTTCACTGAAGCAGGTGTGTATGAAGGGGCTCATTGGTTGTCATGTCTTACAAGGCTGCTGAAAGACGTTCTTAGAACCATATTCCAAATTAAAATAGAGCCATCCATGCTGGGTATTTTCTGCAGTGAATACATTCAAAATGTTCTCTGTTCTAACTGCTTTTCAGCACAAGGCACCCTCCCTAATAGAAGCTGCTGAATAAAACTATTCAACTGTGTGAAACTAGATATAATGGAGGTCACAATCCCAATTTTTTTAGTTCTGATTTAGTTGATTGTATTCCATAATTGTGTGTGTTATATGGGTGTATTGGAGCATTTAATAAGTTGCAGGAGAGAACTGTCCCTACATCAGGCCACAAAGCAAATACTGTTTTTATTGGGTGCTTATAATTCTGCTTATGTAATGCTTAATCTATTTTAAATAGCTGTTTGTTGTCCACAGTAGTCAAAAATCAAAAAGGGGAAGCATGGATCGTTAATAAATAGCAGGGGAAATGCTATTATATGGAAGTTGTGTTGACCCTACTGCATGGTATAATTGATTTTAGTCCTTTTTAGATTTGTCTGTAGGGGCATGCAGCCAAAAGCCCATTTAGATCAGGGTTGGAAATTCACCTCCATATTCCTAAGTTTAAGGGTAGAGTATGTGCCAGTGTAATAGGAGAGGGGGTTAAATTTCACTACACTGGCAGTGTTCTTGTTGCCCCTGCTTTTACCTGTGGCATTTTATAGGGTGTCCTGGGTATTTTGGATTTTGCTCCCAGTCATTGTGAGTGAGGTTATGAAGTGGTGATCTTAGAAATTCCTTCCAACAATTGCCTGTGCATGCAGGGGCCTGCATTTGGTGGTCCAGGATGCCCCTTCTAGTATATTGTGTTCTTATGTATCCCTTTGCTGTCTGTTTCATTCCATGGCGGTAAGAGCTTGATTGCTTCAGGGGGAAGGTGATGGGAGAAGAATGAGTGGCTCAGCTGAAAGTGCTTTGTCTAATTAAAGAACATCATTGACTGGACCTGTTAACTTATTCAGGCATCCTCAGCAGGAGAAATGATGGTCTTGTGACAGTTTGAAGTATATGGATATAAAATGCAGGGTGGAGGCAGAACCTTCAGCAGCCCAATAGAGATATATGAAGGTCCTGCAGATACAGTAACTAGTGAAAGGCCCCAGCTTGCATGTCAGCTATTGAATTTCCTTAAACATCTGAAGCTTGGCAGTGGTTGCATGTGTTGCCAAACTAACAGATGTTGGAGACTAGAGGTCCTGTTATCCAAAAGCCTGGTATGGTTCAAGTGGTGATTGCATGAGCTTTTCTTCACGGAGTGCTGAAAGGGCATCTTTAAAAGTCCATTATCCAATTAATCATTGGTGGGATTTATGATGTTGATCTCTAGGTTCAGGACTGAGGCATACCAAAGTGACTTAGATGTGGCAGCATAATGGCTAAGTATTGCCTGAAGACTATTTAGTAGTTTATTTTCAGAGTGGATTTGTTTTAAATCAATTTAAATTACTGGTCAAGAAACCTCAATTTAATCATTCATTTTCTACAAAAAACAAGTGCATTCTTGTTGTTTGATACAACCTTCATTAAAATATTGCCTCTTCCTGTTTGAGAATATCTTTTATTAGACCAACTACATAGTTGCAAAAAAGTGTGTGTATTTTTTTTCAAGCATTTGGTCTCAAGCACCCCTCTTCAGGCAAAGGAATCAAAGATTGGGGGGAAAAAAAGTCAAAGATATCAGTCTGAGAACTGAAACTAAACATCACAGAAATGCTTAATGGGATCTTCTAGGCTGAGCACTGAGTCCCATTGGGTAAAGTGGTTTTCTTTAATCCTTACTAATCTATAGAGGAGCCTCTGGGAACCCCATAAAATTGGGCCTTAATATAGTCCATGGCCTGTTGTGACCTATTCATAAAACTTTTCTAAAAAGGTTATGTGAATATATTGTCTCAAATAGAATATCATTTGAAGTTATAATCCTTGTTACACAGTGATGTCTTTGAGCTCTAACATATCTTAAATTAAAACTATATAGGTTTATTTTTAAAGCATTTTAACAAAAAATAAAAAAATTAAAAGAAATCTGATTTAGAATAAAAAATACAATGTTTTGATTTAAAAATATATTGATTTTTATCCTCCCTGCTTATTTAAGTCTGCTCTGAGGGTTGGCCCAGCTACAATCATGAGCAGTTCTTTTAGTTTCAAACAAGATTAAGCTTCACTGGTGAAAATAGCAGCTTTGCCTGCCCCCCAGGAAGGGTACATACCAATGCAGCTATGCTGGTAGCTGGATGTTAATGGCTATAAGAGGAACAAGATCACTAGCAGGATCTTATGTCTACCTGAGGCGGTCATTTTCATTAGATCTGTTTTCCTCCAGCACTGGCCTGTTTCTTCCTGCTGAATGCTACTCAGGAAAGTAGTTAGTGGCATTTGCCCTTCGGTTTTGGATGTAGTTTGGAGAGGTGGTGCCCAGACTGACTTGCATGGCTTGCTGTACCTCAGCACTGGCCTGTGGGTGTTTTGATCTGAGACAGCCAGGCATCCTAGATTGTGACTAGGGATAAATGTCATGTGGTAGGTGTTTGCAGATAAAGTATATTGATTAGGGATATTTCTCCCTCCACGTGATGGTGGTGGTGGTAGTAGGCATCTCTCTCTCATGCAAGACAATAGAATTATGTCCAGTGTGACGTCCGCTCACTAAATGTAACCCTCGCTTGAAAGATAGCGAAGCTGGAGTGACCTCTCCAGGCTGCAAAAGCCGAAACAGTGTGTATGGAGACACTGAACTGCCCACACACTGGTGTGTCCCCCTTCAGCTTTAATTGTTTAATGCAAAGGAAAGGCAGGTGCCACATAGCTAAGTCACAGAGGAATTTTGTGAGTTGAAAGTAAACAGGTGAGGTGGGGATTTCTGGACTTTTTTTTTTTCTGAATGAGAATTCTGTTTCAGTTTATTTTATTATTTTGCAGAGAAAGCAGATTGCATCAGGAAACTTGACAGGAGTAGTTTTGGATACAAAAGTGCTGTATTGCCATACCTGTTTCAGGGCATAACATAGTAATGCAGAGTCCCACAGACTGGATCCAGACTGCTGTAGGCCAGCAGACAAACTCTAGCTCCATAAACCAGAATTTGCAAACCCCAGCTATACTGTCAGATCATTGCAGGTTAACCACAAGGAAGCGCCCCTATCTCGGGTGACATGGTCTTCGAGTGGATTACTGGGGATGTTGCAGGTCCATTTAGGGCAGAGGTGGGCAAATTTTTGGACTGGAAGGCCACGTTAGGAGTTTTGGTAAGCTGTTGCAGGAAGGAAGGAAGGGGAAGGGGGGAGGTGCAGTTGATCCTATCCAGCCCCAGGCCCATTTGTCCTACACCCACTGCCAAAGGCCCAAGATGGAGTGGGCAGGTAGCATCTCCATGGAGACTGGCCTGGGACTTGTGGGCAGGGCATGCTTGGCCAGGTGGATGGGATGGGATGGGATGGGATGGGATGGGATGGGATGGGATGGGATGGGATGGGATGGAATGGGGCCAAAGGGCAGGCAGGGAGTGGGGAGCAGCTTCTGGGAGTGGGATGGGCAGGAGGGGCCTAGAGTGAAGGGTGATGAGGGTGGGTGGTGTTAAGGGACGTGCTGCAGGCTGATTAAAATCCCATGCTGGCTGGATCCAGTCTATGGGCCATATTTGATGCCCCTTGGGTATAGGGAGTGCTGGCAGCATAGTCTGGAAGAAGGGGATAGCTGCAAGTTGTGCCATTCAGCACTGGTAAAATTGTGAAGTGGTGCTTGTGTAATATTGGCAGCATTACTGGTAAGAATAAATATTTTCCTGGGTATAAAAGCTTGTTAAGGTGGCATTTCAGAGCTGGAAGAAGATTTGTCTTTTGTTCCCTGTAGAAACGGGGTGGTATGTGTTTGTATATGCATGCTCACCTCATCTTTCCTTGGTCCAAACTTGTCCCCAGCTCTGCTTTGAAATACCCATAACTGCAAATTACAATGACAAGCAAGTAGGCCTGGCTACTTGCAGATGTCACTGCTTCTCCTTCACGCCAGTGAATCCCAGTGACATTTTCCAGGTCCAAAACCCTTTTAGAGGACATCATACCTGTTGTACAGAATCTTTTGAGTGGGGGCGCTGCATCTTATTTTCCTTGGAAGCTAAACCAAACTTTTTAATGCCTGGGAGCAGCATACAGACAACACAATAAAAGGGAGGAAGTCATTACCACTTATCACCTGATGGGCTACAGTTGGTGAAATGCATCCTGTGTATGACTTTGCTTTACCTTTTCCATAACCTTTTTCTTGCTACTGGGACAGAAACCATATGACTCTTGAACCATGTGCTTTGAGGTGAGTCAGAAAGGTCTGCCTGGTAATACTTTTCTCTCATCTGAGTTTGAAGGTCCTGGAGTTCAAATATTAAATCAAGATAAGGTGGGCCTTTTTCCAGCACTGACGCTGCTGCTTGAGCAATGTGACGTCATCTTGAAGAAGGCACAATACAGATGAAATGTTGAAACTGATTCTCCTGTCACTTCTTGGCACTTTGGGTCCAAATTATAGATACGACTCAAGTATTCTAGCCTCAGGTTCATAGATGCTAGGGTTGGATGGGACCTCAATAGATCATCGAGTCCGACCCCCTGCACAGGCAGGAGAGAGTGCTGGGTCTAGATGACCCCAGCTAGATGTTTATCCAACCTCCTCTTGAAGACCCCCAGGGTAGGGGAGAGCACCACCTCCCTTGGGAGCCCGTTCCAGACCTTGGCCACTCTAATTGTGAAGAAGTTCTTCCTA
>JAGPOW010003648.1:116955695-116990538 GCA_030014935.1 Caiman crocodilus | reverse complement strand
TCACCAATTCCCTTCTGTGCCCCCGTGATGAACTTATAGGCAGCCACAAGGTCACCTCTCAACCTTCTCTTGCGGAGGCTGAAGAGGTCCAGGTGCCCCGGTCTCTCCTCATAGGGCTTGGCCTGCAAGCCCTTAACCATACGAGTGGCCCTCCTCTGGACCCTCTCCAGGTTATCCACATCCCTCTTGAAGTGCAGCGCCCAAAACTGCACGCGGTATTCCAACTGCGGTCTGACCAGCACCCGATAGAGGGGAAGTATCACCTCCTTGGATCTGTTTGTCATTTTTCTGCTGATACACGATAAAGTGCTGCTAGTTTTCCTGATGACTTCGTCATGCTGCCAACTCATGTTCATCTTGGAGTCCTCTAGGACTCCAAGATCCCTTTCCACTTCTTTGCTGCTGAGCAGGTCATTTCCTAGGCAGTAGGTGTGCTGGACATTTTTCCTCCCTAGGTGCAGCACTTTGCACATCTCCTTGTTGAATTGCATTCTGTTGTTTTCTGCCCATATGTCCAACCTGTCCAGGTCTCCTTGTAGTTGTTCCCTGCCCTCCGGTATATCCACTTGTCCCCACAGTTTTGTGTCATCCGCAAACTTGGACAGAGTACACTTCACTCCCTTGTCCAAGTCTCTGATGAAGACATTGAAGAGTATTGGTCCAAGGACCGAGCCCTGTGAGACCTCACTGCCCACACCCTTCCAGGTTGATACCGACCCATCCACCACGACTCTCTGGGTCTCTAGCCAATTCGCCAACCCTCTAGCCAATTCGCCACCCACCAAACCATGTAGTCATCCAAGTCACAGCCTCTTAACTTGTTCACCAGTTAAGAGGCTGTGATTTTTTGCTACGTGCATACCTCATACCAGTGAGGTATGCTACATGCATACCTCATACCAGTGAGGTATGCATGTAGCAAAAACAGTTGAAAAAGCTTTGGATTTCTTCAGTACGGTACCAAAACCTGAATCTGTTGGAATACAGGCTGACTGCTTTATTTGTCCACATAGTTCCCCTTCTTATAACCATCACACACAAAGTGCTTACAATAGTTGTGATAGGAGCAACGCATTTCTGATCTTGTTTCTTACACTGCCCGTAGAGTAGGTGCCATTTGCTCTTTCTTTCTCTAACCTCCTGTCCCTTTTCTTGCTGCTTTTCCAGCAAGGGGCTTTTTGAGTGTGCCGACTTCATGACTTGTCTGGAAGAGTGAACTACAAAGTGGGCGTGTTTGTTCTCCTATAGGCATATTTGCTACAATCAGCCCAAGGAGTAGCTCTTGCCAAGCTGTCCCTTCCATGGTACTAGCTGCTTGGGGAAATTCTTGTGGATAGATTAGGGGCAGAGTTGCAATTTCACTGCAGTTTTTTTGGACTGAAAGATGTAATATTAGGCATGTTTACTTCAGAGGCGTGGAGCCTACTATTCAGTTTCCTTCTGAATAGTGTTTTAGTCATTTTGATGCTGGGAACTGTTACAGTATCGGTTTTCTTGTTTGTACGTATAGTAAATACTTAAGTTCCCGGCTATGACTGTGGCTCCACAGCAGACAGGGAGAGGCGGCAGCTGTGGCAGGAGTCCGGCCGGGTTGGACAACGGACCCAAAGCCTTTTTCTTCAAAGGTACCATGCCCGCTGCCCCCCTCCCCCAGCCTAGAGGCTTGGGCTCAACTTTGGCAGGCTCCCCGCACTGGGGACGT
The DNA here is from genome assembly GCA_030014935.1 of Caiman crocodilus. Lineage (NCBI taxonomy): Eukaryota > Metazoa > Chordata > Crocodylia > Alligatoridae > Caiman > Caiman crocodilus. The sequence goes on along the minus strand of JAGPOW010003648.1, from coordinate 116,988,836 downwards.
GCTCTGTCTGCTTCCCTCCAGCTGCCAGGCTCTGTCCCCCACCCCTCCAGCCTGCCTTGCACTGACACCCCTTTATTTTCAGCTCAGTGTGCCCCTGCCCCCACCACCAAGCGCAGCACATGCCCAGAAGGGACATCCTGTTGGTTTGGCCTGACTCACCCAGCATCTGTATAGCTTGTGTGCTTTAGTGGGGCTTCTTTGGCATTTTTATCTAAGAGCTGATTGAATCAATTATGAGATAAAAAAGCACCAAAAAGCTCTGCTGAAGCGCCCAGTCTATACAGACACTGCAGAACCGGGTCCAACTAGCATGTTGCCCCTTCTGGTAAAGCGCCATTTCCCCTCTCCTCCCATGTCTGTCAGTGGCTGACAGGAAGGCTTTATTGGAAAGTGAACAAGGGGTGGTGATGAATGTTGCTGCTGCCCATGTGCTTCTCTGAGGTGGCCAGGTGCGATGCAAATCCTGGCCTTGCTAAGACTGGTTCTTGCAAAATTTTCCTCTTCCTGGCATAGGTGGGGCTGCAGTGGGCAGAGAAGTGAGGCATGACTTCCAAGAGGGGCACCAGCAGGGCTGGGGAGTGGTGGGGAGCAGGAAGCTGTGGCTCGGGAGGGAGGGGGAGGGGGAAGGTGCTGCAGGTCAGGAGTGAGGGGCGCCAGCAGGGCTAAGGAAGTTGGGGGCTGCAGGTTGGAGTATGGGCATGGGTGGGGATGGGGTGCTGTGGGTCAGGAGCGAGGGGCCTGGGGGGCTGTGGGTAGGGAGTGAGGGGCAACAACCTGGGCAGGGCAGGATACTGGCGTACCAGGACTGCTCAGTGCTAAAAAGCAGTGCGGTGGTGGGGAAAGCCACAACTGGACTTGCGTCCTGGTGCGTGCAAGGGACAGGGGGAGAGCTGATTTTTCTATGATTAAAAAAACAAACCAAAATCAAATGCCAAAATATACTGGTATTTAGGGTTTGTTATATTACAGTGATTGAGGCACTAGTAGGCTTCCAAATTGCTTAAAATAGCAAATATATCAATAAAACATTGTGTTCAACTGATAGCTAGAGAGAGAGAGATAGTGGTGTTTCATTTCAGTTGTCGAAAAATGCACATCTTGTGTGGGGGTGGTTAACTGGAGAATTTTGGTTTTTTTAACAAAGGAAACCAGGATCCCTGCTATGAGGAGAAACTGGAGAAACCAGGTTTATTTAGTCTGGAGAAGAGAAGACTGAGGGGAGTTTTAAAGCAGCCTTCAACTATCTGAAGAGGGGTTCCAGAGAGGAGCTAGACTAGGGGTGGGCAAAATATGGGCCTGCAGGCTGGATATGGTTTGCCAATTGATTGCATATGGCCCACAGCTGCCCCCATGGCAGTCCACATGGAGCTGAGCCCTGCCTGGGGCAGCTGAGACAACACTTCAGCCCATATCCACTGAAGGCAGCACCCTAGCCCTGGTGAGCATGTATGACTTCCTGGCAGGGCTGCTCCTGCTTCAGGTACTGCTTGACTTCCCTTGCCTCCAACAACTCCTCCTCCTCCTCCTGCCTCTGCTGTGTCACTGCAAGCAGGAGAGAAGCTGCATCCTGGCACTATGTGCACTATGTGCAATATAAATCGAGACAATTTTTTAAAAATAATTTAAATATGTTATAGTAGATGATTGATTTTTAGTATACAATTTATTTTTTAAATCTATAGTTTGCTAAAATGATACCTCCTGAAATATTGTGTGTGTGGCCCTTGACAGTTCACCAAAACTCATTATCATAGAAGTAAGGTCGGAAGGGACCTTGTAGACCTTCAAGTCCAACCCCCTGCCTAGGCAGGAGGAAAACTGGGCTCAAATGACTCCAGCCAGGTAGGCATCAATCCTCTTCTTAAAGACCCCCAGAGTAGGAGCCAGCACCACTTCCCTTGGAATTTGGTTCCAGTTCTTACCCGCCCTGACTGTGAAGTAGTTCTTACAGATGTCTAATCTAAACCTACTGTCCAACAACTTGTGGCCATTAGTCCCTGTTATCCTGCGGGTCGCTAGGGGAAACAAGGTCTCCCCCAAACCCTTCTTGTCCCCCATAGTGAGTTCATAGACGATCACCAGGTCCCCCCTCAGCCTTCTCTTGTGAATGGGTTCAGGTCCCGTAGCCTCTCGTTGTAGGGTCTGCCCTGCAGTCCCCAGATCATGTGGGTGGCCCTCCTCTGGACCCTCTCAATGTTTTCCACATCCCTCCTGAAGTGGGGCACCCAGCACTGGACACAGTACTCCAGCTGTGGCCTGACCAGTGTCGCGTAGAGGGGGAGGATCACCTCCTTGGCCCTACTTGAGATACACCTGTGGATGCACAATAGGGTCCAGTTAGCCCTGCTGACTGTGACCTCACATTGTCGGCCCATGTTCATCTTGGAGTCACTGATGACTCCAAGATCCCTTTCTGCCTCCGTGCTCTCAAGAGGGAGTTTTCCATCTTAAAAGTGTGCTTCTGGTTACTACTGCCCGAGTGCAGCACCCTGCACTTGTCTGTATTGAAACGCATCCTGTTTTTGTTAGCCCACCCCTGCAACCTGTCCAGGTCTTTCTGCAGTCTTTCCCTCCCTACTAGCATGCCCACCTCACTCCAAATTTTGGTATCATCAACAAATTTGAACAGGTTGCTTTTCACCCTGTTGTCCAAATCGTTGATAAAGAAATTGAACAGTGCGGGCCCCAGACTGAGCCCTGGGGCTACTCACTTCCAGCCAGGTCGAATATGACCCATCCACCACCGCCTTCTGAGTACGACCCTTCAGCCAGTATGCAATCCATCTGACTGTGTAGGCATCAATGCCAGTCACCTAGTTTTTAATGAGAATGGTGTGGTCGACGGTGTCAAAGGCCTTGCTGAAGTCCAGAAACTACACTTGATCTGGGCCAAGAGGCCGAGAAGCGAAACTACATCCACGTTGACACCTGCATTCAGTGCTTTTGTGACCTGATTGTAAAAGGCAGCCAGGTTGGTCTGACATGTCCTGCCCCTAATGAAACCATACTGGTTGCCCCTCAGCATCATCCCTGATGCCAGCCCATCACAGATATGCTCCTGGATGATCTTCTCAAAGAGTTTCCCCAGGATTGAGGTAAGACTGCGCCTATAGTTGCCTGGGTCCTCCCTCCTACCTTTTTTAAAGATGGGGACCACATTGGCCATCTTCCAATCATGTGGCACCTTGCCCAAGCACCATGAGCACTTATAAAGCTGTGCCAAGGGCCCTGCAATAACCCCTGCTAGCTCCCTCAACACCCTTCAGTGGAGAGCATCTGTACCTGCTGATTTGAACATGTCCAGCCCCTCCAGAAGCACTCTTACCTGGTCCTCCTCAACCTTAGGTCTGGAGGCATTCCCCTCGAGTCCATCTTGAACCACGGTGAGGAATCCTGGTCCCTGTACTTGTATTTGTTAAAGAGGTCTGTCTTTTCCTCTGGCACAACCACCAGATTGCCCAGTGTCTCTTGCAGGGGCCTCATGTTTCCCAGTGCCTTCTTCATCCTCCCTATATATTTGAAAAAAGGACTTTTTATTATCTTTGATCTTGGATGCTAGTCCTAGCTCTGTCTGCCTTAGCTTTCCTAACAGCCTCGCTACAGGCCCGAGCAGTGGAGGCATATATTCCTCTTTGGAGATAGCGCTCCCTGCCCCCCACTGGGTGTACGCCGCCTTTTTGGCAACCAGGCATTCCCAGACATCCTTGGTGAGCCAGGGGGGCTTTTGGGTGCTCTTACCACCCTTGCTTCTTGTTGGGATCGTCACCCTTTGTGCCCTGAGTATCGTCTCCTTAAGGAACAACCACTCATCTCGGACCCTGAGTTTCCCTGCCCTGGAGAACCCCAGCGCCTCTCCCACTAATCTCCAACTCATTTAATGGCCTACCAACTGAAATAATTGCCCATCCTTGAGCTCAGTTGTTCTCAGTGATGGCAGATGATAGAACAAAGAGCCATGATCTCGGATTGCAGCAAGGGAAGTTTAGGTTGGATATTAGGAAAAACTAGGAGGGTAGTAATCGCTTCTCGGCCTCTTGAAGGCTCAGATCAAGTACTGGAACAGGCTACCCAGAGAGGTTGTGGAATCTTCATCTTTAGAGGTTTTTAAGACGTGGGTAGACAGAAGCCTTGGCTGGGATGATCTAATTGAGCCTGGCCCTGCTTTGATCAGAGGGTTGAATCAGATGCCCTCCTGGGGCACGTCTAGACAAGCACAGCCATGTGGTATGTGGCGCCGCAAACATGTTTGTAGCACCACATAGTGCATAGTCTGGTGTTCTCTATGCTACAAGGGCAAGATATGTGAGCATGTGCTGCTCCGTTTTCTTTTCTGTGAGGTTTTTTTGACCCTGGGCTATCCAGCAGTCAAAAACAAAACATGGGCAGGGGGGACCAAAGCAGCTCACACTTGGCAGCATGCGCTGCTGAAAAACGGAGCTGGGCTGCCTGGAGCTGTGCTGCAGCTGCTGGCCAGACTCCACCTGATAGGATAACCATGCCTGCAGCCCCAGGACCCCACACAAGGCTACTGGGACCAACACAATGCTGGTCCTAGCCTCCTCTACTGCCCCTGGGGTAGCTAGCTGTGCTCCAAAGCGCATTTGATACAGGCATTCCCCGGGATCAAGGAACTGTGGTGCAAGGTGCGCTGCTGCTAGTTGTCCCTGGGGAATCAAGTGTCCACGCATGTCTGGATGTGCCCTTGGGGTCCCTTTCAAACTCAGTTTTCTATAATTCTATGATAAAGGGGGATGATAGATCTAGGGCAGCATCCACTCCTCCATACTCTTGCCTAGGTATATCTGCTGAAGGTCTTGGTGTGAACCTCTCATGGACCTCTTGCATGTACACCATGATCCATAGGATTGACAATTGCCATACATAAAGGAAGCAGAAGTGCTGGGATGGTGTCAGTGTAGCTTACCTAATTTAAATTATTCTGATTAAGTATTTTTAATGCACTCCTGTCCTGAGGGAAGAGGGGGGATGAGGGATGGGAAAATAATAATATTTGACCTTTGTTCCATATAAAAATGACCCAGGAGAGCTGCATATAAGTATCTCATCCCTATACTATCTGTCTGTTGGGTGATATTGGCATAGTGAGGGTGATTAAACTAGCTGGGTGACTTGCTCTTTCTGTATGCTGAGGGACCGGTGAGTTTGAAGGGAGCTGTATCTTCAGTGTGTCAAGCTGCAGCATTTCAGTTTCCTTAGCTGTTCATGCAGGCAGCATTTAAATAATGCAGGAGCGGCACAGATGCCAGAGTGCTCACTCTCAGAGGCTGGTTTCATCTCTGGTTTCTGACACAGAGAGAATGACAAAATGAGCTGTTAAAATGCTTTGGCTTTTGTCTCCTCCTCTTTCCTACACTCCCATTACAGAGAGGTTTGTAGCGGATCTAAATCATTATTTATATGAAACATTTCCAGTTGATGCAAGATTCTGCCTGTGTTGTCAGTTTTTGAGCATCATGGACTAGTACATTAACAAGGCGATCCTTTCTTTGTTTAGCTGGCTAGTGTAGGTGTATTAGAGCCAGTCTGGCATGTCACTTCCAAGGGATTATCTGCCCAGTGGCAGACATGAAGCCTTTAATACTTGAAGCAATTACAAGTGCATAGTCCATAGCTCAGATGCAGTAGAGCCATGTGGCCAAGGGCACAGTCCTTAACCAAAACAAAGGATAAAAGTTGCACTATGGTTAAAGAAGAAATGCTCAGAGTGCTAGTGGCAATATAGGAAAGCTTAAATGCTCATCTCTCTGCCCTTGTTTAAGGAACCCATAGCTCTAGTATCTTTGGTGTAGTTGGTTCATTACAGCTCCAAAAAAAAAAAAAAAAAAAAAGTGCATCCTGACCCTTCTACCTCCTCTTCTGTTGTGTCCCCTGCTTTGGACCATATTGCATCTCTGAGAGAAAAATACAAATACATGCATTTACCTGAGCTGCCTTTCTAGTGGTTCCCAACCCAGAGATCATAAATGGCCCTTTGGAACTGAGTCAGGCAGGTGTGGATAGTTTATTTAGGATTGAAGAATAATTTAAATCCTTCCAGGTGATGGAAAGTCAGGTCTAGGCGTTAATTGCTGGAAACCACTCAGCCCTGAGGTTATAGCCTTCATTTGGCAAACCTTTTCAGCTAGCTGATTCCCTCATGGCATGTACCTCTGGGTACAGGAAATTCTCTGACTTCTTAGGGAATGAATGAGAAACAAATCCGCTTGACAGGCCTGGCTGCTGCTTAGTTTATGCCATTTTTCCGACAGAGGAAACTAGAAAACTCTCAGATTATTCTTTGTTCCAGTTGCAGAGAAGGAATAGAGAAAAGTATTACACCTGTGTAGTGAGTGGTTGAGAATCGCGCTATGGTACCAGCAAGGAGAGTTAGGTCAGAACAGTCAAGTCAGCTTTACCTGGTGAAAAAAATTAGTAGCATTTTTTTGAGATGTCAGTTGCTTGTGGCTGTGTTAGGAGAGAAAATTTGCCTGCATAAAAAAGATATAAATGAAAAGGTTTCATACCTCAAGGGTGCCTTCATATTTATATGGCAAGCCACCAAAGCTCTACATGTAGAAACTTGTTCCGATTGTGAGTGTTACTCGGCTAACTGGCAAGCGAGAGGTGGTATACAGGGGGTGTCATAGAGGGTTGTGTGTCAGATAGAGTGTATATTTTATACAGCTTACCATGCTGCAGTTCCTGGGGAGCAAGGGGGCGGGGGTATTATGTAATTCACACTGCTACAGTTGTGCTGTGCTACTTGTGTGAACTGAGATTTGAACAGTGGAGTGAGGTCTCCTCCCTCACTGCAGAAACATGGGGATAAAAGGTAGATGGAGATCACTTTGACAGCTGAAAAAGGCTGCCAGAGCAAGAGGAAGTTGCTGGGATGGAAGGAAAAAAGAGGCTGGGAAAGGAAGCAACTGGCTAGTACTGTCAGAGAAAGGGTGGGGAAGGGGAGCAATAGTAGTGACATTAGAAGTAGTCCCCCATACAAGAGAACAGAAAGTAAAATTTGGAGTTAAACCACAGTAAGGCATGAATGAAATGAAATATTTTTAAACTGGAGCATATCATAAAGTTCTTGTACTCTGTGGGCAGTGAATTCAACAGGCTAATTACACATTGATTCTGCAGGTTAGTTGTATATTGCGTTAAAAATCTGTTAGTTTTACATCTCCTGCCTTTAAATTTGTATTTAACCTCTGCTTTTTCTTGTACAGTGCAAAGGTAAATAAGAATGCCAGCTTTCCTTTTTTGTAATTCAGTTGTTGCTTTGTATACCTTTGCCACCTTTTATTTAAGGCTCTTTGATGCTGGAACTCTAAGTTCCCTGAATAAAAATAATCAATCCTGATGATAGAGTACTTTGCTGCCAGCATGACCTTTTCATTCTCCAAGATGCAAGTATTCCATATAGCGATATACATCTAGTCATCTATAAATGAGTACTGCAATAGTCAAAAGACATACTGGTACTGAGGATTTCAATTTGCACTTATGAAAAATGAAGTCCTCCTCTTGCAGTAGAAGTGTGAGATCCTCATATCTAGGACAGGTAACTTGAATGTGACACTGAATTTTATAATTATACTAGACAATTTTCGGTCAGTAATGACGGGGTGGGTGGGCAGGGAACATGGCTTAAAAGTTCCTTCCCCTGCTCCCCCACAAATGACCCCTTCTTGCTTTCATCCCGCCTGCAGCCCCTCTCTACCCCACAGTTTAGTATCTGAGATGGTGATGGTGAGGATGTTGCAGGATATGCAGGGTTTCTGAGGCTGTTGCTCTTTACCTCATGTTGTGTAACCACTCAGAGCTGAAATAAATGCTTCAGTAGGGAATGAACTGAGAGGTAGTTGACACCTTTTCTGTGCTGGCACTGCCACCAGTGGAGCATAAGAGCATAACCAGTAGCAGAGAGAATATTTTATGGGTGGTGGGTGAAAGGCTAAGGCAGATGAATCCCTTTGCACCATCTTGTAACAAGTCAAGAGGTTCTGGCTCTCAGAACACCATCAAAGTCCATGTCTTTGTTCTCGGGCATTGGCAGACAAAAATAATCTTCTGAATCTCTGGCGGGTTTTTTTGAATATGCAACTAATTCTCTACATATATTTTGCACGTATGTATGAAGTATACATGTAGCAGATGTCAAAGACTTCCCCATCTTTCCCTTGCTTACTGGAGGTCTCTGCTGTTTGCTCAGAAAGAAGAGAGATTGTGTAAATAATTCAGAGAACCAAGCAAGTAACCCACCAGCCTGTGCACTCTAATTGGGTAATTAAGTTGCAGAGGTTTAAAGCAAGGAATATTGTGATGAAATGACTCCTGATAAGTGCAATGTGGAGCTTTTGCTTTCAGATTGGGAAATGTTAATTAAGAAGTATAGCCAAAGCACCCACTAGTGAGGACAGTTGTGAAGTCCTGGGAGTTTTGCATTACACTTCCAACCAGATGAGCCCTTCTTGCTGGGACAATCTGTTGCCTTTTGCTTTGTTTCTATTTAGCAAACACAGAAAAGGTTTTCTGCTTTTCTTCTGGTGTATTGTTAGTTTTTGACTAACAGAAATAGTTATTCCAGGTTGGTGTTGTAGGCTTGTGCCTCGCATTCTACATATTAGAATAGCAATGGTGGAGGATGTGTCGAAATACTGTATGCCTCTTTTGCGTGCACTTCACTATAAATGAGCATGCTCCACTTTTCCAAGTGAACTTAGGCTCTGTGCACTTGAAGAGTTTCCTGTGGCATTTATGTTCTCTTTGCAGAAATATCTTTGCAAATGCCAGGAGGAAGCAAAAATTGAGACCTGTTTTTGTGCTGTTATAAATTTTCATCCCTCTTCTGCTTCAACTAGACACTTGGAGTTAGGTTGAGAGGCTGTTCAAAATAACGTTTTAAATGAACTAAAATCACATTTGAAACCTTGATTTTAACTTGCCAAATTGTATTCTATATAGATTTTTGTACTGAATTTTAAAAGGAAAATACAGCCCCCTTAATCTCCAATGTATTTCAAAGCAGCAGAATTCTATAACTGTTACTTTGGCAAGAGTTGTTTTTCTCAATATGTTGTGTTTATTTTAACCTTCGTGTCAATATATAATTGCATGGGTAAAGCCTTGGAACATAGTTAGCAAGTCTTGTCAAATTAAGTGGGCTGTGAGATTGTGAGTGAAGATATTCCTTCAAAACCCCTCTTCTGGAGCTAGGAATGGACAAAGTGGTCATTGACCTCTTTTGTCATCTTCGTGCTGGGAAAATGCTGTTTGAAAACATGTCTAATCTGTTTGACTTTGACTTGATACGATGATAAACATAATACCTAGTGTATAAATCATTTTTAGTGTTGTACTAATTAAAATTTGCTCACATACTATGTTTTCCCACTGTGGACGTGCTCTTTATTTAAAAAACAAACAAACAAAAAGACGGGGGAAAAAAACCCCAAACTGCACATTCTTATTATATATAGATGCACCAAAAGCTGCCAGCTGCTTTGAATGCTATGCTTTTGATTTCATGCATCCAACTTATTTGACATTATTTTTCTGTGCTGTCTTTCAGAAAGATGAGGTGTACCTCAACTTGGTGCTGGACTATGTTCCTGAAACAGTATACAGAGTTGCCAGACATTATAGTCGGGCCAAACAGACACTCCCTATGATCTATGTCAAGGTAAGCAAAATGGTCCAGAAATGTGGTGATTAGATGGGGAAGGTCATCATAGACACTATGTTGCTTCTAGATACCTCTTTCCCAAAGCAAAGAAGAAAGGCAAGGGGCTTGCTGCAGGTTTGTCATGTGTTCCTTGAAGCTTGTGCAGCTTCAACCAAGAGAAAATTAAAGTGGATGGATAAGTGCTTTTAAATTAGAAGACTTGGTAAAAACTAGAGCTGCAGAAAGAACTTTCCAACTTCCCCTCTTCCTCCCAGCCCCCATAAAAAGTCTGTCAAAAATTTCCCACAGTACTAGGAAAAACGGACAGTAGTCAGGCTAGCAACGTTCTTGTGTCTTTCTCTGGTGAAACACTATGGTACAAAAGCTTGGGACTAAAAGTGGGAAGGAAGGGGGAATACTATCCTGCCAGGAGAAAGGAAGAATGACTGGTAAGGGCCAAGTGAAAAAAAGTTGGGCATCTCTTTAGCAGAAATGAAAGATTAATTTTTTGCTCTTGTGCCCTGAACTTGTGCATTGGAGGTGTTGTCCCAGAGGAAACTTGTTGGCTTAGCCACCCTTCCAGGGAGTTGATAGGCTAATAGAGCTGCACCAGTATGACCAAGGAAATAATTTGTAACAACAGTTTCTGCACTTGTGAGAATTACCTGTTGTACCACATAGTTTACAAACTACTGTAAAACTGTCTTCTAGATGTTTTCAGTATTTCATCCCTAAGGGTTTGTACAAGCGTAATATCATATAATGAAATTTCGGTCACTGTGAAAAATCAGATTCTCCAGTGAATGTTGTTAGTTGCTCTCCTTGCACCTTGTTCAGGATGCAAGTGAAACACTAGTGCTGCCTCTTGGGTACTTCATACAGGTTTAGCTTAGTGCCCAGAACCTGACTGATAAGCATATGCTGTCTTCTGTCCTAATTACATTGAAATGGCAAGTTTGCTATATTAAAACTTTTCTAATTGTTATAATTTTTTCCCAACCGGAACTTTAAATTCTCATGCTAAACGTTGGATGTTGATTTAAAGAACAAGTAAGCTTTATTTCAAGACAATGAAACCTATAAAAAGAAATGATTATAAGAGGAAATTGTTCCGGCCTAATTGCACATGCATGAACTTCGAAGAGCTAAGTTTCAATACTAGCCTGTGCTGTAGCAAAGTCTTGTATTCTCAGGGAAATGATGGTAACTCAGCCCTAAACTTCTGTCAGATAAATCGGTGTATTTGGGCTGATTTAAGAATGCTTGAAATTCTCTCTGAAATTTACCCAGCTATTTGGATCTGATGTCATTAGACATTTTGAAGCTTAAAGGATTTATAAATCCCCTTATTGGAGAAAACCACCCCTTGTGATTTTTTTTGCCCCAGAGATTGTCAGCTGCTTATCAGCATCTGCTGTGAAACTGACAACCTCTTATCAGTTTCTGGCCTCAAAGCGCCTCAGTTTTTTTGCATTTGCAATCTCACTGTTTTTACACCCAATAGTGATGATCTCTCATGAGATTCTGCTCAAAAACATTATCAGAGTCTCCTCAAGAGTTGACAACAGCTTATCAATTTTAGCCCCTCCCCTTCCCCAGAATTGACTGTCTTGCTCCCTTGCCAGTTTCATTCTGAATTTTAGTCTCATGCCAGTTTCTGTCCTGAAATGTTGTCAGTTCCAACTACATATTTGAGGACAGTTCCTCACTTTGCCCATGGAAAAAAAAGCCCTTTCTCAGTTTTGCCTATGAACGAGAAAATGGTGTATTAGTTTCTTCCCTGGAACATAATCAGTTTTGCCCAAAATTTGCTTATCCTTTATCAGTTTCTCCAAAATGGACTTTTCCATCAGTTTCTGCCTCTGAGAAAGATGAACTCTCATAAATTCTGTCCCAAAATTTGTGGACACTGTCCTAAGTTTGTGTCCTGAGATCTCATTACTTTCACATAGGATTTTGCCCTGAAACTGATTAAGCTATATTACCTTCTGTTTTCCAAATACATGAATGGTAGTTTTTAGTCCCATCCCCCAAAATGATGAGACTTTCATTGTGTGACCTCAAAGTGTCTACTCATCATCAGTACTTTGTCCTGCGATCAAATTGGTTTCGTCCCTAAAGCTGACAAGCCCTTGCTAGATTTGCTACTCAAATTGAGAGCCCCTATCAAGTTTTGCCCTGGAATAGATGCCTCTCTTAAGATTTTGTCCCCACTTTATTAACTTCCTGTTTTCACTGCCAGAACTGATGATCCCTCCCTCCTTGTTGACTCCTAAAATACTAGTTTTTCCCTTGAAATCAATGTCACATCACCAGTTTTGCCTCCAAACATTAATTAACCCTCATTAATTCCTCCATTTACACATAGATGTTGGTTTCTCAGACACCCCAAGATGAGTCTCGCCTGCTTGGCTCTCTCCCCAGTTGACCACTCTGATTAAGTTCCGAAATGTGACCATCCCTCCTCTGATTCTGTGCTGAAATGGTTATATTTTCCTCCCAATTGATTACTTGGATAGTTTCTGCCTGAAGTTGATGATCCTTGGTCTGTTTCTGCTCTGAAGACTTATCAGCAGGGATCCTAGACTTATCTGCTTAAAAATCTCAAATTCTCTTATAAAAGTCCAAAATTCTTTGATTAAAATAGATATATATAGATATCAGTGGAACACAATGCTTAATTGGTACATTTACAATTTTAAAGCAGTTTGGAAGCCTACCAGTGCCTCAATCATTATAATAAAATAAATTCTAATACCTATATATTTTGGCGTTGTATATGTTTTTTCTATAGACAGTCAGAGCCACCACCTGTCCCCTTCGCTCACCAAGATGTGGGCCCAGCTGGTTTTTGGTGCTAAGCAGCCCTGATATGCCAGTGCCCTGCCCATTCCATTGCTCCTTACTCCCCTTTACCCCCTACTTTGGGGAACGTCTCCCAGCTGCCCTTAGTTATGCCTCTACAAGCATGGGCGCTGCACCCAGTGCTGCCAGCCTAGCTATGCAGCTCCCTGCCACCCATAAAGCACCCCCCACCCCCTTCTGTGGGCTTCACTGGTAGTAGCGTGGGGCTAGGTAAGCCAGTGGCACCAAGCGCTGCCTCAGACTCCCCCTGCCCTGCCACAGTCCCAGTGCCTGGACACCTTCCCCCAGTGCCAGCAGGCACCGTAGACTTAGCTGTATCCAGCCGTCGGAGCTGCTTCCACCACCCTGCGTCACTATGCTGACCACATGTGTCTGCACACAGCACCCCCTGCTTCCAGTTGCTGCCACCTCCCCTGCCCCCCCCCCCCCAAACCTCCCCCCCAGACAAACAAACAAAACCCAAAACTCCCAGCCCCAAGTAGCTCCTTGCAGGCTGCAAGGGAAAATCCATGGTTACCCACATTTTTTTCCCTTTAAATAAGAAAATGTGTGTTTTCTGTGACAAACAAAAAATCTGGATCTCTCTTATTGGTTTGGCCACCGAAAGTGAGGACCTGTCAGGAGTTTCCCAGTAGCTGAAGATCTTAAAATTGGTGACCCTTGCCAGCTTCAGTCCTGAAGTAGACCATCCCTTTTCAATTTCTGCCCTTCTTTCCTCCTGAAATTGGCAGCTCTGGCAGTCTTCTCACCCCAAAATTGGCAACACATATTTCTGTCTGTTTGGAAACCTTGTTGGCTTTGGCTATGAAGTATAAGACAGCACCAGTGTGTGACCCTCAGTAACATAGGATAAATGCTCAAGTTTTTGATCCTGGAACTGATGACCCTTCATTTGGTTCTGTATCAGAAGTTTCACACTACCCTCCATTTAAATCACTTTATTTTTCCCTTTGCCACCCCCCCCCCCAAACTGGTGGTTCTTCAATAGCTTTACTCCCAATATTGTTGACCCTTCATCTGTTTTCCTCCTTCCCTGAAAGTTTGAGTTTTCCACTGAAATTGACCCATTACAACGCTTTGGCCCCTGTAGCCCTGTCCCCTTACCCTTGCTTTTGAGGAGTCTTATTTACTTTGGCTCCAAAATTTCCTAGCTGCTTGTCAGTTTTGCCCCTGAAACTATCCTTCTTCATCAGATTCTGGTCTTAAATGTCAGTTTCCTCCCATTTGTTTCTGCCCTGAAAACTTGATCAGTTGTAGGTCAGTATTAGTGGAACATCACCACTTTTACTCAGAAAATCAAACTCCCTTGTTATTTTGGTCCTTAAAATTGCTGACCCATTATCAGTTTCACTTCCAAAATGGACCATCATTCATTAATTTCTGCCATTAAGCATGATCTGTTCCCCTTCCTCTTCCCCGCTCCCAAATGGACATCTAGAGAGATTGATTGACCCTTCATCCAGTTCTGCTGTGAAAGATAAATTCTGTGTCCAAACAAGCCGCTCTCTTTCCAGTGACATTTTTTGGCCCCACACAGTGGATGACCTGATTCCCTCTGAGTTTCAGGTCCACTGTGAGTGCAACTCCTCATCAGTGTTTCTTCTTGTAATATAAGACAACTTACCGTTCTGCTCCCCAGAATTGGTGACCTGTCCTTTATTTCTACACTGAATATACACTAGTTTTATCTGTTTTGCTCCTTAAAAAGATAACCACCATAAGTCTTACCTCTGAAATCTTTCCAATTTTGTTACTGAAGTTGTTGGTAAATTGTCAGTGTCACCCCTGAAACTAATGACAGGTTACCATTGACACCTGAAATTGATGAGTGTTTTCAGTTTCTGTCCTGCAGTCTCATCTGTTTTGCCCCTGAAAGTGGCAGCTATTTGCCAGTGTTGCCCTAGAAATTGATGACCCTTCCTCAGTTTCTGTCGTGAAATTTCATGTTTCACTGCTGAAATTGATGACCTCTCACAAGCTTTGCCCTTGAAAGAGACAGGCCATTGTCAGTTTCAGCCCTGAAATTTACAACCCTTTTCAGTTTCCACCTTAAAAAAAATCTCATTAACTGTGAAATTAGTGACCCATCAGTGGATCCTGACACCAATTCTTGTCAGTTTGTCCTCAACATTGATGAACTCTTGTGAAGGTGAAATTTACCCCTAAACTGACAGGCCTTTGTCAGTTTCTTTGCCTGAACTCCTGTCCCTTTTGCCCCTGAAATTGGTAATCCTTTATCAGTTTTTTGTTCCAAAATCTACCCAGTCTTGCCTCCAAGTTATACAGAACTGTAATCAGTTTTTCTCTCAGACTTGAAGAATCTCCTCAGTTTCACTGCCAAAGTGCATCAGCATCTACCCTGGAAATTGACAGACCCCTTCCAGGTTTCACCCCCGGTTTGATGACCTATCCGTCTGTGCCCTGAAATCAATGATCCATCATCAGTTTCTAACTTAAAATTTACCCACTTCTAGCCTGAAATTGGTGACACTTTGCTAGGTTTGCCCCACAATATCAACAGTTTCTGCCTCTGAATTTTACAAGCTTTTAACAGTTTTTCGCTCTGAAACCTCTTTGGTTTCATTACCCAAATTCTCTGGAGAAACTTGTCTGTTTCAAGTTCCCAAAGTGATGAGCCTCTGTTTTCATTTACAAAATGACAATTTTAAAACTATTTAAGCCCTGAAGTCTTTGTCAGTTTTGTCCAGTTCTACCTGTTTTGATGATGCTTTTGATCTCTCAGCAGTTCTGGTTTTGAGATTCACAATATATTGTCAGTTTCATTCTTAAAATTCCTCATTGGTCATTATTTTCATTCCTTAAATTGACAGTTTCTTCAGGTTTACTGATTTCAGATATTCCATCTGGTCCATTTATTCCCATAGATCGCATCAGTTTCTGTTTCTGAACTGACCATTTCTCATCTGTTTTGTCTGTAAATATTTTCCATTTCAGCTCTAAAAATCAATTCTCTCTAATCTGTTTTGGCCTTAAAATCAGCTTTCACTAAAATTTGTAATGCTGGCTGTTCTAGCCCTAATGGATAATCCCACATTA
The DNA here is from genome assembly GCA_030014935.1 of Caiman crocodilus. NCBI lineage: Eukaryota > Metazoa > Chordata > Crocodylia > Alligatoridae > Caiman > Caiman crocodilus. The sequence goes on along the minus strand of JAGPOW010003648.1, from coordinate 116,973,250 downwards.
TACTGCTAATATGAACTGCTAAATTTGGAAGGTTTTACTCTTCCCCTCTCTCTTATCAGGCAAATAGTTTGTGCAACGCACAATAAATAGTTATAGATGGAAAATGGGGCATGGACATAAGAAGGAATCACTGGGGAGGAGGAGGAGATGGAGGTTTTAAAACCTTCTCAGCCTTAGGTTTTGAGAGCCAAAAATTGGGCTCATCACAGAAAGCCTGAAAACAAAAAAAATAAAATAGGCCAGTTTCTAGCAGAGGTTTTTTTTTTTGACATCCAAATTGCTAGCCCAGTGAGTGATTGCTGCTAAATTGAAAAAATGTCCACTGCCATACCAGCCCTCTGCTTTTTTTATTCTGCACATTCCCAGAAATGGCTGCTTCCATCTCAGATCAAGAAGTCTTATACATTTATCAGCAAGTATAACGTTCTTCTGTTTGCTAAATGGCAACTAAAAATATTTAAAAGCGGTGGAATTGCAAGAGAACCTTGACAGCAGCACTGTCTGTACCCTTCTACTCTTTTTTTTTTTTTCTCCTTACAGTGATGTTTTCAGTCAGTATGCCAAGTTCCATCCATGCAGATTTTGAGGATTTTTGTGAAGTACTGTTCCTGATTTAAACTTTCTGGAATCGCTTTATTTTTAAACTGTCTCTGATCACTGGGATGCATGCATGTAGGAAGAAACAGGCAGTATCTCTTGTTCCTGCCATACTCAGTCAGAGGTGTCAGTTTGGTGCATATAATTCATTACTGTTGTATCAGTTTTGGCATCACTGAGTGAAGCAGTGGAAGGCAAAAGGAGGCTGGTTACAGAAAAGGGGACTTTGGTTTGCAAATATTGTAATACCTTCATTATTTCTAATGAATAACAAACTTAAGGATGCATGCAGGGTTGTATAATAGTGTCCAAATGAAATATTTCTCCAAAAATTGCCTACATGGGGTTGACACTTATAGCATCCCCTTTGGATGTTCCTGCCCAATGCAACACGAGTACTGTGGGATGCTTATGACATGGAATAGTGTCTCTTCCCTTCCTTGGTTTTTCAGTGGCCCAGTGCTGCTACTTAGTAAGCTGAGTTTTGACAGAAACATGTTGGTACTCACACTATGCACCCTACAGCTGCAACTGCATCAGTGCACTCTGGAACCAAATATGTGCCAGCAGCGTGCCCTTGTTACGAAGGAAGCACTAACAGCATACTGGGCTGCATTGGTAGGAGTGTTGCCAGCGGATCAAGGGAAGTGATTATTCCCCTCTATTCAGCAGTGGTGAGGCCACATCTGGAGTACTGCTTCTGGTTTTGGGATCCCCACTACAGAAAGGATGTGGATAAATTGCAGAGTCCAGCGAAGGGCAATGAAAATGATTCGGGGGCAGAGGCACATGACTTAGGATGAGAGAATGAGGAAACTAGGCTTATTTAGTCTGCAGAATAGAAGACTGAGGGAATTTAATAGTTGCCTTAAACTACCTGAAGGAGAGTTCAAAGAGGATGGAGCTGGACTGTTCTTATTGGTGGCAGATGTCAGAATAAGGAGCAATAGTCTCAAAATGCAACAAGGAAAGTTTAGGGTAGATATCAGGAAAACCTTTCTCATGAGGAGGGTAATAAAACACTGGAACAGGTTACCCAGAGAGATGGTAGAATCTCCGTCCTTGGAGGTTTTTAAGACCTTGGTAGACAAAACTTTGGCTGGGATGATCTAGTTGGGGATGGTCCTTCTTTGAGCAGGGAGCTGGACTAGATGACCTCCTGAGGTCCCTTCCAAACCTCCTTTTCTATGATTCTGTAATTCTATGATACAGCAGTGCTTATTCCACAGTACTTAGCACCATTACTGGGAAACAAAAACTGTGGGGCTATTTTGAAACATTGAAGCTCACTGGTCCATCTGGATGTGTTCGGAAGAGCATCCCAGGCAGAACAACCAGTTGAGGCATCCAGTTCTAGTAAATTGCCTAGGGTAGTTGTGGTATTGGCACCATGTAGCAACCTCTGGCTTCTGTTCAAGTTTGTGGTGATGCCTTTTCCATGTATGATGGATAGGATTGGAAAACTGAAGTACTTTTCTGCATTGTGTTGTTTCTAAGACTACTTTCATTCTTTGTAGAGTTAGCTCTGATTGCTGAACTGCTGTCATTGAATTTTTCTCTAGACATAAAAGATTTACTTTTAAAGGAGTAAGAAATACACAATATATTAACTGACTTTAACTGATAGAAGCATTGGGGTTGTGTGGGAGGGAATTAATGTAGGTCAGCTCCTGTGTCTTATCCACCTTGAACATATTGCTTTAAATTCTGTCTTGTTATTTTATGTACTTTTAAAAAAAAATCAGTGAATTGCAGAATTGGCTGTGGTTTTCTTTATAGGGTTGTTGGTATGATAATCTCACCTGCCATCCACCCCCTCTTGTTTTTGTGATTAGGAATTTGTACTTATTATATAATGTGTCTGTTTTGTGTTCCAGTTGTACATGTATCAGCTGTTCCGGAGTTTAGCCTATATCCATTCCTTTGGAATCTGCCATCGGGATATAAAACCACAGAACCTCTTGCTGGACCCTGATACAGCTGTTCTAAAACTCTGTGACTTTGGAAGGTAAATTTGTCATGTTCCAAATGTGTTTAAAATTCTCTTCCAGAACTTTATAATCTCCATTTTTTTCACTTATTATATAAATAATTTACAGAGGAAAAAGTGTTACAAGACGTTTCAGAAAGTAATGGACTTCACAAGACCCAAAACTAGGAATTGTGTAGATATAAGAAAACAAATTGTATATGAAAACCAGTGAAGCTAGAGAAGAACTGGTAGGGACAGATTTGATTACTGAGTGATAGTTGGTATAGCATAGTGCTGTAAAGTACCCTCTGGATCCTTCTCATTTGCACATGTGCATGCCAGTCCCCAGAAAATGTTGAATGCCTCAGTAGAAGACATAGGCAGACAAGGTTCCTTGGGTGAATTTGATATCTTTATTAGACCAGCTCAAATAGTTGGAGAATAGCAAGCTTTTGGGTTCAAAAACCCTTTATCAGGCTATTGAAGACAGGAGTTTATCAAACATTGTTGTGGTAGATATCTAAATCTATATCTATCGTGGCACATGGTTTTCTTTATCTGTGGGGCAGAACTATCACTGGGTGCCTTGTATCAGTTAAAAAGCTAACCAGCCATTTCTTGACTCAAGCAATATTGTTTAACATAGCAATTCTGAAAATCAAAGCAGGATCAGGAAGTTGCTTCCTTTCTGGTGGAGTCCTTTCCTGAGAACGCCCTAGAACTTTAGATGACCAAAATAAGTTGGAGGATATAGTGAGAGGTCACCAAAGTGGCTGTCAGGAAAGTAGATTGACTGTAGTACACTGGAATGTCAGAAGATGATCCAGGCAGGCAAGGTTTCTTGGGTGAATTTGATATATTTTATTAGACCAACCCAAATTGGAGAATAGTTATTAAGCAAGCTTTCAAGTTTAAAAACCCTTCGTCAGGCTAAGGAAGTTTCAGTAGTTGGTATGTGCTCTTCCTGGGTGGAATGAAAAGTAAACACCCCTGCAAGAAGGTGATCCATACCTTTTCACATGTGGCATTCAAGAATCCTCTGCATTTGGAACAAGAAGCTTAAAATAAAGCAAAGGACTCTACAATTTGAAATAAGAGTTAATACAAAGAAGCAGTTTGAATGTAAACTTTTAACTGATCTTTAGTTCTGTTTGATGCCAGTGGGAACATTTAAGGATTCTAGATAAAGTAAATGTGGAGGTGAAGAGACCCAAAAATGCTGGGAATGGGATGCTTGTCAGTGTAGTTGAGCAAGAAATTTGTTTGCTTCCATAGTGCTAGGTCACCAGCTCTTGATTCTGCAGTGCTTTTTAATGATGACAATCCAACCCGAAAAGGTTATTCATGTAGAAGTTCATAAGACATGACCTTCTCTTTAAAAGATAACAATATGTGATTCTAACTCCAAAGCAGAAAACAACGGTGAACATCAAGGCAAATCTAGGGAAATGCTGTTTTAAAAATTAAAGTTATCCAGTCTGTTTATTGGACCCTACCCAAAACTAACCAATAATTGTCATTTAAAAGCAGAATACCATGCAGGTAAAGTCAACACATTGGTTCTGGGCTAACAGACAACCCTGAAATGGATGCTAGCCCAAGATTAACAGTGAGGAGTGTTCATATAGCAAGAAGTTTCTTGAAAAGACATGAAACAATCAGTACAGGGAGAACTGTGGGATAGGTTGCCAGGAGAAAGAAAATACAAAAAAATCAAAACTCTAGAATGCCGTCCATGAAAAGAGTGAGCAAATGTGTTCACTGTTCAGTAAAATGTAAAACTTAATTTTTCAGACTGCACTGAAATCCATTTTCAGGAGATAAAGTTTCTGCATACAAAATCATTTCAAAGCCCCGTTATCTCAAAATATAAATGTTTGGTCTCATCCATGTAAGGATGCTTATAGAGACACCACATTGGTAAATACTAGTTTGGTATACTGCCATGTGAGATGATCCATTTTTGGATATGAGTTTGTCTGACTACTGCTTGGTTTGACCTATGGTTGTGCTGTGCAAAAAGATGCTGGAGACAGTTCAGCTGTATTCATTCGTAATCAGAGATGTGGGCTTTCTGGAAAATTTTGAATTGGAAAAATTTCCTATGCTCTAAATCAAGTGTGATCTGACTTATTTGACTTGTATTCAGTAAATAAAACTAAAAAGTACCCCCGTGTTAGTTGTACATCCCAATAGCCACAGGTATTTGAACTGAAATATTTGATTAGGAAAAGAATTAAATATACTTAATGTGGTTTAAATGTTATATTCAAACCAATTCAAAGCTTTATGTGGAAAGAAATTATTTGTATTGGAATACTTGTATAAATATAAAGACAGTACACAATAGCATGCACTTCCCTTACATTGTTTGTTTAAATTTAAGGAGAAAAACAAAGGCACTGAAAATTGTTCACACGCACATCATGCACACCCAAAGAACTCTACATGATATGCCATGGTTGCCTACTCATCTACTTCAGCAGAGTTTAACTCTGTTCCACTGAGGTCATCATGGCACCTCCAGTTTCACTGTCACTATCTGTAGAATCATTTGTACTACTTATTAGTTCCGTTTCAGAATTGGATTGAAGCAAATTGTTACTAGTTTATTTTATGAAACAGTGACTTTTTACCATTAGAAAATTTCCCATGGAAAAATAAAACATCTCTGTTTGTAATTGGTTCAGATGAATGTTTTATAAATGGTCTAAAATGTTGTCTTGCAAGCATTCAAACAGCAACTTCACTTCCTTACCCATTAAAATCGTACCGAGCTGTAAAAGGTGACGTAGCAAGTATAATACACAGTAGGTGTGTTCATCTTCTCGCATTGTAGTTGAACCTTCCTGAATTCCTTTTGGTTTGCTTTGGTGGGGATGGTTTCCCCAGGTGACAGATGCCCCCGCTGAGGCAATTCTGTAGAAGATTGGGACGCCATTCCAGCAGGCATTGTGCCATGTAGGCTGAGCGCTAGTGCAGAATTCTGTTTCCTTTTGTGCATGTACATGGCAACTTTCTAGCCACATAAGTAGTACTTTTGGCACTTATGCACATGTAGCGACTCTGTCCTATGGATGTGTAAATGCATGAGCATATACTTCGGAGGAGAGGAATTTTGTGTTTCATCCTGCAAAGCCAGACTTACATGCCGCAATGCACAATGATTGGGAAAGGGCATAAAATTCCTCTGGTCCCAGTCATGCAGTGGCTGGGATCAACATGAAACCTAGGGCTGTCCCCTGCCTGATCCTGGGTATTGGGAAGGGATGGCTTTGTCCTGGACCTGTCCCCAGCCCAGTCCTGTGAATGGGGAAGATGGCGTGGGGAGGGCTATGGCCTTGCCTCGGATCAAGTTGCGGGAGACCTCAAGTCTTCATGTGGGCCCCAGGGCAGCTCTGGATCTGTGGCAAACACTACACATTCAGTTTAAGGTGCAGTACACACCAGGCTCAAAAATATTCTACCATAAATATGGAGCATCTTTGTGTGTGGTTTGCCATTTTATTAGGCCATCAGTTGCTGAACATGTGGCACGTTCATATTATATTACAATTTATGTGCATGTACTTTTGTGTTCACGATGTAGAGGCAGAGCCAAAAACACCCTGGTACACAGCTAGAAAACTGCCATTTAGGCATACACAGGCATATTCAATAGAATTCCACCCTTAATGCTAAAAAGGGCAAGCCCGGCCAGATGCCTACTCTCAACAAGCACCTTTCTTTCTCACCATATGCCTCTTATTGTGTATCGGGCCTTCTGAAGTGGAATAGAAGCAGAGGGATTCTGGTATGAGAGTAAATAAAGGATGTATTTGGGTTTTGTTTAGTGAGAAAGAGCTTTTAAAAACTAAAACAGACATTTGAAGGATTCATGTCTACCTTCCCTTTTAACTTCTGCCTAAATTAGAAGGGGCTATATTCCCTCTTGGGGGAGTATAAGTGTGTCCCTAAATCAGGGCCATCTGACTAGTGGCTTGTGGAACACATCTGGCCCACAAGGGGTTATTGTAAAGGCCACAGCTCCTGCTGCTGTCATGGCTGGGGTTTCTGGGCAGAGCAGCATAGCAGGAGGAGCCTGGTGAGCTTGCTGCCTGCCTGCATGGCAATGCTGAAGGGAAGGCTTATGCTGCCCACACCACAATGAGTGTGGGTTATCACTGCCCACATGTTGGCGAGATGGGTTTTGCACAATGGGGTCCCAAGCTTATGTGGCTTCTCCCCCAACAGATGCTCTGAAGTTGGACAGTCCTATGCTAAATAAACCTTTATACCCAGCAAAATTGTTTTGTATGCACTATTGACAGTGAGGGCTCTGGACCTGTTTTTCTGCTGGATTGTACTCAAAGTATCTTTGACATGGCCACTGTGACCTCGTGAGGTAGCTGTTTGATGGATTAACACTAAGTAGGGTTTGTATTTTTACATCTGTGTGGTAGAAGACAAGATTCTGGAGTTTGGAAATGAGTGAGAAACAGAAATAAGATGGAAAGCTTGCCTGTGCTATCACTGAAAGTTATCTATTTTGCTTCCTCCTTAGTGCAAAACAGCTGGTTCGTGGAGAGCCTAATGTCTCTTACATCTGCTCTCGGTACTACAGGGCACCAGAGTTGATCTTTGGAGCCACCGATTATACCTCCAGTATAGGTACGTATGAATACCTTTGAGTGTACTGAACTGTCTGTATCGATTGTATAGCTTTTGATCACTTTTTGACAATGCTGTATATCTGTTCTGTCCTCAGACAGCTTGGAGAGATGACCTGGTTGTGGGTTGGGCATGGTCCCTGCATGAAAACCATCTGACTTCATTTTTGTCAAGATTTTCTAGCATCTGGCCTTGAACTTCAGAGTGGGTTGGGTCAGTCAGGGTTATTCTGTTTTGGCTAAAACTTAAACATCAAACACATTGTTTTCCAGCTCTCCAAAGAATGTCCCTGCGTAGCTTGAGAGTAGGCACAGGAGATTTCTAACTAAAGCATTTTTGATATTTCTAAATTCCTACTTTAATGATTGTTTTAAAGTGTCACCTCAAATATACTGCTCCAAAAGAGAGATAGAAAAAAGTACATGCACACATGCGCGCACACGCACATAATTTTCCAGCTTTTTGTTTCCTTTACCTGTGTTTAATTCTTTTTAATAGGAATGCAAAAGGATTGAGTGGTTGCCTGTAGCAGTCTCTTGGCAAAACTATAGGCAAGGATTTGCTTACTTTGTGGGATGTTTAACTATGAAAATGATTAATATATTCCATACTGTAGCCTCTGGTGTTTATTTAGACATTAAATTTGGCTTATTTTGTGCTGCCCTCATACTTACTGTTTTGATTTTTTTAATAGATTATGCACAACTATATCCTAGACTTGTTAGGGAAACTGGAGGTTTTGGAATGGGTAGGTCACTTGGAGCTGCTTATACCTTTGAAATAGGAGGTGCAGGAGCTGAAACAGTACAACATTGGAAATTTCTGTAGTTCCTAAATTGAAGACTACAGCAAGAGCCCATATACAGGCCAGTATTAGGGGGAATCAGATCTCCAGTTTTGTGCTGCTTCATCTGGTACAGCATCTGACTCAACTGCTTATGAGTGTTTGACTTTGCCTATAGACCTCATCTAGACTAGGAAAAAAGTGTTGTTTTTTTTAAAAGCGTTGGCATATTTTAGCAAGTTTCTAAATACTGCTTAGTGCAGGCAGGATTTAGCAGTGTTTTAGTAAATTCAGAAATGCTAGAAAGCCATGGGCAAGTTGGGGAAGAGAGACCATAAGTGACTATAATGCAGGGGCAAGGAATTATTTTGGGCAGAGAGCCACTTACCTGGTTTTGGCAAGCTGTCGAGGAGCTGCATAGGTAGCCCTGCCCCTGGTTGCCGTATTGGGACTGGAAGTCCCACCCCCTAACCCCTGACCTTTGCCACCGGAAGTCCCTCCCATTTCCCCCCAAAATTATTCCTTTCAGCAAGGGGTTTTGCCAGTGCTGGACCAGAAAAACATGAATTTATATTTTAAAAATCAAACGTACCACAACATTCATTAATTTAACTTCAAAAATATGTTTGTCCTGATTTGCATGCGTTTTGTGTAGTGTACATGGAGATGATCACACAATAGCTTAAGTCTTGCTCTTGTATATTATGGGGGAGTGGGGGTGGGCATAGGTTTGTGGGTGGGGTGTGTGTGGGTGGACAGGTGGGATGTATGTGGTTGTATGTGGGATTTGTGAGGGGGTAGATAGGTGGGGTGTGGGTGGGTATGGCTTTTGTGGAGGGCTATGAGTGTGTGAGAAGAGGGTGGCTGGGGAGGGTTGTGGCTTTGTGGAGCCGGGGAGTGTTTGCCCACAGCCTGCCTCCTGTGGCAGGCAGAGCCCCTGTCAGTACTCCTGCAAGCCCAGGCTCCATGCACTCCTGGCCTGGCACGGGCCCCGTGCATGCAGTTGCTATCACTGCTGCCCTTCTGCTACTTCTCACCACCCTGCCACTTCAACACCATGTCCCAGTGCTGCACCTGGGAACCACATGATGCTGGAGTGCGGCATGCAGGGAAATGCCTGTAGCAGGTTGAGGGAAGGGGCTGTGAACAGGTGCACAGAGTGCAGCAACAGCTGAGCAGGAGCACAGGGCCCATGTGGGTGCACTGGGTCCAGCGCTGGTGGGGCCCAGAGCAGGGCAGCAGGAGTATGGGACCCTGGGCTGCACTGCTGAAGCAGAGAGAGGAGGGAGCCAGCCCAGCTCCATAAAGCCCCTACCAGCCTAAGCTCCATGCTCCTGCCCTGGTGCACCCACAGGCCCCAGGCTGCTGCCCAGCTGTCACTGTGTTCCACGCACCTGCTCACTGCACTTTCCCTCTGCCTGCTGCAGTCATTTCCTTGCCTGCTGTGCACAAGCGTCATGTGGTTCCTACCAGCAGTGCTAGGACTTCAGGAGCCAGCCTGGCTGGCCCTGAGGTTTGGGGCTATTGCCCACAGTCCTCCCTTCCCTTCCCCTTTCCTTCCTTCCTTATCTATGTTCCCTTGGTGCTAGGAGGTAGGAACAGTCCCAGGCCAGAAGCCTCCAGCAGCCCCTGCTAGGCAAAGGCTTCTGGCTGGGGCTTGGGATGGGGGCTGGAGAGGGGTAGGGCAGGGCCAGATTTGCTGCAGCAGCTCTTTAGTTCTGCCTATGGGTCCTACTGCCCCTGTCTCCTGTCATCTTTGACAGGCAGCCAGGGGCAGATAAATACTAATTTTCTAAAATTTTAGGTGCCCCACAGGCTAGATAGAATGGCCTGTTTGGCTGGATTTGGCCCATGGGTTGTATCTTGCCTGCCCATGCTATAACCAGTTGATATGTTCGGCCTGTATTTACTATGTGGTGGTCAGAAACTTACTAATTTAAGAATGGTAATAGTTACTAATGTGTGGAAAACATTTTCCTGGTCTCAGTGAAACACGGATGCTTCAGCTCTGTCTTTGCAGCCTCTGGTGCATGCCCAGGAAGTGTCACTGAGGGAAGTCCTATCTACCTGTGCTTATATTGTGCATGCCTGACCCTGCAAATTAGGCATGTGTCGGCAGACAGTATAGGCATACATCTAAATGGCCTTGAGTGCATGCTCTTCTCCACTTCTGCAGAACCTGAGTGCAGTGCTGCAGCGCCACCAAGACCTTGCCTTTATAGTTAAGGGTGCAAAACATATGTCGTTCCAGCTCTCTTTCCACATGACAAGGCTTTTTCTAAACGATCACACACCAGCACAGAGAAGTTTCTTTAAATGTAGGAATGTTTTTTCAGTTCCTTTTTTTCTGATGCATTTGAAATGTTACAGTACTTCCTGGCATAGGTAGAAACCCCCATAACCGTGGAAGCTGGGACAGAATGTGGAGTTCAGTCAGCTGTCAGAACTGTGACTCTTCTGGTTTTTAACTGTCCGCTTAATATTGTATTAAAACCAGTAAAGTATGTCAATTGCTCTTAGCCAGAACATGTTGAAAGAGTAATTTTTTCCCAAGGTTATCCCTGAGGCATCAGCTGTTTGTGAGAGCTATACTAGTACCACAGGGGTCTGCTCTAGTAACACGCTGTAATATAGTTGCCATGACCCCAAGGCCAGATATGTTTCAAACCACTGCTGCAGTGCTGTATGTGAATCGATGCATAAATGGTGTGTGCCTCCAGGGCTTGGCGGTGCTGGGGAGTCGGGGCAACCATCCACAGGCACTGCTGGCAGCAGCAGCCAAGGGTGATCATGGACCGCCTGCAGACGCTGCTGGTGGGGTAGCGAGTGGCGATTCAGGGGCATCTTTTTACAGGGTGTGCACCTGCATGCACCCCCTATGCGTCACCCCTGAATCGATGCATAAAGACCCAAATGTACAGTGACTCTGCAATGGCATGGAAGTAACTGTCCAGCTGGAGTGCATCATACTCCTTTCTGCTATTAGTCATGTTTTGTCCTCTAGCCAACAAATGATTTGAGCCTGGTTGTCTTCAGTATAGTTTGCAGACTACCTGCTAATTACTGAATGCATCATTGCAACCGACATAAGCCTAGCAGAGCCTCCAAGGCAGGTCATTTTCCCCCCTCCCCCAAATACTACAGAAAGGGGAGAAAAATGAACTACCCCTACCTTCAAATGATTTTGTCAGGGTGCCTGACTTAAAGGGGGTTTATGAACTGCAATATAAAATTACTGCCACAGATCCACAAGGTGCCCAGGTGACCACACAGTCTCATCGATCCAGTGGTCACCTTTATCTTCTCTGTCTGTCAAAGTTGCTCTCCCCTGCGTTCTTTGTTTCTTGTTCTTATGTGGTAGAACCCAAGTCATTTGTATTGGGGTGGTTTCCAAGTCAATGACTTCACAGTGGTATGTGGTATGAAGAACAAGCCACACAGCAAAAGCCACAGCAAACAACTTCAAGAGAGACTGCCTCCCACTCAGCTGAATGCCTCAGCAGTCCCATACAGCTGTTTGCTGTGGTTGTATATATACCTCTGGTTGGTTTTCAAACACTCATCTTCCCTGGATGGGCGAAGTGGAAGGGAGCTCATGAATTTCAGTTCTCCTGTACTGGAAGCTTCTGTTGGCTGTGACAGCTTCAATTTCATACAGGGCCCTAAGCATTAATGGTATTTTATAATACATGTTGGTGCTCATGGTTATTACAGTTAGCTGCATTCATCAGACCTGAGTACATTATTTAAATAATGAGCTGGACAGTAACATCTACTCCTTAAAATTATTGTGTTTGCTGATATAGCTAAAGACTTAAGAAACAGGCTGATAATCAGACGATAATAGTACTCCATTAAGAACTGTGATCCTGCATCTGCTGCTGCTTCTATTAGAAGTTTAACTCCTGAGACTGAGGTCCTAAAGTCAGTGAGAGTTAGACGTCTAAACAGCTTTGAGGATCTGTGCCAGAGCGTGAGCCAGCTGTGAATGTTTGATTTCTCCAGGCACATTATTAATACTCTGTGACTGTGGCAGCCAGCAGGTTTTTTTGCCTCTACCAACAGCTTATGTGGAACCAGTTGTTTTTGCTCAAGCACTTAACAAGAATTCTTTTTTCGTTTCTTCTGCAGTGTAGAGTAGACCTCAGCTATGTGCGCACAAGTGTCTTTCTAGGCCTCTTTCTGCATGGCTTTCGGGTCATTTGGCCCCTCTGGAAGGTTTTCCCTCATGCTGCTGATTGCGCTCTGTATGGTTGCCCTCTGAGCACTCTGTCTCCTGCCGAGACATTGTGGGATTGCTGCCCAGATTTTCCTGGAATGCAGCGACACAAACAGTCAGGTCATGGGGTAAGAGTGAATGCGCAAGTCCTGTTCACGCATGAGCATACTGCGAGAAGCTGCTGTGTCGGCACAATGTGATCTCACGTGCATTGTAACAGGTCAGATGAGGGTACCATGAACTGGGCACAGACCCGCAGTTCTCTACTTGCAGAGTAGCCAAGGCTTGTACTGCTGTGCCTGCACAGCAAGGGAGGAACTGAATTGAGAGCGTTCCAGAGAGAACATTAATAGCCACTGGCAGGGAAAGGTTGATTGGCATGGCTGTATCACAGGTTTCTGTTCTGCCTGTCCAAAAATAAAGGGTCACTTGGAGTTGCCCAGTCATTTTCCTAGAGAGTACTAAGGTTACGTGGGAGAATGATGGCATCTGCTTTGAAGGGGGAAAAAGAGTCTGTTTGGGAGGAGTCAGGTATGAGGTAAAGTTTTGACATCAACTGTTATTAAAGCGGTTCTAAAAAGGGAGCAGGAAGAGAAAATAAGGAACATGGCAGATGTGATGACGAGCACAGCCCTGTGATTTGGTCAGTATTTACAGCTGCTGAACACTGATGAGGATAAAGCTGATGTACACCAAGTTTGCTCTTCGTTGTCAATTTTGTAGTCTCCCAGAAATAGACACTTTGATCAGATTGGCTTTATTTAGGTGTCCAGTAAATACTAGGGATTTTTTTTAATAGATGTTTTTAATCTGCAGTCATATTTTGTACCAAAAAACAGCTTTCATCCTAGCCTATACTTATGCACTTGTACAACTTTTTACAGACTAGCATGACACATCTTTCCTACTCAGATGGCAAGAAAAAGTTCAGTTTTTGTCCATTTTTCAGTGGCAGTTCATTCAAAAGAGACAATTTAATCAGTTTAGACTGAGATAAATTACTATGTATCTGGCAACCCAGACAGCTGATAGTGATAAACCTGCTGCTTTAAATAAAACTAAAAAAAAAAAATTCTAAATTTGAAGAGTTTCAGGAACATCTAATGAAAAAGCTTGTTCAGGAATTATATGTATATAATTTAGTTTGGGTAGGTTTTTAAAAGTGGCAGTAGTGCTCGTCAAATAAAACGTATTTCATTAATTTTTCCTTGTTAGCTACAAGATGCCATCATAGCTGAGATTTAATTAGAAAATGTGGAACATTTCCTGTAATATTTCCAAATGTACCTAGTCTTTGATGCAGACTGATGGCAAAATATGCTTTTGTTATAATTTAAAGACTGTGTAATAATTAAGAGGGGTCTGCAGAGAATAGCATTATCTTTCTCCAATAAATAAAACACTTGTATGTTGCTGGTATCTTTTTCTGTATAGTCTATACAGTCCCAATTGTTAATGCCTTATATGGCAAAAATTGCTAAATAGAGACGTTTAGATTCATTTTGTATTTCAAGGTCATGTTTTGCCTGACATTACTTAGTCAAATGACATAATTCTTAATTTATCACAGTTAACTTACTGTCACACAATAAAATAAATCATCCAATGCCTTTAAGTTTTTGTGACCTGAGATTACTGAATCTGATGTTCCTATAAATATGACCATGAATCCATGAAAATAGTCATATTTTTGCTTTTAAATCAGATTTTGGAAACCTACAACCAGCTGTAGTCATAATGTCCGATCATATACCCTTTACAGGATAAACTCATTGTGAGCTAGATACATTGTTGGCAAACTGAATTTGTTTCAGGTGACTTGCCTCTGGCAGTAATCAGTGCCATGTTCAGTGTTGTTTTATGGCTAGGGATGGAGGATTACTTCTTTAAAAATAATAGGGTTGTAACTAGGGACTGGGGAATTTGAGAAGCAAGATGTGTTTGGTAATACTTATTTATTGGACAAGCTATACAGTTGCAAGGTTTGTTCATATCGAATATTACCAAACAAACCTTGCTTCGTGACGGATGTTTCAAAGGGGAATGTCCTTACTCCCCTTCATTGTGGAAGAATGGAAATCTGTGTTCTAAATAGCAAGATAATTCATAAACAAGATTTTCAATAAAATATTTCCTAATTAACAAACCTGCATTCCTCAGGGATTTTCCTATCCTTGAATTGATCTTCAGTGGTTGCAGCAATAATAAACCGATCAGAGTCATACCAGATAATAAAAGGTTTCCTTACAGAACATTTAAAACAGCAGCAGTAGTAAATGTGTGCTTCAAAGCTGTTTTGTTTAAGCATGATGGAGGGCTATGGTGTTTGTCCTCATGACATTCTTCAGCTGAAAGCATGGTTACAGTCAGGTAGGAGTCTGAAGAGAATCTATGGTGTTTTCCTAGTCATTGACACTATATTAACAACTTGCGTCTCCATTTGGCATAGATTGTATGAAAACTGGGAGTGCATTAAAACCAGGTTGACATCCCTGATTTTGGTTGAGATGCATCAGTGGGTGCATGCCAGAGATTGGTTTGCTTTGCTGGCTATAGCATTGCATTGGTGGCTCACGTTTGTCATGTGGTCAATCAAGACAGTGCAGAGGCAGAAAAGGATCTTGGAGTCATTATTGATGCCAAAATGAACATGGGCCGACAGTGTGGGGATGCAGTCAGGAAGGCTAACCGTACCTTGTCATGCATCCACAAATGCATCTCGAGCAGGTCCATGGAGGTGATCCTCCCCCTCTGTGTGACACTGGTCAGGCCGCAGTTGGAGTACTGCATCCAGGTCTGGGTGCCGCACTTCAGGAGGGATGTGGACAACGTGGAGAGAGTCCTGAGAGGAGGGCTGCTCGCATGATCAGGGGCAGCAGGGCAGGCCCTACGAGGAGAGACTAAGCAACCTGAACCTGTTCAGCTTCCACAAGAGAAGGCTGAGGGGGATATAGTGGCCGTTTACAAACTAATTGGGGGGGGACCAGCAGGCACTGGGGGAGTCCCTGTTCCCCCAAGCACTCCTGGGAGTGACGAGAAATAACAGTCACAAGCTGGCAGAGGGTAGATTCAGGCTAAACATCAGGAGGCACTACTTCACAGTCAGGGTGGCTAGGATCTGGAACCAACTTCCAAGAGAAGTGGTGCTGGCTCCTACCCTGGGGGTCTTTAAGAGGAAGCTGGATGAACACCTTGCTGGGGTCATTTGACCCCAGTACTCTTTTCTGCCATGACTGTGGTCTGCTCAGGTCCCTTCCAACCCTATCAACTATGAAGACCCCCAAGTCTCTTTCAGTCATGGTGCTAGCGAGCTTAGCACTGCCAAGCCTGTAAGTAAGCTGTTGGTTTTTCCTCCCAAGGTGGAGCACCCTACACTCTCTATATTGAATGCCATCAGGTTTTGTTCTGTCCACCTTGCAAGTTTGTCCAGGTCAGTCTGTATCCCTAGCCTGTCCTCCAGTGTGACCACCTTCACCCATAGTTTAGTGTTGTCCATGAACTTTGTCAGTCCGCATCTGATGCCCGCTGGCTTCAGGTCTGGCCTAGATTGGGTCCTAGGCCATCTTGTGTGCACAGGAGCCAGTGTGCATGGCTGGTACAGCAGGACCAGAGCATGCAGTGTACATCCAGTGCTGGACCCCTGTGCCATGGGCAGCATCCATGGCACTGGATCCAGCCCACACTGCAAGCAGTGCTTGTCCCAAAGCATTGCTGGCATGCGTTGCACACAGCACATGCTGGGTCCCCACTGCACAGAGTACCAGTACCAAGGCTGTCCCTAGTGGGGGTGAATTGGGGCGACTGCGGGGGGCCCTGCAGAGCCAAGCCGGCTCTGTCTGGCTGCTGCCCACTACTGCTGGGCCCTGCACAAGCTGATTTGACCCAAGTCCTGCACCCTGCTACAGTCGTCTCTGACCAGCATGCTGGATGCTGTTCCCTGCCAAACTGGCCCCATGTGCTGGTTTTGGCACGGTCCGATCCAGACTAGCCCTGGAGCTGGCCCTGGAGCTAGTACGAACTGGTTCAACAGGACACCACATGCAGCACATGCCCCAGACCAACCTGCTACTGTATTGCCTGCAGTGCCTGTGGTGCCGGGTACTGCCTGTGCATCAAACTAGCTCTGACGTGGGGTCAGTCAGATCCATGGGCCAAATCGTATGGCTCCATGGGCCAGATCGAGCCTAGAGGCCATATGTTTGACACTCCTGCTCTAAAACGTGGCCTGTATTTCCTGAGCCCAACTAAATTTATACATTGCAAGACTCCAGTTTGAGGACTGGGTAAAATCAGGCCTTGAATGACCTATCCTTCCTCTCATCTTGTATTGAGGGTTGGCAGCAGGAATAGAGAAGGAACTGCAAAATTATAAAACACAGTTGGATTTTTCAGCTGAGCTTTAAATTGATCCTGATCTTTCTTTCCAGGCATTAAAGGCCCCCAGCATTGTTCATAGGGAGTGGGTGGTTAATTTTGGTACAGTGGCTGTCCTGTGAACTTGATTGATTATTCACTTAACCCCAAATGCTGCAAATTGCAAGTGTTGCTGCAGTTTTAACAAACTATGGGGAGATTCTTCACCTACTACTTGCATTTGATGTGTAATACCGTTGCAGCAGTTCAGAAGCGTGCAGCTTTGCATCTCAGAGGCAGCTGTGTTTCTCAACTGTGTCTGTTGATACCTACTGACTAAAGGTAAAACGTATAAATAAATCTAATTTCCATTTTTCTCAGAGTGAGTTAAATACTTAAGCATGTAAGTCCATAACTCACTCTGGGATAAAAGATGTATTATATTAATGTAAGTTATAGGGGTGCACCGATAAAGATTTTTTTGGCCTATACCTATGGCCAATTATTAACCAGCCATATGAGCCAATACTAATACGATAGCCGATATGCAGCCTAGCAGCTTGGAGAGCAGCATCCGGCCAGTAAATCTATGGTAGGGAAGGGGTGTGGGGAGGGAGGTCAAAGCCGTCATGGTAAGGAAGGGAGTGAAGCTGGGGCAGGCTCTGCCTAGCTGGTGTGGGGCAGAGCAAGGGACAGAGCCATGGTCTACTTGTCTGGGGAGTGCCAGGGGGTGGGGTGGTGGGGGCAGCTCCCTGCTGCTGCACACAGCCCCAGGGGTGGCATGGGGGACATATGCCCCCCTGGATTTGTGCGTGAGGTGAGGGTGGGCTGCCCACTGCAGATTTGGGGCCAGGGCCTGCACTGGCCTCTTTCTGGTAAGGGCGCCTGGGTTGGGGCTGTGGTCAGGGCAGGTGGTGGTGGCACTGGGAGAGGGTAGAACTATGGTGAGGCTATGGAAAATTTTTGGGTGGCTATAGCCC
>JAGPOW010003648.1:116885118-116955595 GCA_030014935.1 Caiman crocodilus | reverse complement strand
AGGCGGGGGGGGGCGGGCCCCCCCCCCCCCCCCCCCCCCCGCCACTGCTGCCTGCCCTGGCCCAGCCTCCAGCCTCCACCACCCCCCGCCCCAGAAGAAACTGGCACAGGCCAGGCCCTGAGCCCGCAGTGAGCAGCTTACCCTTGGGGGCGCCCACCCCCCAATATCCGGAGGGGGGAAGCACATGCCCCCATGCTTCTCCCACAGGTGGATGCAATGGCTGGGAACCACCACTCCTACCTGCACCCCTGGATGAACCACCTGTGGCTCTGTCCCGTGCACTGCGCTGGCTGGGCAACCCCTGCCTCTGCCCCACTCCATCCCTCATTGTGGGGGGGCCTCTATTTCCTTCCCTTCAACCTCCTACACAGACTTCCTGACCTGATGCTGCTCTCCAAGCTGACTGGCCGCATTATTGGCTGTGTACATACTGCACGTGTGCATGCATGCAGCGTTTATTGGTGACCTTATCGCTACACTGGTCAAAAAAGCTGATTGTTGATTATGTCAGTTTTCCTTTTATCAATGCCAGTCCAATATGGACTGATATACTGGTGCACCTCTAGTAAGATATTGGAGGACTGAAGATATTTTTCCAAATGTTTGTAATCCCCATTGTTTTTTTTAGAAACTTAAAATTAAACTTTTCCCTATTGTTCTGTTCTTTGTGATGTTCCTGTCATCACTTTACCCCTAAATTTCAAAACCACAGGTGTTTTGCTTTAGTTCACAATTGCAGGGGTTTCCTGTTTGCTTGCTCTCTCTGTGCAGGTGCATCAATGTCAATGCAGTTTGAGCAACTCCTTCTGAATAGTGAATTTCAGCTCCAGAATAGGGACAAATAGAAATCATGTTTTCTTGTATTCTTTTTAACAATTGTGATGATTTAAAATACTTAAGTTGAAGAGGCATATATTTGAAGGGGCTTTTAGAATACAGAGATTTCTTATCTGAATATTTCATATAATAATTGTAAATGGCTTTGAGAGTAAAAGTTGCCAATATATGAACGTTAGAGGTTCGCTGCACCGGGAAGTTAGCAAGCGGTAAGTGATGGTGGGAATTTTATAGTGCATTACCTACTTTTCGCTGCACTGATCATTAAGTTTAACCATTCAAAGTAGGTCAAATTTTGAGCTGTTTTTACATGATAGAACAGGCCAATTCTGATGCCATTGTGCAAAAAAATTTCCTGTTATTTAATGTTAGTAGTAATTGAAAGTCTGATTCATCTTTTAGTATATGTAAATGGTTATACATACGTTGATCATCACTGAGTCTGTACCAATGGATAAAAAGACAGCAAACGCCTTCCATTCCAGGATAGAAATGTCTTTACTTTTCCCACAGATGCACGTTTCTTTAGTCATGTTATAAAACAGGACAGGATATTGAATAATTTCAGTTGATGATTCGATCCTTTTGTGTGGTATAGGTTTGTATCAAGTCCATGTTTGTGCCTGTTCTTATACTTTTAAATGAGAGTGATGTTAGACGTATAATATCTCTGGTTCTTATAGTAGTGCTCAGGGTGTGTCTATATGGCATAATTGCAGCACACTGTAGAGGTGTTCAAGCTTGCTCATGTACCCCTGTGCAGAACTGCTTTTCACTATGGTGACATGCTCTTAGATTTGCATGACCTGGGAGACCAGTTTCATAGTAGTTTGGGGTCAGAAGGGACCTGAACAGACTAGGAAGTTGGTTCCAGATCCTAGCCACCCTAACAGTGAAATAGTGCCTCCTAATCTCTAACCTGAACCTATTCTCCAGCAGCTTCTGGCCATTGTTCATCACCCCCCCAGATGCTGCTGGGTGGAGTAGGGCCCTTCCTATTTGCTGCTGATATCCTCTAACGAGTTTGTAGGCAGCCACCAAATCCCCCCTCAGTCTCCACTTGCTGAGGCTGAACAGGTTTAGGTCCCTCAGCCTCTCCTCGTGGGGCCTACCCTGTTGCCCTCCAACCAAGTGGATGACCCTCCTCTGAACCCTCTCAAGGCAGGCCACATCCTTAAAGTGCAGTGCCCAGAACTGGGTGCAGTACTCCAATTATGGCCTGATCAATGTCGTGTAGAGGGGGAGTATCACCTCTCTAGACCGGCTTGAGATGCTCCTTTGGATGCACGACAAGGTGCAGTTGGCTTTGCTGGCTGCAGTCTGGCATTGGCAGCTCATGTTCATCTTGGAGTCGATAACGATTCCAAGATCCCTTTCCACCTCTGCTCACAAGAGGGGAGCTCCCCAGCCTGTATGTATGCTGTGGATTCCTTCTCCCCAGGTGCAGCACCCTGCATTTATCTCCATTGAAGCCCTTCCTGTTACCATCTGCCCACTTCTGTAGTTTATCTAAATCTAATTGCAGCCTCTCTCTGCCTTTGAGCATGCTTACCTGTCCCCACATCTTGGTGTCATTGGCAAACTTAGACATGTTTTCTACCCCCTTGTCCAAGTTGCTGACGAATATGTTGAACAGTGTGGGCCCCAGAACTGAACCCTGGGGGACCCCACTATTCACATCCTGCCAGTTTGAGTGTGACGGCCTTCTTAAAGTCCAGAAAGACTATGTCCATGGTGACACCATCATCCAGGGATTTAGTTACCTAGTCATAAAAGGCCATCAGGTTGGTCTGGCAGGATCTGCCTTTCATGAACCCATAATAATTTCCCCTGGGCATGATCTCTCCTGCTGGCCCCTCACGGATGTGATCCTTGATAATTATTTCAAGGATTTTCCCCAACAGCAATGCAAGGTTTATGGGCCTATAGTTTCCTGGGTCCTCCTTTCTCCCTGTCTTATAAATGGGGACAACATTAGCTAGTTTCCAATCTCTAGGCACCTGGCCTGTGGACCACAATCGCTCGTACAGCCGGGCCAAGGGCACAGCATTGACCCTTGCCAGTTCTCAACACCTGTGGGTTGAGGGCATCAGGGCCTGCAGATTTAAAAACATCCAGCCCTTCCAGAAGATCCCTAACTACTTCTGTGCAGATCCGAGGCCTGGCAGTGCTATTCCCAAGATCACCCCTGCCTGTGGTAGAGCTGTCCTGATCCCTGTCCAAGAAGACAGAGGCAAAGAACTTGTTAAAAATTTCAGCTTTCTCATCTGGCATAGCCACAAGTTTGCCATTTGAGTCTAGCAGGGGCCCTGCATTACCCGGTGCTCTCTTCTTACTCCCAGTGTATTTGAAGAAGAACTCTTTGTTGTCCTTAATCCTGACAAATGGTCTTTATTTTATTTATACTGCACATCAGCAAACGCTTTGCGGGAGAGAGAAATAAAAATGTGTTGGATTTTATGTTTTGTAACTAACCTCGTGTACACGCCTACTTCTCAAACCTTTTTTTTTTTTTCTCCTGTTTCTTTTCAGATGTGTGGTCAGCAGGCTGTGTATTGGCTGAACTGTTACTAGGACAGCCAATCTTTCCAGGTGACAGTGGTGTGGATCAGTTGGTGGAAATAATCAAGGTATGGAATTCAAGGAGATCTTGGTTTAACACATCACTCTTTGAACATGGATATAAAAATACAGGTTCCTTTTGCCCTGGCATGGTACAGGTATTCAGATGCACAGAAGCCCTATTAGAAGTATGTTGCAATGTCAACCCCTCAAAAGTTAGAAAATGATAGAATTCACGTTGTCTGTGCAACCTTAATTTGCCCCTCTTCGTGCCCATGCATTGTAATAGTCTTTTATTATATAATCTTTTTCCACAGGTCCCCTTCCTTGTTCAGTACACAAAATGATGAGCACTTAATGCATATCTATTTGATATGGTTGTGGTGTTTTTATTGTTCAGTGGCTGGCCCTGTCTTATTTACTCCATACTGGTTATACCCTGCGTGGAGACAGAATTGAAAATTTCTTTGGAGATATTTCTGGGCACCCATGATAAATATTTGGGACTTCTCAAGGATGAATATTTTCTTGTCACCTCTGAAGTGAGGAATGGGATAGTATTCCCATTTTACATGAGGAATCAGGGCAGACATTAACAATATCCATTGTTTTGTGATGATCGCTGAATAGCTAGGACCTGACTTTTCAAAATATTTAGAATTGTATCACACCATTTGTGTTTTGTACACAACATCCATTAGCTTCACATGTAGTGGCAACTGTTTAATTAGACTCCTAAGGCTCAAGTTGAGTACCCAGAAAACAAATCATGCCAGTACTGATCATATCTAAAAAGTTAATGGATTAAGAGACTTGTCAAGCATGTTACAGGAACTGTGGCAGGAACGGGGACAGAATCTAGTTTGCTATTCAACTGCCTTAGCCAACAGACCATTGCTTCTCTTCCTACAGTTCCTGCCTCCTTCTCTGCACACTTTTCCCTTCTGTAGTCAAAGGTATGGGTCTTATAGCCAACACCTTCCATCCTCAAACAGTCCCAAGTCATGTCCATAACCTGTTCATGGTGGGCACTGAATGAGGAAGGGTACCTATGGAAATCAGTGAAATGCAGGCATTTAATTATTGAGGGTAACAGTGTGAATGTAAAAGACTAAAAATTACTGTAAAAGCATCCTTAATTTTGACATTTCATAACTGTCAATGCTTGACTTTGTGAACTACCTATTACATTATTTTGTGTAGTTGGGGTGGAGGGGAGGTGTGGGACTTCCTAGGTATTTTAAGAAGCAAAGTAAAGAAACAAAATTCTGTGTGCAACATTGCATTGATATCCAAATGATTTACCAGAGTGGTGGAACCTGCTAAGCAGGTACTTGATAAAGGCTTAAAGCTCTCCATGGGCCAGCTCTTGAAGACTTCCACATTTTCTAGTAAGTCAGAGCTGTATAAGAACTGCCATTTACTAGGTCAAGCCAGAGATCCATCTATCCCAGTATGCTTCTTCAAAATGGTAGAAAGTGGATGCTGAGAATAAGGGTGAGCAGGACATGTCCAGAATCTTTGCCGCTGCCTCCTCTTCCCACTGCACCTACTGGTTACAAGCAGAAGAATAGCAAGACCTGAGAGTCTACGAACTTTCCATGCACCTGTGGACACAGAACATTCTGGCTCTTCCCTTCCATGCCTAACCCCTTCTGTGCTGTTACTTCTAGCCTATTTCTTCCCTTATTCCTCATTTATGCAGTCCTCATCTCTGCTGTTCACACTGGACAACAGTGAACTCTCTCCAGTTGGCTCCTTTTGATCTCCCCACACTGCCCAGTGGCTTCTGGTCTCCCACTGCAACTTCTCTTCCTACCTCAGTCTCCTTTCCCTAGTGCACTCTTTGATTTCTTGTCCCAGTCTCTTTGTACAGTCTGGTCCCAGCTTTTTAACCCTGATGCTCGGGAGAAATAGATTTCCTGTTCCGAGTCCCAGTCCCAATCTCAGCACAGTCTTGCCTTTACCCATAGCAGCAACTACAAGTGAAGTCCTTTTAAGTCCCTTTACTCTTGGGCTGGATCACATTTATTAGCTTCCAGACCATGTTGCAGGGAGACCTTTGGTAAAATTGAAGAAATGTATGCATATGTACAGTGTTGTCGGGGATGCATGTGCACACTGCTTGTGTTGACTCAGTGCTATTCCCCTACAGTCTGGGAGCTGCCAGCTATTTGAAAGATACCACAGATTTTCTAAAGAAACTAGCCTTTGCTGATGAATTTCAGCTACCATCATATTAGTTACCATGGATGTTCCATCTTTGTACATTAGCATCCCCTGTGAGGACTGATTACACACCATACAGAACATTATCCCTGACAAGGACACTGCTTCTCTTTCGATCAGTCTTCCGCTTTGTCCTCACATGCAGCTACTTTAGGTTTGAGGACTTTTCTGTATCTACAAATGAACAGCAGTGCCTTGGGCATACTTATGGCCCCTCAGTGGGCTAATGTATTTGACAGACATTGCAGTCCACTTCTTCCATAGCAGGCCTCCATTCCCCTTGTTATACCTATGGTACACTGATGACAACATCATATAGACATACAGGGAGAGACCTCTAGAGAAGTTCTACCAAGACTTTATCAGCATCCACCCTTCCATCAAATCAACTCTGGAATACGCCACCTAGAACATTTCTTTCTTGGACATCATTATGAAAGTTTTGCAATGGCCATTATCGTCACCATGTTTATATTGGAAACCAGTCTACTGCTACAGCTACCTCCATGTCACTGGCTCTCATCCTAAGCACTACATCCATCAAGCTCTACATTACAGCTGTATCTGCTCTGATCATACCAACTGGCTCTGGAGGCAGGGACTCCTACATTGACAATACAATCCTAAAACTATAACCACTCAAATTTAAGACAACCTGACTTGGACCTCATACTGACCAGATATAATACCAGGCCTGGGACAAAGACAACAGAGTCCCTTTGGTTGTCACCTGTGTTCCCCATCTGAACACCTTTGTATGACCTCTGACCCCCTCTAGAAATGACTACCATCTCAAAGTACCTACGAGGGACAAACTTGTCCTGCTCCAACCCCCCAAACCAGCATTTCTTCAGTAACAGGTTGCCTAACTCCTCTTTTCACTAAGGTGCCAGATCTTGCTCCAGACCCAGATGCAAGCTCTGCCCCCTCATCAACATGGGCCACAGGACCAAATAAAAGGAACTGATTACAACTTCTGAGATTCATTTACCTGCTCCTTTACCAATACCATCACCTGCTTACAATGCCCCTGTGCTGTCTACACTGAAGAGCTGAGGTGATCCCTGCATAAAAGAATGAATGAATACCCATCTGGTACCAATTCCAGAAAGAGATGCAAGCTGTGACAGAACACTTTGACCTTCCTGGACATTCCATCATTGACCTCATAGATGTTCTGAGACAACAAAACTTTAAAAAATACGAACTTGTATGGGAAGGTGAAGAACAAAAATTTATGCACGGGCTGAATTGTGTTAAGTAATGCCTAACCCAAGACTATGGATTCTTATCTCATTACCTAGATTAGGTTTTATAACTGTCTCTCTCAGTGAGTCTATTCCTCTATTTTTCTCTCTCCTATCCACCTTGCCTTTCTCAGCAGTATCCCCTTCCTTTTTCCTGTCCCCTTCCCTATGCTTTGTATTTTAATCCCACTCTGTTTCCTGAAGTCTCATCATAGTATCTGACAAAGCAAGCTGTGGTTTTATAAAAGCTTATGCCTCTTTGAATTGGTCCATGAAGTGTAAATCTACCCTGCCTTCTGCCTTACTTCAGACTAATGTGGCTAACTATTTCTCTGTACCAATACTGTCTCATTTCTGGGGCTCATGGAGTCTTGCCTGAGCAAAAACCAGAAAGTTCAGTCAAGTGATAATTGGAGTGACCACAGCACAGTTTGGTGTGGTCTAGCAGCTGGAACATTTTTCCAGGGTCCTGGGTAGGTTTCAAGCCTTTTTTGAGCTATATGCTGTCAGCACTGACTCTGGTTGGTTACTGCCTAAACTGTGTAGTTGACTTCTGGTTTGACATGTCCTCACAAGCTGTGGTCATGTCCTTTGACCAGAGTCTAGACACCCCAAACTGCAAAGCCTTGATAAGGCTGGGGCAGACTTTCACAGGTATGGTAATAGGGGCATTCTTTGCAAGCCACTATCCAAGACAAATTTTAAGCCTCTGTTCCAGCATGTATGGAAACCAGAGCACTATGAAGAAAAGATCTTAGGAATTTTTATTTTCAACATGGGCAAAATTTGTCGCATCTTCCTTCCTCCTCCCCACACCGTCCTCAGTCTGAGAAACCATCAACAACTTTGACCAAAACCTTGTATAATTGTTCAGCCTGAGGGAGATGCCCACTTTGGGCAAAATTTTAACCCAAACTATTGCGTTACACTTTAAAAAGAAAGTAAAAACAATGAGCTATCATCAGGTAACTTTAGTATAGGTAGCAACACCTATTGCTACCTGGACTCTAGCTAGAAAAATTAAAATGCTGTTGGGAGCAGATTTGTGTGCTGTCTGTAGTCTATTAAGCTTTGACCATGTTTAGATTTCACAAGTTACATGGGTTCAAATGGAACCGGTACTTAAATGAGAAATTTAAAAGGAAAACATGAGAGCCTATGACAGTAGTGTTAGTGATTATGTAAGGAGTAGTTTTCTTTTTTAGTTGCTGCTTAAATCAGCCATCCCCATGCAGTTCAGTGCTGGATTTATTTATTTGGGATGAGATTTAAAATTGCAAGTATTGGCATTCATGACCATTTTAGGATCTCAGAGTGGTTTTGGTGCAATGTGTTCCCTCATATAACAGCAAAATCCGCATCTGGCGAAGTACATTCTGCATCCCTAAATTCTTCCAATTCTTTATAGATGTGGCAGGATTCACAACCTGTCCTAAACTGTAATGAGCTGCTGCTAAATTAAGCTGCAGAGATGGATACATTTCAACGATGTATGAGGTGATTAATATCTGTGATTATACATAATCTACATATAATATGCAAAGACTTTATTAGTTTTCTTATGTACCCTATATATTGGGGTGGCATAGTTCAATAAGTCTTATGTATGCCCCTTAGAAAACTGAAAATACAGGCACCATTTCAATAATTGAATAGTTCTACCTATATTGAGTAAATGAGGATGCTTTGCCTTGATATTGGCTTGGTCTGATGAGATGGAAAGACAAAAAAAAATAGATACTTTGTAGCTGTCAGGGTGTTTGTCAACAGGAGTTCATAGATTTAGCCAAAGTTTGCATTAGGTACATTTCATTAATTTCAGAGTGTAACCTACTCAGTTCAGGAAGGTTGTCTCCAAGTCAGTAATTGGATAGCATCCATGCAATCTGTTTGGCCAAGATGATTCTGTTGCAGTGTAATTGGGTAGAAAAAAGCAAAATTGAAGAAGAGAAATAATTATCAAGAGCACCTACACTTTGTACAGTTTTTAAAAGCTTCTACCATATACCTTTTTGGTTTTTAGTCTGAACCTATAGCTGAAAAGGTGGAGCATCGGTGCTAATGTTTCTCTCTTGTAGCAGGCAGAGTGTATACTTTCAGTGCCCAATATTTGAGATTGGCTTTTTAGCTCAGCAGAAGTAGATTCCTGAAGCACTTCTCTGACTGATGTACTGTGCGCAAGCAAATCCTAAGTGATCAGATTATAGGAAGTGAAAACTATATACAGGCGTACAGCTCCCTGAATATAAGTATTAAAAAGGTAAATTTGCCCATTAAAAATGAGATGCACTCCACTGTGTGGTAAACTTTTCACCTGAAAAGACACGATAGAAGGTAGGTATCCAAAAAGCAGTAATTTCAGGATAGCGCTAGTTGGGATGTTCTGTGACAGTCTAAGAACATAGATTCTAACAGGTTGGCGAAGGAGAGAACGGTGTGAATTCATCACCAATGAGGAGCAGGAATGTATCTAGGGGTGGGCAACCAGGGCCCTCACTCTGCATGCTAATTTAGAGAAAGACAGCTGCCACATGAGGTGCAGAAAATCATCGTTAAGCCTCTGGTGAAGGGAGGAGGCGCACAGAATCCTGAAAGGAAGTGTGTTGTAGAGTGACATGGAATGAGCAGATGCCATGAATGTTGTTCTGGTCTCATGATGCTTTTTACCAAGGAAACCTAGAGGCAGATTCCAGAAGCACCAAGATCCAAGACCAAGAAAACGAAATGTAAATTGCAAATTTAGAATGTTTTCCTGTAAGAGTTTCTGCTGTATGCTGTACTGTAGAAATCTATATTGGCCACATTCATAAGTACAATGAAACTGACAGGGGCAAAGGATGAGAAATATACCCATTTTATCTGGCTGAAGTAGTGAGCATTAAAGGCTTTTGGAATTCAGGAAGGTCTGTAAATCAGTTTGGGATTGGGGTATTGGAGGAGTTTTTGAGACTTCTGGCACAAGAGACAGAATGCATTTCCTTTGTCCTGGAGAGTCAGGACAAAATTGAATTGAAATTTAAGGTAGAGCAGCAACCAAACTCCTAAATTCTCCACTCCTCCAACACTTGATAGTAGCTCTCCTGTTGTATCACTGTGCATTCACCAGCAACGAATGAATGGATCACCTGGGTGCTGTTGGTAGGAATATTTTACGACTGAAAGTGACCAGTAATTGAAAAGGAAAATTGATAGGTCACTTTTTTC
Source organism: Caiman crocodilus (assembly GCA_030014935.1). NCBI lineage: Eukaryota > Metazoa > Chordata > Crocodylia > Alligatoridae > Caiman > Caiman crocodilus. The sequence goes on along the minus strand of JAGPOW010003648.1, from coordinate 116,945,516 downwards.
CCCTTTGTGTAAAGAAAGCATCAGAGTGCTTTGTGACTGCATTCCTGAGCAGACTAGACTAGTAGAACCTAGAGTAGGGTTGGGCAAAATGTGGCCCACCAGGTCATTCTGTCCAGCCTGCGGGACCCCTAAAAAATTTAGAAAATTAATATCCATCTGCCCTGGGCTGCCTGTCATGAGGTCCTTGATGATTTGCCAGAACTCAGTAAGCAGCCCTCAAACCAAAATAATTGCCTGCCCCTGACCAAGAGATTCTGCAACCAGATGCAGCCGTAACCACTTGACTGTTCCATAGCGTAGGAATGGCCAACATGAGCTTGGGCATTCTAAAGAAATGGAGTGGTACAGAACTGAGAGATTTGTACGAGATTTGCATAAATGCCACCTCCCCACTTGTTTGCCACTCCTCAGACAGAAAACTAATATTAAAATATTTATTTTTAATGCAAGGTGGCACCTGGAAATTAGAGAAGGCACAAATACTTGGCCAGCCCTTTTTCTGTGGACCACAGACAGAGCTCCCTATAGGCCACAGCCTGAGAACGGTAGTTCCACCTTGACTATGTTTTTAAAATATGTTATTTAATATTTAAGGAGGCCATCTATCGTTCTGAAGAAGTATAAGAATTGTTCTTATACTTTCTGTGTTATACAGCCAGTTGATTGCAAATACCCTCTGGTTTCTGTCCAAACTGTTGAACAGGGTAGTCAGAAATGTATTTTTGCGGATGAGCCCTTGATTTGGGGATAGTAGATAGGATTGAAAGATAACATTCTCCAATTTATGTTTTCCTTGATAATTTTGGCTCCTGCTTGGCCCAAATTGGTGAGGTTTTCTAATCTCACCCATTAAGAACCTCTTTGGGGAAGCCATTCCCACACAATCTTTTTTTCCCCCTGATCTACTCCCAGCTTCCTGAAGAAGATATGTGTTTTTCCTGACCAATAGAAAAGCTTCAGCTATCATGACAAAGTCTTGTTTTAGAAAGCTGTTGAAGATGATTGGATAGGAAATGAAAGGTGGAGCCATATATATACACATGCATTTTCCTAAAGCTCAACCAGAATTCTGAGTGGCTTTTATCTAGGGCCAGTCTCCTGTTGAGGGAAACAGACGATGGAGTTGTGCAGGAAAATTTGTGTTGCTGTTTTCAGAAATTTGATTATATTTAAAGTGGGATGTAAAAATCAAAGTACACCATGTTCTCTTATCACTTGAAAATTTGTATCAACGGACACCATTAGCTTGGTTAATTAGGTACTATGGTTTAACTAACTGTTGCCCTGATTCCCTGCCAGCATCCATAGGGTTTACATTCCAGCCACTTGGGCTAACTCATCACTCTAGCTACTGTACAATTCATCACAATGCAGCAGTAAGTAAGGATGACTGCTCCAGATGGTTGCTTATCATATGGAGCACATTGCTGGTGGTCCCAGCCCTGTCCCCACTTGGAAGAGGTACACGTCTCAGACTCTTTCCTGCAGAGTGAGGAGGTTCGAGACTGGAACATCACCTTGGGGACGATGGTGGTATGACTGTCAAAGGGGCAGGATCCAAAAGCAGTCCCACCAGGCATAGGCATGGATGTGGCATGAGGCCACAGGGGCAAGACAGGGTGCCTCAGAAAGGGAACATGTTGAGTAAAGGTCTTTTTGGGCTAGGTCTAAGCCATCAGGGTCTCTTGATTTGTTCACTGGGATGGGCTTTTCAGGGGACTGCAGTCTGGCAACTGGCATCCACTGGTACGAACTGGTGTAGTCTCCTAGCTCCTTCCTTCGTGTCAGGGGTTGCATACATTTTTCCTCACTCCCCTCCTACTGGGGCCTCTCTGCCCTTCCCTGAAGGGAACACTTCATTTCTCTAGCCCAGGGTACCTTGCTCCCCTCCTTCCATAGAATCATAGAAAATTAGGGTTGGAAGGGATCTCAGGGGGGCACCTCATCCAACTGCCTGCTCAAAGCAGGACTGGACTGTCCCCAATTAATTCATTCCAGCTAAGGTTTTATCTAGCTGGATCTTAAAAACTCCAAGGATGGAGATTCTGCCACCTCTCTGGGTAACCTGTTCCTCCAGTGTTTTACTACCCTCCTAGCGACGAAGTTCTTTCTAATATCTAATCTAAACTTACCTTGTTGCAACTTGAGACCATAGCTTCTTGCTGCAACGGAAGTTTAGGTTAGATATTTCCTGCCCTCACAGGTTGGTGCAGGTAATGGAGTGCAGGACCTTGCTATTCCTGCTACCAGCTCTATTCTGCTCCTTCACCTGGGTGACCAGAAAGTGTTAGGAAATGGTCAGCACTTGGTAATTGGTTGATACTGAGTAATTGGTCATTATTTGCATTCCCCAAGAAGCGATCAAATAACCAGAGTTAACTTATCAGGCAGAGACCGCATAATCAGTCTTAAGGCAGGCAAAGTCTGAATCGGAGGGTAAACTAAAAGACTGGAAGATTTAGCTAGCATTCATGGTGAGTTAATATGCAGGAAGAAGTTGTGACTGAGGGGGTGCAATAAAACATTACAAAAGCTATCAATAGAACAGCAAACATTTGGAGCATTGTACTGACAAGTGGGGAGAGGCCGTTTCGGTTGAATGAGAAAGAAATGTTGACTGTAAACATAACAAAAGAGTAATTGCAAGAGATGAGGGAAATATCAGCGGTTTAAATCAGACATAAATATTCCCTACATACTGTGCAGCAGGAAACATTTATTTCTCTTCTGCCTTTGAGGAAAAATTGTGAACAGGAAAGGCTGAAAAGAACATGGGCACTCCATATCTCATCACTGCCAAGCAGAGTTTGTGCTAAAATAGTCCCAGTTACATTGCATAGTAAAAATAAACTATGGAAACTTTCTGAAATTAGTTGTACCTTCTTTCAAAACACTTGGGTAACAGTCAGTGTCAAAGAGAGACTATCAATGGGGTGAACTACTAATCTGATTCAGTATAGTAATGAGCACGAAAGTGCGTGCACTGCTGCTCTGAGGTGAATGTTGAATGACCTAAAACTGTAGGCTGATAAACGTTACACAAAAGTAGCCTTGCAGATGGGAAGTAACCTTGAGTACCCAGAACAGTGAATCAGACACCTGTCTGCTTTGAAATGTTGAGGGTTTCTTTATGAGAGTTTGGCTATTAGTTAGAAAGCAAAGCAGCCTGAGAGGTAGCAGAGTTAGCACGTTAGAGTATAGCTATGAGAATAGTGCTGGGTCTAGTGGGCAAGTCCAGACTATACTAGACAGAATACTAAGCACAGTAGGTTTAAAACCTGTCCAGACATTTAGCATCAGCCAACAGGCACTGAAGAGAAAGTTCAGTGTAAGAAACCAAGATACAGATTAGTGCAGTGACATACTCAGGTTCTTATAGTGAATCAGTAGTAGAACCATGTATAGACTCCAGTAATCCTGACTCCCACTCCACTGCTTATAGAAAGATCCCTTTTCTGTATTTTTAGATGTGCCTGACTTTATTTCTAACCTGCCTTTTCCCAGACTGAGATCAGGAGGCACAGGCAATGTGCTGGTGTCAGTGAAGAACAGGAAGCTTACAAAGCCATTTCAGCACTCTAGATGGCACAGGTAGCTTACCTTTTCAGTCCCTGGTGGTAAGTTTGATTGGTCAGTTTCTTTTGTCTCAAATTTGACATCCACTGTGCTTGCAGTTGCACATTTCCAGCTGGTCTGGAGGTAGGTTTGCACAGCTCTGTGAACCTGTGATGTTAGAAAAATGTATACGTATTTTACACTGCTGTCACTGTGAGATTAATTTCCGATTTTATTTGTTTCTTCTCCCCCTTGTCTATGCAGCAGCAGTCTATAGTAAGGACAGGCATGTTGGCTCCTTTTCTTTCATGCCTCCACTTTCCAGTGAACATTGAGATACCTGCGTTACCAACTGTAAACAAGAATGGGGAGTCAGCACTGTGTGACGTTTTTGAAAATTGCTGTTCTAACTTGGAGGGTAGTAAAACACTGGAACAGGTTACCCAGAGAGGTGGTAGAATCTGCATCCTTGAAGATTTTTAAGACCTACCTAGACAAAGCCTTGGCTGGGATGATCTAGTTGGGGATGGCTTTGTTTTGAGCAGATGCCTACCTGAGGCCCCTTCCAATCCTAATTTTCTATGATACTATTATTAAACAGAGTAGTTAGACATGGATTTTGGGGGCTTGATTTGGGGGTAATTTATTGGAGGAATTTTCAACCTTTGGGGCCATTGTACCCCTGGTGGCTGGTCAAGAAGGCAGGAGTCCCCCAGTGGCCAGATGAGTGGGGAGAGGGGTCCCCCAGTGGCTGATCAGTGACTGGTGGGTGGGGGAGGGGTCTCTCACAGCTGATTAGCAAGTACCTGCTGAGGCCATAAGTGGCCCCTGGTTGAAAATCCCTGGATTACAGGGTTTAGAGCTGTTGCAAGATAACATTCCCGAATTTACTCTCAAATCACAGAATCAAGGAGAAAATATCTTGAGAACCAGCTTTGCGAAATTGTCCTTCCATCAGTTCTCCATTAGCACTGGTTCATTGGTACTTCAAAGGGCTGCCATGTTGTCATTATTCCACTTTAATCCCACCTTAATCTCACTTGAAGTTATGGTGGCTTATCTTTGTCCTTGTTACAACAGTATTCGGAATTTCATCAAGAATCAAGCAGGCAGCTGTGTTCTCTTTCCCCAGCTAACCAGTCAGCTTGCCTACCAAATGTGAAGCCAATGTTCAATTTAGCAGAGCAGTTATTTGTATTATAACAGAGCACAGATACTCTGGCAGGATTTTGGCATTCTTTATTCCAGAAGAACCCTATGACCAGCACCTGTGCTTTTCCTTAGGTTTGTTTTTGCTGTTTGCTGTTGTCATGTAATGTACAAAAACTACAGGCCCTGCCTTTCTCCACCTAATGAGTCTTCCCCCCCACAACCCACTCCACCCCCAAGACCTGAGATATTTTCTCACCTTAGACTAGATGTTAGTCTTTCTCCCAGTAGTCCTTTTGACTCTGTTTTGACCTTGGAAGAGTCCCCTCTGCAGACCTGTATTTGTCACAGCATAAAAGTATAGAAGACTGCATTCACCTGATGATCTTGTGGTGTGTAGTTCTTATGGGCCAGTTTGGATCATTTTAGTATATCTATACCTCAGTGAAGGAATGGGAGAAACCAATCGAACCAAAGCAGTAGCTGGCACTGAAACCACCACTGCTTAAGGAGGTATATTTCACCTCCTCCTCATCACTTTGTTCATTTTCATCAGTGTTAAATGTCTTGTGACTTTAGGTCACAAGACGGTAATTTCACAGGGAAGGTTTCAGAGGTCTAGAGGGAGGTCTGGCACACAAGACAGAAAGCGAATGACACTTCAACATGACTAAAACCTTCACAGCATGGCCCTTGGCCATGTTGACTGTGCAGAGAACCAGCTTCTCAGAGCTGATCCATTTCATGTTAAGGAAGTGGAGAATAGCATCCTCATCCCCAACTGGATCATGAGTCATGGCACCCATTCCAAATGACAAGAGAAATGTCCGTGACTTCAGTCCCTGTTTACGAAGATGTCGGACATGAGATAAATTTCTTTCTCTTTACACCTCTCTGTTGTGTAAAGCATTAAACCCTGTTTACAACGTACAATTTTTCTCCCCCAAGAAAGTTTTCCTGTCTACTTGTTCTCCTGTAGAATTTTGGAAGATGACATGAAGGAGCAAAGTGGCCAGAACAGCCCTCTGCAATTGGTTGTGGATGGCCTCTATCACACTCAGGAGGTCAGTGGCCATGGTCATCACCCTGAATATGTCTCTGTGGGATGCTCAATGTTAGCAGGCAAAAGAAAAGTAAGTTACCAAGAAATGGCTGGTTCCTTAAGAGACTGCTCTTCAGGCTTAGAAATCATGTAGCGAACCATTCTCTGATGCACTTGAACCCGCATTACAGTCTCTTGGGGATCTTTACCCCAGCTCCTTACTGAAAACCATACAAATATCAACTCATCGAAGGTGATGCTGTCATATTCATAGAGTAGCCATAAGCCAAGTACCGCAAAGGAAAAGACCCTGATCTAGGGGGAGGCATCCGGCGTGTCATTCTCCCATCGCAGAAGCAGCCAGTTGCATGGAAGCCTTTAGAACCATACTGGAATCAATTGAAAGCTTGGTGTCATCTTGCCCTCTTCTCCAGGGCTAGTCCATTATAGTAACAGATGAGTCAACGGTGAATATTATCGCATATTGCTGTCTGTTGTCTTCAGTACTTTACTTCTTTATTTGTCCCTTGTTAGGAACCTTTCTCATAACAACCTGCTCCAAAGAGAAGGAGCCTTAATGTTTCTTTTAGTAGCCACTAAGGGAGATGGAAGTGAAGGGACCTTTATTTCTCATAAGTCCTTATTTTGAATAAGAAAGTATGTCTTATTCCTACCATAGAACCAAAGACTGAACAAATGCATATATAGTACTACCTTGGGTACAGGATGTAATGTTTTGCTTCCATTAGGCCATCTTTGTAAGCTCAAAACTAGTTTGTGACTTTCCATGTACAAGATGCATCTGTACTGCCATGCACCTGACTTGCAGGGAAGTATTTGAGATTCACAGTGGATGAAGTCATTACTAGTACATGGTGCTGTATTTTGAACACCACGAGTCTTCACAAAAAGCCTGGCAGTGATAGCAGTGCAGCTGAAAACATGGACCATAAACACCGACCCTTGCGTAGATAATTGGTTGATCATGGGGCAGGCTTCAGGAGGAAGTAACAAGCCCAGAATCTGCATGTCTTCTCTTTGTTCACACACTTACTAGTGGACTATGAACAGCCTGTCGCAGAAAATAGAACTTATGATTGATTGCCAGATTGAAGATTGCAATCCTGTCTCAGCAGATTCTTAGATCTCAAGTTTCTCTAGTAGAAACAAATCAAATCTGATTACATAGGTCATGCCATTTCATGTATGGCCCCCTCCACTCTGACGTAAGTCAGTTTACTTTCTGCTCTGATGCCAGAAGGATGGGACAAGCTTGATGTCACCTCAGGCCTTTACAGAATGGAAATAGCGGCTAGAATTCCTTGTTGGCCATAGAACCAATATTCTGTCATTGCAGAGATTGCATGATGAAGCATCAGGGACAAATCCAAATATGAGAACTCTTGTTCCAGAAAAGACATAAGTTAGGGGTTGTAGTCAGATACTTTGATTCCACTTCAGAAAGAAGGCGTCCTACCTAGCTATGACTGTTTTGGCTGATGGACCTGCTATAGACATCCAACCAACTCCCAGACTATCCAGATGTGATTTCTCAATAAAATGGGTCACATATTAAATTTAGGTATGAATTTCCTGAATTTCCAGACAGCTTAGGTGTAAGTACCATGGACAAAGACTGTTGTAGATTAGTCTGAGATTTTCTTATCCAGTGTAAGAAGACATCTATTAGAAAGAATTTTCCATCAAAAAGGAATCAGGTAGCTTAACATGTCCTGGACTCCCTACATGCTGAAGACCCTCAGCTATTATGTGCATCTTAATCATTTGGGGCTTTTGTTGAATTTTTTAAAGGTCCACCAAACAGTGGTCTCCATCATGTCTTCTACTCATGCAGTCTTGCTCAGTCTTCACCCAGTGGTATTCAAGTTTGTCAAGGGTATTCATATATGCACATTACTCAGAAAACTCTCATTGTCTTATTCAGAATCAAAGAATCTCCCTTTGAGTGTTTCAGAATGCTCCTTTTCTGAAGGTGCTCTTTCTTTTTGCTGTCAGATTGGCCAGGAGAACAAGAGAGCTGCAAGCACTTAAGTCTGAGTATCACTACATGAAGTGAGCCAAGTTCAGGGTACAGATAGAACAGTACCACTTTATGTACCTATAAATTGCTCATTATCAGAGTGGCCTTAGAGTTTCATCTCCAGTAGTTAACTTATCTGTCATCTCAAAACTTTATGTAGTACCAGGGGAGAAATTGTATGCTGGATGTTTTTACAGTCTGGCATGAGCAGATCAGGAACGCCAGTCTGTTCAGGCTATTTGCCTGGTTATTTCTAGTTTGTCAGCCGTTCGCAAGATGAAATCATTCTGTCATAAAGAATATCTGTGTGAATAATGCAGTATATGTCATGTGTGGTGCAACTCCCATCAGATATCAAGCCTCACTCTACCAGATTTCAAGCTAACATCCTCTGCCTGGTTTAGAAATAAACCAGTTCCTGAAATAACATGTGGTGGAAATATGGAGTATTCAGGTGACTTTCACTGTGCATTGGACTTCAGACATAAGAACAAATGCTAAGGGCTGCGATACCTGTTCAGCTGATAGATTTGACCATGTAGGAAGGGGACTGATGGCCAGTCAGCCACGGGGGGGGCATGCATTCAAACACAAAATAATAGCTATATACTCTACAGCAGCTGTGATCCTTTTGAGATTTTGTAGTTGGGATGGGTACTCTGGTAGGTGTACATGCACCTTGTACTCAAACTTGGAATTCAATAATGGTGTCTGTTAGGAGCATAACCTGTGTTCCTTTATGAGGGGTTACAAGGCAGAGCGTTACAAGATGTGACCCTCACTTGGACCTTTCACACCACAAAGTCCATAACTGCTGAGGACTTCAAAAGTGTGGATCCAGGGCTGAGGACTCCAGAAGTGGTGGAATCCCGCCCTGACTAAAAGAATCAACAAAGGAACATAGTTATAGTAGGGCACATCACTGTTCTTTGCCCATGCTGTGAAGTTAGTCTTCTAAAACATAAAAGTCCTGCATCACACTTTTTTCCAAAGAAAGGGAGATTCACTTTTTCCAGAAGAATGTGCCTTTTCCCAGGTAGTGAGGAAGCCTTCATCTGAGGTGTGTTCTTCACTCTTTTATGGCAAATGGTTCTTATTTTAGTTATGTTGTTTTTCTATGACAAAATCATTATTATTTTACTATTCAAAATGTTGCTGTCTGCAGTGGGAGAGATGTATTACTAGACCTCCTTTACAGTTTTTACACATTTTCTTCCATTCCCAAGTTGGATAGTTATTCCTTTCATGTGGATTAAATATCTTTTAGAAAAACTAATATATTATTCCTCTGATAGTGTCTAATATATTCTCTGGGGCAGTGATGGGCTAGGAAGGAAAACATGAAGACATGAGAGCCATTAAGTGTCAGGAATCCAACCCATGTGTAATTTTCTGGTCTCTGACAGTTTTACTGAGCCGAGTTCTAAGTATAGATTGCAATTATACTACATGGCTCACTGAAATGTCAAGGTACTATTTTGGGCTCAGTTTCTGGAAAAAAAAATGAATTCAGTAATAGTAACAAATAGGGACAGAGGAGCTGCCTTTTCTGGAGAAGTTACGGAGGAGAATATTGGATGTGATCCTGGAGAGAGTAAAAGTATGTCATTGGGATCAGCTGTCTGTGCTACAGAACACCTGCTAATATCTGACATGCCTTTAAAATTAATCTTTTCTTTCCTTTCACAGAGGAAGTGCTCTGGCATCTTTTTTTCCCCTCAAGTCTTCCTATGCGCCAGCTCAGGTGTTTCTCTGCCTAATGTAGTTCTCTATTTTCAGCACTTGCTGGTAACAAAGAATGGTTGATCAGTTGTTCATGTCAGTAGCGGCGATCAGGTTTCCTTCCAAGGCTGCTGTGTTTGGTTGTGCTCATTTCTGTAAGCAAAAAAAAAAAAAAAATCTAGTTATGGCTTGACTTTCATTTTTCCATTCAGCCTGATGGAACTCAAGAGTTTTTAGCTTTTTTCCCTCAACTGACACTCTTTCAAAGTGTACTTCAAAGTTGATCTGTGGTGCAGGTGGAGATTTCTGCACTCCAAAATGTTGTAATAAGTACATGGCACATCTCTAGTGACTTTCCAGATATGTTCATGGATTAGTTTGCAAATAGGTAATAAATAGCAACTTTCAGTTAACTTCATGAGCAAGCGGTAGCAAAGATGAGTAAGTGCGTTATAAGCCTCAAGTTCAGGACCCTCTAGGAAGTTGTAATATTTGGTGATTTGGTGTGTGCGTCCCTCCTACTCCCTGCTGCTGATTGGCCAAGAGGCAAAAAACAGGGTAAAAATAAGAGAGCAAAAATGGTGCCGCTTTTGGTAGATTATAAAAAATGCTGCTACCTCCTTTTCCTATTATTTTCTATGATGAATGAAAACTAGTATCTCTGCTGCTTACCCTTACAATGGTGGTAAGCATACCCTGCAGATTCTCACTCCAGTTGGAGCTCCTTACCCTGGTACCATTGAGGCTTCCACTAAGACAGAGCCCATGGTTCCAGCCACCATCCAATCGGAGCCTTTGGCCCCAAACTGGGGGGCTGCCTGGTGCAACTGCTGGCAACTGGGAATGGGAACAAGGTCACTCGCACCTGTGGAGTACGCTCTCTGGTGGAGTCTCTGGAGTGCTGGATGACGGAGCTTCGGGATGAGGTGAAGCTGTGCATCGTCAGGGCCTACAAGCAGGAGATCGATTACCTCTGCCAGGCTCTTTTCCAGAAGAACAAAGAGGAAAGAACAAAGGTGGCTGACAACATGAGGATGGACAACAGGAAGATTAACCAAGAAGCCCAGCCAGGGTGTGATTTGGAAGATGGTCGTCTCCAGCTCCAAGACATGCAGCCTGACCGTTACTCCCTCTCTGGAACTGCGCAACAGGTATGCACTCCTCATGTCACCAGCTCCTGAGGAGTGAAGGCAACTTGTTTCCGCCCCAAAGAAGAGATGTAGGATGGTCATGGTGGGTGACTCCCTCTTGAGGGGAACAGAAGGAGTGATTGGCCACCCTAACCCTCTAGCCCATGAGATCTGTTGGCTCCCAGGGGCACCTATCTGGGATGTAACAACAAGGATCCCAGACTAGTTTGGCCCTCTGACCACTACCCCATGTTCCTCATCTTTGTGGGCACAAATGACATGGCCAGAAACAATCCTGGCTGGGTCATGAATGACTACAGGGCTTTGGAGGCTGGGCTCAAGGGGTCAGGGATGCAGGTAGTTTTCTCCTCTGTCTTCCCAGTTACGGGCCATGGGCACAGGAGGGATAAATGCATTAAAGAAGTAAATAGAAGACTCCACGTTGGTGCTATTGTGAGGGTTTTGTCTTCTTCAATCAAAACTCACACCTTGGGGACAGTGACTTGTTGGGAAGCGATGACATCCACCTCATGTCAAAGGGGAAGGCACTTTTTTCAGCTAGACTGATGGACTTCCTAGATAGGGCTTTAAGCTGAGATTGCTGGGGGATGGACAGAAAACAATTAGAGCAATTCCAGGAACTGGCAAACAGAAAACCAGTGAGATGGAAAACAATAGAAAGAACAATCTGATGCAGGCCAAAGGACCAGACTCTTCTCAGCCAAACAGGAAGTCTAGGGCCAGACTTGCATGCCTGTACACAAATGCCAGGAGCATGGGGGAACAAGCGGAAAGAACTGGCCCTACTGCTAACCAGTAAGAAATGCGGTCTTATTGGGATAACAGAGACCTGATGGGACTGCGCCCATGATTGGACCACAAGTATAGAGGACTTACCTTGCATAAGAGGGATTACATAGAGAAGAAGGGCAGATATGTTGCTCTGTATGTGGAGGAGCAGTACACATCCCTAAAAGCCGAGATAGTCACAAAAGAAGGGTGACTTGAGACCCTCTGGGTTAAGATACAGGGAAGACGTGTTAAGGGGACTTGATGGTAGGAGTATATTACAGACCTTTGAACCAAGTGTGGGAGCTTGATCTGGAATTCTCCAGAGAAGTGGCGGAGGCTTCACACTCATAGAACATGGTCACCATGGGTGACTTCAGCTACCCAGCCATCTCATGGGAAGAGCACTTGGCTAGATCTGAGCAGTTGCATTGCTTTCTCATGCACATCAAGGAGCTCTGTTTTGACTCAAGAAGTGTATGGACCAACCAGGGGAAAGGCACTCCTGGATTTGGTTTTGGCAAAAGGGGACGATCTAGTGAGTAATCTGAGGATCAAGGGTAATCTAGGTGACAGTGACCACGAGACACTTGCTTTCACCATTCATTGTAAGGCTGGAAAATCAGTTAGTAGAGTAGAGATCCTTGGTTTTAGGAAAGCTGACTTCTACAAGTTTAGGAGATTGGTGGATGAGGCCCTGCAGGACCATGGTCCAGTGGGGAAGGGAGTCAAAGAAGAGTGGCCATTCCTCAAGGATATGGTCCTTGGAGCACAAAGGAAGTACATTCTTGTTTGTAACAAAGGTAGCAAAAGGGCTGAGAGTCTTGGGGGTCATGATAAATCAAAAATTAGCATGAGCCACCAGTTTGATGCTATAGCTGACGAAGTGAACAACACTGGCAGGCATCAACCGATGCATCACAAGTAAGACTAAGGATGTCATCCTTCCTCTCTACTTAGCGTTGGTGAGGCCACAGCTGGAGTACTGTGTCCAGTTCTGGATTCTGCAATTCAGGAAGAATGTGGAAAAGCTGGAAAGAGTCCAAAGGAGGGCCACATGAACAATCAGAGGTCTGGAGAATAGATCATATGAGGAGAGGCTGGAGGACATGGAACTGTTCAGCTTGGAAAAGAGACTTGGGGGACTTAGTGGCAATCTTTAAGTATTATAAGGGGTGAACAACAGGTGCTAAGAGAACATGTGTTCACCAAGGCATCTTGGGGGAAGACTAGGAATAATGGTCATAAACTGATAGAAGATTGCTTCAGATTAGATGTAAGAAAAAACTTCTTTATGGTTTGTGTAGCCAGAGTCTGGAACAGACCCCTCCCCAGTGGTGGTACAGTCACCTTCCCTGGAGATCTTCAAAAGACATCTGGATGCACACCTCGCTGGGGTCATCTGATTTCAGCAGTCTTTCCTGCCGTAGAGCAGGGGGGCTGGACCTGATGATATCATGAGCCTCTAACTTCTCTGAATCTATGCTTCAGACCCACGTCAGTTCATTTTTTGTTTTTTGCAGGTGATTTTTGTTTTAGCAGCATTTACCCTAAAATTGACTGGCAGAAGGCTTGGTTTCAGTAAGGTTTGGTGAAACTGTTCCTCTATATCTCTCCATTCCTAGAGACCTACAATCTTCTCTTCTTATGCAGAATGCACTGTTGGCTCCAGGTATCAGAGTCTTCTCTTGAAGAGTCTAGACTTGAATTGTGGGCACTTTCCAAGGGGTATCTTATGCTGTCTTCCTCAATGAAAGTGAGTCACTATCTTTTATTCGTGTCCATCTTGAGAGCTTGGATCTAAGAATTGCAAAGATGGTCTTCAGTAACACTTGAGACTTGGTCCAAGACTCACCTTATGGACTCTCCAGTTAGCCTATTTCTGCTGGGGTCGGTGCTTGGCTGAGAGAGATTTCCCTGGCTTCTGGAGGATGGTTGCCAGGAGCAGAGTTTTTTCCCCATTCTTGATTTCTTCAACTCAGTGAGGTATGTTGGTAGGTCATTTTGGAGCCAAGGAGTCCTGTTACTCCATGATTATAATGGAACTCACGGTCCTGTGTGGCCTCCATTTTTTTTTTGTGGTTCAGTTGTCAGTTGAAAGGTCTGAAGCTTGCTTTGCCCATCACTTCCTCTCCTGAGAGAGGTGCAAAAGCATCTTCCTCAAATAGAGTATTTCTTCCCCTCATCTTGTATGGATTATCCTTCCTGATTCTTCAGTGAGAATTAACTGAATTGCCCAGAGAGTGGGACCACATAGTGTCTTTTCAAACTGAGACTGTTCTTGTTTACACAATACATCTAGTACCACAGCATTTACACTTGGATGCACTCCAACCCAACCACAGTTGCTTTTTTCTGACAAGTCTTATTCTACTCTTTATTCTTTTATTCTCATATTAAAAAATAAACTGGTAAGCACAATAAAAATTACCCAATTTTTTGAATATGCCATTTTTAAGATACTTTGAGTAGTGAAGAGTAAATGCCCATCTACTTAAAGCTAAAAGGAGCCTGATTTATTTCAAAGATCTCTATACCTTCTTTTTTTAAAGGTTAAAAGAACTTGCTTCAATGGAAAACTGTTATACAAACTTTATTTAACTTTAATAAAGCAGTAGCAATACCCACAGGATAGGGTGAGCTCCAAACAGTGAAGCAGTTGTACACAATTTTGAAAACTACTCATAAATAGGGTCTAACTAAGAAATACAGTCTAAGGCTTTGAATTGGTGTAACATCTGAAGTGTAAGTAGACAGATGTACACACCTTTTGAAGGGGGGAGTGGGGAAAACAGGACAGACTCTCCATGAGCACATTTTCCTGTGATCCTCTTCCAGTCTCCTGGAGCACCTCCACTTCCCAGACCTGGGAGGACAGAGGCCATGCACCATCACACTCCCCCTATGGTAAATAAGTGACTGGACACAGAGACATATGCAGGGGTTGGGAACTGGAAATCAGGAATCCCTGCATGGCTCTCCCTGGTTCTGGCCTGGGGTGGTAGTGTCACTGTGATAGAACTTAAGTGGCGGGAGAGGAGGGAGTGGTGTGAAAGGACCAAGCAATGCCCTGTTGAGCTCCCTAAATGGAGATCTTGCTGCTTAATGCCCATGATGCAATTTTGAAGCATTTCAGTAGCCAGTAATACTTCTGGATTGTAAGTAGGCTTCTTTTAGAGTCCTTGCTGACATAGGGAGAGTGGGACCTGTGGGAATAAGACTGGAGATGAGGAAGTATGTGGGTTACAGTTAGGGGCATCAGGTTGTACAGGTGAGTAGAGGATCCCTAAGGTAGGGGCAGCATGGTATACAGAGATGTAGTCAAGCAGGGTTGTCAACTGAAGAATTTTTTTTCTGAATTTTTTTTTACTGACAACGAGCCTCTTTTACCTTTTCCCGTATGGTTGGTGTTAAACCCCCACATTTGAACCTAGACCTTTTAACTGGAGCCAGACAGCATGGCACAGCCTGGGAGAAGGGTTACATTTACACTATGTAAAACATGTATCAGTAAAAAGTTTCATTGTCATTTAAAAGTTTGGCAAAACTGTTCTGATTATCTGAGCTGCATAAAAGTTGGAAGAAATAATTTTAAACATTTACTCTGCTTACCTGTTTTCTTTTCCTCTTAACTTTCTTTTTCTTTTTAATGGCTCTCTCTCTGTCCAGTACAAGTTGAAAGTGCCTGGAATTTATTAGCAGCATTGCCATGTTTTCCTACTTGCATTATGACCATATGACAGAGGAGAGTAAATACACGGAGTAAATAAACCTCTTCCAGCAACATAGTGTGTGTCAAAGCCTGTATAATTCTTTGAGTGAGGTCAGGTTTTTACCTTTGGTAAGCACACCCACTCTCATTTTCCATTTCTCTCAAGCGTTCGTGGGCAACAGCTTATTTCTGGGAACTGCGCTTCTTAGAAAATAAGGAAGCCAAATTTCTTGTGACCTTCTGAACCATGCCAGACTGGATTTGTTTGCAGAGCTCAAATGTTTTATACACATGGAAAGACCTAAAGACACCAACATGGTCACAGATCTTTTTAGCTATTTAATTGCACAGATCCTTCAGACAGATTCTTATCTGTGATTTATGCACACACTTTAAATTAGCTAAGGTTGCCATGTACAGGAACTTTAAAAAGTTTTTTTCCCAGATTTCTGTGCTGTCTTCAGTACAGCCAGAAAAGCTGTCTAGTAGTTGATGTTGCTCTCTTCCTACAAGGTCTGTCTCATCCAAGATATGCCAAGCTAAATTTGAAAGATGGTTTAAAAGTTAACACGCAGTGATCTACGTTTGAGTTGTTCTACTTTGATTCTGTTCTTCACATACCATGTTTATACGATTCCAGGAAGACCTTAAATTTAAGATGACTCCCCAGTAAGTAGATTCCATACACAATAAATTTTTTATTTGCTGTTATTTATTACAGAAGGCTTATTCTTAAAAACTAGCAAGTCATAATTTCAACAAATATTATCTTAATCTATATTGGGTTCTGTCCAGAAGTTCCTAGCAAGTCCTACTTTTTTCTTAGATTGTACAGCTTAAAACTGTTCACTTTCACATGCACCCTTTACTCTGCACTACTCTCTTCTCCCTCATCTTCCCATTCATTTTCCATAAAACATCATCTTTAATTCCACCCAGGGCATTGGATATACAGTGCTTCTTGAAGGCTTTAATAATGAACTCTGAAAATATCTTTCCCCAAGAATCAAGGATCCATTCAGGTGATATTTTGTATTGGACCAACTGTGTAGTTAGGATAAAGTTGGACACGGTTTCAAATGCAAGACATGCTTTGTCAGCCTTTAGAAGCTTTTCTAAGTCTATCCCAACTACAGTTGGTTCAATAAAAGGTTATCACCCTAAAAAATCTTTGCTCCTCATAATTTCTGGATCATCACAGCTACAACTCTTACACTCAAACACTCCTTTCCCTAAGAAGTCAGAATCCATTAGTAAAGCAGTGCTGTGGTTGGCTCCTTAATCTTCCTGCCAGGTGTAAGCTTGTGTTTCTGTGCCAAGATCCAGCCTGAGTACTGACATTATATATGGTCCTTTAAGCGCTTGTTCATTAATACATCCAGCATATGAAGTTGTAATACTACCAGATGATTACAAGACCACAATTTGCTGACCACATTTTTGCTTTTGCATGCTGTGTTATATGTCCTCAAAATGTGTTTAACACTAATGTTCTGTTTTCTTCAGCAATGTTCCAGGTCTTCTGCTTCACTCATCTAACTAGTCTAGGCTCACTTGACATTCATCCTTGTTCCTGGCACCTAACAACTATTCCTGGTGGCAGTTTTCGTTTTGGCAGAGCTTTCCGTTTCCAAATCATATAGGGTGTCAATTTCCTTCCATCCGCCAATACTCCTAACATCATTGTAATTTATGATTTTTTATTTCTTGTACTTCACTGAATTACAAATTTTGCATCTTTCCCATTGATGGTGATAGCTCTTGGCATGTCAAAATAGACTGAAGTTTTATCAGCATCACCTATTTGGCCCAGTAGGCAACCATGAGTCTTGTATCCCCTAATATTTACTGCTAGAATTCAACAAGTTTTTCAATAGTACACTTCTGTCTCCCCATCTTTGGTGCCTGATTGGGGCTGTGCCTTTTGCTTGCCTCCAAGTTGTTAACACTGTTCTTGCAGTGCTTCCAGGTGGGTACTGTCTGGAGGTTTCCCAATCAAATTATTCTGATCCACCTTTTCTTATGAGATCTGACAGAATTCAACTGATATCCAAGTAAGAATGTATGTGCTATAGACTGCTTATTCTTTTTTAACTACTTTGTCTGATTCAGTACATTTCCTCAGACCAGATTATCTGCAGTATTTAATTGCTGTTTTCTACTAGCCTTTACAGTGAAGTATCATCTTTTTTCTTTCCTTTTTTTTGGAAGGGGAGCAGAAGGACACAATCTGTTGTTTAAACAAGGATCATAATACTGGGGTAGCTTTAAAACTGCTAAGGCTTTGAAATTTGATTGGGGGGAAAGATAGGGATTGGCAGTGTTTTTGGGCAGAGTGCCGAAAACACTCGCAACCTCGGCTTGCAAGATGTTGTGTGAGGGGTGGGCAGCAGGGGAGCCACAAGGGGCCTGATCCTTGTTGTAGCATACAGCCCTGACCACTTCCCCAAGGTAGTACCAAACAAAATGCCTTTGCATTGCCGTGCTCCAGCACTCATGCCAGGGGTTGCCTACCCCGGACTAGAAAGAGGTGGTTAGCTGTGTTAGCCTGAAATTAAACAGAAGGTAGGAAGGGTAACACTGTATAGGTTAACTCATTCAGAGGGGTTTGAGCTTTCCTAGGCTACAGCCTGCCTCATCAAATGCTCCCTCTCCCTATATATATATATATATATATATATATATGGCATTTGATGGAGGCTAGATAATCACCTTGCCAGGGTTGTTTGACCCCAGCATTCTTTCCTGCCCATGGCAGGGGGTTGGAATTGATGGTCTGCTCAGGTCCCTTCTGACCCTACCAACTCTGAATATATATAGCATTTATATTATAAAGACTAAAATATAGACTAGTTGGTGCCTGGGAAAGGGAATTTAACTTCAACAGTTTTTGAAGTGTTGGAAATAGGGGTGCACTGAGAGAGATTTTTGGGGCCAATACCAATAGCTGATTTTAAGGAGGCATATTTGCCAATACTGATCCAATTTCTGATACACAGCCTGGCAGCTTGAAGAGCAGTGTCTGGTTGGTAAGTCTGTTGTGGGGCAAGGGAAGGGGTGTAGGCAGAGCAAATAGAGGCCCCTGCGCTAAGGGAGGGAGTGGGGCTGGGGTTGGGGCAGGCGCTGCCGGGGTGGGACACAGGGTGGATGGAACTGTGGCTTATGGGGAGGGGGAGGCGGCTTCCGCCATTGCATAAACCCCGGGAGGGCATGGGGGCGGAGATCAGTGGGGAATGGGAGAGTCCCTGTTCCCCTGATCACTACCAGGAGTAACTAGGAATAATGACCGGAAGTTGACTGAGAGTAGATTCAGGCTAGATAACAGGAGGCACTACTTCACAGTCAGGACAACTAAGACCTGGAACCAAGTTCCAAGGAAAGTGGTGCTCGCTCCTACCCTGGGGGTCTTCAAAAGGAAGCTAAGTAATTGCCTTGCCGGGGTTGTTTGACCCCAGCATTCTTTCCTGCCCATGGCAGGGGGTTGGACTTGATGGTCTGCTCAGGTCCCTTCTGACCCTACCAACTATGAAACTATCTGCGGGCGGGGTGGAGCTGGGGCTACACCTGGGGTGCACAGTGGCGATGCTGGGAGGGAGGCTACAGGGGGGCTGGAGCCAACCCAAAATTTGCTGTAGCACCCCTGCAACTCCCCCTCCTAGCACTGCTGCCTGTCCCACCCCAAGTGCAGCCCAGCCCAACCCACAGCTGCAGCCTGCCTGCACCCTGTGTGCAGATCCAGGGCACATGCCTCCACCCCCCCATACCCTCCTAGGATGTGCGCGGTGGCAGGAGCTGTGCTTCTTTCCCCTTGCCCCCTGGATGAGCCGTGATTCCATCCCGCGTCCCACCCTGCCCCGACTGGGCAGTACCTGCCCCTGCCCTAGCCCCCCAGCTCCACTCCCTCCCTCACCTTGGGGGCCTTGATGTGCCCCCCACCATGCCCCTTCCTTCCCTCTGCCCCATCCATCACAAAAGACTTACCAGCTGGATGCAGCTCTCCATGTGCCAGGCTCTGTTCCTTGCCGCCTCCGTGCTGTGTTGTGGCTGCGCGCATGCATGGGGCATTTATTGGCCAAATTATCAGCCGCATCGGGCAAAAAAAGGCTGTTTTCTGATGCAGTCAATTTTCTTTACACCAGTACTCATCCAATATCAGACTGATGTATCGTTGCACCTTTAGTTGGAAACCATTTTTTGTCTTCAATTGAAATGCAAATAAAAAACCTTGACAGTTGCTTTTTCTTTTCTTTTTCTTTTCCTTTTCCTGTCCTTTTCAGGGAGTGAAATGATGTTTAGATTTGGTGCCTCCTCCCTACAACAGCCTATCTTGTTGCTGTGAGGGATCTCAGGGTTGTGGAGCTCCATAGCAGCTCGCTTGGCAAGCCTTGAAGCGTAAGTTAGGAGCCAAGAAAGCTGTAGATTGCAACATTCCCACAGAGAGGCTTTTGGCATTTTTGTTGGAAATATACCTGGTTTCCTTTAAAGGCTTTGTCAAAATCTTCATGTTTTTGTGAAACCATTTCACTTTGGGCAAATTGGCTTTTTTGGAAGAAACAAATGACTGTTGGAATGGTTTTTTTACTAGTTCTTAATTTTGTAGCTTTTCACTTTTAGGCTGCCTTTTCAAATCCAACCTAGCCTGTCAGTGACCAGAAACATTGGAGTAGGTGGTTTGGTACACAGCATGAAATGGGTTGATATAAATCCTTTAGCCAAAGGACAAGTGTCTAAGTGTGTTTGTTTGTCTGTTGTTTGTGAATACAACTGGTCCTTTTGTTGACAGTCTCAGCAAAAAGCCTGAAGGATATGAAGGGCTATGAAGAACAACTCCACCTTAACTCCTCTTAGGAGTCTTCTCCTGGGTCATGGCTGATGTCCACTGACAGGGTGGTTTGATGGACACGTACTGCTCAGCTGATGCCTGAGTTGTGGTGATAAAACAGGCAGCTTTGCTCGCTGTTGCTTTCAATCCTGGGCCTAACAAAACTTCAGAAAAAGTAAAAATATGGAGCATTATTTAAAAAAAAAAATAAGTCATCTGCTTTTATAATCCCTTGCTGCAAGATGTGTTGAACCAATGCTCTTTTCTTTCTCCAGCCTTTTTTGCCCTTTCTGATTTTATTTTTAGTTTTATTGTTGTAAAAGTTGACTCAACAGCATGAAAACAGTGGACAGTGCCTTCAGCAACAGCCCTTTCTTTTAGAAAGGGGCTATAGCACTGTCAAGGCATCTAGACATCTTTCTGCTTGACCATGCACAGAAGTCCTCCTGATGGACTGGCCACATGATGTTCATTTCCATAAACAAAATACTTGTCTCATACGTGGGATTATAGCATAATTGAACCCAGGTTCAAAGAGAGTGGAGGTTGAGACTTCATCCAGACCTCTCTATCACCTTCTGTAATAACAGAGAATCTCAGGTGACTGAATTTAACCAAAAGCAGTGGATTTATTCAAAAGTGCTCTAGGCCTTGCATTTCTCTGAGAGGATTAGAAATTCTGAGATTAATGCTGTTTGAAGGGATCCCATTCATACTGTCCTGCCTAAGCCAGCAAAGAGGTTTTTTTTTCCCTGAATAGCTCCCTTCCCCTGCCCCATACCGATCAACCTTAGTTTTCTGCATGTGAATTTCTTGGGTAAAGCTCTTAACTCCAAGTATGTAACCTGAAAGCTAGGTCTATTAAATTACCCTTCTGCATTGAGAGATGAAGAAAATCAATCTTAAAAAAAAATCTGCTTCTTTTGTACAGTGTTTGGCTGCTCCTTTAGGCAGCAGGTTCTCATGTGACTATTAAAATACAGGTGGTATGCTGTTGGTCAGTACCTTAATGAGGTACATGATAAATTACAGCCCATTACATTGAGGATGATCTTCAAACAATACCATTAATGACATTTTTAATTCAGTAAAATTCAGCTTCCAATCCTCCTTGAAACACCATTGAATTTGAGAAAAAGATGTCTGAGTTGCGAAAAAACTTACGATTTAAGTACATTGCAAAATCCAAACCACACAATGTACTGTGCTCAAGGACTCGACTGCTACCGGTGCTGAATAAGGTGCTACTAAGACTTCTGTGACTGCTCTCTCTACCATGCCTCTTCATCACAGAAAATGGCTCCTTGTAAAACTGCCACTTTTCGAAACCTGTTTCATTAGGGACACTACTTATGAAGTTCATGTAAACAATTTGCTTCTTTCCACTTTCTAGGTCCTGGGAACGCCTACAAGGGAGCAAATTAGAGAAATGAATCCAAACTACACTGAATTCAAATTCCCTCAGATTAAGGCACATCCCTGGACTAAGGTGAGTTTCTCTGAGTTGGATAATGAAAGTGTGTGGGGTGAAAGTAAAACTGCAGAGTTTAGGCTGATCTTGACTTCTGTTGGTGGTGATTTTCCAACTAAAAACTGGGACCCTGTAAGGAAATCAGATACCCACTACATTTTGATGTAGGGCAATTGAAATATACCTTGAGGAAGAGGAAGAACGTGCCTAAGATCTGCAACAAATTGCCCTATGGCTCTGGTTTTCCTGTGATTTATTCAGTGGTGTCTTTAGGCTGGGTACATACTTATAATCCATAACAATGTGCTTGTATTCCATTTTAGCACAGTCCTTGATTGTATGTAGACACTCTTCTGTGACTAAATGTATTCTGTAGAGGTAGAGGGTGCATTTTACAGTGCAGTTACATCATCTCAGTGTAGGGATGAGATCTATATTGCTAATTAGTTGTATTACCCATCTCTCAAACAAAGATCTGTAGATTTGTCCCAGTAGTTACTGGTTATATTTTTTCCTGCAGTTACTTTCTGAAGGGTTTTTGTTTGTTTTATTTGTTTTGCTGTTTGATTTAACATGACTTTCAAAAGGAGACAGTAGTGTGGGAAACACTGTTATATTCAACCTTCTCAACACCTGATTCAGAAAAGCCTGCACTAAGATTAATGAAAGGCAGCATAAATAAGAGGGTTCCTAGATGTTGAGGAAAGAAGAACGTTTCATTAGCTTGTGCAAGGATAACAGTTTATCAGTTTTAGTGCCTCTTGGTTGTGGAATCATTTGAGTAAGGGGCTTTGAACATTTCAAGAATGGCTTTATTATTATTTTTGCTGGTTAACAAACACCTTCTAATTACGCAGTTGGGTTTTTTGCATTCTAACAGCTGTAATGGCTCAGTCCTGTTAAGAATGCACAGAGTACAGCTACCTGTGAATGAAACTGTCACGTGCATCACCTTTATCTTAATAGTGACCAATTTGGATTTTTGGATGAAGCCTAGACTGAGCAAAAGATTCTGAGCAGACGGTGTGACCTTATTCAGGCTCTTCAAGACTGTGTTCTGTACATGTTACTACAAGTCATTTCAGTGCTTAATTCTCCTATGTTCTGCGCACAGCCTCATTTTTTCCAGCAATTTCTTGGTTCTTTTTCTAGACCTTAGTTTTTCCTTTTCCTTGATAGTTCCAAGACAATTTTTTTATAATGCCAGGACACCTGTCTATATCATGTAACTAAAAACATTTTGATGGTTAAGTTCATTAACCACATGAAAATTGGTCTTCTCTTAATTGCTTTAAAATGCTTCTTAAGAAAAGCCACAAAAATCAGCACAAGACATTGCAGCAATGAAATTTGCTTTTTGGGAAAGGGTTCCAGTGCTGCAACCAAATGACTTGACTTAACGTACTGAAGCTGGATGTCAAGTGAACACCATATGTAACGGAGCCAGAGCCTGTTTGGCTGACAGAGCACATTTTATGTAGGCTAGGTTAAACTCCTAGTGTAGTTTGGCAGGTCTTGTTGTACATCGTTAGCAGTTGAAGATCCCACGCTGGTGTGGGGCAGTCCCATCAAGTTTCTGCAGAATAATATGACCTTCATGTAGAACCTGAAACAGACTGTTCATACCTTCTTTACATACCCGAGTGCTTCTTGAGTCTATAAATGATCACAAGTGAAATCAGAAAAACATAAAACACCGAGGGAAGCGTGTCAGAAGGTTATAGTTCCTTCTCCATTAGCACGAAGGGTTTTGGTTTCTTAATTCATTTTATTCTGGGTTGTAGATTTTTTGAAAGCTGTTCTTAACAGTAGTTTCTTATTCTCAGTTTTTTACATCCAACACCAAACTCCTTCCAGCAGCAACTGAGTGCAGAATAGCATCTAAACTGGTTTATTGAGTTTGGGGTAGAAGATAATCCAGTCATGAGATTTGCCTTTTTTCCTAACTATTTAAACACTTGAAGTAACAGAGTGGTGTATGCTCAGTAGAGGAAAATTTAATTCAGACCCTTTCAAGATTTGATCCATTGCCTGCCCCTTTCCCCCTTTAGAGCTTCCAACATTCAGAGGCTTGAGAAATCCTAATCTGAAGGTTGCAATCTAACTGTTACGTAGGTGTGTAGGAAGAGACCATGCCCCACTAGTTCTCCTTTCCATCCCCATTCCTGTGCCATCTAAGAAGCAGTATTTCCTAGCTAATAGTTGAATATTTTTCTTCTAGAAATGCCAAAGAAATTTTCAAATAGCAGTTATAGAGTTGAAGCATCATGAGCAGAAAGCAAGTAAAGGAAAATAAAGAGTGTTCTTCTTGCATATGATTATGATGATACGCATATATACAGAACTTCACTAAGGGGATTATCAGCATGATCTGAGCTCCAGAACCTTTATCATCGAAGTACTGTACAAACCTTTATCACTTCAGCTAGAGTAACATATCTGGCAGCAGTGTCCAGCTCTGATATCTGTTTGGGGGACCAGCCATAATTGGAAGAGACTTTAATTAGAGTGGCTTTCCAGAGACACTAATTAAAACACCCTCAATGTTTTGTGTATTCAGCATCCTGCATTTCAAAAAGGTGGCAGTAAAGCTTGTTTGATGAGCTTTAGTTAAAGTGCTTCTGCTGCCATTTTGAAGCATGAAGCTGAATACATGAGATGCCAAGTCTCCTGGAGCATGATTAATTGAGTTTGCTTTGACACACTGTAATTACAGTGCATCAGAGCAGACATCTTGCACATCTACAGGCGCCCTTGTGGATTTAAGCCTTTGAACTAAACAAACAAAAAAAAAAAAAGCATAGACACTCCAGTAGTTTGCTGGTCCTTTCAGATCCTATTCCGGAGAATGTCCCTGTTCAGTTGTTTCCTATAAAAGAAAAGGAACTATATAAAGGAAATAGGGAAAGGAACAGGAAACAACACTGAGCATGCAGTGTAATGTAGGTCTTCTCTACACAGAGAAGTTTATTCGTAATGCTATATCAATATAGTTACACTATCATAATTTTATAATTAAAGATGTACCAAACAAGGACCTCTTATTCCATATCTTTACAGGGACTCATACTGGTATAATTGTAGGCAGGATGATTTTACTGGTGAAGTAATGCCAATAAACATCCCAGCATAAACAAGCCATTAAATTGCCCAGAAGAAACTTCTTCTCTTCTAAAGCAAACTCTTTCTCACTGGGCTGGGAGAAATCAGTGTGGTCTGTTTTGAAAATGTCTCCAGCAGTATTTCTCAGTGCTGCCCTCTGCAACACAGTCAGTGTGTGCAGAGGCTTATTTATGCTAACTGAATTTGGAATGCCTTTCCATGGCTCTGCATATTACTTCATTGGTTATAGTTGTTAGAAGTTCTGCTTAATGAATTTTCAGGGGTAAGAATTTCTTTGCCCGTGTAGCAATGAGCTAAAATCAGAAGCAAAGCTTTAAGACTGTTCTTTGTCAAGAGTTAGGAATCTGCAGTGGGCTGGTTGTGATACCAGGGCTAGTACTTTTCAGAGAACTTTAGAAAGGCCTTGTTTGGTGATGACTAGATATCCAAGATTTTGGTTTCCAAGTAGAACCACTGCCACAACAGAATGCCCTTTAGACCAGGAGTTGGGAACCTATAGCATGAAAGCCAGATTCAGCCCACAGAGCTGTTGTGTTGGTGATGGGAGGCTTTACACATGCCACGCTGTCTGGGCAGCCGATGGCAGAGTGTCACCCATGCTGTGCTGCAGCCAGGATGTGGGGAGAATCAGTGATGGTGGATGCATTCTAGCATCTGCTTAGTTTAGACCCAAGTTGGGTCATTCTGGCCCTCCTCTGGAAAACATGATTGGCCACTGCTTTAGAGAATGGTTGGTAGGACAAATTTGGGTTTCTGGAACCACCGGGGACTGGGAAGCATTGATAACTAGCGCTATTGGTGTGTTAACAGATAAATGTCAATGAAAAGACCAAACAGTAGCAATAACTGACTACTGCACTATTAGAGACCTCTAAATTAGATCTTGCAGCTATGATAAGTCTTACATACAGCTTCCCAGAGGTGGAAAGCTTCAGAAAACATAGTAATAAAATAATAATAAAAGTAGAAAACAGTAATAATGAATAACGTCAAGTATCCGCAGATACATTGACATCAGGCTGGGATGCAGAAAACAAATTTCTTACTATAAAAGACTGCTTCCTGGAGTACTTAGCCCTGGAACTTACAGGAGGAAAGCGTATTCTTGACTTAGTCCTAAGTAGTACACAGGACTTGGTGGACAGGGTAAGTGTTATTGAGCCGCTTTGCAATAGTGACACAATGCAGTTAGGTTTTGACATCCACGTAGAAGGGGAGACCAGAGAAAGATCTGCCACAGTAGCCTTTAACTTTTGAAAGGCAAACTACGCCAAAATGAGGAAGCTAGTTAGACAGAATTGAAGAGGGGCTCCTAGGGAGGAGAAGATGATGCAAACAGCATAGGAACTGATTAAGAATACATTTGTGCTGTGCCTCCAATATGATATAATAAAAAAGCAAACAAAAAAAAGAAACCAAAAAAAGCCAGCATGGTTTAATGGTAGAGTTGCAGAAGTAATAAGCAGAAAAAAAGGCTTCTTTCAAAAGTTGGAAGTAAAATCCTAATGAGAAAAATAAAAAAGAGCACAAACTGTGGCAAATCAAATGTAAACGTGTAATAATAAGACTAGCTAAGAAGAATTTCAGGAGAATCTTGCTAAAGCCTCAGAAGGTAACCATAAAAATTTCTTTACCTTAGAAGCCAGAAACCTGCCAGGGAGTCAGTTAGGCCTTTGGATGATCAGGGTGCAAAAGGAGTGCACAAGAATGACAGGGCCATCACGGAGAAACTAAGTTCATACTGTGGAAGACGTGAGGGATGTTCCCTCACCAGATCCACTCCTCTCTAGGGACAAGTCAGAGGAGCTGACCTATAGTGAGGTTACAGTCAATGAAGTTGTAGAGGAAATTAATAAACTAAACAGTAACAAATCCCCAAGACCTGATGGCATTCACCCTGACACAGCTTGGATCAAAAATTGCTGAACTAGCTGTAGTATGCAACATACCTCTAAAAACATTCTTAGTACTAGAGAACTTGGAGGTCTGCCAATATGACTCCCACATTATAAAAAGCTCTAGAGGGGATCCAGGAAACCTTAGGCCAGTGAGCTGGACTTCTGTTCCCGGGTACAGCCATGCACCCACCCACCCACAAACCCCAGTGCCGGGGTTCTGGGAAGGCGGTGCTGAGCTGTGGCAGGACTGCCTAGCACCCTCAGGTCCCATGACTCTGGCTTGGGGCAGGTCGAGACTGCCTGGGAGCTACAGCACAAGCTGCCTCCGGACCCAAGGGTCCCCGCACATCCCCAGTCTGGGCCTCTGGGGAACAGCAGCAATGGCATTCCCGTACCCTGTGCCACTGTGAAGGCAGCCTGGCATTCCTGTACCCTGCGCCCCTGAAGGCAGCTGCTGCTGGCAGGTGGGGCTGGGATTCCCGCAGAGCCACCTCCCACAGCCCCTGGCCCACACTGCTTCATACCTGGCCCCAGCCCAGCACCAATGGAGCCTGAGTTACACTCGGCACCGCCACTGCCACCACAGCACCAGGCAGAGCCACTGCTCTATTCCCTGCGCTGCCTGGACTCCCACCAGGTCCTGGTGAAAGTCCAGACAACACAAGGAGGAGAGCACCAGCTCTGCCCAGGTCAGTGGCAGCTCGGGCTGCATCAGCACTGGGCTGGGTTGGACATGCGGTAGAGGGAGGTGGCTCAGAGGAAATCCAGCCTGCTGGCAGTGGCAATCAACACAGGCACATGGGGCTGCTGTTGCTTCTGCTCCCCAGGGCCCCAGATTAGAGATGTGCAGGGACCCACAGGCCTGGAGATGGCGTGTGCCAAAGCTCTCAGGTGGTTTCTCCCTGCTCCAAGCCCAAGCTGTCAGTCCCGAGGGTGCCAGGCAGGCCCACTGCAGCACTCCATGCAGGTCCTGTGGGATGCGGGCTCCGGGCAAGTGTGGCAAGAATGGTGGGATCATACCCACTCGCCCCATCCGAGGCCCTGAGCAGCTGGGCTCGCAGCACTGGGGGTTTGGGGAAGGCGGCACTGGGACATGGCAGGACTGCTTGGCAGACTGCTTGAGACCTGCTGAGAAAGCAAGCAGGGAAGTTCAGGAAAAGGTGGGAAACAGTGTGGCACCAGACCAGCTGGGCCTGGATGACCCATGGCTCCTGGCCCCCTTCTCCCTGCACGCCATCCGAAGTCCCCAGCATGTGCTTGGGTCAGACAGGAGTTGCGCCAGCTGTACCCATGTGGCTCAAATTGGTGTGCGGGAATACAAAATGGCAGTGGCCCAGCCTGAATGTGGGCCGGGGAGGAGGGGGGTGATTATCCTGACCCAACCAGACAGGTGCTGCACAGTTTCCCCGCTTCTTCCTGCACTACCTCTCCAGCACGGCAGCTGGGCCGGTGCTGCACTGTGCCAGGGATGTGAGGTCAGGCAGGAGCTGTTCCAGTTGCACTCGCATGGCACAGCCCAAAGCAGCACATGGAAACACAATGCAGCACCAGGACCTGCCCTCTCTCAGGCCCAAGGACGGCAGAGCCCAGATAACCTGCAGCTTCTGGCCCTTTTCCCCCTTTACCCCCTCCTATACCAGCAGGGAAAACCTTACCTGAGTTTCAGCTTGCAGGGTGGGAGCAGCATGGAGACAGCCTTTCTGGGCAGAAGCCTGGCCAGGATCTCAGTGCCCTGTCTTGAGCTTACATTGGAGGCTGGGGGTTAGGGCAGGGTGGGCAGGCCAGGGAGGGGAGTGGCAACTGCTGCTGCAATTGGCTGACATGGGGAAGGGAGAAGTGAAAAGCACCAAAAGCTAGGGCAGTGCTAGGGTGAATACAATTCTCCTTTAGAAGAGCATTTGTGGGCTAGGTAGAATTGTTCGGCAGGCTGGATTTGATCCACGGGTTGTATTTTGCTCACCCCTGTCCCTCACTGTTCCATATTACTTTCATTATACCAGTGGTTGTGGAACACAGACATTCACGGGACATATTCATGGGACCTAGTTGGGTCAGCCCAGCCTTCCATGTTCTTTGGATGAAATTCACAGGTTGAGGAGAGGTGTGCTTGAATCTTTTAGATGGAAAAGTGAGTGTCTTCAGATAGTGGCGTTGAAAGCAGGAGGACACTACTTCAGTGAGATTGAGGGAGGAAGGAGGAAGTACTAGGTGAGGGTTAATTATAGGCAAATAGTGGGAAGTGGATACAAGACTTAACTGTTACCAAAATCCAGTGGGAAGTGAGTAGTATGAAGTATTTTTAAACATTTTAGGACAAGGTTAGATAATGTAAAAGGAAAAGCAAATTTTAAACAGTCAAGTTTAAAAAAACAAAACTATATTTGGAAATAAAACATTGAAAACTGGGGGGAGGGGGGAAGAAACTTGGATGTAGTATAGCACATCCAAAGAGGCTATAGTCTCACTGATAAAGGATATAAACATGTTTAACTAACAAAGATACAGATTAAATAAATATTTGAAAGGGGAATGAAGGAAGATGCATTTAAAACATTGCAAACTAGACTTAAATGCTCTTGTGTTGCATCTCATTTCCCACCCCTCTGCTCTCCACTTTTCACCCTGTATCACTTATTAAGAAGATAATTGATTTGTGGCTGGGACCTGTCTTGAATATTTCTAATGCTCTCTGTATAGTTACAGGGTTCAACACAAAAACTAGCTAGAGTGAGCTTAAAGAAAGTTCCTGCTGGGCTTGCTATAAATGTCAAAGTTGCAGGGGTCACAGAGTTTTATAAATTATGAACTGGTTCCCCATGCATATGCTATGGTTCCTCGGCACTCGTGTCTCTGGACATTGGTGCAGTCCCACTAGAGTCAGGTTGTGTAAGTATTTGCACTTCAGAATCCTTATTCTTCTTGGGCTCTTCCTGGGCTATGCCCATGTCAGATTACATCACCCCCATGGTGTCTCTCTCTTTGAGGAGAAAACCCAAATGCAACAGATGTAGATTTATTTAAATGGAAGTTGCATACAGAAATATAATATACTGTCACTGTACTGCGTGTGGCTCTGGGCTATAGGTTTGCTTCCAGATGCTGGCAGGTTCTCAGAGGTCCTTCAGCGGAACAGTTCTAAGTGTCACCTCTCTTTCCCAGCACCTCCGAGGACAGTAATGGAATTTAACATGCTGTAATAGTCTCTCTTTCAAGATGAATCTGAGTGGTGGCTCATGCTATATAAGGTAGATATTCAGCCTTTGGGCTGAAATAGCTCATGCATGCTGGCTAATTACTGATTTGAGGAATTTACTGATGCTGCCAGAACCAATCTTGTCTTTTATTTAAAAAAGTGAGCTGCTAGGCTTAAAAACTCCCCGCAGGGGGCCCCCCCGCCTTCCCCTCCCCGCCCCCAAGTCATTTCACAGCTGTCTCAAGCCCAGGGTGCAGATAGACTGTAGTCACCTTCAGTTTGTGCAATTTGTATTTCATCAGTACCAGTGCACTGTCCCCCAAATAGTCACTTAATCGGTGGTTTAAACTCCTCTGGAAAGCTCCTGGTCTGACCTGAGGCCAGAAGTGCAGAACAATAAGACTGAGGGTATGGTGTCAAATTAGGCTGTTTGTAATTTTAGTCCAGTCTGTCTCCCTGCTTTACTTCCTTACCTATAAAATGAGGAGAAATGTTTTCTGTTGCACGGATTGATGTTTAGATGGGATTATGTAGGTATAAAATTCACCAGAGTGCATACAGAATCCTGTGCACAATTGTTTAATGCTCCTGCTATTCTGGTGAGTTGAGACAAGTCTTGCAAGGATCAGCTTTCACGCATGAGCATATTTATCTCAAACATAAAACAAATGAGTTAAATTTGTGCGTGTTCCAACCAGTGGTTTTATTATCTCTCCTTA
Organism: Caiman crocodilus; assembly: GCA_030014935.1. Lineage (NCBI taxonomy): Eukaryota > Metazoa > Chordata > Crocodylia > Alligatoridae > Caiman > Caiman crocodilus. The sequence goes on along the minus strand of JAGPOW010003648.1, from coordinate 116,915,150 downwards.
AAATCTTCAGGCCAGTCTTTTACATCAGCCAAAGTCTTCAGACCAATAGCATAATAGCAGTGAACAAGAGCCAGCTGTGTGCATTGGTGGAAGTGAAGAATTGGTCCAGTCCAAATTATTGAGACAAGCTTTGACCCCTTCAGCACTGTTGTCACGTGTGAGAGAATAAGAAAACAATCTCCTTTCATAGTGTTCCAGCGCAGCAAGATTTTGTGGTTCTAAGAGAGAGTTGAGGTCCATTCTCATCCCTTATGATGCTCTCTAATTTTGCACTCTATTTATGAAACACCACTTTTTCTATCCTGCGCACAAGTCCAATTCATGTATTGGGAAAAGATCATCTCTAAGATGTCATACATTTGAGCATCTGATCTCTTTAGCTTTTCTCTGTGGCTGCCTGCACAACATGGATGCAATTTGAAGCAGTGTTAGCAGCAATTTGGTCATTTCAGTAACTATTCCTGAAGCATTCTAGATTGGCTTTAGGGGCTATGTTGCCTTTGAAGGGAACCCTTCATGCAGTGCAGTGAAAAAAACCTGACTAAATACATGATTTCCATAATGTGGTGTTCTTGCAAGCAGTTTTTAGCATTGCCATCTCTGTATGCACTTTGGAAGTGGTAATGACTGGTCCATTAGATTTGACTTGGACCATGCTAATGACTGGTCCTTGAGATTTGATTCTTCTGTGCTAGCTGCCAGGCAATCCTGTCCTCTTTCCCTAACTCTGGGGTTGAGGTCAAAGTGCAGTCTCTTCTGTGAGCAGCTCTCCTGCTAAAATCATACAGTTTTCACCTTCCCTTCCTGCTACCATTATCTTTACTTCCCCTAGGCTTTAAATCAGTGGTGGGCAAAATGCAACCCGCGGGCCAGATGCAGCCCACCAGGCCATTCTATCCAGCCCATGGAGCCCCTAAAAATTTAGGAAGTTAATATTTATCTGCCCTGGCTGCCTGTCATGCGGCTCTCAATGCCTAGCCAAAACTCAGTAAGCGGTCCTCTACCTGAAATAATTGCCTGCCCCTGCTTTAAACAGAGAGTGATTTTTTTTTTTTTTTCTGGTGCCACCTCCAAAGCCTATCTTTACCTTGGAGCTTTTTCAGAGAGAATGGCACACAGTTAAATAGAAAACTCAGTCTCCACTATGAACAATATAAAATAGTTTGGGACATATACCTCTTTTATTTTTATCAGAAATCCTTGAAGTGGGTCTGTATTGCATTAAACTAAAGAATTCATGCTCCAATATTTTGTTCGATTGCTGAAACTCCATTTGTCTTAATTTTTTGCAACTCCTAATTATTCCCCTGTTTTTTAGGCTAACAGTGACATTAGCTGTGCTTGAAACCAGTTTTAAGAAAAAGGGGTCTTTCAAGTTTTCCTGTCAAGTTCAGACTGTACTGCTGGTTGTGTAAAAGCAATGATTTTGGTCAAACAACATCTCTTAATTTCACCTAATTCTTTAAGGTGATGTTACAGAAACTACACGAGGTAGAAAATTACCATGCTTCTGCCCCATCACGTCAAAAAGGAATTACCAGTGTTTGCATGTCATAAGTAAACCAGTATTTCAAAAAGGGGGGAAAAAAATCAGTGTTGCTGTGACATTTGAGATGTTTTCCTCAACATGAAAAATGAAGGTCCAAGTATGACATAAAATATCACCTGTAATTTATCACCTACTGCGCCATCTTATTTCAGGAGACCTAATTTACTGTATCTTACCTATCTAATCATTTCCAAAGTGTGGAGCTTAAGTACCCCAAGAAAAGTATAAAAGGAATTCTTTGCTTGTTTTAACTCATTTTCACTTAGGACTTGGCAAAAGCTGAACAGTATGCTGGGTAACAAATATTTCTTAGTGTGCTTTTGCTGAATCCTTAATGGAAATGACCCATTATGAAGTGTGTGGTCTGCTGGTTAGAGAAGAAGTTTGGGAGACAGGATTCTGGTTCTGTTCCCAGCTCTGTCCTGGCTTACTTAACCTTGCTTGTTTACTTCATTTTCCCTATCTTTCTGACGGATTTTGTGGCTTCAGTAGCATTTTGTATTTCTAAAATGCTTAAAAATTTTCAAACTATTGTTTTCCCTTTTGTGATTTAAAAAAAAAAAAAGTCCCCTTGCTTTTCTATTTAAACATGCTATCAAAAGAGGTTGGGTGGGTTTAAGGTCCCCACCCCCCTTAAGGATACTGGCATCAGCTTGTGAACTTTATGTACTCCAGAAAGGAGTCCATCCTGGAATAATGTTTTAGAAAACTGTTTCAAAGCAAGATTTGCAATTCCTAAAATGACAGACAAAATTTCATCCTGTAACCTTGCAGTGACTGAAACTCAGCTTTTCATGTAATTTATACCATATTTATTTGATTCTAAGAGGTTTTTTCCCCATTTAACTTGGGGAGGCAGGACAAACAGGTGGCAGGGGGCAAGCTGCTTGATCTGTCCCATACCACCTGCCTTCCCATTTTCTGTGTCCCTACAGAAGTGGGAGAGATGAATTGAATATAACGCTCCAATAATTAGATTCTGTATATGGACTATTATAACACATTAATAAAATTTCCATATAGAGAATTTAATTATGTGGGTGGTCGTCTTACATTTGGGGTCACGTTAGAGTCGAGTGAATACAGTACGTTGGGGGGGGGTATATGTTTTACTAAATAATAAATTAGAAATATGATCTAGCTTGCAGTAATGTTATTACTGAAACACTGCTCCAGGGTCTCAAGTCGTGAGAGGTTTCATGGTGAGAGTACATTGACAGAGAAGACAGCTGAAGTCACTTATGGAATTCTAAAGGCAAAGAAAATGGTTAATTGTACTACATAGTAAAGGGTTTTCCATTCAGATACACTCCCATTCTGGAAGGAATCCATAGAAAAGCTCAGTTTGGTAAGTTTTCCTTCTTTTAGTGAGACCAGTGCTGTTGAACTCTTAATATATTCAAAACTGTATAAAACAGGTACTAGATGGCTGAGGGAGTGAACAAAGTGATCTTGAGCCCTTTGTTTTCAGGGTGCTAAGTGGAATCTGGTCTCCAGCTTTGGTAGCCTGGGAGCTGTTGCTGTTTGACAGCACTTTTTTCAAGTGGTTAGCACAAAATAAATTAATCAAGAATGCATCTAAATCCACCCCCTCATAAGCAGCCGTGACATAGCAGTTGGGCAGAGGCAGTTTTGTCCCCTCTGCAGCAGTAGAGAGAGCCCTGCTTCCTGCTGGCGGAGGCACTCCCACTGTGGAAGAAGGCTTTTGCTGGTGGCTGGCAGAACGGGCATTTACACCAGTGATGCTCAACCAGGGTGCAGAGGCACCCTGGGGAGCTGCCAGATGCTTTGTAGAGTGCTGCCAGGTGCAAAGATATAAACAGATAAGCTAAAGAGAGAGATCATCTGAAGCTTGTTCCTCCTGCCTGAATGTGATTTCCCCACCCACACTGCTCAGCCCCCTGCAAGGAGGTAAGCACTGTAATATATACGTTAGTGTTTAAAATTAGGTGCTGTTCAAATCACAGAAGTTTTGACTCAAGTCCAGTGAGGGATGCCTCAAGTCTAGAAAGGTTGAGAACCACTGGTTAGATGTTTAGCACCTTTCTTCCGTTGCCACAGTCCTGTCAGCGGCCGGTGTCACCTCAGGCGTGTTGCACGTTGGCCCAGCTGCAGCAGCGGAGCCTCACAGTGTCGCCAGAAACTTGTGGGCATGCACATGCTTTAGCACAGGGCTGAGCAAAGTCTGGCCTGCAGGCCAGATTGGGCCCATGGCAGACTCCATTTCCCAGCAGCCCCTGCCTGCACCGCTGTGGCCCGTTTCCATGGATACACCAGCAGCGGCAGGGACAAGATTTCCACGGATACTGGCACCCGTCACGCTGGCAGGGTGTGCGGTTGAGCGGGGAGCCGCTCTGGGGCTGGGATTTTGTGTCACTGCCAGAGTGGTCTGGAGCCAGGGCAGAACTGCAGCCTGCTGCCCACGTGCCCCCGGCGGGGTATGCAGGCAGTGGATTGCAGCTCTGCTCCAGCTCTGGACCACACTGTCACTGTCGCAAGATCCCTGCCCAGCTGCACGCCCTGCCAGTATTGCTGGGCCTGTTTCTATGGGAACCCTTGTCCTGTGCTGTCACGGCCCTGCCGCTGCTGGTGTCTCCAGGGAAACCAGCGCTGCAACATGGGCAGGGGCTGCTGGGAAATGAAGTCTGGCCACCTGTGGGATCTGCCATTTTGCCCGCCCTGGCTCTAGCAGCTTGGCATTGGCAGTGGCTATTTGGCAAGTATAGACAAGGCCTGAATTCCTCCGGTTTCTGAAAATGGTCTCCCTAAGCCTGGGATAAGAGTGAAAATGGGACAGTGGAAAAGCAGGAAAATGTGGAGTGCTGCTCACTGGGCTTTGTGTTCATTGGAGATGACCCTTCAGGCTCCAGGATGCTAATCACTTCCCTTTCCGCAGCATTTAACCAATAAATAAGGCATTTTGGGCCTTGGGTTGTTTTCCTCTGAAGGCTTAACATTTTACCTCCATTGCTGAGCCAAACCCACACCTCACCAATGCAGTGTCAGATTCCAAGCACATACAGGCTAAATATGGCTTTTTTCATTGTGGTTTTGAAGGTTACTTTTGTGTGTTACACTAGATCAAATAAAATTAGATAGTGATAAAATATCTGAGTCTTTGCTTTGAGGGAGATGCTCATTCTGCATTCCGATATCAAAATGTTTCCAAAGAGTCATAGGTAAAATGCTACCCTCTTTCGTGCTAATTCCACCACATTGGGCATTACAAACATGCTTTTCACACTGGGAGGAATTGTGCACTGAGGTTGTACAAAGCTTCAGCAGCTGATTTGATTTGGAGATTCGGCCCAATTCGGCGGCCAAATCCAAATTGAATCAGGAGACCCATTAATATCTCTGAATCGAATCGGAAGCTTCCAATTTGATTTGGAGAGATTTGACAAATCGGCCATAGGCAAAGCTTTATATGTTGGGGGTTTTTTTCTACATACCTCAAGGTAACAGGTGCAGCTCATGAATGCTGAGATGCTGGGGCGGAGGAAGCATCCCATAGGAGCACGGGGGGTCCCCTGCATGCTCGGTAGCAGACCCAGAAGTGGACCAGAAGTACTTCCAGTCCATTTCTGGGTCCACCATGGAGCGTGCAGGGGACCTTCCCTTTTCTCCGCTCCCCAGCTCAGCAACTGGTATCTCCTGGATCTGGAGGGGCACACAGGGTCCCCCCGCAGCCAATTGCTGAGCCAGGGGACCCCAGGATGGGGGCCCCCCCCACGCTCTCAGCAGCACCCCGGAAGTGGACTGGAATTACTTCTGGGTATGTTGCCGAGCATGTGGGGGATGCCCTTTCTGAACTCCTGTGGGATGCTCCATCTGCCCCAGCATCACAGCGTTCATGAGCCACACTTGGTACCTCGACATATGTAGAAAAACATATAAAGCTGTGTTTATGGCCAAATCACTGATTCTCCGAATCGGAATCAAATCTTTAGATTCGGCCGAATCAAATCAAGACAGTGATCTGAATCAGTGAATTGAATTACTGTCCCCTGAATCGGGCCAAATCCAAATTGGCTACTGCCTGCTTTGCACACCCATAATGTGCACTACCCACTAGCCTGGACTAGTTAGGGTGAGTGGTTCCTGTCAGACCTTGCATACTCCTGGTGATTGCAATGAGCTTGCTATTTGAAGTGATGTAAACTTGATGAAATAGCAGCAGATGTGATTTTAAGGAAGCCTCATCTCTCGTAGGAATCGCAGTATGTGAACCGTGTTCACAATCTGCATGCAAAACACATGATGGCCAATAGCACCATGTAATCTCTTTTAATGTGTGGGCTACGGGAGCACCTTAGGAGTATTGTGAAGTCTTGGATTCATTGCTTAATTAGACCAAGAAGAGAGCCCCATGTCAGCCATGAAAAATGTCTGCTAAGAATCTCAATGAAGGAAAGTCAGCCTGGCAGTTCTGTTGAAACAACATGCAGCCCTTCCCCCATCCGTCTTGTTCGTAGAGCTGAATGCTAACTGGGTGAAGCGAGATACAGACGTCAGCTCTCTACCCAATTCTGCTCTCTCTTCAGAAAGATTTAAAAATTCAGGCAGGCACCATGAACCAACTGAAACGAGTTTTTAGGTATTAATTAAGGTAAAACATGAAAGTCTCTCTTGTGTAGAGACTTCGCACAAGTTCTCAGTACATGTTTTGGGGTAGGGAACAGCATAGCAAAGCGGGGCATTTCATTTGGCAATGGCTTTTGAAATGTCCAAGGTGATGGGCAGTCTCTGGAAAGAGAAGGGAGTGATGGTAGCAGAAAGCACAGTAATCACAATGTAACTGAGAAAGGAGAGGCCACTGGGCATGAGCAGCCTACTTGGCTTTGCTCTCTAGCCATCAAGGCTTTTTCTTTTTTAAGCATTTAAGCACCAGTAGCAGACTTGAACAAAGGAAGTACCGTGTTTGCACTGCTCCTCCATGTCTTTGATAAAGTATAGAGTCATTGGGATTCTGAAGAAAGAAACTGTATGGTATTCAGATGAGTCGGCATTTCCATTTCACATGAACATTTGGCAGTTCTGCAACACAGGCATGAAAACAAATGTCATCCTGGCTGAAACTTGGCAGTCCCGGTCTCAGCCAGAAAGCGATTCCTTTTGGGAAAGGTGGTTTTCGAGTTACACAAGCGCAGGTTTTCTTGAAGAAATGTTACATAAAGACTTTTTTTTTTTTTTTTTGCATTTGTTTACCTCCAAAACAGGTTCATTTTTTAAAATGAAAACTTTATGCCGTTGGTCCCCTATGTGGATAGGTCACCTTGCAAAAAAAAAAGAAAATGGCTATTTCGTTTTATAAAAATGAACTGCTGCGCAGGTGGGGTAGCATTTGGTCACATAAAAAGTTCCTGTCAGTGTTTTTTTTTAATTTTTTTTAAATCCTGTTTTTGTTTTGTTTTTTGTTTGTGGACTTGCTGTGCAATTTGCCCGGCCGCATTTAGTCTGCATACTAAACGTTAGTTTGCCCAAGTATATTTTACTTTGTGCACTTAGCCTTTTTATTTTTTGCCTTCAAGCAAATGTACTCTAGGCTAATACCGACTTTGCACCGGTGGGCCGGATTTTAGTCCGTGCACTAAATTTTAGTCCGCAGACTAAAAATAATCCGCGGATTATTTACTAAAATCAATTCCCTCACTGAAAACTACATTAGGAGTGTTTAAACTGTCTAGCCAACACACAGAAGTGAGGGAGTTCACAGCTAACGGTGAGTCCTGCCATCTGTCCTCCTGGCACCTAGGCACAATAGAGCGCTGCCGGCAGCCCAACGCTGGATGTGCCCTGTTGTGCTTAAGTGTTGGCATACATATTGTTGTGCACTTCACCTGTAACTGTGACTGTCCCTTGCTCTTGATGTTTAGTGTTGTACCCTTCTGTGTAGTTCTTGGTGGGTGAATTTCAGGTGGAACTGTGTTGAATTAGCGGAGCTAAAAGATGCAGGGAGTTTGCTTTATTTTTAATGTGTTATTCCAAAAGAAATAGAAAATTTATTTTAAGTAATGGGTGCGACGGTATGAGGGGGAAAAACCCACACTAAAGAGGAAAAACAAATTAAGTAATTAAGTCCATACCCGCACTCCAGAGGTGATATGTCCAGTTCTTGAAGGAACCCAAAGAGATAACGTCAACAAACAAAATCCATTGGTGGGGAAGTCAATCCAAAATGGAGAATAATCCGCGGCGGCCTGATTACACATATAGGTCTCTCAAATTTGAAAACAGCCAAATTGGAAATGCAGATTAAGCCATTTTGTTTTCTCTTCAGCACAAAATTATAATTTGCTGATATTTTTTTTTAAAGGAAAATAAATTCTCATGTTGTGTCTCTGGGACAGATTTATACAGGAAGAAAGAGGATTCTGTGTGCAAGGGCTGCACACATTGAGACAAATTAATTTGGCCCTATTGTCTGTGGACAGAGGATTGCAAATTCTTTATGACGGGAATTCAATTATTCTTTGAGTTCTAGTTAGAATTTTTATTTCAATTTTTTATTTTTTTAGTAAATGCACTGGCATTGGAACATAAATTTAAAATAGAAATGTTTCTATACTATGCCTCACCATTGCACAATCAATTTTTTTGGCTTACACTGTGGTGAAGTTGGACTTGCTGCTATGGAGACTGATGTTTAAAGTTTCTAATTGTATAAACATTTTCTATGTCCCCACGCCATGGATTTCTTATAATATTGGATATATTTTTCCTTGCTGGACTATTCTCTTTTGGATTGACTCCCCCTGTTTGGATTATTTCACTGCATTATCAACTTTAGGACTCGTCAGGAACAGGACATTTCACCTCAGGAGTGCGGGTATGTACTTCAATGTTTTTTCAAATTATTAGGGCTAGTTTGAAATGAGGAAAGGGAAGAGCTTAAAAAACCCAAAAGAGAGAGAGAGATTGAATTCAAATGGCCGTGTGTCAGATGGCAGCCAGGTGAATGTTTTCCCTTTGTGATGTCAGGGTGAAAAGATTAGATAGGCTTAGAAGCTGACCCCACTTTTCACTCCCTAATCACTGCTTATTGGGGGTGGGGGGTAAAGGGATGTGGGTTGTGTAGGGTTTCTTGATTTGTTTTCTTCTTTTTCTTCAACACATTTAGTGCAGATCATTGTCATTGCTCACTCTGAGTGACTCAGTTTTCAGGCCAGACAGAGGCCGAGTGGTGGTTTCTTAAATTCTTCCAACAGATGTTGACAGAAGTTCACTAAGCTGAAAGTTTGAAGAATTTAAGGCAGATGGCAGAGGAGTAGAGGGACTCTTTTTTGTGAAGGACCATTTAAATGGTTTTCTGTCTTGTTTAATAAAAAATGAGGGCTTGTCTTCACTGCTAAAAAAACAAAAAACCCACCCAAAACTGCCTGTTTTTCATCTTGTGGCAGCTAATGTGTGAGGAATCTAGAAAAATGCAGGGAAGACTTAAACATAGTTTTACAGTGAGCTAAACTTGTCAAAATCGACCCCAGTCATGGATCTAAGGCTCCCCCAGTAACTTACTTTATGGGGGAAGGAAATGTGCCTTACCTTCATCACATTTTTACTCTGGGGGTAGCTCATGTTAGATTCCACGAGGTCAAAATACGCGCAGCCCTTTAGCAGGGAAGACATCCTAAGTCACATTCTGGGTTTGACTGTAAACTCATACCACTGCATCCATTTTGTATTGTGGTCAGTAATCCGAACTCTGGAGGCAACGGGTTTTGACCCTGAATGCAAACCATCTCTTGCTACCTCTCCACCCAAAAATACATACATTCATTTCAAGCATGGAAGTCAGCAGAAGCTTTGAGTCTGCACTGGCTGCAGCATCTTGGCAATAGTGCTAAATTAAACATTTTTTCCTTACATTACTGTAGGGCCAATGATAAATAGTTTGCTACCTTTCCAGCAATCTGAACCAGATCTGCTCTTTTAGACCCTTAACTCTTTGACTCCATGAGTCAGGATTCCCTGACACGATGAGTTAGTACAGAATGCATTAGGACTAACTCAGGTGCTCCTGACCGGCTGGGTACCAAGGGGTTCAACAAATTACTTTTTTGTAAATTCATTAGTGCATTTAATTTCCATCCAGGTGAGCATTAAAGGCTTTGGTTTAAATTCTACTTAAACAAAGCCCATATGCCTGAGTCTGCCATCTGTTAGCATATAATATACAGGCTACTTACTCCTTGGTACTACAAGGTTTGGAGTTCACCTGCATTGGTGCAAAAGCATTTTGGATTAGCTCAGTTGCATCAGAAATGCTGGCATCTGAATTGAATTCTGTCACCTCCACCCTGCTGCTGCCTTTTTTCTCTAGTTTGTTTCACGTGCCACGCAGTGAAAGGAAGGGCCTGAGGAAGGTGTTAAGGGCATGTGTGTGACTGACCAATTGTGCCTGTAATGGAATGAGATGGGGGGAAATAGATTTTGTGTGCGATTCTGGGCATGTAGCACTGTTCTCCAAGGGCTTTGGAATACAACTGCAAGGAGGAGCTGTTGTGAACTCTCTCTGGTTTATAACCTTTCAAGGTGAATTTCCATGAGTCAAATAGTTAGCTAGCTCACTTTCAGCCATTCTCACAAATTCCAAATGTGGAGGAGTTAATTGATAGGACACAGTGGAGAAGCTGACCAGTGTAAGGGCAAGAAGAAAAAGCACCTTGCAACTTGATCCAGAGGTTTCCTATGCTTACCCTATTGATGTCCAGTCTTGAACAGCATCCTCCATAGCAACAATCTGACCTACTTTCCAGCAAAAAAAAAAAAAATCCATGTGAGGGAGGCGGTACTTTTTCTGCCAAAAATACAGGGGAGATCCTTTTATTTATATTCAGCGAATCCTGCTCATTTGCACCTCCTCCCCCCACCATATGCATGGCTGATTGCACCACTGTGTGTTTGTCCTAATTCCAGTGAGTTTTCCCTCCATTCTGAGAGTTGTTTTACTTGAGCACGCTCTTGTGCTGTCTGTCACTGGCATTGCACCTTCACCTCAGCATAGCACAGCACAAGACTTTGCATTTAAACCTTTCAACCCCAGGAGCTGGATTCTTCCATCCCAACATGCCAAAGTCCCAGTATGTTAGCACAAAAAAGCCGCTCCAACTCCTTGGGCGCTGAGAGGTTTAATCGCTCAGACTTGCTGCCAGTTGGTAACAAAAAGAAACCAGCCCACACAATCGGTGTCTCTTGCTTTTTCCTTCAGGTCTTCCGACCCCGCACTCCACCAGAAGCAATCGCGCTATGTAGCCGCCTGTTGGAGTATACCCCTACTGCCCGCCTGACTCCCCTGGAAGCGTGTGCACACTCTTTCTTTGATGAACTACGGGACCCAAATGTCAAGTTACCAAATGGGCGAGAGAAACCTGCACTCTTCAACTTCACCACTCAAGGTAGCCTCAGGATGTGGTGGGGCCCTCTCTTGGGAAGAAGCACTGTTCTGTTCTGTACCAATGCCATTTCCTCAACAGCAAAACCAAGAGGCAGGGCTAAGAATGAGGCAGATGGGCACACAGCAATCTCATGTTACAAATGGATGGTGCTGAGGGAGGGCAACGGGAGGCAAAAGGGTCGTGGATTTTTTTCACACTCTAGCAATTTTGATTCAGATTCAGTCCAGGTGAGTGAACGTCACTGCAAAAGGAGTCCAGTTTTCAGCACCCACAATGCAACTCATACGTTTGCTCTGTCTTAGCCCCAGTAGAGCACAGAGGGTAAATTGCCTTCTCAGAGATGGCCCTGTGCCATCCTAGTTGAAGCACATTGACTAGGGAAGCTTGTACTGCTCTTGTCCATGCCACATGTATCCTTGAGATACAGTTCCTGCCAGCAAAGCCTCTTGGAGCATCTCCTGTGCCTTTCATTTGGTTTTAAAATTACTAGGAAATCTCAGATGAATTTCAAAAGTAATTTTAAGCACAGTGGAGAAGTGATCCTTATTGAACTATCCAAAGCCACATAAGGATCACACTCCAACCATCCTTGTTCACCCCCTAGAAAAGGGCATATATGTAAAACCATCATCCTTGTGGATGAGCATATATTATTCTCTTGGTTCACATTTGGGTTTGCCTGCCGGGGACAGAACACACAAGACATACAGCATGCATACTTGCTGGTAACCATATGCGACTTGATTTTAAATCACTAACTACGTGCTCTGGGCACTAGACCTAGGAGGAATTCCCCTCCTTTGTTACCTCTAAGATCTGACACCCTTTCCCAGCCAGGTCATGTAGTGTGATAAATAGTGTTGGTGGTGATAAGTGCCAGACTTGCCTCTTGAAAGCAGGGCATTGTCATCAATATCACTTTTAAAATATGGTACCAGTTGTGCCAGGTAACCATAGCAAGGTTACCGCCTGTTCAAGGTACTTTTTATTTTTTAAATAAACCATCTTTTTTCAATCCCTCATAGAAAGTGAACACATGACTAAATAAAGTTTCGACTTTGGTTCCGTATCCATGTTGGAAGCATATTGCACTGGAACTACTAAGACATTTTCCCAGAGAAGTGACACCTTGTGCCAGTTTTGAAAGTAGTTTTTTATAGTAACATGCAAGGAGGAAGAAAAGCATTGTAGCAGCTTGACCTGTTTAAAAAAAAAAAAAAAAAAAGCTCTGGAAGCACCTCTGTGCCACTTGTAAAGTCCCTTGGCCTTTCCCGTCTGGTTAAAATGCTATTCAAATTTTTTTTTACTCTCGTAAGAGCAAAAGAGGTGCTCTGCTGGGTCAGACCACAGCTCAGCATTTTGTCTCATGGTGACGGAGTGGATGTGAAGAGAGAAGATTTAAGCAGAGCCCATCTAGTCTGATCCATCTACTGCTTCCAGCATTCAGAGGCCTAGGAAACCCTGTTTTGAAGGGTTGAGCACTCGCAACTCTTATGTTTTAATAGCACTGATGGACCTGTCCTCTTTGGATTTGTTTGATCCCCTATTAGACCCCAGTTAAACCATTTTCTCATCCCCTTCCTTCCATGTGGTAATATGACCCAAGGTTTCCCTGCCAGTGCAGTCCAGAGAAGGAAGGATGTTGAGTAAACTGACAGGAAACATTACAGGCACAATCACTAAGTGAGCTGTCACAACCCCAAAGAAATCTGAATCCTCTGCCCATCTAGTATCCATCTTCCTGTCCTGTCCTGAGTCTCCCATTTCTACCCCACCTCAACGGAGAAATGATGCACAAAATGATCTGTAGGGGTGGTAAATGGGATGGTGGGGGGAATAAGCAAAGGCAGCTAGGATCCATCTCAGGGAACCTGCTTCCCCATGTTTTGCAGGTGCCAGTTCCTGTATCCTATATGAGAGAGGGCCTTTTGCAGTCAGGGTCTGTATCTGTTGCTTCACCTCAGGCCTGAATTGAAAAAAGGAAAGCTCAAAAAATGTAAATGTAAAGACTCTCAAGACATTTGTGAGCAGTTAACATACAGGAGTTTCCATTTGCTTCTCCTCCATCTTCCACTCTGCATTTATGGTAGCACTTCTAGCGCACCCTGAAACACCATCCCCAGAGACAGCTACCTGTTCTGTCTCTGCCACGATGAGGCCATAGTATCCCAGATGCTTGCGCAGAGCAGAACCAATTGTTAGACAAGCCACTGGAAATCAACACACTAATAACTGAGGCTAAAAATAATCTGCAACAGAGAATGCAACTAAAAGCTTTTTCTTTTTTAAAGGGTAGCTTGCAGTTTTGTTAAGAAATGCCCTGTGTTTGAGTGGGGTGCCAATCTGTGGTGTTGTCTGAGATACCCAACGCAATGGGATTACAGCAGGAAATTGGGAGTAGAGGAATACTGGGCATTGAATCATCCTTCCTGGGTGCTGGCAGTGGTGCTGAGCTGAAAGCATTTTTCCCAAGGAAGAAGGAGTGCATGTCAAAGAGCCCGTATTTGTTTCTTGTCTTTGCCGGTACTCCTAGGGCTGTTTTCTCACTGGAGGCGTATAAAAGCAAGATAATCCGTTACAGCTACTCAGTTCTTTGCACTGGTAAAATAGAGATGCAGCTACTTATTCTTAATGCCTTGTTGCAAAGTTTGGGGTTTGTTTTTGTTTTTTTTTTTTTTACAAGAAGTGCTTCTCGTGCAGAGCTGAATTTGAAGATTTTGCTCCAAAAAGGGCCCTTTCCGCCACCGCCTCAGCGCAGTTCAGTGGCATCAGAGAAAAAAAAATAATTTCTGAGAGACTGAATCACAGGTTTAATGCTCCAACCCTACAGCTTGTACTGTTGTTACTTTTGCCCTGGTTGAGGATTGTGCTCAGTACTTGGTTATGCAGTTGTCCAGTGTTTGCCGTTAAGAAGTGTAAAGTGCTTCTGTTTGAGGCAGCAGCGTAGGTCTGATTTTCCTGCCTCTTGTGAGCACCATTTTGTCAGTCTCTTAAGAAGTAAACAGCAGTCAGGGTGGTGATCTGTCCTGTGCCTTCTGGAACTCCTGAGGCCCCTAACCAGTGGATGCTGGGTGGTTTTTCCAATATGAAGCACTGATGCAACTGCATTGTGGTTTTTTGCTTCTTTTCCTATGCTGCAAACTGCACTGGTTTGGCCAGAACTGAACCAAAGATGTGCTACCAGGCAAGGTATGTGGCAACCAGTCCTTGTAAAATGCCTTGGGCAGCTTTTGTATTTAGGCGCACACGCACAGTTGTGAAGTCTTTGTCTTGAATACTTGCTTTGACTGCAGTGATCTCCTGCTGCTTTATCAGCTTTATTATCATTAACACAGTATGGAATAGCACTATGTTTAGAGATTTGTTTCATGACATGCCTGGACCAGAGATTATATGGACTTCCTCTTCCCGTGGCAGCAGATACCACAGATCCTGACTTTTTTGCACAATTATTTAGGCATGACCCAGGAAATGCAGCAGTCACAAGAGCTAGGAGAGCAAAGATTTAAATGATTTTTTTAAGCAAGCCTTTTATTAAACTTCAGAAATTCTAGGTTTGTTTTGAGTTGTTTTATCTTCTTTGAATTGATCTGCACCAGTTGTTCAGAGGGTGCTAAATTGAGATCCCTTCATAGAGTGACAGGTACCAACCAGGACTCTGGGGAACTCTGGGCAGGTTGGTGGCTCCTGCTTATACCTGTGCTCCTCAAGATGGCTTTGGTCATATGTGGTTTTTCCTATAGAAAGTCCACTACAGACCAGCCAGTTAAAATGCAGTAAAAGGTACCTAGTGAGCAGTGCATGCTATGTTGACTTGGCACTGGAAGAGCAGCGGTGAGTTGACAACTCCAGTGATAGACCCAGTGTAGTGATCTCAGATCAGCTGTACCTTTCAGACACTGGGAGTCTAGGTGTGCAGACCCAGTGCGCACAGTTAAAATGTGGTGGTGCTATCTCCAAGACATTTACTACTGTTTTGCGTTAAGGAATGTCAAGCAAAGTAAATTACACTGATTGTGCTCTTGGTTTAGGTAGCATTCCTGTTGCCCCTTCCTCCCCTGCATTTGATGCCCACGATGAGGAGAAGAGTATGTACTTGAGCACCAATAGCTGTATGAAAGAACAAGGCAACCAGTGGGTTTCTTTGAATACCAGATTTAAGAATTTATTCTGGGGAAAACAGCAGAGATGGTGCCTGTTCTGTAGGGAAGGGGCTAGTGGCCTGATTGCCAGGCTTCCTCTCTGTCTTTGAGAGGTCACTTACCTTCTGTGCCCATCTCCACATCTGGAAATGGAGCTCTTACTTAGTATCTCACAGGAGGCTGTGAACATTATTTAGGTAATATTTGTACAGCACTTTGAATAGTTAAGGCCTTCTGGAAGCGTGGTTTTGACTGGTTAGCCCTAAAGGTGATATGCTTCAGGCTGAGTTGTCTGGTTTCAGTACTGTAGCAAATCTTGCTCATTTCCTTGTGCTGAGGCACAGCCAGAAACACAGACTCCAGGGGATAGTAAGAAAATGAAACGTCCTTCTGCAGCTCACCTTCTCAGCCATTACTCCTTACGGTTTTCTTATGGAGAGACTGGAGTAGACAAATGGGTAGTGGCAGTCCCTTTAGACCCTGAATTTTAACGTACATGTTACACAAAAAACAATGTGCTCTCTAATTTGCTGTTACAGATATAAACAAGCAGTCCACGAAGTGTGTTGTACTGCTCCATCCTGTGTGCATGGAGCGTGATTAGACTGGGTTTCTTTACATATTTCTCTGTCTGGAGAGCTGCTATTAATATCTACTCTCTCCAGGCATTTCTGTCCCCCAGGAGAGATCTTGGAGCCCCAAGAGCTGGCTCCTCCTTTTCTTGAGCTGACTGGCTGTGTGTAGCTTACTGTACAGGTGATGGCTTTCACTCCAGGCTGAAACGGGCTGGGGGAAGATAGGGGACGGGGAATCCTCTCTCTCTGCATCCCTTATTTGCCTGAAGAGAGGTGCTCCTGCAGTGGTGGCACCTGATGTCTTAGCTCTACCCTGGTGTGCTTAAAATTTAATTCTGTGGCAGGAGGCTGTTTCTTCTTCCCACATACATCAAGTCTGTGCTAGCTCTGGCGCCTGAATAACCCAGTTATTTCTTTTCTCTGAATTGGAGTTGGAGGGAAGTCCTGTGGCAGTTTGTTCTCCTTTTAAATCGCCTGGAAAACCAGTCCCCTCGGCTTTTTCCCTGTGCCTTCTAGAGGTGCCGTGAGTCGAGTCCGTTCGCCTCCGGGCAGCATTCAGGGTGACTCTGCTGTGAAACTGTCCTGAGCCGCTGACAGGTGACGCTCGCGTGAGCCCTAGAGCGACTCCCTGCAGTTCTTGGAGCCCCTGTGGCAAACGCCTCCGGAGCCATTGCCCAGCGTGTGGTCTCTAGCCTTCTCCTTCTGACTGGCAGCAAGACGGTGATTCTGTGGAAGAAAAGGGATCCTTCTTGGAAAGCTCAGGCTGTTTCCAAGGAACAGGCTTGGTTGGATTGTTTGCCAACTCCAGAGCCATCCCCTTTCTCTGGGAAATAAGTCTCCTGCATTGCTGCTAGTAGCTGCCAGAGAGGTGCCCCGTCCATGCTCCCTGCTAAATATCACTACGGTTTCCTCCTGCTCAGAGACCCAGGAGGAAGTGTACCATGTCCTTTGTCTGTCCAGCTATGCATTTCACTCAGGGTTGCAGTGGCTAAGAAGCCCAGGGAGTAACTCTGCATGCAGAGGTTCTTTACAAACTGCAAGCTAAATCTGTTTGTTTCGCCTTCCCTCCAGAACTGTCAAGTAACCCATCTCTGGCTTCGATCCTCATCCCTGCTCATGCTCGGAATCAAGCAGCTGCTTCAACCCCTACAAATGCTACAGCAGCCTCAGGTGAGAACGTCCGTCCATCCGCCCGCCTGCCTGTCTGCCTCCCTCTTGCCCTCCTCTCTCTCCTTGCGCTCCCATTCAGAAGCTTAAACAATGCAGGCTGCTGGGGCAGAGAGGAACAGCTCATTTCCCGCCTCCTCTTAAACTCTGTCTTGTTAGGTGATTAACTGGCTGTGGTACTGAGGGCAGCACTGACTCACGTCGTTTGGATTCCCCACCCTCCTGTCTTGCTCAGATTTCTGGTACAAAGAAGTGGAGTAGTATTACCTCACCATCGCCACTCCTATAATTGCACCAACCTAGAGATCCACCCAGGTCAATTAGTTTGAGATGCTGAAGGAAAATACTGTTGGCCAGCTGAGTAAATTTAGCTTCGAAATGTTAATTTCCCACCAAATCCTGACAGTTGATGGTGGACGGACAGGATTTCCTGGTAATGTGCAGTCTGTTAGCACCAGCCAAAAGGGATTCACTGTCAGCAGAAGAAAGCCATGTACATGAGTTTTCTTACATGGGTGCCATTGTGTCAGCTTGGTTTGGCTTCTTGCCCCAACTCTTTGCATGGTTTCCTCCTTTGTCTCTGTCTCTCCTTTCTGTTAGACACCTTCAAAACCTCCCTGTTGGCCTGGAGCCACACCATGCTGAGCTGCGATCCCGTAAGAGAGTGTTAACCGCGGGGTGGGTATCGGCTCGGACAGGAGACCTGCAAGGGAAACGCAGTGTGCTACAGGATGTGCAGCTGGTGACTCAGCACGCAGCCCTCCCCCCCCCCAGTCCGTGCTGAGTCAGCAGAGGATCCCGGCTGTGGACAGTGGTGTCTGATGAACTGGGAAGTGTATGAGCTTAGTGCATTGTTTCACCCGTCCGTCTGACGTGCGTGTCGGTCGCAGAGCACTGTGGAATCTGTACTGACAAAAGGCACTGCTATAGAAATGTGCCTAATGTGCTCACTGTGTTTGCACCAAAAAGGGGGAGCTCTGGCATTCAGGTTTCACAGATAAATCCAGGAAAGTGTAATTTGTGAATAGGCCAGGTAATTACTGGAGTTGTAACAAATTTGATACAGTTTCTTGATAGCTTCCTGCTTTCTGATGCCTTGCAGAAAACATCTCGACAGTCTAGTTTAAATGGGTATCACCCAGTTTAAAAAAAATTACACTTCTCTTTACAAACATTGTGTCCATAGGAATCCATGATTCTTGTGCTTGCAGCAAGTAGAGCAAAAGCTGGACCCACTGCTTGCATGTAGCTTGCTTTGTGCAGTTGTTAGCTCTTTGCAAGCAGTCAGCTTCTCTGTTTCCTTGTTTGCGTGGGTCTTCCAGGTGCCCGTAGAACTGAAAGAGATTTGCTCGTTTTGTCATGTTTGATTGTAGACCTGCAAAAATTGAGAGTAGGGAATAAATTTTCTTTTTTAAAGAGACTGCAATTTTCTGTGGTTGTGCATCCCTTGAGCATAGTGTGCACTGTGACTTTCCTGCAGACAGGCATAGGGCGGGGGAGAGAGAGAAACTCCTGTGCACTGAAGCAGGAGGTGTCCTAGCCGTGCTCAGTTTGACCTCCAATGGTTCATGTGGGGAAAAGCGCTTTGGGCTGTGACCTAAATGTCAGTCAAGAAAGTGGCTTTTTAATGTCAGCATTTCTAGCCCTACCATTAACAGCCACTGTACTGCTGAGCGAGGACGGTGACTTTGATCCTGATGAGAAACCCTCCAGCAGTAGAGGAATTGCGAAATGTAGTTCAGTATTAAGTAACTTTCAGTTGCAACTTGGAGCCTCTTGTATATTGCAGTTGTTTGGCTGACCTTGGCCCTAGTCCTTTATAGTCCTTACTCATTTGGGGTTCTTATAGCAGACAGTGGGAATTTACCTGCATTCAGCTATGGGAATTAGTCACACACCTCTTTACAGGAACCTGTTTTGCTTAAAGGCTGGTGAGCCACCAGGTTCTGCTAATTGTTAACCACTGAAGCAGCATGGGATCAGCCTTGTTGCCTCACAGAGGATGCCCACCTGCGCCTGGGAGAGTTTTGCACAAATGTTTGCTCTCATAAATAAACTGTTTCTGTACCCTTTTCACAGTTGCCAGGAATTAGCTGACTAAATCTATCAGGAGATCCCCAAGGTAAAACAAGCTGTCAGGTAATTGTAACCTTTGATAATTCAGTGTAGCATTTTGTCCCCCTCTAGTGGCCAGTTTGCCACTAGAGTCCACTGCTGTCTTCAAACCATGGACCAGGCCCTTGCACTCCAGTAGCAGGGGCTTTAAGAAGTAGACTCCCCTCCTACGGGCCTTATGGGTGATCTCGCTGGGGTGCCCCTGTACAAGTAGTCGCATCTGATAGTGCTGCCATGTGATAGCTGTGATGCGGTGATTACAGAGTGATTTTTAAATGTGCTGAACGATGTGCCTGAAAAATGAGAAGGCTGTGCTGATGAAAACTGGGAGAAAGACCCAGCTTGGGTCAGTGTTGACATTAATGTGATGGAGCATTGCTTTCCTCGTGCATCTTTCCTTCACGCAGAATAAGACAGTGTTTAGAAAGTTACCTCTCAAATGGCCTCTGAGGTCACGCTGGCTTGTCTGGCTTCCTCTCCCTGGGTTCTCTTGCTGTGTAACCTTCCCTGTTACACTAGTATCTTGAAAATCCACTCAGCCCCCTAGTGCTAAAACCTATATCAGCATAGTCCTGGGCTTGTTTTATCAGCTTTATCACGCTTTAGACCGGATTCCCCTCCCCACGACACCATTTATTTTGGGTTTTTTTCTTATAATATAAACCAGGATTTTATTAACAGAACAATATGGTGGCTATTTGTGTATGTAAAGTGTAAAAACACCAGGGTTGAATCATGCATGCAAAACTCAACTTGATCTTAACTATAGAGTCACAGCTAGCCTCCCCAGGTGTAAAAATGTGTTTTGTATACGTGGCACTTGTGATTACATAGAGGTAATCTATAGTGAGTGTCTGACTTATACTGGCTGAGCATCTGGATTTGTACCATTCTACATCAAATGGGGCTCTGGTGGGTGGGTGGGTGGTTGTGCATGTGCTTGCTCACACATTTCCTGGTGCCGCATTATGATACTTATAGTATAGGACAAATGCAAGTTCCACATAAACCACGTCACCAGCACTTTGCTGACTAATTAATACCTCCCAGAACTTTTCCTACCCCTGTAGCTTTCAGATGGGATCCATCTAAAACAGAGCTAACTACTGAGTGGCTGGGGACCACATCTCCCTTCTCCTTTCCTCCCCCACCAGTGCAAGCCACATCCCACCAGGCTTCACATTGTGCCATATGGGCTGCCTCCACTACATCAGCACACTTGCACTTTGTGGGATCCTTGGGCCTCTGAGCCCTTCCCCACCCATCCCACTCTCCTTCAGGTCTGGGGTCCCTCAACCCAGCAGGCCTTACCACCCCCAGGACTGGGGGCAAGAAGTAGAAACTGGAGGAGAGGGGGGAGTGCAGAAAGCAGCAGGAGAGTGATGGGGAAAGCAGCACCTGAACTGGGAGCCTGGGGGCTACACGTGGCTTGTGGGCCACCAGTGAATCTGCCGTGACCTGAAACACTGGCAGAAGAAAAGCCGGCCAGATAAACATTAATTTCAAAAGAATATGCCTAACTATTTAAGGTGAGTAGTACTCAGTTCTTTGAGTGCACAGCACTTACCTTTAGTCTGTGAAATACCGGACTTGGAAGTGATAGGGGAGTTTTACTATAGTTGATTTTTAAGACATCTGTAAAATGTGTTGGTCAGCAGTTTCTTCTCTTCCCGAGGCCTGTGCATCAACCCTGTGGTGCAAAGGGAAGCTGACCATGCTTGCTTCCAAAACCTATCCATAAACTCACTCGCACGTTCTTCACGAAGGTTTCTGTGGCAGCGTGGTGGGCCCAGAGCACAGGACGGTACAAGTTAGAAATGATGGTTTCCTTCACAAAAGGCTTCTCCATTTATGAATGATGTGGGCCATTTCAGAAATGGAGGGAACAGAATGCACATCACATCAAGTGTGCCTCTGTCAATAAGGAAACAAGGCAGGTAGCTGTACTGTGAGTCAACATTACTATACTTGGGGTGTGGTTGCCGCCTGCGTGTGACGCTTGCCAGCATGGATAGTTTTGTGATGCATCATGCTGTGCTAATCCCCTCGAATGCAAAGTGAGGCCAAGCACCTACATCTTCAGCAGCGAAGTGGCACAAGCTGGAATGAAAGCTGCCGGCCACTGCAAAACAATTGTACAGCGCCACAGTGATCCTCGCTTGGAAGTGATATTTAGCAGATGCATGCCAACTTCCTTTTGAAAGTATTTTGGGAGATTTGAATTCTCCCCACTGAAGAGAGCAGCAGGCAGTTTTCCTACTAGAGAAGGTACAGCCGAGCGAGGTGAACTAACTTGTCTGCAGTTTGCTTAGTGAGTCATTGGAAACTTGAGAGCCTCTGGGCCACTAGAACACAAGCCCAGAAATGTCGCACGTGTCTCTGAATTTCACAACAGCTCGCTTAAGTTTTAGTTTTGCCCCACCCAACTGCTCGAGGCTTGCATTGTCCCACAGGACCTGGGGAGCCAGTTGCAGACTCTTGCGATGTGCTCTTCCAGCTCTACAGTGCAGTACGCTGGGTACCATTCCCAGTCCTGGCCAGTTTGACCCTCTAGATTTCTTATGCCAAGCTAACATGGTGAGGGGAATCTTATGCTGAGCTGCAAGTCATCCTAGGTGGGCTCCTTGCTGAAAGGACCCTGAGGGCACGGTGTATGTACCCAAGGAGCAGCACCCCACACCTGCCCCCCCTCCTTCCCCCACAAGGAAGTGAAACTGGGGGAGGATCTATGAAATGAGGAACAAGAACTTGCCCACCCCCTTGAAAAAATTGTAAGGGCAAGGCCTAAATCCAGTAACCCCTGCCACTCCTGTTTTTTCTACCCAGGGCAGATTTGCCAGGATGACATACTGCAGCCAGGCACCTGCTCTCATTGTCTTGCCTCAAACCACAGCTGTAGTCCTTGGCTGCAGCACAGCACGTAGTACCTTATTGCAGTCACCTCTTCAGCGGGGGGAAGCCTAATGGAAACCAGCAGACACCACAGCCAGGAGGACTTTGCATCCCAGTATAGAACCTCATCTACAGAAAGACTGGCTGATTGCTGTTTCCCCACGCTGCTGCACCCAGCTAAAAAGCCCAGGTGGTGCATTTCCTGCAGGTTCTTCGACCGCGCAGCTCTGGAATGGGGCATCTACAACACGTTCGGTCTGCGGGCATGTGAAGCGGGCTCCTTGGGCAGCCTGCAGCCTGTCCTGGATAGGAGGGGCTTTTGGGTATGGTTATGGAAGAGCTGCATGTGGATGAGCCTAGGCTACTTGCTTACTGATCTCTTCCCTTCATATGCATAGTGGAAGGTAACAGGTGCTGTGCAGGACCTCCTGCCTTCAGCCTGGTCCCGAGAGAGAGAAGCGGGGGGCAGACCTTTCCCCATTCTTCTGTCTCAGTTGACCCCTATTCCATTAATCTTAATCGCAACCTCCACTGTTATTGGGCAGCACAGTGGTTGTCTGTACATCCCAGCAAGCAATGACCGAAATACAGTTCATGTACACAAGAAGTCTTTGGCCATTACTGCTTATCCCCTGAACTGCTGTCCCCTGCCCATTATGGCAGAGTTAACTAGTTGGGGTTTATCCACAGGTGAAAGTTAATCTGGAATAAGGGGTGGGGGGCAACGGGAAGCACATTATCTGTTCCAGGTTAAATTTCTGTATGCATGCCCTCATTCTGCACTAAGAATGCCCTAATCCAGGTTAGTTTTGGAAGTCATCGTTACCATGCTGTACTCAGGGCACTGCATGATAAGCAGCTGCTTGCTATGGGTGCTGGCCATCTTACAGGTTCTTCCTGGCCCAGCCCCACAGTTTGCACTTGCTTCATTCCCTTTTCTTGGACATCAGTCCAATCTCTTCCCTTTTTCAAACGAGCCCATTTCCCTTAGGGTTTTTGTACTGTGCTGTGTTGAGGCAGCTCTTTAGACAAGGGATCCTCAGCTAATACAATCCTCCTCAGACAGTATGATCATTCAGCTTTTATAGTTGATGTGATTGGTTTTTTGTGGGTGGGGTATGTCTACTCAAGTCGTCATGCCCCATGTGGATCGTCCATTACTGCCTCTTTCTGACAGCTTTTTCAGCATCCACAGCTTTTCTTCATCTTCAACCAGCCTGGTTCCAGTATGCCCATATACTAACCCCAAACAGCAGCTTTCTAGCTTCTGTGGCACTACTAGGCAGGTGAAATCCCATACATTTTTTTTCCCACTATTATAGTTTCATGTAAGAATGTTTTTTGTTTTCTTTTTCAAAGGTTATAGTCAATTGCCAGCAGTGATGATCTCTATACAAATTTCTGCATTTGTTGTTTCTAGCACCTTTCCCAGAATTGAAGCTGAGTAGTCAGTTAACAGCATTATGTCTCTCTTACCTGCTTTTTCAATAAGTGTCACCTTGTCTCACCTGCTCTCCCAACCAAATGCTCAAGAATGAACCAATGCAGCCCCTGAGATTCTCTCTGGAAGAGCCTGAGGGGTCACGGCACAAAGCTGCTGCTTGCCAAAACCCTTTTTGTCTTGTTAAAAATAAGGGAATTTATACATCTCCTGACACACTAAGTGGAAGTGGGCAGTTGGAACAGCAGAGTTTCCAGATAAATGGAGAAAAAGGTTCTTTTGCTGCTCCATCTTGTAAATCATGCTGACGCCCATGATGTGCCTTCGGTTCCCTGCCCATGAAGTCTTGTGGTCCCAGGAAGGGAGGGAGCGACTGAGCGTGTTTCCTGCCAGGTGCTGATCCCCGTAAGAATGCTACGTGATTGTGTTAAACCTCCTTTCCTGGCTCCGAGCTTTGACATTAATCTGCTTCAGCAGCAAGGATGGTGGCAAGTCCAACTTGGGTTGAGCGACACAGAATAAAGCAATAGACTCAAAAGACATTTACAACAAGTACATGCACATTAACAAACAAGCTGTTTCTACCAGAGACATTGGCCAGTTACTTCCATTGTCTGTGATTGTTTGCGTACTTCACAGATGGTTTTGCTACTAGTTGGACACATTATATATGTAGGCTTGGTAGGATTTGTTTTTATTGGTAAACATTGATTTCACCTCTCACTCACAGACGGACAAAAACAATTTCCATCGTTAATAATTGAAATTTATAGAAAGGACGTGTAAGAATAATGAAGGCTGATGGAGTATGTGACGGGAGGGGGAGCAGTCCTACAGAAGCATGCTGACTAGTTTGGACTGCGACTCCCAGAAAGCCCGGGGGACAAAGGAAGAAGAAGTGACAAAGTGGATAAGGGAGCTAGGGTGAGCAGAGCCAGAACTGGTAGGAGTCCTGCTGCTCAGCTGGCTGCAGTCCTACGGTAGTTACATGTGTTGCAGCAGGCAGTTAAACTGCACAATCCTGAAAACTCGGTTTCTAGGGTCGGGAAAGGTCCTGAAGAGATCATCAAGTCCTACCCCCTGCCCTGGGCAGGAACGAGTGCTGAGATCATAGTACCCCAGCCAGATATCTACCCAGCCTCCTGTTGAAGACCCCCAAGGTAGGGGAGAGCACCACCTCCCTTGGGAGCCCGTTCCAGAGCCTGGCAGCCCTACCCGTAAAGTCTATAAAAATAAGTGCTTAAAAGTAAACTCATTCAGGACTCATGGTAGAGGTGATATCTTTTATTAAACCAACTATAATTAAAAAAAAATTCTAGTTGGTCCAATAATAGATATGACCTCTGCCACAAGTCCAGATTGTAGATGTCCTGGTCCAGAGGAATAAACAACCCCGATACCTAAAAAATAAACATTGATTTTTATCCTTTTAAATAATTTAAAAGGTAAAAAAACAAATTCTGCCAAGCCTAAAGAGAAGGCCCCAGCACTTGTGTGAAACCTTGTCAGAGCCATAGTTTCTCAAAGTATTATGTTTGGCAGCACTAATGTGCCTTGTCAGACCAGTGAAGTTACTGAATTGCAACATGACCCTGTGCAGAGCGGCAGGCTTTCCCTTCAGGCTGCCTGCGGTTTCCAGCTGCTGCGTGCTCTTAGCCGAGTCCTGGCACCTTGGTGAGCCAGCCTTTAAAAGAGCTTTTCTGCGGGTCTAGTTGAGTCCAAACCTGCCTCCAGGTGGCTGCCGCTGAATCACTTCCTCCACCCCCGGATGTGTGGTCAGGAGAGCAGTCCCCACGCGCTTCACAGCACCCCGGGGCAGCGCCCAAGAGCACTTAGCCTGGTACAGCTGCAGGCTCACGTCAGAAGTCAGATCTGGTGACTGACAAGCCTGTTTCTCGGAAATAACGTTGCTTTGTACCCTCCCCTTTGTTGTTCGCAGATGTTAACGCAGGAGAGCGAGCTCAGACCAATAGCGCAGCTTCAGCCTCCGCCTCCAACTCCACCTGAACGGGTCCCGAGCAGCCAGCTGCACAGGAAGAATCACCAGTAATTTGAGTCTCACTCAGCAACACTGGTCACATTTGGAAAGAAAATTAAAAAGAGGAAAAAAACAAACAAATGAAACAAAACCCAACAACAAACCTGTTCATTTTAGTGTTCAATTTTTTTATTATTATTATTGTTGTTCTTATTTAACCTTGTAAAATATCTATAAATACAAACCAGTTTCATTGTATTCTCACTCTGCGGGGCCTCCGGGGCAGGGGAAAGGGGTTGGGGGGCGGGGGGAGGGAAAGTGGAGCAATAGAAACACGCCAATGTCTCTTCCCTCGACAATCTCTTCATATTGAAAGTTTGCTGTTGTGTACTTCAGAACCAGGACTCTTGCCTCATGCCCCCTCCCACAACAGAAAGAAGGAAAAAACCTCATTCTCTGCTGAAGTTCTCTCTCTCTTCTCTCTCTTTTTTTTTTTTTTAACCTCTTTTTTATTTTCTTTTTAAGTGAAGTTTCAGACTTTGGTGTAGTGCACAGCTTGAATTTGGTCGGGAGCTTAGCAGGGGTCATTCAACAGAGCTCAGTGCTCCTTGTAAGCCAACCCATATCCTAAAATAATCTGAAAACTGCCCTTGGCTGGGGCTGGGGAGAGGAGGAAGCGGGAAGGCGAGATTTAGCTGGGGGGAAAGGGGGGTGGGGGTTACTATGTGGCTGGAGCTCGGTGCTGCTAGTGGAAGGCTTCCATTTAAAAAGTCAGTGCTAGCAGCGAGGAAATCTGTAGCTTCATTACGGGAAGTGTCTCCCAAGCAGGCTGTATATAATATATACACACACATGCACAAGCACATGCAGTTAGCTTTACTGAGACGCAGCCTACCTGTGTCGTTGGAGCTCCTCCAATGGGCCTGTGGGGGTTTTGTTTTTAACGAGCTGCAGGAGAGCGTGTGGGGAGTGCGGGCAGCTGTGATCTTCAGCAGGGAGAAGCGGAGGCACCCAGTCCCGTGGCAGGGGGGCTCCCTGGAAAAGGGCCGCTGTTGAAAGCATTTTCCCCCATTTCTCAGTTGGAACTGGCTTCCCTTTCCTGAGCTGCACAGAAGAAAAAGACACCAGGGTGGGTGACACCAACCGTGCCAGTCTGCTGGTTTCTTTGTCTGGTTTTTTTTTTTCTTTTTTTCCCCGTAATACAATTTGAACTTGCTGAATGCCACCACCTCCAGTAGTTCCCATTTTAATCTGTGGCTAGCATCTGTATTTAATTTCATCTTTTTTTTTTTTTTTAAACTTCCTGCTTTTTTAACCTTTATTTATTGTTGCATGTCACAGTTGCCATTATGATGTTTTTACATTGGTAGACTCTTAATAAAAATGCGCATCTGAGTGATATCAACAGTACCTTGTACCTGCTGACTCGTGGGGAAAGCTGGCTCCAGGAGTGTGTGCGTGCGTGCGTGCGTGTGTGTGTGTATATATATTATATAAATATATACATGTATACATAGATACAATACTGCTTTTTTATTTTTATTTTGTCTACAATCTTGAAACGGTCTGATTGGTGCATGAAACGAATGCCTATTCCTAGTCTACGTGTTTTAAGGGTTTTATTCCCATAGTGGTGAATGGTGTGAGAATCAAAGTCTCCGTTTCTGAAGTTTAAAGCAATATTCCTGGGGAAGGGGCAGGGGAGTGACTACATTGCAGCTGTAATGTATGAAATAGTCTATCGAGACCTGGTCAGTCATGCACGTGATGCTGGTGTCCACATGGGCCTTATACTTATTCAGAGAAACCTTTAGTCGCCTTGGTGCTTCTGAGCAGTTTATTTGACCTGCGGCGCTTTCAGGCACGATCCGTTGTTGTTGGCATTGACGGCCCTTCTGGTGCAGCCCAGGAGTAGCCAGCAGTAGCAGCTTGCACAGGGCAGCAAGAGTTTTTTGTTTGTGAGCTCAGTGTGTTTCCCCTCCTTGCGCTTCATATTTACCCCTCTGTGTGGGATTTCTGTGTAGAAGCCCCTTCTGCCCTGCCTAATAAATGGTGGGTTTCAGGAGGGGAGGAATCGTCTGCAGAGATGAGCGGATAACTGAAAAGAAACTGATAATCCACTTTAGTTATACCTCTTATGGTTTGGCTGTTGGGCAGCCAAAAGCATTGTAAGCAGTTCTGGACAGATTCCAGCATAATATAAGGGAAAACCTACGTTTAAACAAAGCAGAGTCAAAAACCACCCTCAGAACCGAGGAGGAGCCTGTAAGCAATGTACGAGGCCTCAAAAAAAGGTGGCGTAATGCAGGAGGTGGGCCTGTGAGTGTCCTGAGGACTGGGAAGATGTGCTTGAGAGAGGAGAGAGCTGAGGAATTGGACATAGATGCTCTGGGCTCGGAGACCACGGAGCACCAAGTCCCTGAACATCGCTGCTTGTTTCAGGAAATGTCCTGGGTGGGTTTGGCACATTTTTGTGTTTTTTCTTGTCCTTTGCAACTGGTGGGGGAGGAGAGTTAAGAGGTTTTTCTTTCATTCTTCTAATATTATTCTGCGAGTGTGAGCGTGCGTCTCCATGTGCACATACACTGGAGCCCCAGTAGTTTTATTTTTCTTCAAGGATCATGGCAGGATCACAAACTCTTTTATACAAGTGAGATCCAGGTCTTTGAATAACCTTTTTTTGTAAATAAGGAAAAAAAAAATACAAAAAACAGAAACAAAGCTCCTCACCAAATTCAAGCTTGTACATTATTATTTTTGGTTGTTTTTAAATTTTGAGTTATATTGTTTTTGTATGTAAATATGTGGACCCAGGAACTGTTATTAATGAGCAAAAAGTTACCGTTCAGGGCAGTGATTCTGTTTAATAATCAGACAAAATGTAGACGAGCTTTTTAAAGCCATATAGTTTTAACTCTGTACAGTAGGTACCGGCCTGTATTATTGTAACAATAACTCTAGCGATGTATAGTGTATCTATATAGTTTGGAGTGCCTTCGCTTCCATGATTTTTTGAATTTTATTTCCCTTTTTTTTTTTTTTTTGTCCTTTTTTAACGGATGTCTCCCACATAAATCTGCATCTTTGCTCCCGTGCTTTCTAACTCTTTTGAGTGCTGTAAGGTTTCAGTGATACCATGGTCAGTAGTGGAACGAAAGGAAACCATTATTGGTAACTCATTTCATTCAAGCCGTGGCTTTGTTCTGGATGTGTCAGTTGCTCGCCCCACCCCACTCCCGATAGCAGTGACCGGTTTCGTTTTTGCACTTGCCCTCTTGGCATCTAGGAGCCCAGTGGCTAGTGGCTAGATTAGATTTTGCTCGTCTCTTCCCCAGTCCCTGCATCCAGAGGTCTTCCAGGAGCCTTTGGGTTTCTTGAGGGTCTCCCTTTTGCTGTGTTAAAGAGGGAGCAAATTGGGCTTTACAACAAAAAGGATCTTTTCCCCTAAACAGCCCAGTGTCCTACAGCGATGGCCTAGCAGGCCACGGAGCCGCCATTGCGAGCCGTGGGGCGCGGTGGCTGTCACGGTAGGACACTACTGAGCCTTTCTAGGAAGGGAAGCACCTGCTCCCTTTTTTCCCTCTTCCCCCATGCCCTCCCCAAAGTCATTTTTGTTTTCTTAAGACGATGAGTTTGAACATTACTCTTGATTTCTTGTGCCCAGCACAAAAGCCTTGTTTCTACGATTAGTTTGCTTGGTAGTATTTCACATCGGATTGTCTTGAATGGGAAAACACTTAACTCTTTACCAAACCAAAGGTTGCTGTTTTTTTTGAACCATCTCGTGTTCATTCCAGTGAGGCAGAGGCTACGCTTTCTTTCTGGTGACACGAAGGTCAGTGATGTCAGGTTTGTTTTTAGCAGTCCATTCGGAATTGTTACTCTTCTTCTTCTTCTTCTTTTTCTTCAGTTTTATTTTTTGGCTTGTTTTTAATGAAGTATGGTCTTGATCTGTCATTTCTGTCTACTCTGCAATTGCATACGTCTCCAAGATGGAATTGATTACAATCTCTGTGTTCCCCTATTGGACGTCAGTGAAGACACTGGTATTTTAATTTCAAGTCTATCTGCCTTTTTAGGAAAATTTAATGTGATTGCTCACATAAAACATTGATGTTTTTAAAACAAATTGGCTGATGCAATAGCTGCGTTCACTTTTTTCGTTCTTTTAAACCAGGTTTTATCGAAAACAATGGCAGATGCCTGTGATTTGCAACTGGTGATCATTTTAAATTTTCCCAGACTAGTAATACAATAAACTTAATGTACTTTAAAATACAGTAATTCACTAGTAATGTTTTCTCTGTTAAAAATCTCAGCCATTGAAGGTTAAAAAAAACCAAAAAAAACCCAAGAAGTAAAAGCACAGTAGAGGACTCAACCCAGGCTCGACCTTTTTGCGGCTATGAAAAGGCGTGCCTGGCGTTCCAGATTCTTTCCACAGGGGTTTTAGCCAGTTTTGTTTGTAGCTTTTCGTTTTGCAACACTGCAATAAAAGCAAAACGATAAAAAAGGAAACCAGAAAAAAACCCAGTACCTAAAGGGTTAGCTCAAGAAAAGTAGCTTCCTTGTGTTGTTCTTTCTCAATTTATTTTTAATATAAATATATATATATATAAAAAAAAATATTTATATATATATAAATTTGCTTGCCTGTAAAATTTGCGTTCATTAATGTGTTGCTGATGGATCACTTGGGCCTGTACACACACAAATTAGCGTGACCACTTCCATCTTAAACTGAAATCTTTATTTTTATTTTTATATATATATTTATA
>JAGPOW010003648.1:116799408-116885018 GCA_030014935.1 Caiman crocodilus | reverse complement strand
AAAAATAAAAATAGGACTGTGGGTTGTATACAAACTATTGCAAACACTTGTGCAAATCTGTCTTGATTTAAAGGAAAAGCAAAACCTGTATAACATTATTACTACTTGAATGCCTCTGTGACTGAATTTTTTTTTTCATTTTAAATATAAACTTTTTTTGTGGAAAGTATGCTTAATGTTTTATTTTCCCCTGCCCCCCTACCCCCCTTGTAAATACATTTTGTTCTGTGTGACTCGGTTCGGAAATAGTTAACTGGTACTGTAATTTGCATTAAATAAAAAAGTAGGTTAGCCTGGAAATGAAATTTAAAAATACAAAGTGTGTGGTCTTTATTTCAAACTCTTTCCCCTTTCTCTCCTCCTTCTCCTCCACCCTCGTTCCTTCCCCCCCCGCCTCTTTCCATCCCCCAAACATAGGTGGACATGAATCTGTGTAATAATGAAAACACAAGAAATAAGCATGTTTTCTTAAATGATCTGTGTTGTTCCATGATGATTTTCCGAGACACCAGCTTCCGCTTACGATACCATTTGATTTGATTTGATGGAGAGAGGAACCCTGCGACAATGTGTTTAAACAACCAACCAAACCAGTCAACTTTGCTTTCCCGTCCACCTGTAGGGACAAGCTAACAACTTGTGTGAGCCGCTGGCTTTCGAATCCTGAACTCCTCATCTCTCTCTCTCTCTCTATTAGCGCAAAAAAAATTAAATCCTTTTTTGGGCTGGCTGACCTGGCCGAATCCGTTCTGTCGCTGTCCTAAAGGCTAGATGCAAGGTCATGTGACTGCTGCTTCAATAAAAACAAATTTATATTGCACAGAGGCTCCTCTTGGTTTATTCCTAGTGACATGGAGGCTATCCAGGCAGTAAGGCAGATCTGCGTCAGCCTAGCAGGTCCCAGTCTCATGTTTCTGTGATGCTGCCCAACTCCCCAAATCACAGTTTAAATCAGGGTATTATAACACCCGCCTCCCCACCCCACTCCATAGTGGTAGGCAGACAGCTTGCAGGAGACCAAAGGTGAGCCGTGCAACCTGTGGGCATGTGGTTCACTTGTGGACCAGAGATATAAGCCTCCTGGTGGGAGGAGAAAAAGGTCCAGCAGTGCACTGGAGCATGGCTGGTTTCAGGGAGGAGCTGCAGGAACACTTGACCAACACTTAGAGGGATGAGTTCAGCCATGATGTAGTCTCCCGGGCTCTGGAACTTGACAGGGAAGTGGAGCGTCCAGGCTTCGGAGGGCCAGGAAAGTTTAGCCGTAACGACTCGTGAGTTTTATGGCAACACAATGCACGCCCCCCCTTCCTCTCAGCACTGTACTTGGTGCTTTCCTGGATCTCTTGAATTGGCAACACCTTTTTGAGGCTTGTTGGGGCTTACCCCAATTTCTGGAATAGCCAATGTGTACATTTCCTGGCTGTTTTTCAGTGCCAAAGGGCTCCACCACTGGCTCCCTAGGTGGAGGAAGGTGATGAGAGGCCTGGAACCTAGTGTCCACACTGTGCTATTCTTGTCTACAACCATAGCCAGAGCTGCAGCCAAAGGTCCCTTCAGGTCTGAAACCCATGTGCCCAGTCTTTTGTAGTGAGTGCTCAAAATGGTGCCATTGCATGGTGTTAGGGGTTTTTTTGGTTGCAATTTTTCCTGTGCTTGGCTGTGCTCCTCCAGGCCTCCTGGGCCTCTCCTTCCCTGGTACACTACTATGATGGTCATTTCCCAGCTGCTGCCTTGGACTTCTGTACTTCGTTGCTGCATTGTCTGTGGCCTCCTGTTTCTCAGCTGCTTCCCTTCCAGCTGTCCATGTCTGTCAGTCCTCCGGTCCCTTGGATGAACATGCGCTGCACAATGCTCAGCCCTAACCTGCCAACGTCACACCTGCTGGGCTGCCCCAGCCCCTGGGCTTTGCTCCAGTGCAGCAAACAGTCTGTCCCTCTGACCTGGTCCCAAGAAAAAGAGCCAGTGTGTCCTCTCCCCTTCAGTAACTAAGTAGGTCGAATGCAGTAGGGTGTGTAGTGGTGCAACCCATGTACCGTGCACAGAGAGACACAACTTTCAGCCTGAGGGACAGCAGCTACGTTCCAGTTCCCTTACCAAAGACTGGTTAACAGACAGGTGACCAAGACCTGTGTATTGTTCAGTTCTGTCTTGCTTGTATCTAGATAAGGAGCATAGGGGTGCTGGGGCAGGGTAGGATTGTCAGCAGACAGCTACTGTGTTTGCACAAACAGGTGAGGTGCAGTCTGGGCAGGCACAGGGCATAGGCTAGCTGGGACCTCGGTGTACTTGGAGGCCTCATGCAGGGCTGCAGGCCCAGGGCCATCACTGCATCCAGACTAGCAAAGTGGATCAGGTCAGCTGGCATCATTCTTGGCTAGCATTTTATAGAGACTGGAGGTGGGGCTGACCTGGAGCTATGTGATCAGAAGGCTGGGATGGAGCTGCGAGGATGCATGCACAGCTATGAGGCTGTGGACTGTGGATGGGTTTCCTTGGCTTGGGAAAGTGGGGTGAGGGGCTGGAAGGAGGCATGTGGTTGGACTTGCTGGAAAGGCCCCTGGCTTTTGAGCCCAGGGAGTTATGTTGTGGCCCCTTCCCCAGAAATATTGCTGTAAACTTCAGAAATGGAGACTTGGATTCTCATGCTGTTCACTGCTGCAGGAATAAACCCTTAAATGCGTAGCCTAGGGATATGTTGACTGGGTTGATTCCCATGTGCAGCCTGCATGTTGGGCAATTGCCCCTGCGACGGAGCCAGCCTTATTTGGTGCCTGTCCTCTGCGCCCCTTCTTACCGTACTTTGCAGTCCTACAGACGTGGCAGCCAAATGTGGCTCTCCCAGAGGGGCAGACTGGCTGTTGTGTTGATACCATAAGCTGCCTGGGCAGGAGCCAGGATTGCAGTCGTGAAGGGCCTGGTCAGCACCCAGATAAGTGGCCTGGAGCACTTGGGTGCCTATAAGAGGGAACTGGCCTCTGGCTTGTGGCAAAGCAAGACTAAAGCTGAGCTGGGCAGGATGCAGTTGCTGTGTGGCCATAATGAGCAGCACAGATTGGGTATCAACTGCCTATGAACTAGTGGCAGAGCCTGTAGGGCAGGGAGGAAGCAAACAGACCTCACAGACTGATCACCCTAGGAGCGGGGAGAGGTCACGGATAGAGGAGCTGGAGGGGACTTGGCACCTGCAGCAAACAAGGCCTGAACCAAGGGCAGCTGCTATTAATGTCCAGAGTGATTGCATTACTATGGGCCTGGGATGAAGGGCCAGGGCAGGAGCATAGCAAGGCCTGGGGGCCTCTGGGGTCTAAATACTGCTTCTCAGGCTCTCCTAGGCACTAAGGAGAGACAGCAGAGCAGCTGT
Source organism: Caiman crocodilus (assembly GCA_030014935.1). NCBI lineage: Eukaryota > Metazoa > Chordata > Crocodylia > Alligatoridae > Caiman > Caiman crocodilus. The sequence continues at coordinate 116,881,657 of JAGPOW010003648.1, read as the reverse complement.
GACTGGGGCCTCAGAGAAGAAAAGCCCCTGGGGAATGGCAAGCAAGGGGCGCGGTGGGGCTGGGCAGGGTCTTGTGTATGCTGCGATGATGGTGGAGCCTTGCCACATTAGAGCTGGCCAAGGGCAGGGGGCTGAAGCTGAGGAAGACCATGCTGGTGGGGAGGTAAGAAAGCAGCTGGAGGGACACAACCTGCACCCCCGGCGTCGCCCTCTGTGGATGGCAACTGTGCATGCAGTGGTCCATTGGGCTGCGCCATGTTCCCGGCATTCATAAAGCATGGACTTTTCCCAGGGTTTGGGTCCTGTCAACCTGGGATTTAGCTGCAGTGCCCCAGGGGCGTGCTGTCCTCCCAGGCACCCGGAAGAACAGTCTCTGGAGTCACGTATGAACCCGCGCTGAAGCCCCTGTGTGCTGGTGGGGCACATGCTTGGCTTTGGGAGATGGTTGGGTACTATGGGGCTGGGGCAACTGAGATCCCAAAGCGCTCAATTTTAGTAAACCCCCTTCTCTCCCCTCCCTCCCTCCCTCTGTTACTTGTGCAGGGACTTTCAAAGGGCTACTTGGCAGGGTCTTGAAGGGCATCCATGCCAGGCAGGATAAAAGCCAACTCCATTTGTAGGGTCTCAGTCCAAGAAGAAGCCTCTTCAGACCCCATTCATCTGTCCTTCTGCACAGCACCTGTCAGAAGACTTCTCTGCCTGAACAACAGCACAGCTGGTAGAAAAACATCAGACCTTGACTTAAAGATGGGCAGCCACTGAGTCTCCACCACGGCCTTTGCTGGGCTGTTCCTCACTCACACTTGTGCTTTATTCCTCCTCTGAGCTTGTCTGGGGGTGCTCTCCAGCTGTCGTACCTCACGATCCCTTTGCCTGATGGAATCCTTTCCTTTTCCTTGTCCTTGTGAGACAAGGTATTTAGCAGAATTCACAGCTTCGTTGGAAGCTGACAGGGCTGCGCCATGAGCACTTCTTCTGTGGCCTCAAACCTGCCCCCTCTGGCCCCTGGGACCAGCTGCGGTGCTCCTGCTGCCATCTTGCCAGCATGAAGAACCGTGACCTTCCATCTCCTTGTCAGTCCTCCCACGTTCGTACGTCCAAGGGTTGCAGTATCACTTTTGGTCACTACCCTGCCTGGGGAGCTACTGGTCGGCTGGTTGATGGTCAAGAGCCCCAGGTCCCTTCCCATGCCCCCATAGAGTCCCCAGTCCTGTCACTCAGAACTGCCTTCCTTGCCCGTGGTGATGAAAGAGTGCTTGTTGCTTGCTTGCACCTGGCTTGACGTTATCTGCAGCATTTCCTCAGTGATGGTTTTTATGTTCTCTTCCAGGTCACCAGTGCAGATGCTAATAACGTCAAGCTGAGAGCTGCTTCCTGTGGGAAATGCGTGTGCTCTGGGACAATTCCCCAGCAACTACTCTATGAAACCTTGTGAGGAATTGGGTTTTAAGCCACTGATGTTCCCTGGTGACAACACCGTACCATGCGCTACATAGCCCCATGCCTTACCAGCGTCTCTACTACACTAGCGTCCTCCCCTGTGCAGACCCAACTACTGATCTCACCAGACCATGCTCCAGCACTTTTCGGACAAGATAGATTATCCCCAAAGTGGCAGCTCCCAGGCGGCTGCTGCTGATACCATTCAATTCTCTCTAACGGAAGACAAGACGGACACGATGGAGGAGAAGGAATAAAAGATCGAGGGAGCGTGCTGCCATTTCTGCGTCCGAGACTTGGATCCCAGTTGCTGGGACACGGACCACAGTCACAACAGAAGGTCTGTGACGTTCGTAGCTGCTCCGACTGCTCTCCTGGCCTTGGGAAGTGGAGACATGTTTAGCAACTTCAAAACTCTGAATACAGGCCCTCAGATACATGGGCCCCTTCCATTTGCCAGAGGCTAAATACATCATGTTTTATACCATCTTGGTGTTTTCAATGTTCAAGAGGCCACTGGTATTTTTGCACTGGCACCACAAGACTGCATCAGAGGCCTGGTTTGCTGGAGGGCAAGCAGAGCATTTGGCAACTGAGAAGACCTGACGGACAGTTTGTGGGAAAAGCACATCGAGAAGGACCGGCGGGAAAGAATTGATGTTGGTATTTAAGTGTAGCAGTGTTTGATAATAGCAACTGTTTAAGCAGTTATCTGTAGGTACCCCCCTTCCCCTTTTCCTCCCTTCCCCCTGGCTAAAATGAATGGGCAGTTTGCACCTCAGAGCTGATGCCCAGCCTGGTAGGGTTGGCTCGTGATGTTGAGGGAGTCTTTTCTTTTTCCCTCTCTAAGAAAGAGGACTAGCAACACATTGTTTAACAAAACCTGGGGCTCTAGAGCACAAAGGTGCTGGAAGAGGAAATTGGATTCATGAGTGTGACAACCTTTGACTAGAGAAGGGGTGAGGGAAGATGGACAAGGACAGGAGGCATTGTAGATATATAACTTCAACTTGGGGACAAGCAAATAGAGACACTACATCTGAGAGCTGCAGCAATGGCATTTGTAGGCCAATTGAATAGCTGAAGATGGTGTTGCTTGGCTCCTTTAAAAGATTACAGGAAACAGCGGTCTCAGGAACACTCTTGCTGTCTGGTGGGGAAAGGAGCTAATGGGGCCTTTCAGGCTCCATGATGTTACTGAGACTTGGTCGGCTTTTTCCAGTAGTGGAAGGAACGCGGTGTTGGCCTAGCTGGGTGCTGTGTGGGGTTGAAGGGTAACGACTCGGGTCAGGGGCAGGCAAGTATTTCAGGCAGTGGGCCATTTACTAAGTTTTGGCATGCTGTCAAGGGCCTTGTGGTTAGCCCCACCCTTTGACAGGTGCCACGCACCCTGGTTGCCACCTTGTGACCAGAAGTCCCTCCCCTTGCCCCCAGAAGTACTCCTTTCCGCCAGGGCGTTCGCCTTCTCAGAACCAGAAAACTTCCAAATTATATTCTAAAAATTGAACACCTACAACGTTCATTCAATTGATTTCAAAAAAGATTTTTGTCTTGATTTACATGTGTTTGTGCAGAGTACGTAGAGGCGATTGTATAATAGCTTAAAATGAAGTCTTACTCTTGTATATTGTGGGAGAGCGGGTATCGGTTTGCGGGGGCTGTGGGGGATGATGTGTGGGGTGAAGGAGCATGGGATGTGGGGTGTGGGCGGGTATGGGATTTGTGGGGGATGTTTGTGGAAGGGAGGGCGGCTGGAGGGTGTGGGGGTCTGTGTGTATAGCAGTGTGAGGGTGTGTGGGGGTGGGACTTGCCATATGAACACACACACACACACTGACCCTCCCTCATTGCTTTCTCTTTCTCTCCCCTTCCCTCATTGCATGGACACACACTCTCACTTACTCACTCCTGGCCCCGGGGTACCAGCGTGGTTCCTGTGCTCTTCCTGCAGTCTGGTGATGGATCTGGGAGCCGCGTGGTGCCAGAGCGGCTGGCAGGCAGGCAGGCAGGGAAGTGCTGAAAGCAGCAGCGAGCCTGGGTGGGGGGGAGGAGTAGCAGCAAGTGGGTGCACTAGAGCACAGCAACAGCTGGGCCGGAGTGCAGGGTCCATGGCTGGGTCCTGGGGCAAGAGCAGGGCAGCAGGAGCATGGGACATGGGCTTGCAGGACTATGGAGCTGGATTAGGCCACGCCTGCAGGGAGAGGGGGAGCCAGCCCTGGGCTCCTGCCACCCCACTCTAGGCCCCACTAGCTCTGGCCCTGTGCTTCTGCCCAGCTGTTGCTGTGTTCCCGCATGCCTGCTCACTACCACTCCCTAGTCCCCTGCTGCCGCTTTCAGTGCTTCCCTACCCGCCTGCTGGCTGCTCCGGCACCATGTGGCTCCCAGCTGCATTGCCAGACTGTGAGACTCAGCAGGAGCGAGCCCAGACCAGCACTAAGGACTGGGGCAATCTCCTGCAGTTGTCCCTGCCTCCCCTCTCCTCCCCATCCCTTATCTGAGTTTCCATCTCCGGGAGAGGGAAGCAGGAACAGCCCCATGGTCCCAACCAGAAGCTCTGCTAGACAGAGGGTTCCAGTTGGGGGTGGTGAGACAGGACCAGGCAGGCCTTGCTGCTTAGTCCTGCTGGTGGCTCCCCCTGGGTCCTACTGCCCCTGATTCCTGCCATCTTTGACAGGCAGCCAGGGGCAGAGAAGTATTACTTTTCTGAAAATAGAATGGCCTGGAAGGACAGATCTGGCCTGCGGGCTGTATTTTGCCTGCCCCTACACTAGGTCTTAGAGAAGTGATTCTCAAACTGTGGGTTGCAACCCCAGATGGGGTCACAACATCAGCATATGAGGTTGTGTGGGTGGAGTGCTGTGGGGTGGGAGTGAGGGGCCATGCCGAGGAAAAGTTTGAGAAGCCTTACCCCATAACTTCTGTTCGGTGACCCAGGTCCTCAGTGCAGTTGTGCTCAGAGCAGCCACTTGGTGTGCACCTCAGGCCTACGCTGCCACTGACAGCAGTAGCATCTGACCCTTCCTGAGCCAGGGCTCTGAGCATACCTGGCCTCCCTCACAGTGGTAGAAAGGTCTCATGCCCTGCTCCATACAGGCTGTCCTCCATGGAGCTCCTTTCAGAGCGATGAGATCTGCAGTGACATGAAAGCTTGTTACTGAGGGAAGCTCCATGGCCTGCTGGGGTTTAAGCAGCTGTGCCCTGCTAGATTGGGCTTTTTCTTGGGTGCCAACACTGCCCTTTTGGTGGCCTGCTGAGAGATGTGGGCACTGCTAGGCTGCTCTGTAGGCACTGACAGCTGGGAAGAGCTCTGTCCTGGGCGAGCTACAGCATTTGCTTTCCCCACCATTAGAGATGTATGCAGAGAAGAGCCATGTCAGACAAGGCCCAGCGTTATGTGCAGGCCATGGGTTCGGAGGCGCAGGGGATGCCCAACCTGAGAGATGGCTGGGATGGGGGAGAGTGTGGGGCAGTGTAACAGGGTAGTCTGTCCCTTTAAAAGGAAGCAGTCAGCTCTGTTGAGAGAGCTCAATTGCAGGACATTTGAAAGCGTCTCTCTGGTAACCTGGGACCTTAGGGGAGCAGGCAGGAGGCAGCCACACACCCACTCACTCCACTGTGCAGAGCCAGCTTGCTGCCATGGGTGGGCCAGGCTGCTCTGTTGGGGCTGAGCAGGGGCTTCCTCCTAATGCCCAGGGCAGCAGACGGGTTTGGTTTTGTTTGCTCATTTGTTTGATGCGTAGCAACTGTGTTTTATTTGGGAGGGCTGGCTGGGGCGCTGCTCGGAGCAGAGTCTATTGGCCCAGCAGCCTGCTTACGGGCTGGCAGACCAGGTGCATGCAGGGCAGTGAGAGGAGACGGGTCGGACAGTTGCGCTATTGTTACTGACTCCCTGCCTCACCCCCACGGCACAGGGCTGCTAGGACTCAAGCCCAGGCAGCGGTGCTGTTTCCTGGAGCCGACGCATCGGGTGCATCTGTTTGTTCCTGCTCCGAGGCCGGGCTGCCCAGGAACAGGCATGTTTCTGACCACTCTTCACAACACTCGTGCCCAACATCAACTGGTCTCAGCAGGTAGGCCCTATTTCCAGGAGGGAGGAGGTCCAGTTGTCTACTACCATTCTTCCAGCATGGTCAGTGCTGGGGACCCACTGGTCTGTCCTCTGCTTTTTGTCCTTGTTGGGAGCCATTAATCTTCTAACCTCCCCGCTCTTTGATTAAAGCTGGAGTGGGGGAAGGGGTTGGGGGCCAAGTAACATCTCTGACTCTCATCCTTGCCATTCCCCGTGTGTCTGCTCAGGCTCACCGCAGGGGTCTCCTTTCCCCATTGCATCTTTGCAGTATTTCCTTATCCCAGATCTCTCCCCGCTCTTCCGCAGTGGACAGAGAGGAGATGTTCCCAGCCTTCCCATCCCTGCCCTCACCACAGCCTCCCTGTTCCTTGGGGTGCCAGTAGCTGGCAAGTGCTGCTTGTCTTTCAGCACGAGGGTTGTTCACAGGGTCAGTGTCCAACTGCACTGAGTTGGAAAAAACAATGGTTGGGGTTTAAGTGGTGTTCCCAGCTTCATGGCACAGGGGTTTTGGGGTGACATCTTCTTTAGCAAACACCTGACTCACTGTGCATTGATGGAGGGAGCTGTACAGAGGGAGGTTGAGAGAGGCACTGACTGGACAACAGGTTGAGGGCAAGGCTCTTGAGTGGCAGAAGCTGGTGACAGCATGGATGGGGCTTTGCTGGGAGCTGTGGGCTTGGACAGGAGGCCAAGGATCTGTTCTCTGCAACCATAGGGCTGATCGGACCCGACCAACAGGATGATTGTGGCAGGCCAGTAGGGGTTGCTCTGCTGAGCCACCCACCCTACTGCTCCCAACCACCTTCCAGGCTCCAAGTGCCTCCCTGGGAGCACCTCGCGTCTGGCCGACCCTCTTCCTGTAGCATGTCTGCTAGCCTGGGGATAATGCTGCCACCACCCAGAGTCTGGACTGATCCTGGACCTGTGCCCCCTGGGAAACACAGGACTATTAGCCCTTGAGGGTACTTGACCCACTGCAAGACCTTGGGGTGCTTCCCTTAATCTGAAGCACAAATAGTGGTCTCCCTTAATTAGCTGAACCACGGGAACCCCAAGGCACAATCTAGACCCTCTCCCAGTAAGTCTCCCACACTAAGTGCAAAGGAGAACTTTATTACTTACAAGGAGTAAGTTTGGAATAAGATGCAGGGTGGAGCAATATCAGAGAAATCCCTTAGAGCAAAGTGGCACGGTAGCCTTTGATTTCGCATCTGAGTTACTGCAAGCTGTATATCTAGTTGGATCTCAGGTAGCTTACTCACAAGTATCATCCAAAGGCAGGTGGAGATTTCCTCTGGAGGCAAGCAGTTCATTGATCATGAGTTTCAAGAGAGAGAGTTGCAGATGGCCCAGCTTCTCTCTGAGTTTTTCATCATAGCTACTGCCCCTCCACCTGGGCAATCCTTAATTTATGACCTCATTTACCTGATCCAATGAAGGCTAGCAACTGCTGACTGCCAGCCAACCAATTTGAAATCCATCACTGGTTGCCAGGTAGACTGGCAGGGTCTTTAGCCCCTCCCAGTCACGGTGGCACTGCTTAGAACAATGGGGAGCTTAAGCCCCTCCCAGATGTGTGAGGCCAGTCAGTAGGCAGAGCGAGCAGGTTTTGCCCCTCAGGAATGTATCCAGCTCAGGTTACAGCTCCGGGTCAGAGATGTGTGCCCTCTGCAGTGACAATGGTAACCAAATTGTCAGATAGCAGCGTTTGGGCAGAGACAGGAATGAATCTGTCCTCCTGGATGGCAGATTTGTGTGGTCTGGGATAGTGCGACTCAGAAGGTGCCAGAGGTAACAGCTGTAAGGCCCAGCTGGCATGACATAGAAGGGTCAAAGAGGCAAGAATGTGCCAGGGCACAGTCAATCCCTTCCGCTGGGTGAAGCGCATCGTCCCTTGTCCTGCCCGTGATGGTGCAGGACAGGGTGATGTGATCTCCCTGCTTTCCCTGCTCAGCAAGACCTGCTCCTGTGATCACGGTGGATGGGGCTGGCTGAACAGGGCACTCAAAATCCCCACATAGAGAGAAGTGCCCTAGCTTCCCTCAGGCCCCCAGAGCACCTGCCTGGACTGGCTGGAGAGTGCAAGCAGCTCAGGTTGCCTGTACTGTCCTGCCATGGAGCTAATAGACGTCTGCCTCAATAAAGTGGCAGAGTCTATCACTACCTCTTGTTGCAACACTGATTTTCCTTTGATGTGGCACAACAAAGGCAGCGATAGCTATTAGCTCACCATTTGAGACACCATAAACATGTTTATGGCAGCGCAAATGAGACGTTAGGTAGCATCTATTTCCACCCTTGTGGGCAATGCTTTTAAGATATTTTTTTGTTGGTGAGAGCCCTAGAATAGATGCTGTTATGCTGGTGGAAGTGTCGTTGCTGCTATGGAGTGTCCTGTACCGGGAACTGAGCTGAGCTGGTCTGATAAAAGCATAAGCTAAGCTGGAAGGGTGTGCCAGTAAGACCACATGGGCAATGCTACCCAAGAAGACCCCTTCTTAGGGCCCTATCTATATGAGACAGCCTGCAGCAGTACACCAGCCCTGGGGAGCCTGGCTCATAGGACGGGGATCCCTAGTTCCCTTGTATTGCAGAGAACACAGGAGCCACGTTTTGCCATCTCATTTTGCATCAGCAGGTCTCCTCAGCTATTGCAAACTTCCCCTGCAGCATGACCAGGAGCAGCCATCATGGCAAGTCTGCACAGGAACCACAGCCAACATTAGTGCAAGTTCCAGCTGTGCTTAGTGCAGGCCTGGAGGAACTGACAGCCTGCTTCAGACACAGATGACCTGAAGGCCATACTCTCTCCTTGACAGGGAAAGAAGTGCAGCCTCTGGCCTTTTCTGGCCAAGCCGCAGTCCTAACTCCAGCGGACTCTCAAGAGATTGTGGATGGCAGCTGAAAGCATTTTTGCCAGGAAATCTGCCTCGCTCCTAGGTCTCTGGGGGTGGAGAACAGCAGGTATAATGCTGCGCTGTCCCGTGAGCATCCTGCCAACCGTGACTTCATGCAAAAGGTTACATGATAAGGCAGGGGTGGGCAATTATTTTGGGCAGAGGGCCACTTACTGAGTTTTGACAACCCGTCGAAGGCTGTGTGACAAGCAGCCCAGGGCAGATTAATATTAATTTTCTAAATTTTTTAGGGGCCCCATGGGCCGGATAGCATGGCCTGGCTGGGCCGCGTTTTGCCCACCCCTCTGATAAGGGAATACTTGAAGGGCTGACCTAAAGAAGAGGGAAAGCACCATTCTTCTCTTGCTACTGAGAGGTGGATACAGGCCAGTGTCTTAAAGTTGCAGCAAAGTAAGTTTAGGATGGAAAGCTGGAAAAACTTCTTCACTGTTAAACCAGTGCGGCCATGGAAGACTGCCTAGGGAAGCTGTGGAGTCTGCCACACTGGACGTGTTCAAGAAGAGGCTGAACAGACAGATCGGGGATGATCTAGATGCAGCCGTGCCTATGTTCTACTATGGGTATTTCCCACGTGTCTGGGTTTTTCTGCCCCCTCCACCCCCGCTCCCCTTTCGGCTACATGTCACTGTTTTTAAGCCTTCCTCAGAGGCATTGGGTTTTGGCTACAGCTAAGGCTAGGGACTGCAACTAGGGGGTGCGGATTCTTCTGCTAGGAGTAAAGCCGGAGGTTCCTGGCTAGAGGGTCTTGCCCCTTTGGTCAGTCAGACTGACTGCCATATTTGAAGGCAGGAATTTTACCCTGTGGTCAGACTGGTATGGATTTGGGGGGGTTGCCTTCCTTTGTAGACAGGGTATGGCCCTCTACCTGAGACCTCTTGCGCATATATTGACAACGTTTTATAGAATCAGGACATTGGCTGCCATGGTTCCCTGGCTTTGCTTGTGGCAGGTTAGGGTGTTAGGTCTATGTTGTGTCAGGGTTGAGGGTAGCCTTATGTAGAATTTAGATTATGGTTTGCATGGGACGGTTTGGATAGGGATGATCCTACCTCAGGCAGAGGGTTGGATTAGATGACATCTGCAAGTCGCTTCCAGCTTGACTTTTCTATGATTCTTCAACATAGTCTTCCTGTGCCACCTGGGATCTGCAGCAAGGACAGACTGATGGTGCCAGGCAAGGGCAGTGAAGGCCACATTCCTGCCTTCAGGAGCTGGGACATCTCTGTCCAATAAACAGTCATGTCGCACATGGAACCAAGAGGCAGAGAGCACATTTATTTCAACGTGTGCGTTTAGAAACAGAGAGAAAGTGCAAGGCTGGATCTGGCCAGAGGTCCTTCTTACCCAGCGTCCCATTTATAGCAGCAGCCTGTACCTCAGGAGCTATCAAGGAGGTGGAAGAACCCCCTCAGCCAGCCAAAATGGAACAACTGCCCTCAGGATGGGCTCATTTTGACCTGGAAGAGAGAGAAGCTTAAGCCCTTCAGCATCAAGTTTCTTATTTCTCCAAAATTATTATCCATGCCAGGCATCCTTGCCATCTACAGCAATGTCCAATGCTTCTTTAAGTCTTGGAAACTCCCTGGGCACAGAGCTGCACGGCCTGATTGTGCAACAAGCGGGAGAGCACTTCTCTGGCCACCGTCCAGTTTCACTGAATGTCTGCTCTGGCCATGAGACAGGAGAAGGTGAGATCCAGCTCCACCTTCTCAGTCCTGCTTGATGTTTTACACCTAGGTTGTTTCATTGCTGCCTGCTTTTTGTCTCCTGCACATAACCATCCCACTCCATAAATAGGGATGGCCCTGCTGGGAGCAATCAGTGGACCAAGTCACCTCCTGAAGTCCCTTCCAACTGAATACTCATGTGACTCTGATCACCTCCATCTTTTTTCACAGGAGGGCTTCGCCATGTCATTAATCATTCTTATCCCTCTCTACTACATCTGTGACAATGATGAAGTCCAACAGGTCCAGCCAGTGCCCATGTGTTGTCACACTGGTGTGCAATCAGTTTCTTTTCCTTGATTTCCCCTCTCCCATGACTTGCTGCTCACTAAGGTATAGGACTGCATTGCATTCACTCACTGTTATTTTGTTGCCTCTGTTTCTAATTCTTCCCCCTAAATATCACAACAAAGAGGAGCAAATGCACAGATTCTGTAGAGGCCACTGAGGCTAAGTCTTGATACAACTTCTGCTGGTATTTCAGAAAGACAGAGCTGCACAGGGCATTAGCAGCTATCTACTCAGCGGCACCCCTGAGGTACAGAAGGCAACAGTGGTAACTAGGCACAGAAAGTGGCCAGCTTATACTGTTCAGTGAGGCAATACTCAGAAATGCTAGTAACCCAGCCTTAGCCTGGTGGTGGAGGGGAACTTAGTAGCTTATGCCATAAATTGGCTTTAAACAAGTAGCTGGAGTATGGCATGGCAGCAGTGAGCAAGCACTCTGGATGTCTGCTGTGCCCATGCCACGTTTCCTGAAGAGCTGGATGTGCTGGGTGTGGGCAGGCAGATCCACCTAAGCTTTTGATGCTAAACCTATAGAAATCTGTGATCTTACAGGCTGTTCTGCCATCACAGCTCTGACACACGAGAGCCAGATCTGCTCAGCTGAGTGTCACTGAGGCACTCCTGTGAGGAGGACTAATCCTATGATGGAGTCATGCTGGCTCTGGCCCTTACTGATCATGTCAAAGGCAGCAGAGCAGCGCCTGTTCAGTGTCAGAGAGTATTAATAATGGGCTGATCTTACGGAAGTGGCTGGTGGGGGGTCAGGTTGGGTATGGACCTCGGACTGTGGTCCAGTCCCTATGCTCCCTGCTGCTGTGGTATCTCTCATCAACAGCGAGCCAGTGGAACAGCCTGCCTGGAGGAGCTGTCGAATCTCCTTCACTGGAGGCGTTCCTGAAGCTGGATAAGCGCTGCTCGGGGCAATCTAGGAGTAGCCTGGGTACAGCGGCCTGTGAAGAGCGCTACTTGGAAGCCCAGGAGCGCCTCTAGCATGAATTGCTGGAGGATCACAGACGATTTCTGCAGCCCAGAGTAAGTGAACACCAAAGAGGACAATACCCAGCAGCAGCAGGGTGAAGCAGAGGTCATACGGTCATAGTTACACAGCAGGCTTAGTTGTGAAAGAAGATTAAAGGGGCTGGGATAAGCTTATGGAAAGGAAAGGATGACAGATGTGATGTGTGGAGGTGTTTGCAAAACAAACTGGAAGGTGTTTGGTGTTTCCCAGGCTTCTGGGCTTCGCTGGTTGCTGCATGGGGACAGGAAGGAATTTTTTTCCCCATTCTGATGCTACGTGTGTCAGGATTTATTTCTTCACCTTCCTCACAAGCATTGGATGTTGGCTGCAGCAAGGGTTGGGGATTTTGACTGGAGCGTGCCAGAACTCCTGCTGGGACTAAAACCCAGAGGTTCTTGGTGAGAGTCTTGCTCCTCTGCCCAAGCTCACACCAATCACCGCTGGGTTCAGAAAGAGGTTTTATCCCAGTGTCTGATTGGCATGGAGGATATACCTTCCTCTGCAACCGGGGGTGTGGCCCTCTTCCTTAGCTTTCCCAAGTGTATTTTAACAACTCTTGCAGTGGCTGGACCTTGACAGTGTCCTCATCCCCCTGCTTTTACCTGTGGCAGGTTCAAGTGCTCTTAGTGTTTGGGCTAATACGTCTTCTGGTTGTGTCATAGGTTCTATGTATATTTTTAGGAATAGGTTAGACAAACAGTTATATGGGTGGGGATGATCCTGTCTTGATCGGGGGGACTAGACTAGATGTGACCTCCTGAGGTCTCTTTCAGTCCTACTTTTCTACAATTTTGTCATTCTATGATCTAAGGTTCTCCAACTGTTGGACACAATTAGTTGGACCCCACATTGCTCTTAAATCTAAGCACAGAGGGTCAGGGGCCTTGTAAAATATGCAGCAGCTTGGTGGCAGAGTACGAGCAGTGAGGAGTGCTGTGGCTCCTGTGCCCCCAGGCTAACCTTCTTGCATCTGGATGTTCAAGCAAGGAACATCAAGGCTTAGATGGGAAAATTCTCCTAGGCATTGCACCAAAGCTTGCTGCAGGCTGCTCTAAGCAGGGGCTTCCATGCTGCAATACACGCTGGGCAGCGATGGTGGCTGCCAGCAGCACAATCCAGAACCTGCTGCCCTCACGTGGGGTCACCCTACTAGGGAGAGATGCTCCCTCAGCCTGCAGGCTCTGGGTGCAACTTTCCACCTTCCTTTCCTGTTCAGGGGGGTGAAGCTGCAAGGCCCCAGGGGGAAAAACGCAGGCAGACTCACCCTATTCGTCTCCCGTCTCCTTCTGTGGAGTGGCATCATCCTGCGTATCCTTGTCTCTCTCTGCCAGCCTACCCTGGCTTCCCTCCTGCACCATTTCAGAGGGTACTTGCTTGGTGAGGGTCACAAATGGGTGCTCTGTTGCCTCTGGCTCAGTGGCTGTGCTGCTGAGAGTGGAGCTGACTGTTGCACTGGAAGAGCTCTCGGTAAACTCGATCACAGACCCTTCCAGGACTCCTTTGTGCAATGCCTGTTCGGGCAGCGTAGAGGAGCTCTGTGCCACTACCATGTCTGTGCCTCCATGGATAATCTGATGAGCTGCATTGATGTGTTTCCGCTGGGACTGCCTCACTGTACAGAACAGAGAGAGGATTGTTGGTTGGTGCTGCCTTGCTATGACTCCTCTGCAAGGTGAAAGAGAGTGCAGCCCTTGGTCAGCAGGAGCTGTGGAAAAGCCTGGCTCTGGAAAAATCACGCCCTTCTGCTTTATGCTGATAGCGTTCTACTGCCACCTAATAGCTGCAGACAACCTTGCAGTGAGCTTGGCAGGCGAGTGACGGGAATGGGAAGCAAAATCAGGTGCATTTCTTTTCAGCATGGGGCAAAAGTGCCCTCAGCACAAGCCTGTATTTTATAATCGCTTCCCTATCCTTGCTCACTAGTCACAATAAGTTGTTGGATGCGTGCATCTCATTTGGGCTGTTTTTGAGTGCTAGGTTCAGAGTTTGCTTGGACCCATGGAAGGAGCAGACCTGTTTGGTTACTGGGTCCATTCTCCTAAGGCCAGTGGGGGACTGTATCTATTATAGTTCTAATCTAGTTTGGCTTTATACACTTCATTCCCTTCCTTAGGGAGATAGCTTCCCAAACAAAATGACCTATCCTGCCTTTCCCTTTTCTTAGTTTTTGCCATTACTTGTTCTCTTTATAGCTTGCAGATACTGGAAAGCTATCCCCACCATGATAAAAACAAATTTGCACTGCAGGGAGGTAGAAATGAACACTTTAACAGGTTTTTAAACCTGAAAGGGTCCAAGTCTGTCCTGTGGTTTGGGTTCCCCTACACTGAGAGACTAAGTCATGTTTTAACTGTGCTACTCGAATCACACAGATGTTTCATATGCTGGGGCTGGGTCCCCAACAAGGGAGATGTCATGGTGCAATGGGACTTCAGTGTCATCTCTGAATGTGACCCATGTGCACTTTATCCAGCTTCCAAATCCAAAATGAAAATGTCAGATAAGGCTAGATAGACCTCACACCAAGCTCTGCAGCTCCTCTCTCATCTGATACGAGCTTTCAATTGTTTCCTTCAGCCAGTTCTTAGTCTACAGACAATGCTCCTTCTATCGCAGGCACTTTGACATCATCTGCAGAAACACCACAGGAAATACTAAAATTCAGAGCGCTGCTGCATGCCCTCATCCACGCACCGTGAGTCCAACTAGAAAAAAGGGGACTCGCATTGCAGGGGCAAGTTTTGTCCTTTTAAAGCCCCCATGAGTTGTGATTGGCCTATTTGGGTTACACCCTCCACATGGCTGGGCCAAAGATCTCTCTGAGCTGTAGCGGTTTCCTTCATGCCAGCCCACCTCCAACACACATACTTTCCCCTGGAGGGAGTAAAGCAATGGCCCTCAGTTGTGTGTATGAGGGGACAGGGGCACAGATAGATTTGTTCACCTAGCAGGTCACCCTGAGTCCTGCCAGTTCCAAGGAAAATGTATAAATTGGAGAATATGCCGAGTTGGTAAAATAGAGATCATAAATTCACAGTGGATAATCTGGTCAATTAAATCATTCCCAGCAGAGTTTTCTGCACTGCCATGGAATTGTAGCATGCCGAGTATAATGATGCATGTATTAACTCAAATCGCAGTATGTGATGTTCCCTGCAGCTGTCCAGGGAAGTGGGAAACTGACTTACCTGGTAATTCTGCCTCTCTGCAGACATGACTGCACAAGATCCTCACACCCGGAGCCTGGGCTCCAGCATAAAACTGGCAGAAGTCCTTTACTTTTTTGGAGTTTTGAACCATAGGAGCAGTAGTAGCAGGGTAAACTATGAGCTAGGCCCCATCCCGGCTGGTATGCCAATCCATTGTTCTTAGAACATCCCCAATAGTTCCTTCCTGATGATGGCTGGAGAAGAGCTCCTTGCAAGAGCTGGAACCCAAAAGCTAGAGTCTCACCTCTGGCAGAGCACAATGCACCCATTTCTGATTCCAACTGATCCTGACTTTTGGTAGTCTTTGCCTCTGTCACTCTGGACTGTTTCAGAGAAGCTTTGCTTAAACTCAGTGTCTCAGTTCTTGCCTAGTTACCTCTGTAAGCTTGAACATCTCATTCTCTTCAGTCTCTTCACGCGGGAGTCTTCCCTGTTCCTGTGATCAGGCTTGGCCATTGTGGGACCCTCTTTCTACTTGGTCTTTTTTGAGACAGGCTGACCCCAAATGAACAAGGCATATCAAGGTGAGGGTGTATCAGTAAGATGACCCTGCAGCCTAAATTTTGCCTCTTTCTGGACTCTGCAGAACACTGAGTAGGGGTTTCATTGAGCTGTTGACATTGCCCCCCTTGTTTCTGTCCTGCATGATTGTTTCCTGGGTTTGCAACTAAATGTCAGTAGCTAGAAGGTGACTTTTCATGATGTGTTGATGCTCAAAAAACATTGTGGTACATGCTGTTATCTGTAATGCTCTAAAGTGTAGTTCTAATCTGAAAAGTGGTTATATAAACATGACCCTTCCTACTCGTGGATCTGATCTCTGGGTGCATCAGTGTTACGGCTTCAGACTTCAGTGATCACAATGGCTCTGCAGTTCTCCCAAAGAAGGACAGAGCCGGTACAGCTAAAAGAAAGGCAGCTTGAGTTGATTCTAGCTCCTACGCAGTCAGCACAAAGTTGCTGTCAGAGACGCACGAGACAGAAAGACACTACTATGATTCTTAGATCCCAGAAAACATCTTCATGGCTCATACTTGGTGATAATCGGAAATATTTTACCAATAAACTAAGCACATTTGCTCTAGAATCAGAAGGAGAAAACACTGAACTCTTCTGATGCTACTTTTACATTTACTTTTCAAAGTCAGTCCAGCTGAGGTCCCAGAACACAAGACTTAATGCTTTTTCATGGCCTTTGTCAACATGCATGGTTTTCTGCTGTCTGCCCATTTCCTATGCTTTGAAGCCATACTATTCGGGTTTGAAACAGTGCTCCTCTCTTAAACAGGATAAAATTTTCCACTCTAATACATGATATCACTGCAATCAACCCAAGGCCATTATTTCTGCTCCTAGTTCTCAACAAATTAGAAAAACAAAAAGCACAAAGAGAAGCTTCCTTGTATATTTTACACTTGCATAAATTAATAGAGACTTTTACAGTCACTGGACGCTGGGGCATATTTAATTACTCACCAGCGTATTACTTAAATCCCTTGTTCTAGTTTTGTTTTTTAAGGAACAATACAGTTCTTCAGCTCTAGGTGCAATTTCATGGACTCTGATGTAGATACACCTGTTTACCTAAGGGATGAATTTGAACTGGCTTGCTAGGAGGTCTGGACTGCATCCCAAGCCTCACAGTAAGCACCAGAGGAGCCTGTGAAAAAGCTCTATGAAAAGAGCTTTAGATCACAATGAAACTGTTGGTAGTGTGGACTTTTCACTTAATGAATCACAGAAAAATCAATGAACCACATGACATTATTAGATACCTCACCTTTCTCCTTAACAGAGATTTTCTCTACTTCCGGAATCAGGAAGCTGTACACCAGCTCTGCAACAATCTCTTCTGACTGCAGGTAAGTTCGGCTGCAAGAGCAGACATGGAGAGTTGTGTCGGATTGGTCTGCTTTGCCTAAATGTACATCCCTGTGCCCCTCCCACACACACATTTCCCTCTTTAATTTCTTTTTAATTGAGAAACTATTGTGAAGTAGGTTTTGTCCTGGTGAAAATAGCTGTCAGTCTGGAGAATTCAGGCCTCTGTTTAACCCTCTTGACAGGTACGCAGCACTGACAGCCAAGTATCACCAAGGTAGCCCTGCTGAAGTGTCTCTGATGTACTACAGGGAACCTCCTCCCCACAGGAGGGGACATCTCTTTGTTAATATAGCCCCTGGCCGTGTCTACATTGCACTGGTCATGTGTCCAAAGCAGGATGTTCTGAGTAAGCCCTGCTTACCCACCCCCACGTACACGCTCCAAACAAGGAAATGTGCTGGTGAGGCTGCACCTAGGCTGTCCCCAGTGGCTCTAGTATGTCTCTCGTGTACCGGAGACCTAGTATTTAAGGGTGGCTGCAAAGGCATGTTCTGGAGTGGCCTTTTGGCATATTTCTGGATTCAGAGCATGCCAGCCAGAATGGGTGTGAGGCAGGTTCAGGACTGACCCCAGCCAGGACCGCTGCTGTTAGGCAGGCTTGTCCTGTGTCTTTGCACAGATTGCAGATTTTCCCCATTTGTGGCTTCCCTGCTGGCTAGTCCCAGTGCTATTGTAATGTGCTGTGACCCAGGCCCGTTTTCCTCTCGGGTGAGGTACCAGCTGGTTCAGAGGCCCGAAGTGCTAACTGTACTAAATTAGCCTCATGGGCTGCAACATTTTGGTGATAACACAAGGACTGCCGTATACTGGGTCTGACCATAGGTCAGGGGTGGGTAATTATTTCAGGTGGAGGGCTGCTTACAGAGTTTTGGCAAGGCATCGAGGGCTGTGTATGACAGGCAGCTAGGGGCAGATAAATATTAACTTCCTAATTTTTAGGGGCCCCGTGGACTGGACAGAATGGCCTGGTGGGGTGCATCTGGCCCGAGGGCCACATTTTGCCCACCCCTGCCATGGGTCCATCTTGCCCAGTGTCCTATGCCATACAGGGGCAGAGAGTGGATGCTGAAAAGGAGAGTAAACTGGGTATGACCAGGGTTTTTTCCACTGTTCCTCTCTCACTTGCAAACTCCAGTATTTAAGGTTTAGGAAGTTCTGATTCAGAGGCTATGCCTCTCACTCCCATGTTTAACAGCTACTGATGCCCCTTTCCTCCAAGAATTTGCCGAATCCCTTTCTTCAATTGAGTTAAACTGTCATCTTCACAACATCTAGTGGCAACGAGCTCCACACTTTAATAACATGCTGTGTGAAAAAGAACTTCCTTCTGTTAGTTTTAAACTTACTACCTATTAGTTTCATTTGTGACCCCTAAATCTTGTATTGTGAGAGAGTAAATAATAAATCTCTATTTACTTTCTCTTCACCATTTAGTATTTTGTAAAGCTGTATCATGCGCCCCCTCAAGCATCTCTTTTTCTAAACTGAATAGACCTAGCCTCTATAATCTCTCCTCATACTTATCTGACTGCACAACACAGAGGTACTTTGCTGTAAAACAGGCTGTATGTTGAAGTGAATCCTAAGGCTCATCTCCAAAGGAGATCAGAGGCATTGAACTGAAGGGACAGCTTCTTCAAAACGGCATTCCCACCTGATGCCCTATCTGGACATCATCCTGCGGTGTTTTCAGCAACAGAGGGTGCATCTACATGTGCAATTAATGCGACTCTGCAATAAACTACTCTTGGGCTCAGAATCTACACACATGGTCATTCTGGGAAGGGAGGGGGCGAATTGGGATGACCGCCCCAGGCCCTGCACTTAGGGGAGCCCCGTGAAGCTAGCTGAAGCAGCACAGCAACTCCGCACTGCCACCAGCTTCACGTCTTGCTGCTTGGCACCCCCCTGGCTGCCAAATGTGCCGCCAGTTTCCTTGTGCCCAGGGGTGGGGCCCCACGCCCTGCTTGGGTTATTTCTGACTACACATGTGCTTGGGACAGCAGCAAACTAAGCTGGGGAGAAGCAGTTTAGGCCAAGGCTGCTCTTGCCCTGCTCTGCCCCGCTGCAGCAGCCAGGAGGAGCTCCAGGCTCCGGCTGCAGCTGCACAGGTGCCAGCCCTGGGCTAGCAGAGGACACAGGGGTCATCCCTGGGCTCTGGCTCATGGCAGCAGTGTGGCCCATGGTCTGAGGGGCAGCCCCGTGCTGGAAGGGGGCATGAAGGGGCCAGGCCTAGGCGGTAGGTGGCTGTTTTGGTCAGTGGAGGAGATGGTTGGGCCATGAGGTTCTTGCAGCTGCCATCTAGCTAGGCAGCAGGCAGGAGTGTGGCCCCCAGCTGACTGGGTTGACTGGACACAATATACTCCTGAGTCAGCATCTATACATGCAGTGCTGTGCAGTAAATAACTCTGCAGTAGGACAGTACTTGTATTTACAAGTACCACTCTGCTGCAGAGTTTATTAGTTTCCTGTGCCCTAATAACACCGCATGTGTAGACACGAGACATTTACTGCAGAGCTAATTGGGCAACTCTGCAGTAAACATCTCATGCAGATGTGCAGTAAACATCTCATGTAAAGGCACCCAAGATATACTCAAGTCTACAAAGACAGAAGCCAACATGGCTACTTTATTGAGACTGGTAATTTCTTAAAGTTCTGATATCTGAACAAAAGGTGTATTGTTTTCTGGCAGATATTTGTGTCTGCAGCATCTCTTCCAAAACTGAGCTATAAAAATATTATCACAAATCAATAAGAAGGTATCAGGACCTAGCTGTTGTTAAAGCAATTCTCCTATATGTCTGTTACAGGGTCCCTTCAGCACTGAAGAGGTGTAGGAAGGGGTAACTCTCAGAACCCATGTACCCCAGGGTCAATCTGACCTTCCTATGTATAAATACAGTTCTAATAGATCTGTAGAAATTTGTGTCTGTAGAAATCTGTATCAAATTCTTTCACTTGACACCGGGATCACCACTGGAGGACATGACCTACAATTTTAGTATGCAATGAGCAACCTGTACTTGGGTAAATCACCAAAAGCCTTGGGCAGTCTCAGCCCTGGCTTCAGGGCCTGTAGGGCAGTCAAACAGTAGAGACCCCTACCTCTACAGCAGGGTTTCTGACAGAACCTGCACCCAAGAATGTCACTAGAAGACCAAAGCAAGGAACAGTGCCCAGTCACTGTTTGGAGACTTGTGAGTTCAATTACAAGAGACTGGCAATTGTCTATTACATTCAGCCAAGGTAGTAAAAGAAGCTCCTAACACCTGATAACATGTTTTCCAAACCATAGTCACAGTAAAACAAGGTAAGTGCAGCATCACTTGAATGGTAATAACCCCTTCCTGCCTACTTTCCTTGTGTGCTCTATGGGTCAGTAGAGTCTGAACTGAGATGCTGCATCTGTATGCCCTGTATACTGCAGTGGTATATTGCATGCAACAGCGATAACACTCTGTGGCACCCCATGGCACACCTGAAAGGATCTCACGACACCCCAAAGTGCCATAGCACTCTGGTTGAGAACCAGTAATATACTGTAGGGGTAGGCTTTTAGGACATACCGACTTTCCATTTCATAAGCGATGTCATTGATTTCCACCGCCACCCTTTGAATCTCTTCCCGGGCTTGTTCTTCAGCTGTGTTCTCCATGCTATTCAGGATAATGTCTTCCAGGTAAGAATCAACAGTGCCCTGGTGCACCTTGACCACCTGAAACAAACACCATCATGTTCCTCCAACTTAAGGCACAAACATTCATTGCTATGTAATACTTATTTGCTTGGACCAGTTGTTGGGCAAGGCAAAGGCCATGGTGTCTCAGAAGAAGACCCACCATTGCAGTGGAGTAGGATGAGGGCATACTGGCATAGAAAGAATTTTCTAAATGCTCAAAAGGGACTTAGTATAGCATAAAGAGCTTTTTGTTACTGCCCTTTTCCCAAGGAGATTGTTGTACAGGAAAAGAACAATGCCTGAAGCAAAACTGTTCTGTTAGGTTTGCAGACACGACTCTCCACCCTTTCTACCATGTGTTAGTTCCACTTGCTGAATGGCACCCCTTTCTCCTGGTCTTGGTGATAAATGCCAGGAGCTGGCTTCAATAAACTAATCAGCTTTCAGTCACACAGGTTCTGAAGCAAAATACTCCACTGAATCAACTGTAGCAACATGAAATGAAAACAGCCTGAACAGACTGGTTTTCTCCTAATGTGTCCACACCAAAGGTTCTCAGACACTGATCTGTCTGGTAGGATTCAAAGGGCTATTGTATCACACTGTGCTGAATCCTCATTTCCACCTCAGGGCATGGGCAAGATAAATTGGGAAGAGGAAATAATGTTAGAGGGAAACTACACTTCAAGATTAATTTTTTCCCCTTAAAAAGGAGGGCACATATATTTTAGCTTTTTGTCTTACATAACATTATTCTTTCCTATAAGCATTCTCTGTGGCTTCCCTGAGTACATCGGTGATGGTAAACTGGTGATGGAGAAGAGCTCAGTATTGAACAATGACTCCCTCTTGGCAGAGTCTATCCTGGACAGGTCTCTGTCTTATAACGAGCAGTGAGGCAATGGGATATGACAGTAATGAGACCGGGGGGTTTTCTGTGATCTGTTATTGCTGCTTTAAAATGAGCTTGTGCTGTTCTGGCTATTGCACTGCTTATAGCTCTAATTCAAAGTCTAGCTGCGATGAGGTGGAATCTCTAAACACCTCTGCTTACCACCACCTTGCCTGAGAGACCATCTGCCATGCAGGCTGTCTTATGACTGGGCATTAGCCCTAAGCTTCTGGCCTGCCCAGAGACAGCAGAGCAGTTTCTCAGAGGAGTCGAGACAAAGATATTTTCACGACTGGGGACCTACCGAAATCACAGTTTCATAGATTTTGTAGAAACCACGAAAAACAATGTTGTCTGCAATCTCTGGGAAATATGGCATTGGCTGCGAATTCCCACAAAATAAACCACAAAAAAAAGCAGTAGCAAAGTGGATGGAGTCAAGACACCTTCTGCCAATCCGTGGTGAGGGGCAGAGCCGAAAAAGCAGTAGTGACATAGACTGAGTGAAAGTGCCCTCCACCAATCATCAGCGAGGGATGTGGCTGTCACAAAATGCCGACAAAATCAGCTGTGTGTGTCATGTGGGCTGTGAAAAACCCATTGTCTTGACTTAGATAGTCCCCATTTATGAAACTAGGCTTAATGACTACCAGATCCAGACAATTAAGCTGAACAGGGAAAATGTCTTCACTGGAGGGAGAACCAGCTCATCTCAACATCTCCTGATTTTGCTGAAATCAGCTGAAGCGTTTTTGACCCTCCTTATAACAAGTGAACCCTCCCAAGCTGCCCACAGTCACCTTCTTCATCTCTTCCACTTGCCTGTTTAAAGATCTCATCCTCCTCCCGCCGGCGTCTCTCTTCCACCTGGCGGCGCCCACTCTCCTCTGCTTCCCGTATCCGCCGCTGCCGCTCACCCAGCATGGTGAAAGCATGGATCCTCCGCTCCTCCTGTAACCTCACCAGCTCTTTGGACAGGAAGTCAAACATGTTCACCAGTGCCCGCCCTTCTATCCAGGCCAAGTGGTTCTCGATTTGTGACAGCTTAGAAAACAAAACGGACTGTCTTACAGACCATAAGACATCTATCCCCCAACCCCACCAAAAACATGTGAAACCCCCCTACAGAGAGGCCATGAGATAAACTTGAGTGTTGCATTTTTCTTTTAAATAAAAAGTTCTTGTTCTAGGCTGTGCGAAAGCCCCTGCGATAGGCCAAGCTTGCGTTCAGGGACTGCTAAATTGGCAGATCTGGTAAATAGGAAATACTCTAGGAACAAGGGCAATTCATCGTGGCTGTAATGGAATAAACTCTCCGCTTCTCCTTCGACACAGAGGAATGCCAGGCAGGAGTGCTCTGTCCTCAAGCTATTTTGAGCTGCTGAAACAATTTAGACAACTTGCTGTTGAGGCTGCTCTGACTTATGCAGGGGACTTGTCCACTTCCTAGGCCCAGAGTGCAGTAGGTACAAAAGCAACAAAGCTATGTTCCCTACCTTTCCTCCCTAGCCTTCTGTGCTGAGTTCAGCTGAACCAGCACAAGTGTCCAACAGTTGCTAATGCAGTGTCTGTCTGGGAATTGGAAAACCAAACCCATGGATTTAAGGGAGAGGTATGTATCAGGAATAAGGGCTGTAGAGAAAACTAGGCAATTGATGGAATGGCAAGGCTGGTAGTAGATGCACTTAAATGTAAAACTCACATGAAGAAAAAAATCCCCCAGTAGCAGGTAGTAACAAATGGGCTTTCCCACATCATCATGCCTTTTTTCAGGTAACTACACATTTCTAAACCAGCACACGGGAATGTGAAAATGTCACTGCCACACAGAGCTATATGAGAAAGACCTCTTCTCAAAGGGCCAAAGGCTGTGAGGATAGAGGGATGAAGGTTCATTCTTCCCACCATCCTAGTGGGAACAGAAGATATAGGACTACCATCTGTCTCTCCGACTTAAGTCTTGGGACACTGGATGTAATGATTGTCTGGTTTAAAACCTGGTTAGAACGGATGATGACGATATCCCAGGGTTCTATGAGAATTTTGCTTTCTGTCAACAATCCCAGAAAACAAGGTAGTTTCTGATCCAACTCCTTCAGCCTTATTTTTAACCAAGATGCTACTCCTAGCCACAAAAACAGGAATTCTAGTTTTCACTAAGTTGCATGCTTCAGCTAGCATTTCCTAACTGTTCTTTCCTAACAGCATTAGAACTGCTGGTACTTAAAATGGCTACCATAATCTCTTAAGAAATGAGAGTTGCAAATCACTTTCTATGCGCTTGTACCCAAATATACAAATATTTGATCAGTGGGAAGTTTTTCCTTTAAGAAGGTTAAAAGGTACAATTTCCCAAGGAAGACATTTATACAACAGCTGTACAGGCATCCCTGTCATGGCCTGTACTATAAAGCACACATTTCAGAGATACTGGTACATGCAGATTGGTTCTCCTTTGCCCTAAACAAACGTAACCAAAATTGCTGCAAAACTGTAGGTGAACAGAGCCTCTTGGATGGATTTAACCACAAGTTAAAAGTCCTGAGCTTTGGAACAGCCTTTCCCCTAGGCTCCAGGGAAAGCAAAATCAAAGGGTGGAACAGAAAACAGCAGGGGATTGGTTCATTGTCCAGAGCAAGGTTCAGAGATATCAAGATCAAGCCATCAACATCTTTAATGGTTAATCCCACTCTTTCTCCTTTCCTTGATGAAGTGGGACAGCAATAACTTCAATACAATGGCCTGGTTATTCCCACAAGATAGGCCAGTGCAAAGATGTGTAAATATGCAGGAGGAGAAAGGCTATGACTAAATAACAATGACACAAAATCTATTCGTTTAAATGGCTGACACATGGATGACATGCATGTATCACTTCATTACCTGAAAAGGAAGATGATATCAATTGTAAAAGGAGGCAACTGACACCAGTCAAGCAAATTGTAATCTGGCCAAACTGCTTTGTATAATAATGCACATTTTTCATGTACTGAGAGCTCTGGAAATACAGATACTCCAGTGACAAAGGAGGTACAGCCTGGGCAGCAGCTAGGCAACCTTCTAGCTATGGTGCTCTCTGTTCACAGGGCCTGTCGGACTCAAAAGAAACCCTTCTAGCAATGAAAGAAAAGTTCAGTCCCCACATCTGTTCAGTCTTTGCCCCCAGCTAGGAAGCCTGCTTGGGCTCATTTTGGAGATTTCTTTGACAGAGATCACACAATTAATTTCTGTAGTATTTTCTAAGTAGGTTGGTATAATTGGAACAAGAAAATAAATGGTTTGGGGGGGGGGGGGGAAGGAGGGGATGAAGGAACAGGATTATTCTATGCAGGTTTATAGCCAAACCTTGTGCTCATGCAAGTCACGTTGTCGTTGCAAAGCCAGAGTCACTTGCTTCTCTGCTTTCTTTAGCAGCTGCCTGTCCTCCTGCAGTGCATGGGTGGTGCGCAGCTCCCGAATCAGTTCTAGCCGCTTCTCTTTGCCTTCAAACATCTTTGAAATAGAGATGAGAGATAAAATCTATAGTGTCTTGCAAACAGAAAACATCCTTTTCCTCTGAGCCTTGGGATCATCTGTTTCCAAGATGAAATTCTCTATCATTAATGCTTGAACATTTGAGGCATTTCTCTGATGCTCCTGACAGAAAACCAAGCCCTCTGCAATGAAGATAGGGGCATAAACAACCCTTTTATTACTTAGTCAAAGGAGAACCTCCACACTTTTTCAGTCATATTAGGATCTGCCCAGACCTTTACCCAGCAAAGGAAGTCATGTTTTTTCCTCTCCCCACTCCCTTCTCCATGTCCCAGTCTAGTATCCACTGCTCTCCCTGTCCTGGGAACTTCTTATCTACCTTGTTTAACCCCGCTCGGTGTTGCCTCTTCTTGACCAGTGCCTCCTGCATTTGGGCAGTATGTGGGAGTGTCCCCTATTCCCACTGAGTAGGGAACTAAGACTCTCTAGAAGACAGGAAGGTAAGCGGTAGCATAGTGTGGGATGCTGGGTAGCAACAGCAGTTCCAGCCAGTTCATGATCCAACAGCCTCACAACCAACTCAACCAGAAACTTATGAGAAGTCCTTAAAAATGAGGAGAAATTTTGTGACAACCAGAAACCCTGAAATGGGGCTAGAGGCAATAATCCCAGGGGACCGTTAAGGATGGGAGAGAGACTTGGAAAACCCAAGTTCAACATTAACCATTTTCTAACAGTGTTTCTTATCACACAGAGCCCACTGCTGCTATCTAGAACAGTAAGAAGCAGAGTTAATCTCAGTGGTCCAGAGACAAGCAGCAAGGGTAGAAAACTAACCCCCTGGATCGGCAAAATGTTCAAAACTGGCCAGACCTGAGGAGAAAGGCCTACGCAGGAATTCTCACGCAGGGTGCCTTGAAATCCTTAAACGAGTGCCATGCAATGCACTGTTAGGCGTACAAACAAAAGATACCTAGAGATTTCAAAAAACTTCTGACTGGTTGTGGTCTTTCTGAGTTCTTTGCAATGAAGAATCACTCTTTTTTTGGTGATAAAAATTAGTGAAATATAGGATCTGGCATTTTCTGAGGTATGCCTGGTTGAGAATCACTGGCCTAACCCAAAGCCCTGAACAGGACTACAGTAGGTCTCAGTGGACATCTTCATGGAGGGCACAGGCATTTTTCCATGACCTGGAATGGTCTATCGGTAATTTGGGACAATAAGCAAGGTTTTCAATCTAGGAGGATCAGGGTTATGGGAAGTTACTGCTCAAGTCCCCTGTGGCTGGATTAGCTGTGCTAGGGCCAGGTTGTTAATACCTGGCCTCAGCACAACTGGGGCCTACCTTCAGTAGCCCCCATCAGCACCTGGAAGAAAAAAGAAAGCCCAAGGACATAATATACCATGTTCTGAATGGCTCTGCCTCGGATTAACTTCTGCAAAAAGATCACTGCCATTTCAATCTCCTCTTCTCTCTGCCAAGACACAACAAAAATCCAGTTACGATCTATCTCTTCTTTGGGAAGAGCTTCGAGGAGAGTTAGAAGAGCTATTCATCACACTATCTTTCTCAGAGTACAATTAATCTCTGGTTTATTTTTGTGGTGTTTTTCATCATCGCTCTCCAGATTTCCAGGAATGGAGATAAGTCAAATAATGTAGGTTTCTGAATGTTATGAGAGACAGATAAGACAAAGACATAAGAGGCTGTGGTAGGAGTTCATAGAGGGAGTTTAGATTGCAGCAACAACTTATTAGGGGGTGGAAGGGAAAAATTATGATATGGACTCCCAGAACCATGCGCAGGTTGACTAAGTATGGTGATAACAGACACATGATCAGCAGGACCGTAAATTCTAAGAACAAGGAAGAAGGAGTAGTATTTAGGAAGATTCAAAGGAGATTACCTATTAGCAAATGTATTAATTTAAAAGGGAACATTTTGAAAATTTTCACTAATGTTCCTTGTTGCAGTAGGATTTACTGATGTACTGTAGTGAATTTAAAGGCCCAGTGAATGGCAGTTTGGAAGCAAGCACGCGGCTTGCACTGAGCTTTGTAACAGGGAATACTATCCCTTTAAGGGAATCTAACTAAAGGCCCAGCTGAGCTTGTTCTTGAATTCAGGTCAGAACCCGAGCAAGGTTGGCAAGGCACGCTGGGAAATGGGATGCGACTATACAGGGCAAGCTCTCTGCCAGGGAAGAGGTAAAGCTGACAATGGTTTTCCTTGCTAAGGTACCAGATAGGGTCCAATCTGGGGTAGGTAGCCTAGGTCACAGAAAGCCCGGATCAAAGCCCACATAAGTGCACAGGAAAGACAGGGTAGAAGGAAGCCTGAGGGGCTGGGAGAGACATGTTTTTGGCAGGAGTAAAAACAAACTGCCCTGCCTTGAGATGGGAAGCCTCAAGGTGTGTGAGGGAAGCAAGAGACAGAACCCAGGTGGATGTTAGTCTGACTGTGTGCACTTACCTACCCAGGCTGGGGTTTGCCCGAAGCATCCCTTTGCTTTCCAGCATCATGAAGGGTGCCAAGCAGACTTTCAGCAAAGGACTCCTGAAGGAAGACTTCAGCAGTTGGACTTGCAATGAAGTTGGACTTGCAATTGGACTTGTAATCACTTCATTGCAGTTGGACTACCGTTGGACTTTCCAGGAAGACAAAACTCTATAGGTGGGCTGGAGAGGTAACTTCCTCTGGATTATCCAGCCAGAAGAGACACTGAGGCACAAGGTACCTTAACTGCAGAGGAAGGCTGGAACCCTTCTTGTAAACTAGGACATCTGCCACAGTCAGAGGCAGAAAGGTATGTCAAACTGCAGCTACTGGGTTCATTTACACAGAGGGAGATACAGAGCTGCCAAGTTATCTTCAGCTCTAGAAATGACCACAGTGAGGAGTGCCACTGCCTCCCTGTGATTGTAGCAGAGATGAGAGGGTAAACCAGCACCTACTTGTTATATGTGCTGGAAGCAGAAGGCCAGGGGGATGCAGAGGCAGGCTGGGGATTGGAGGAGCCCAGAGAACACAGAGAAGAGTAGGGTACTAAATGATGGGAGGAGCAGTCTATGAGCCTCTTGTGGCAGGTTGCTGGGGGCCAGTGAGTTGTATGCATCAGTGAGTTGTATGCAGCAGGAAACGAGTTGAAGAGGATTGAAGTGGATGTTTCCATTCCATCTTTTATGCTTCCTTCTGCCCAGCTTGCCATGATTTCTGCTGCTTCCCCCTTGACATCCCCCTCTTTCTGGCAGGAAGCCTTTGCTGCAGACACCAGCTGCTGCCAACATCTGTCCGGTGACTAGGGCCAGAAAAGGAAGTGCCAAGAACACAGAAGAGTCTTTCTGCCCTCAGTGCTCCTAGCAGCAGGGACCTTAACCCCATTGCAGCAAAATAAGCACATGGTCAGTCTCATTACTCTGCTGTACTCTTGGGCAGATTGTTTGGCAACCTGCAAAACCAAATCCTAAAACAGTGGGAGAGGCTGCACTGCTCTGCCTCTAAGAAGGCATGTGGTGCTTTTCTTTTGGTTTCCAAGGAACAAGGGTGTTTTATGTACTTTTTTTGTCTTAAGGAAAGATTATTTAAAGTTGTGCCCATTGTCAGGGCGGGCTTTGTGCCACCTCAGATGTTAAAAAGCTTAAGCAATGAGGTAGTAACAGTCTAAAGATAAGCTCCTTGTAACTGTGCTTATGCTGTCTGCTGGTACTGTGTATTCAGAACTGATGAGCAATCTGTATCACTCTGGATGGTTTTTGAGTCAATAGAAGGCTTACAGGAAAAAACTACTAAAAGCATCCAACTTACGGTTGATGGCGTTTCCAGCATTGGAGTTGGGGGCCGAGGAACGGGTTTTGGTACTTTCTGAAGGAATCGAAGGGGCTTCTTTGGCTCCTGGATTTTATTCTTTTTGGCCAACAGCACCTGGAACAGTCACACAGCTTGAGTTCTGCCCACACAACGACTGACACTAACCCAGAGAGCACAATGCAGGGTCTATCTTGCTACCTACTGACCTCTATGACTCCCAGAAGCCAGTAGGAGCTGAGGCCATGTTCCACCTTGCAGAATTCACTTTTATTAGTTTCCTCACCATCTCTTTCCACTTTGTTCAAAGTCAGATGCTGTATATTAGGATACCATTGGGCAAATAGATGGCTGAAATGTCCTGATGAATTTTTGGAAAGCATAGTGGAGAAGTGAGGCTGACTGCTATCTATATGAGTAACAGGCAGCCTAAGTGGTGAGCATCATGGGTGACTGCCCAAGGTGCCATGGTCGGGGGGCACCAAATGCACACACACGTGTGCACACCTGCGCAAATACACATGTGAGCAGCCTGTACTCACAGCAGTGCTGTCCCTCAACCCTTTCCCACCCTGGCCAATCCCCACCCCAGGCAAGAAGAGCAGTACCCAGCTCAACCCACCCCCCCACCTCCAGCCACTGTTCATGACGAGCCAAGTGAGATGGTGCTTGTTCCTGCCTATCCACCTGCCTGGTACACCATGCAGCTCCACCTCCCTGCTGGACTGTGTCTTGCTCCCCTGCCCGCCCACCTGCCTCTGTCTATGCCTCTGCTTGCAGCAGCAGTGCTGACTGGAGGAGTGGGGTGCACAAAAGAAAAGTTTACCCAGGGCACCTTTTTCCCTCAGGCTGGCTCTGCTACTAGTAATTTGTTAGCAAGCACAAAGACTGTCTTGAACTTAATCCTAATTGATCTTAATCTCTGGCACACTACATCTTTAAAGCACATCTTTGAAGAAAGCATTTGCATTTAAACTAGGAATCTGTTGAATCAATTAAATGCTAAATGTGCCAGGAGCACAGGCCAATTCCGAGAGTTACTTAAATAATGGTAGAAATGATGAACATTTTATAGAGACAATATTCTATGCAGAAACAAAGGAGGTAACAGGATTCACAGACTGATAACAAAATGACACACTTCAATACCTCGGGTATCACAAACTTAATAGCTAAAGACAACGTGAAGAATGACTGTAACAGGGATCCAGTTCTGGTCTCTGTTCCAGGCAATAAGTGCTGGTGGGACAGGGTTGCAGGACTCTTGGAAAGTCCAGTGGGTTTGCGCGGCCACTGGAGTGGCCAGAGAAGCAGTCCATGTGTGGCCCTTACAGTGGAAGCAGAATCTCAGCTGCACGTGGCTGTGTGTGTGGAGAATGAGCCTTCATTGTGTCTCAGGAGATCCAGTGGACTAGAGAGCAGCCAGCACACAAACTTCCCCCAGAGAGGGGAATGCACAGCGGGCTTGGAGCGCTGTGCACACCATATGGAGATGTATCTCAGCAGCTGTACTGGGATATGTTGGTGGTTCTCAGTAAGCCAAGGGAAGGCTCAGGATGGCACCAGGGAGAATGGAACTGGGAGAGGGAAGAATCCCACCAACCCCTTACTTGAGGAAGTGGCCAAGTGGTAATGTTGTGAAAAAGTGACCCCAGACTACTGGTAAATTGAGTGAGGTTATCACATGTTAGATGAATTTATGGATTATTAATTGATCACATATAAAAAAAGAGAGACTGATTAATTTATGGATAACTGATAACTTTTGGTAATTAACTGATCATCTTTAAAGATAAACTAATGAATTGATAAATAATTAATTGTTCCCTATAATCAAGAGAAATTGATGAATTGATTGATCATTAGTTGATCATCCAGAATAAAAGAGGAACTAATGAAGGCAGTGACAATGAATTGTTCTTCTGTGAAGAAGGCGGATTAATGAAGGTATTTAAAATTACTGGGATGAAGGAAGTGAATGATGACGTTTTATAGTGTAAAACGAATTAGCCGATGGTAGGCCATCCTGGCTAGATGAAGGCTGGATTGAGTTGCATCAGGAAAGGCTTGATGAGCTAATGTGTGTCAATCCTAAAGGGAGAATTAGCCTGAAGGTGCTCTGTGGGGAGCCCGGCAAAAGTGATTGTTGACTACCCTGGAGAAACGGAAGCTGACTATATTGCCCTAGAAAAAAGAAGACTCAGGGTCTTGAGTACCCTGGGAAGCCCAGTGGTCCTTCAAGCAAAATGGTTTGATGGAAGCCTGTAAAGGCAGGATATCTTTACAATACCAACCGAGTATTGTAGAATGCGTGAACGACGAGTGTCCCCAACAGTGGATCAGGTGATGGATACTGTCTGAGCAAGCTGGAATTCAAGAGTTAAGACCACAGATCTGAGCACCAACCTGGAGTGGTAAGGAGCAGGGTGTAGGGGGAGAGGAGCCCTGCAAAGGGGACTGCATATAGCCAGGTGGATCTTTGCTTTTATCTAAACATCTAACCACCCTCTGATTTTTAAACAAGATGTGGCAGATGAGAATGAAGGGTAGTGGAGGCAGAAACCTGGTAGAACTGAATGAGAGGTGGTCCCTGCCACAATCTCTTGTAGTGACACTGCAGGGAGTCCCCAGCTTATTTAGTTTAGATCAGTGATTCACAACTAAGGTGTCATGAGAACCTTTTAAGGGGGACACATAATATTGTTAGGTGTGTAAACACCTACATATAATTCACAAGATAAACCCAGAGATTTCAAATAAGAATCTTTAGTGTCAAAAACATTCTGACCCGTGGTGGTCTTTCTTAGTTCTTCCCAACAAAAGAATTGCTTTATTATTTTTTATGCCAAAAAAAGGAGTAAAAGCTAAGAGCTGGCATTTTCTAAGGGGTGCTTTGCGTCTAACAAGGTTGAGAACCACTATGTAACTTCTCCCAGTCAGACAGAAGGTAGGTCAGTATAGCACCTTAGCTGTTGCCTACAAAAGCTTAGGCCTCTCAGAATGGTTAGTCTCTAAGGTGCTTCCCTGCCTCTCCTTTCTCCCATACTGTTCCAAAATACGCTTCCTCTCTCATTCACATCCCCAGAGCAAGCACAGCCATTACATATACTAAATAATGATCAAATAGGAAATAAAGGGCAAATAGCAAATGTCTTAACTTGACTAGAAATATCCTTTCTTCTAGCAGGAAAGTGCATGGATGGACTATGAAGGGCCTTGGCATGCTTGACATGGACACAGAAATCAAGCCACTCAATTGAGGGAGGGTAGGTATAGCCACAGGCCTGAAAAACTCTCCCAGTTCAAGATAATTTCAAAGGTACTTCAGAGAACCAAAATCTATCACAGCTTCTATCACAGGGAGATGCAACAAGAAATTAATGCTAACACTCCAACTGCAGTGCAAATCCGACTACTGTAATATATAATAGAGTTCCCAAAAAAAAAAAGGAGTGTGGCATTATTTAAATTTCTTTCACAGTTATCATCCCCGTGTAGTAGGTGGGATCTGCAGACTTGGCCATTAGAAGAAATGAAATTTATTGACAGGGCAAGAAATTCTTTTTCTCTGAAGGGGAAGTCTGCAGATCTGTTACAAGGGGGATGTCCACTAGTACTGTGTCATGTGAGACAGATATAGGAATGAATGTATATATTAAAATATTCTTCCAGTGGACAGAAGAGGCTTACCAGCTTAATTTGTGTACATAGTTAAGGTATGAAGTGTAATCCAGTGATCATCCTATATAACTCTTTGTATGATGAATCTGATTCTTCAGGCCAGGATGCTTCCCTGACTGAATGAATAACCACAAGTATTTGAAACAGAGGGAAAAAATCTTCTAGCTTTGAAAGCTTCTCAAATGTATCAGTTGAGTCATCTAATGATCAAAGCCTTAGTAGCTGGGTGTTTTAAAATTAGTGATGGGGTCCAACTGAGCTGGACTTTCTGAACTGGATACTACATTCAAGATACTTAAGAGTTTTCCTGACATTGAGATTATGCCAGAGCATTGTGTGGTGGTGTTGAAAGTTTTCTGCACAGAAACAAAACAGGATGGGAAAGCAAGGTTTTCTTGAAACCCTGTTATTTTGGGAACAGTGACTGTGTAAGCTACTGGCAGAACTCTGGCCTCATGAGAAGTGCAACACTGTTGTTCCCAGCTATCTTAACCTCCATGTGTTTCTGACCAAAGCAATTGCAATAGAAAGACAAACTTTTTTTTAAAGGAAAAATATCTATGAGTTAAGGTGTTGAACATTTTAATGTCATTGCTTTAAGTTTTCTGGCCTTACGTGTAGAATTTTATCTTTAAGTAAAAAACTTCTTGCTGAGAAAATACGACCAAGTTTTGGTATCTAATTAGGTACAAGAACCAGATCATCTCTGGACAATGTGGGGCCACCTGGACAACTGTAACTTGCATTTTTGTTCCGGAAGCCATTATGAACAGAAAAGGACAGTCATGCTTTTGGTTATGGGAGGAAAATTCACAATTGTAGCTA
The DNA here is from genome assembly GCA_030014935.1 of Caiman crocodilus. NCBI lineage: Eukaryota > Metazoa > Chordata > Crocodylia > Alligatoridae > Caiman > Caiman crocodilus. Next base: position 116,848,742 of record JAGPOW010003648.1, on the reverse strand, counting down.
CAGCCCATTCCTCTGTTCATCTGGAATAAGACTTTCTCTCTCTTGCTGGATTCTGCCTGCAATGTTTCCCTTGACAGACAAGTGACTCAGGGCTGTAAAATTCCCATCTGCTGGACTTACTGTTTGCTTTCTCAGCTATCTATTTTGTATGGGCAGCCCACTGAGAATCCAGCATATTCTCCTTTTTATGTACGAACAAAGATTAGAGACAGAGCCAGGCTGAGGATCTCGTACCCCTTTCCTTGTGGTCAGATTGTAAAACAACAGTGGTAGATTTTGGCTGATCAGGATGGGAGTTTTAGCTCTGAGGGCCTATTTAACTGTTCTGAGCTTGAGCCAGTTTAATAGTCTGTGGTGTTCCATCAGTATTTTAACACATGATTGTTGCCTGAATAACCTTATCTGCTCTTGAAGGTGGTGCATATGCCAGTATAATTCTGCATCCCTCTTGCAACAGAACAAGGGAGGATGGTTGATTGTAAAGAATTAAACTTTCAGGGAAGATATATGGAATCTCACTGACAATGGTATGTTGGTGTCAGAGACCTCCTTTATTGGTGGAGGCATCACACGCATCAGATACATGGACTGGGAAAAACTTGCCAAAAGAAAACATTGTCTGTTGTATTACAGGCAGTGATCTCCACCGCAAGGTTCATTTAACAACACCCAGCTCTTCTAAAATGCTTTTCTTTCCTAGATCCCAAAGCATCTTACAAAAGGGATCACCATCTTTGCCCCAATTTTACAGACAGAAGTACTGAAAGTGAATTGCCCAGGGTCATGGGACAGACCAGTGGCAGAACTGGGAAATGAACCCGGAAGTTCTAGGTTTCTGTACTTCCCACTCCATCACCCCGCCTCCTCCGGATCGATTTATTCTGAGTGCTGAAATTTAGAGCTTGTATCCTAAACCATGGCTTTTTTGAGAAATCTCTTTAAAAATGTTTGGTTGTCATTAACGCCGCATGCTCCCAGCAGCTGGGTGGGCATGGCTGCACTGGCAGCAGCAGGAGCACGGAGGCGGTAAACTCAGAGCTCCTGCAGACAACGCCAGTGCTGTTGGTGGTGGGGGTATGGGGAGCGCTGACATGGGCTTGGTGACCACCTGCAGGCACCACTGGCAGTGTTGGTGGTGGCCAGAAGTGATCACAGACCACCTGCAGACACCACCAGCATGGGGGTGCACCGCCATGCTCAGTGTGCATGTGCACCTATGTGCACACCCTACACGTTGCCCCTGGATTGAGTGCTTGTCTCTTGTCTGTTTGAATAATAGAAGGATGGAGAAACAGCCTAAAGCTGTCTTGTTTCCTGAAAGTATCAGTTACCTAGTTTAAATCACATAACGTACACCAAAGTTCTTGATAATGTGGTGTTTAAATTGATTGGGGTAAGTGGGCAGTGAGGGGAAGGAGGGAAGATGATGTTGGAATGCCAGTAACTTTGGCTTTAGGAGTTGCAATGCAATCTAAGGAGTAAGCCAAACTGCTGTGACTCGTCTGTCTGACACTATATTGATTGGTTACTTTATTTATTATCTCAGTGGTGATAGATGGCAGAACAAGGAGCAATGGTCTCAAGTTGCAGCAAAGGAGGTTTAGGTTGGATATTAGGAAAACTTTCTCACAAGAAGGGTGGTGAAGCACTGAAACAGGTCACCTAGAGAGGTGGTGGAATCCCTTATCCTGAAGGTTTTTAAGACCCAGGTCAACAAAGCCCTGGCTGAAATGATCTAATTTGGGGGCAGTCCTGCTTTGATCCGAGGGTTGGGCTAAATGACCTCCTGAGGTCCCTCCCGACCCTCATTTTCTATGATTCTTTTTACTGCTGCTTGCCCCTATTTAAGTAACAAGCTCAGCTTGCAGTTATGCTCGATTGAAAGTTACCAAGGGTTTTGCTGTGATAGCAAAACCTCTGTCTCATGCACCTTGGTGTAGCCAATAATCAGGTTATCCAACTCCCCAGTAACACATAGGTGTATCAGAGTGCCAAATCACTCCCTTTTTAGCTGCATGAAGATCTTGGGTCTGTATCATTTAAAGAAGTTTTCATGACAGCTCCATTTATAGTTCATTTCATTAAAGTTCATTTCATGTAGGTTATTTAACAGTAATCAGTCAAGGAATTGGTTTTTCATTGCTTCAGGTTCACTTGATATTAGATGCGAGTCACTGTGAGTTGTGTGCATGCACACATATGTGCACAAGCTCTCAAGACACCTACTACTAAGGAAATTTTTCTTGAAAAAAACTCTTACTCTGAAAGATCTTCTGATCTTGAATAACACAGTGGACACTGGGGCACAAGATGGATTTGTTTTTATCTTCTTAAAAACCTTCCAATTCCTTAGAGAGACAAAAGGGTTGCAACATGTAGTTTGAGTGTATACATTGGGACAATTTTATTTGGGAGAGGCAGGAGATGGTATTTCCTCTCTTGCACTTTTTACTTTCTTTTTAGGGGCATATCTGAAGAACAGCATCTGCAATATGTTTCTCACAATAGTTTCAAGTTACTTTTCTTCACAAACATGACCCCTCTGTGGACCTCAGCCTCAAGTTTGTAAGTGGTGTCCTCGCTCTCACAAAGATGCATATGAGGATTTCCCCCTGCAGTTTCTGAGCTCCTTCCTATCCCTTTAGAAGAGTTTACTCTAGGCCTGCAACTGGAAGAAGAGGAAAAGGAAGAAAAACAGAACTGCTACGCATCTTATTCCTTCTTTTGCTAGAAAAATTGAGGATTAAAAATGTCCTGTGTGCAGGAGTGACTCTTGTGGCCAAAATCTGTAGTGTCCCTGAAATCTATGCCTTCAGTGTCTCAGATTTATAGGAGCAGAAAAAAGAGGAATTAAATCCACAGAGCCCAGACCCCCAAGTGCACTCTCACTTTATGGAGTCCTACCATTGTTTGTGGGGGAGAAAGAGATACAGGGTAGATACAGGGTACTTCTCTTATATACATACCCAGCAAGTGCATATTTACTGCACAATGCAAAGTCAGTCCCAATTCTGGCTTATTGTTTACATTCCAGCAAATATCTGTTACTTGTATATCTGTTAAATATATATACCACTTAGCTGCCTAGCATCTTTTAATCCCATTATCTACTTAAAGGATGTAGAAATGGATGGCAACTTGGGCAACAGTGACCATGGGATGATCAAGTTCAAGATCCTGACAAAAGGAAGAAAGAGAGCAGCAGAATATAAGACATGAACTTCAGAAAAGCAGACTTTGATTCCCTCAGGGAACTGATGAGCAGGATCACTTGGTGGAAAGGAGTCTAGGAGAGCTGCTTGTATTTTAAAGAAACCTTACTGAGGGTGCAGGAACAAACCAGCCTGATGTGCAGGAAGGATAGCAAATATGGCAAATGACCAGCTTGGCTCAGCAGATAACTTGTCTGTCATCTTAAGCCAAAAAGGAAGCTTACAGGAAGCTGAAGCTTGGACAGATGACTAGGGAGGAGTATAAGAGTATTGCTTGAGCATGCAGGGATGAAGTCAGGAAGACCAAAGTACAATTGGAGTTGCAGCTACCAAGGACCATGAAGGGTAACAAGAAGGATTTCTACAAGTATGTTAGCAACAAATGGAAGATCAGGGAAAGTGTGGGTCTCTGATCAAATGGGGGAAGCAACTTTGCGACAGAAGATGAGGAAAAGGCTGAAGGTACTCACTGCCTTTTTTAACTTGGTCTTCACACGCAAGGTCAGCTCCCAGACTACTGCACCTGATAGCACAGTTTGGGAAGAAGGTGAGCAGCCCTCAATGGGGAAAGAACAGGTTAGGGACTATTTAGAAAAGCTGGACATGTACAAGTCTATGGGAGAAGATGCAATCCATCCAAGGGTGCTGAGAGAGTTGGCTGATGTGACTGCAGAGCTGTTGGCCATTTTCTTGAAAAGTCATAGCAACTGGGGAAGGTTCCAGATGATTGGAAAAGGGCAAATATAGGGCTCATCTTTAAGAAAGGGAAGAAGGATCCAGGGAGCTACAGACTAGTCAACCTCACCTCCTTCCCTGGAAAAATCATGGCACAGGTGCTCAAGGAATCCATTTCTAAGAACTTGGAGAAGAAGGTGATTAGGAACAGTTAGCATGACTGCCTTCTACGATGAGATGACTGGCTCTGTGTATGCAAGGAAAGCAGTGGACATGATATACCTTGACTTTAGCAAGGCTTTTGATGTGGTCTCCCACAGCATTCTTGCAAGCAAGTTAAGGAGGTATGGATTGGATGTACAGCCTGTAAGGTGTATGAAAAGGTAGCTAGATCATTGGGCTCAAGAAGTAATGATCAATCACTCGATGTCTAGTTGGCAGCCGCTGTCAAGCGGAGTGCCTCAGTGGTTGGTCCTACGCCTGGTTTTGTTTCATAGATTTCATAGACATTAGGGGCTGGAAAGGACCTCACAAGATCATCAAGTCCAGCCCCACCTGCCATAAGCAGGAAGGCTGTGGGGATCAAATGATCTCAACAAGATAAACATTAAAACACCTTTTGAATGAGTCCAGAGTAGGTGCTTGCATTACCTCTGGAGGGGGAGTCTGTTCCAGACCCTGGACAGTCAGACTAGAGAAAGTTTTCCTTATGTTCAATCTAAATCAGCCTTCTAGGAGTCTGTGGCCATTGGACCTTGTTTTTACTTGGGGAGCCCTGGTGAACAAGTGTTCTCCCACATCCTGATGCACTCCTCTTATGTACTTATAGGCTGCCACCAAGCTCCCCCTAAGCCTTTTTTTCTCCAGGCTGAAAAGTCCCATGTCCCTCAGCCTCTCCTTATAAGGTTTGCTCTCTTGTCCTTTTGATCATACAGGTGGCTCTCCTCTGGACTCTCTCGAGCCTACCCACGTCCCTCCTGAACTGAGGGGCACAAAACTGGACAGTACTCCAGCTGCAGCCTCACCAAGGCTGAGTAAGTTAGGAGGATGACCTCCCTGGTTTTGCTAGAGATGTACTGATGGATGCATGCCAGAGTTTGGTTAGTTTTGCTGGCCATGCCATCGAATTGGTGGCTTATGTTCATCTTGCGGTCAATCAGGATCCCGAAGTCTTTTTCAGTCATAGCGCTAGTGAGCGTAGCACTGCCAAGCCTGTAAGTATGATGTTGGTTGTTCCTCCCAAGGTGGAGCACCCTGCACTTTACTACATTAAATGCCATCTGGTTTTGCTCTGCCCACTTTGGAAGGGTGTCCAGGTAAGTCTGTATCCCCAATCTGTTTTCTAGTGTGGCTGCCTTCCCCCATAGTTTGGCGTCATCCGTGAACTTTACCAGTCCGTATCTGATGCCTGAATCCAGATCATTAATGAAGATGTTGAACAGTACCAGCCTGAGAACTGAGCCCTGAGGGACTCCACTGGTGACCTTGCGCCACGTTGATTTGCTCCCATCAACTAGTACTTACTGGGTTCAAATCAGCAGGTCCTGTGGACCCCAGAGGGCTGAGAGAATTGGCAGAGGTCATTGCAGGACCTCTGGCACAGCTTTACGAGCACTCGTGGTGCTCTGGCGAGATGCCAAAGGACTGGAAAAGGGCCAATGTGGTCCCCATTTTCAAGAATTGGAGGAAAGAGGACCCAGGAAACTATAGGCCCGTTAGTCTTACCTTGGTCCTGGGAAAGCTCTTTGAGAAAATTATCCAAGAGCACATCTGCAAGGGACCAGCAGGGGAGATTACGCTTCGGGGCAATCAATATGCGTTCATTAGAGACAGGTCCTTTCAGATCAACCTGGTGGCCTTCTATGACTAGGTCACAAAATCCTTTGACGCAGGTGTCACAGTGGACATAGTCTTTCTGGACTTAAGGGAGGCCTTTGATACTCTCACCCCATTCTTGTTAAAAAGTTAGGAGATTGTGGTGTCAATGCCTACACAGTCAGATGGGTCGCCAATTGGTTGGAGGGCTGCACCCAGAGAGTGGTGGTGGACAGGTCATTTTTGACCTGGAGGGATGAGGGCAGTGGGGTTCCCCAGGGCTGAGTCCTCAGGCCCACACTGTTCAACATCTTCATCAGTGACTTGGACGAGGGGGTGAAAAGCACCTTGTTCAAATTCACGGATGATACTAAGATGTGGGGAGAAGTGCACACACTAGAAGAGTGGGACAGGCTACAACTAGAGCTGGTCAGGTTACAGAGGTGGGCAGATGAGAATAGGATGGGTTTCAACATGGACACATGCAAGGTGTTGCACCTGGGGAGGAAGACCCAGCAGCAGACCTACAGGCTGGGGAACTCCCTTCTCATCAGTGCAGAGAAAGAAAAGGATCTTGGAGTCATTATTGATGCCAAAATGAACATGGGCCGGCAGTGTGGGGATGCAGTCAGGAAGGCTAAGTGCACCTTGTCATGCATCCACAGATGCATCATGAGCAGGTCCAAGGAGGTGATCCTCCCCCTCTATGCAACATTGGTCAGGCCACAGTTGGAGTACTGCGTTCACTTCTGGGCGCCGCACTTCAGGAGGGATGTGGACAGCAGCGAGAAGGTCCAGAGGAGAGCCACTCACATGATCAGGGGGCAGCAGGGCAGGCCCTACGAGGAGAGGCTACAGGACCTGAACCTGTTCAGCCTCCACAAGAGAAGACAGAGGGGATCTGGTGGCTGTCTACAAACTGGCCAAGGGGGACCAGCGGGCAATGGGAGAGTCCCTGTTCCCCTGAGCACTACTGGGAGTAACAAGGAATAATGGCCATAAGCTGATGGAGAGTAGACTCAGGCTAGATATCAGGAGGCACTACTTCACAATCATGACGACCAGGAGCTAGCTGGAACCAACTTCCAAGGGAAGTGGTGCATGCTCCTACCCTGGGGGTCTTTAAAAGGAGGTTAGACATTCACCTAGCTGGGGTTGTTTGACCTCTGCCTTCTTTCCTGCCCATGGCAGGGGGTCGGACTTGATGATCTGATTAGGTCCCTTCCGACCCTACCAACTATGAAACTATGGGTCCAGCCCCAGATCCAGTTCCCCAGCCATCAGACCATGAGAGGGCCAAGTCCATAGTTCCCCAGCTTAACCGTGTGGACATCATGGGAGACTAAGTCAAAGGCTTCCTTGAAATCTAAGTATATAACATTAGCCTTGTCTCCCGTACTGAGGCAATGTGTCACCTGGTCATAGAAGGTTATGAGGTTAGTCAGGTACGACCTTCCAGTGACAAAGCCATGTTGGCTGGCATTCAGAAGGTTGCCTTCCATTAGCTTGTTGCTGATGGATCCCTTGATGATTTTCTCCAGGATCTTTCCAGTAATCAATGTCAGGCTGACTGGTTTGTAGTTTCCTGATCCTTCCTTCCTTCCTTTTTTGAAGATTGGGACCATGTTGGCTCTTTTCCAGTCTTCTGGCACCTCACCCAAGTGCCACAAATTCTCAAATATCTTTGCCATAGAGCATGCTATGATGTCTGCCAGTTCCTTCAAGACTCTTGAGTGCATTCCATCCAGGCCTGTGGACTTATGGATGTCTAGTCTTTTGAGGTATTCCTTCACCTGATCAGCATCAATTATGGGCCCATCTCCCACTCCCTGGAAGGTCTGCGTTCTGTCTGATAGTGTGAACGCTTTGGGTGGGCGGAAAACTGACACAAAGTATTCATTTAGGAGATTGGCCTTTTCTTGGACATCAGACATCAACTGCCCTATTTTATCTTGCAAGGGTCCAATGTTACCTTTGTTAATGAAGATATTGAACAATCCTGCCCTGCAGGAAATGCAGTCAGCAAGCAGGAAAGCCCCCTTAGCTGAACAGGGAACTGTTGGACCTCCTGAAACTTAGAAGCCTACACCAAATGGAAGATGGGAATCATCACCAAGGAGGACTACTCAACACTAGCCCGCACCTGTAGAAAGCAGTTCAAAAAAGCCAAGGCAGAAACTGAACTCAGACTAGCCATCGGAATCAAAGACAACAAAGAGTCCTTCTTCAGATATGTGGGAGGTAGGAAAAAGAACAATCTGGAAGATAGGATGGAGTGCACCCTCAGGAAGTCTGCAAATGACACCAAGCTGGGGAGAATAGTACGAGGGTTGGAATAGGATTCAGAATGACCTAGAAAAATTGGAGGATCGGACCAAAAGAAATCTCATGAGGTTCCAAAAGTACATGTGCAAAGCCCTACACTTAGGATGGAAGAATCCCAAGCAGTGCTACAGGCTTGGGACCAACTATCTGAGCAGTAGCTCTGCAGAAAAGGACCTGGGGGTTACAGTGGACAATAAGCTGGATATGAGTCAACAGTGTGCCCTTGTTGCCAAGAATGCTAACAGCATACTGGGCTGCATTAGTAGGAACACTGTCAGCAGATCAAGAGAAGTAATTATTCCCCTTTATTCTGCATTGGTGAGGCCACATCTGGAGTAATATGGTCAGTTTTGGGCCCCCTACTACAGAAAGTGGACAAGTTGGAGAGTCCAGTGGAAGGCGACAAAAAGGGTGAGAGGGCTAGGGCACATGATTTCTGAGGAGAGATTGAGGGAACTGGGGCTATTTGGTCCGCAGAAGAAATGACTGAGAAGGAATTTAATGGCAACCTTCAACTACGTGAATGGTGGTCCCAAAGTGGATGGAGCTAGACTCTTCTCAGTGTTGGCAGAGGATAGAACAAGGGCAAGGGTCTTAAGTTACAGCACGGGAAATTTAGGTTGGATATTAGGAAAAAGTTTCTCACTAGGAGGGTGGTGAAGCACTGGAATGGGTTACCTAAAGAGGTGGTGGAATCTCTAATCTTGAAGGTTTTTAAGGCCCAGTTTGACAAAGCCTTGGCTGGAATGACCTAGTTGGGGACTGTCCTGCTTTGAGCAGGGGGTCAGACTAGATGACCCCGATGTCCCTTCCAACCCTAATTTTCTGTGATTCTATGATACTTCATAATGCAACTGTAATCTATTAAATAGCATGATGATTGCAGCAAACAAGAAACAAGCTGTCAAACAATTGTTATTAGAAGCCTCAAAATGGCACTGTCATCTGCATGAACATTGTGTATGATAAGTTTGGGTTACTGCATAGCCATTTTTTCAATCCTAAATTGATACACTTAAGTGAAGTATACTGTAATGGGGTATCATGAAAGAAGGATCCTGAAGGGAAAACTGTACATGCTGTTTACCATATATATGTGCCCCTCTCAAATAACACATTTCAAGATCATTCTCTTTAAGTGATTTCCTTGAACTTTACAGATAAGGCTTGAAGACAGAAGAGTAGAAACCTTCCTATGATCATGTATCACAATGAGAAATGTAAGTTTCATCTCACAATGAGACAGATAAGTTTCATTAAGGGCTGACTTGCACCTTCTTAGAGACCAGGGCAATGGTCTAAAGTAAATAGTAGTTCAAGAGGCCCCTGGAATGCCTGATCTGTTCCCCACTTGTGCCTCCATGGTTGTTGGCCTGAAGTGGAGTAGGGAAGCGTAGTGCATGATAGCTCAGCAAGAAGTGGCAAAGGAGATCCTCAGAGTGAGCATGGTTTGGTTGGCTCTGGGTCTGGCATGGCTGTCTTCACAGAGCACTGGCTACTGTTAACCTGGTACTTGGCATCCTCTTCTGCCAACTTCTGTTTGCTTATGAGGTGATTATGCCACAGAGGCCTCCCTCAGGCAGGCTAAACAGGAAATGGTTGCAGTCAGCTTCTTTGGTAGCAGAAGAAGAAGGGTTTCTGATCATTTTCTAATAGAGCCCCGCTAAAGGGCAAACAATGGCCCAATAATGCTTTGAACCAAATAAGCTTAACATTAGGATAAAAAGGATCCCTTTTGGATTGCTTGGTGTTCTTGTTGCTCTGGGAAGTCTTTCAAAGCCATCCTGTGGGCTTTGAGGGGTATGACAAGCTTGCCTTGATATAGGTCCCATGTCTGCTTTTCTGCAAGCATTACTGTGGAACTGTGTGCTTTAACTGCCAAAAAGACTTTTTGGGCATATTTAGTGCAGTAAATGACTTGTCTTTCCTGGAAAAATAATGATGCCAGGCAAGATAAGCAAATAGATATAAATACATGGAGCTCCACTGAAAGTAAATGGAGCAATACCAATCTATAGCAGAGGACACCTAACCTGCTGTATCTATTACTGCTCCCTTTCTTTATCTGGTTCTTTCAGATGATGACAAGGATAAATCATCCTTTGATCAGCTTACTCTGGAACCTACTTGTGATCCGTGACTGTGGTTTGGGATCCTCTGCTGTAGCCTACCAAAGCCATGTGAAATCGTTTAGACAGACAGAATGCAATGCTGAGATTGACATTTTGGCTAAAAATCATGGGTTAATATCTATCGTGAAACTCTGCTATCTGAGCAGGGCTGCACATAATCAAGACTTTGATTTTATGCAAGTAGAAACATCCTCAAATAAGAGAGTCCATTATCATCCACAAGAACACTGGCTCAGCCCTGACTGGAGGAAAGAACAGTCTAGCACTTCCTAAAATCTTAAATCTTCTCTTTTTAAGTAGCGACCAGATACAACACTGAATTTCCTAAAGTTTGATAATTGGCTTTGAGATTATTTTAAAGCGGAATTTCAATTTTATTTTAAAATGCTTTAACAGACAGCTACTGCCTTTTATAAACAAATTATTGTGCTACATTAAAACACAGGAACACCTGTATATACAAAGGGAATGACTCAATATTTTTCATCAATTGGATCAGAAGAAAATACAAATGAAAAGCTAACAAAGTTTTATATGTAAATTTTTGGGGAGATGTCATCCAGTAACCATACAGCTGATTTAAAAAATAATGCAAGCTTATAATTATGTCACTAGATACATACCTAATAACTCATCTCATTTGGATTGTTCCTTGCTCCAACTGTTATGTAAAGATGGCATTTTTTTCCACGTTAGTCATTTACATTGCATGTGTAGACATTTCATTTGCAAGCACAACTGTGATCGATTTATATATGTGCATTTTGTGCATGCAATAGTTTGTTTTCAGGCTTGAAAATCAAATGCTAGATGTCCGAGCACCTAAGTAAATAGCAGCAACCTGTTCTGATCTAGTTTAGATAAGCAGTGTTGTCTAAACAATGCTTTGCTGCAGATGTATAGAATTTTAAAATGTATAATCCCAATTTAGTTTAATTTTTAATTATTTGAAATTGGAACCAGTAAGATTACCATATGTAAATTAAAAAGGGAAGGCAAAAGAAAATAGGCAAAGAAAGGAGAAAAACTATGATCTCTGATGTAAATCATCAATCCCAACATCTTTTCATATAGCAACAGCAAAAAGAGAAAGAGAAAGAATAGAGGATCAGGGAAGGATTAGAGTGGGTACCAAAAAACAACCCAATTCTACCCAACTGGAAGCTTTTCCACAGAGCCGAAGCAGAAGAGAAGAGAACACTGAGTCAGAAGGAAGATGAGTTGGGCTCAGAGTAGTACTGATTATGCCAAGCGACAACTAACGAGTTCATTAGTTAATGCTCTCTCCCTGCAGCTAGCCTTATTTCTGGTTTTATATGATGGGCATTCAGGAAGTGAAATTGGGATACTTCTTCCCAATAGCATTTCTGTGCAAGGTATGGTTCAAATCTGAAAGGAATCTTATGTGTTACCAGTTGCAGCACTATACCTGGTGAACCTGTGACAGCTCCATCTCTAGCCTTGCTGATCGCTTGATAAACCCATCCTTAGTGGTTGTGACCTTGGGTTGTGGAACTTTGGTCTGGAGCTGGGTGATGGAGTCTGGGAGAGATGCCTCCAGCTCAAGTAATCCTAGGAAAGGTGAAATAGGAGTAGGGGTACAGCAGAAGAGAAGGGAGAGAGGGAAGAAGGGAGGGAGGGAGAGAAACTTGAACTTCAGTGTAGGCTTAGTTTAATATTTAAATAAATGTTTCCTAATGTGAAACTTTTAAAGATTCCTTACCCTCATAGGTGTTAAGAAAGTAGCTTTTTACCACAAAACGTTCAGAGTGGTTATCTGGAAAATAACCAATTCTGGACAAAGGCCCATAAGGCTGCGATGCAAAATCAGAGTAGTCCTTGATGACATCTCGTCTCTCCAGCTTCCCCTCCACATTCTTCCCCCTGGCTACCAGCCTCCTGATGGCTGAAAAATAATTGTAGCCATGAGTGGTGCTCTTTCATGGTCCTGAAAAAGTCACATCCTAAGGAATTCAGTCAGGCTTCCATTTCTCTAGAACAGAACACAGCCTACAGAACAAAGGTTGCTGGGGCAGGCCCAAACCGTAGATGTGCCCTCATGTTGAACGCCAAGTTGTAGCCTTGTGACAATGGAATGACACAATCTGAAAATGAAGTCCCAGCCTTCTGTTTTCTTCCCAGTTTACCTTTGACATGCTCGTGTCGAATTCTTTTCACCCTCTCTTCTTTGGCTTTCTGACGGTTAAACCAATGAGCATCCAAGCGGCTGACATCCACCTCATTCTGCTTCTCCTCTCGCTGCTTCAGCAGCTTTTTTAAGATTTCAAGTCGGAGCTCTTGCAATCTTCAAAGGAATGAAAGGCAAAGTATAAACTGTAGTGCTCTACAGAGTTCCCCGGCAGCATCGCCACAGCTAAACCCAACAGGTCATTGACCCGATTCTTAAATGTGGCCAGACTGTAAACCTAGCATGTGTAATCTTTTCTGAAAGAGAGCTTCACTGGTGAAAGATGTTGAGTAATAGTCTCTTACATCTACTAAAATTCACACCCTCAGATCAATTGCTTTGATTTCAGCATGCAGCCTCCATGCTCACTTAATGTGATGTCCTCCAAAAACAGTAAGAGGGAAAGAGGGATGCCATCTGTGTGGAGGGCTTTTCAGTTGGATACAGTAATTAGACTCTAATTACCAAAGGTGATGAGCACCTTTCGTGACTAATAAATTGGGCAAACTTGAATTGGTGACCTAAAGACCTAAAGTCTCTGGCCTTCTCCCAATACCTTTAGCTATCTGGTTCCAGCTCCACTTGGTTTTCTTACACCTGAGAGACCAACAGCACGCACAGCTTTAGCACCTACTTTTCTATTTCCTGTTCTCGGAAGGCCCACTCCTTCCTCTCCATGTCATCCATCATCTTCCTCCTCTTCGCAACTTGTGAGGCATCGTTCAGTGGTGGAAGAGTTGATTCCCAGATGCGTTTCTCCCGGGCACGTTCAATCATCTCCACTTCAGCTAGTCCTGCTGGAAGGCCCCGGCCTTGCAGGGACAAGAAGCAGCATTTCTTTAGGAAGACTACAGGTCAGGATGATATTCATCACTACTGTGCTAAGATATTACAGTGATGCATATAAGAGTGGATAGTAAATATAGACAGAACACTTAGAGCAGTAGTTCCCAACCTTTTTAGTCTCAAGATACCCCTCTTCAGACTCAAGGCAGCCCCCAGAAAATGCCAGCTCTTCCCTTGGAAATGCCACTTGTTTTTTGACTACAGAAAAATAACAGCAATTCTTTTGTTGCAAACAATGCAGAAACGCCACAAGTCAGAAAGTTTTTAATAGTATGAATTCCTATTTGAAACCTTTGAGTTTACCTTGTGAATCATGTTTATACACCTAAGAGTGTTAACACTGCATGGCACCTTGTGGCACCCTTGAAAAGATCTTAGTACACCCCATGATGCTGCAACACCCTGGTTGCAAAGCACTGACTTGGAACATGGAAGTAAATACTTCTGAAGCTGCCATTTCCCTGAGCTTTTAAAATGTGGTGACAACTGGCCTCTGCAGTTGCTACAGTGATATTAAACGAGGTGTACTCATTTCTCCTACTCCATGACATAAGGTGGTCACCAGCCAGGGGGTGGATCAGAAAGGCATTTCCTTTCTACAGAATCACATAGTATATTAAAATGCATTTGAGGACCAGGTCCTTCCTCTGAAACATCTACCATGATAAGCAGTGCAACACTGTTTTTTGTTGGCTCACTAGTGTAGGAGTCTTTCTAACTTGAAGCAGTGGAAGAAATAATTTTATTTTATTTACAATACATACTGCCTTTTGAATGAAAACACCTTACAAAGTGCCTCACAGGAGTTCTATTAGGTAAGCCATGTATCCATTTTAAATATGGATAAAATTAGGTACCCCAAGAAAACAGCAAGGAAATGTCAAAGCTGGGAGAAAAATTGAAACCACATACCAATTTGGAAATATCCTTCTGCAGTTCTCAGAGAGAGTGCATCCGCACTATTATAACCATGTTTCTTTGTCTTCCAACTCACCCCAAGTAAGAGTTGCAAGTGTCAGCAGTTCTGGGATTGAACCTTGAGGAACTATATATTCTGGGGAGTAGGGGTCAGTCTGAGCTTCACCATCCCGGTAATCTGTCTGTGTCCCTACAGTTCGTGATATGGGATATTGTTGTCTGGCACTGATAGAAGATGAGTGAACATATGGATCTGTCCTATTGAAAAAGAAAAAAAAATTGCATGTTTTATGAACTGCTGTATTTTATTTTATTTTTTTTAATTTATAAAACGCACTAGTTACAAATAGGATTTTCCAAGGTGCGTTGCCTCCCTTTAAGGCTGATTCCACTCAAATGAGCTCCAGTGATTTCATTGAGAGCAGAGTTAGCTCACTGCTGAGCACCTCAGAAAAGTCTCTCTAGATGGGCAAACCATGAGCCTTCTGCAGTAGCCAGTTTAGATTATTACATGTAAGCCTCCAATACACCTGCATCTGAGAGCACTGCATTTCATGATTCAAGGTCCTAGTACGGTCCAATGTAAATAGCTGCATCTTGATGGCAGTCTGAGCCAGACTCTATGGTTAAGTTAACAACGTGAGTTTCATGCAAGACGTTAAGTGCAAGCTGCACTGCTTTTCCACTGACGTGGCATTCAATGGGAGTTCAAAATGAATGAGTTGGAAGGAGCAGTAGTAAAGCACCTAACAGAAGCAAGTAATATAAAGCAGGACTGCAGTAACTAAACACCTTTGCTAGCCTGTAATAGGGACCTCTGTCCCAGTCACTTTAAGAGGGAAAGACTGACGAGCCAGGTAACAGCAGGACAGCAGGAGCAGGAGACTTATTTGAGCTAGGGGGAAATACATGTGCATGGTAGAGGAGTCAGGTGACCAGAAGAATGGTGCTCAGAGGGACATAAGCTTAGCTCCCAGGTTGGAGAAGGCAGTCAGAGGAACATCAGCTCAGCTCCCAAGTGGGAGCAGGCAGTCTGGCCCTGTACTCTGCAGGGAATACTAGAGAGAGAGAGATGGAAGGAAACAGCTGAGAGGGGAATCTGAAGAGTTCAGGGATAGTGACCTAGAGTGGGGGTTAACTTAAGCTAAAAGCAGTTTGTTGGTGCCTTAGTTTATGTTTATAACTGCAGAACCAGGTTGTGGCTACAGGGGAGGTTCAGAGGCCATACAGTAGGATGCTAAGAGACTACAGTGGTACCTCGGTACTCAACTGCCTTGAAACTCGTCGAATTTGGTACTCGACGCATTTTGATGGGAAGATTTTGTCCCGGTACTCGTCGTTTGCTTGGTACTCGACGCGCAAGCGAGAACCTGTCGGTGTCGCTTGCCTCGTGACTCGCTACCCTTTCCGGCAGAAACAAAGGGTTTGTTTGGTACTCGTCGTTTTTGGTACTCGTTGGTCTAAGGACAGAGACATACAAGGTTCTTTGGATAAATCTGTCTAATAAAAGATATCAGATTTACCTTAAGCCCTGTATAAGGCAGTAATGCAGAGGGCTGGGGTCAGGAAGCCAAAGCCTGAGACAGTGGGCCAAGGCTGTGGGTCTCAGCAAGAAAAAAGGAGCCAGTAAGAAGGCCAAGGCTTGGATGAAGGGATTCATGCCCAAGGGACAGAGAGTGTGGATGGGACTGGGAAGTTCTAGGAAAAATGATGACAGAGTGACACCTATGAGGCATGGGTGGTTGGAGTCCATGATTAATGAATGTCCTTAAGGTGAGTTGGCACTATCCATACCCTCAGGCACTAACAGGGCTTAATCCACTTGGCCACATGTAAATCCAGGAGGCAAAAGCATAGGGACTGAGATCAGCCTCTTAAGTGAAACATTATTTTTATCAAGGCAGGTAGGACACTGAGAAAGTTGCTCTGAAGAGCTGAGACCTGTTGTTTTGTCACTAAGGGCTATTGCAGGCACCCTTGGGGCTTGTCCTGTCACACACCCCAATGCTCCCTGGAGAATATTCAACCAGCTCACAAGTTGAAGCAATTTTCAGTGACTTTACTGGGAGCGGTACCCACTTGACAGCACATTTGAATCTGAACCCCATAAAAAACGGATCATGTTAATTTAAGAATACTGTATTGCAAATTATACAAGAATCTAATGTAAGGTATTTGACAAGAAACAATAAAACAACTCAAAGTTTGGCTGTATCAGAGACCTTTCCTCTATGACTCACTCTCAGCTTTCTTTTTAATGTTTCTTGATCACAACATATTCAAGGCACACAGATATCTGATCCCCAGTCATGTAGTGCTGCTTACATATCCCAAGCAATGTCAAAACCAACCTGTAGGAATTTATGACTAACTTACTCCTTCAGGGATTTCATGGTGGTGGACAGATTCTTTCCACTATTTTAATGAGCTCACCCTATTGCTTCTCTGTTAAAAATATCTTTTGTTTCTGTAATAAAGTTGGACATCATTTGTGGCTATAAAAACCCGTTGTAACAGTGCTCCTCTGGAGCTCACTACTTACTTGGCCATTGCATAAATTACATTTAGTGGAAATGACTGACTGAAAGGGATGTAAGGCCTGGAAAGAGAGAAAACACATTTAAGACAACAGCCACAAGAATAACATACATAATAACAGAATATTACAGCTTAGCAGAACTGGATCACTCGGTGGTAAAAAATGGTCTAGTTCCATTTATTTCACTGGAATTATGTTGATTTTCAGCAGCTGGGGATTTGTCCTTGAGTGTTTAAAAATACTTACAAAGTAGCAGTTCTTGCAAGTCTAATGAGCTTGTGTAACTATGTCATCAGCAATATGTGAGAACTCTTGTTTTGAGTGGGAAAACGTGTTCTAGTTTTTCATTCAGAGGGACCAGTTCTCTCATTTCACTTAACTATACAGGCCCAGCTTCATTGATTTTTAAGGGAATTAACACTGATTAAACTCTAGTAAGAAAAAAAGAATCAAGATCAAGAAGGTTAATGGCTTAGTTCATTGATACATGTCAGGATTTAGAATGAGGATGAAGGCTGTTTAGCTTAAAAAAAAGTTTGGAGCTTTATCTGGTCCTGGTTTAAAGTTCTTTTCTTTTCCATCATACTTATTTTATTCTGGTCTACAGACAGAGCTGCTGAACAGCCCATGGGGCTTCTGCCAGGCCAGGTAATATGGGAGTGGGGCTAGCGGAAGACAGGGCTTTTGCAGAATTCAAGGTTCCAGTGCTGCTTTGAACATGGCTGTTAACAGCAGGGGGATGAGTGAAAGCTATGCAAATACAACTCTACTCATCCTGTGGTCACTTGGCCTGCTGCTCTTTGCACACAGCTGCTTGGACCACTGTCATCACTGATTCTTCTGCTGCCACCACTGCTGGTGGCCCCCCACCAGCTATGCCACAGCTGCTGCTGGCCCCACTGCCTCTTCCACTATGATCCAGGCCAGAGGACAGGATGAGTTTGATACCCCTGGTCTAGAGTTAGTAACTAATATTTTAATGTAGTTGAAAAACAAAATTCCAAGCTGCTTTTAGCTGGTACAAAAATGTCTTGAGTGCCAGAAGTTCTTAAGATAGCAGCTGCTAAAATTGTGTGGCACTTCAAACTAGAGTTGAAAAGCATGACAGTAACCACATGATGTTACTATTGGTTGAGGTTACTACTATGTTCTCAATTCCTTGTATATGTTTGGTTTTCTATAGCTTAAAAGAATCCTGGCATTAACCCCAACAACATCAATCAACTTTTAAGATAAGCCATGTTTTAGATTTATCTAATTTGATGTTTCCTTCTTTACATGACTATAGTTTCTGAAGTACTTTGAAAATGATAGGTGCTAAAAGTCCAAAGTTTTATTATTAATTTCTTGTTTAGGTACAAGTTATAGGAATTGTTGTCATCCAAATAACAATGTGTCTGGCTATCAAGTTTCTTCAGTAGTCTCTGAAAGACAATGAAAAGTTTATTTTAACGTTCTGACAGTGGATAAGTTGGTCTATGTCTTTATACTGCTAAAATAACTAAATGTCTTTGATTCATTTTCACCAAACTTTTGCAAATTATTAAAAGCTTTAGACAACTGGATTTAGCAGTGAATTTATCCCAGTGTGCCTGTGTGGCTAGACCAGGATACATTTGGTATGTCATGAGATAACTGTTGGCTCAAACTCTATCCCATGTTTTTAGCTTAATGACAAACTGCAAAGTAATTATTGGGGGTACTGAGGTTTTGCAAGATGGAGTATTTGTCTGGTGAAAAATGTATCTGATATCCCTGCTGCTTTTCTCACCACCAGGTATTGGAAGTTTAAAAATCATAGAACAGTAGGGCTGGAAGGGACTTCCAGAGGTCATCTAGTCCAACCCCTTGCCTAAGGCAGGATCATCCCTATCCAAACCATCCTATACAAATGCCCTGTCTAACTTGTTAGCAAAACTACACAAGCAATCTCAAATACAACCACCCTAGCCTGCCACAGGTAAAGCGAGGGGACCATGGTAGCAAATGCTTTGCTGCAGCAATGGTGTTAAATCATTTGGCATATTTAAAAAATTCTAATATAGCTTAGCAGCAGGCAGGATAGATTTGCACCTCTAGACTTGTTGTGGTCCAACCTGTGGTCACCCCTGGGGGTTCACAGACTATGTCTAAGGGGTCCACGAGTGGTGACTATAATTAATCAAAAGTATATGAATACCCACACTTATAATTCAGAGGAGTTCACACCTCCATTCAAAATTTCCAAAGGGATCCACACCTCAACATTTTTAGGGGTTCGCAAATGAAAAAAGGTTGAAAACCACTGATCTAGACTAAGTAAGGACAGTGTATTTGATAAGCAGTGGTGTGTACAGTGTTCCTGTTAGATAAGGAAAGACAAAGAGAAACACATCCCCTATACTCCCAGTGAGGGTAATCAGTCTCAGCTAAAACTCTCTCCATTAGCTTGGACCATATCCTTCCTCTCCATGCAAAAGAGTCTCATAACCATGACCCTCTCTGACCAACTGCTGAGCAGAGAATTGCTGCTGCATTTGGCTACACAACATCTAACTCCTTCTTTGAAAGCTTTTCGAGATACCTGGAATGTACAAAGTGTTGTGATGTTTGACTTGATTTGTGTAGGAAATCCACATACTAGTGATCAAAGAACTGATGCTTAAGGACTTCACACTTTCAGCAATCTCAAAGCTAAGCAAGGGCTAGATTCCAACTTCTATAGTATTAGTGTAAAATTCAAACTAATTCCAGAGATGTGTCTGGAGTTATATCAGTGTAAAATAGGGACTGGCTGAAGTTGGAATTTGGCAGATTCATATGCAACAGTTACTCATTCACTCCTCACCGTTCAAAGTATTTGTAGCGATTCCTTCCAGTAACTTCAGGATCTTCATACACTATCTGAGGAATCTGAAGAGAAGGCTGAAATCTAGAAATCAAAACATAGGTTTCATTAATGTAACTTATATTTTAATGGAGTATACTCAGAAATGTTGTTTTTTCTTTGCTTCATTATTATCATTATTATTTCACCATGTGCTTGCACAGCTAAAACTTAATCGTTTCAGATTCCATAATGAAGTAGCAGACAAGCCTCCAACTGCATAGGTAACACCAATATTTATGAATGTATTTAAATTATTCCATAGTCTCAGGCACAGTATGGCAGCTCTATTTGTAATGGAAATTTCATATTGTGCGTAGACAAATTCATTCATGTATTACCTTTTTAAAAAACTGTTTTTTGGTCAAATTGGCCTGGAAATATTTCCCCAATGGAAATTATATAATCAAAATTTCCTGGGAATTAAAGTTCAACTTCTTTTACTTCTATGGGAGTCTGTGCATGCAGGTATACAAAAGAGTCTGAATACTTTTGATCAGCCAAAATTTTAGGGAAGAGATGCAATGAAGGAAGTGAGAGATTAACCTTCACTAAAAATAGAGCTAGAGATTTTCTTCAGACACAGAAATGATAGACTCTCAAGCCTTCACTCTGGGTCCTCTAACAGTGAAGAAAAATTAGGCTGACTGTAGGGGCGAGTTTAAGGAACGTGCTGGCTGGAACATATCCCATGTAAACACAGCCTCTCTTCACTGTTTTCACACCTTGAAGGAATCAACACTGAGTCTGAAGTAGAAAATTAGACACTCTGCTTCTCTCCTGACCTTCTCTTAAAGGTTGCCTTTTATGAACCAAGTTCAAGAACACATAGGATTTACTGGTTACAGTAACAGGCAGGGAGTAGGGAGTCTTCCATCCAGTGAAAGCTGACTGCTAGTTTTACTACTTGGTGGAATTCAATCATTCGCTTGCCTTCTCTCTGAACCTTTTCCTGAAAGAGAATGACAGCCCTTGGAAAACTTCATACCGTGTTTTTTGAGAAAATTGTTCCATACATCCCACAACTCCGAAAAGGTGTTTTGACTACACCTAAGTACGGCTACTTACAAGAAGCCTGAATCTAATTTAATATAAAATGGAATCAAATGCTGCTGCCCTAATTTTGAAAAGGACAGTATAGTTTGCAGGTGCACAGATACCAGTATGTAATGTTGTTTAACAGCTTGCATTGAAATGAATTGCTATGTGCTGTGATGTTTTGTCTCTAAGGACCTTGCATGTTATGACCCTGAGCCTCATATTATAACTTGGTGATCTCGTTTAGCCAGCCACTGCCCTGATCGCTGTACAGAGTCTGATAGTTCATTAGCCCTCTCTGATGTACATTCTACTATGTTGTAAAGGTAGTTCAAAGTATCCCCTTCCTAGCAGCTGGCCCAATGTCCTGAGTCAAGAGTCAGCCTTAGAATCTGAAGTATTTTCCTGGCTCTGACTAACCTTTAATTGTGCAATTTTTATCTGCAGGTCAAATGAGTCAACTGGGCTGAGGTCTGTTACCACTGCCTTGGTCTTTACCTGTCAGAGTGCTGCTCCATCCAGATGGAGTCTTATTTTCTTCAGCACAGGTGGGCATTTATTTTAGTGATTTGACTTTATTAGCATAAGCCACTCATCCCATCAAAGTACAATTATAGCCATAACAAGGACTGGGTAAAATACTACATGGATATTGCTCCTTCTGTGCCCTTGAAGTACACCTGCTGGCTTTACTGATATAAGCAAGCATTTATTGCTGTTAGCCCTGCAGTGCCAACACAGCCAGTGGCAAGCAACCTGGGTAACATTCTGTCTTCTGTGTCAGCAATGCTTATTCGGAGCCAGTCAAAACCTGGTGACCGACTATATTTACACAAGACTTTAAAAAATTATTTTGCAAACATTTTGAGATGCTGAAATTTAGAGGGAAAAAATTATGCTTTTGTTTGCTACCCAGGGAACTGTATCACATAAACAGGTCAGAGTCTAAAAGTGACTTATTGATTAATTTTATGTACCAAGTAAACTGAAAACAATCAGTTCTGCTATGAGCTACCATCCTGAAAAAAGCTACAGGGAAACTCAGGACCAGTAAATAAGTGAAAAAACTTACATACATGCTGAAGTGCTTTGCCCAAGTAAGATCTGAATTGGACATATTGCAAAAAAGAGTTCCACAGGTCAATTCATCTGTTTGAAGAAGGCCCTAGCCATGTCTGGTCTGTCTAGAACCTTGGTAGGAACAGCAAGGAAAATACAACCCGTCTTAACCTTTGAGGAGTGAAGGAGAAAAGACTACTGCTTAAGTAACTCAGGCCTAGATCACTGAGGCCTTGATCTCTTCCATTGTCCACAACAGCTTGAAATAAATCTGCGTTGGTTTACTCATGAGCAGTGCAGAGCAAATATGACAGGGTTGAAGAAATATATAATGGTTTCACTCTAAGAAGCAGATGGGCAGCCATTTTCTATAACAGCTGCCATCTCAGAATCAATTTCAAGGGCAAACAGCCAGGAGAAAATTGCAGCTTCCTAACCTGTATTGCACACTTTATGCATCCTATTAAAAAAAATCCAACTAGAGACCACTTACACAGTGAGCTGCTGAAGAGCCTCCAGGCGCTGCTGAGCCCTTCCTCTCCATCTTTGGTCAATAAATGGTGGCACGGGATCTTTTCCCTCGAAGCGTGGATTGTATCCAGGATAATGGATCAGGCTGCTAAACATGGTTTTAAATATCGGCACATTTCTCTAGTGTTAATGTAGAGACAAGGTGAGGAAAGGCAGTTACTTAGTAATTCCTCATGGCAGTAAGGTATTTGTATATATACATAAACAACATGGCACAAACAGTATACAGAACAGGGAGCGGAAAAAACTTAGGCTTTAGGAATGGAGACATCCAGTCTATAAGAGACGTGTTTCCCTAGATGTGAAGCATATTAGGCAAGCTGCAATGAACTCCTGTGGCTTATCTACATTGCCATGGTGCTAGATACTGGCAGAGGGAGGGAGGGAGGGAGAGGAAGCAAGGCTTGTGAACAAACCATGCCCATGCTCCACCAACTCAAGTCTTCAGGCACGCTCCAACCAAGCGCAGAGTTTGCTAGCTGAAGCTGCTCTCAGCTTGTCTCCAATGGCTGCTCTCAGGTATGCTGGAAACTAAGGGCTCAAGGTTGGCCAGAAGGGTGAGACTACAGCAGGTTCACTTTCCATTTTGGAGACTGCCCTCGGCTCAGGTGGGCAATGCTGGACAGGATGTCCTCAAGCTCCCTGGGTGCTTGTAATCTGCCTTGTTTATAAGCATCAGATTTCATTTAAAAAAAACCCCAAACAAATACCTAAGGACTTGTCTACATGGAGAAGTTAGTGCACATTAAACTACAGCATGAATATACACTGCACTAGTTACTCTGCATTTACTCCCTTACTGCACACTAAGTATACTGTGAGATTGCTTATTTTGTAAGTGGAGTGAGTTATTCTGCAAACAAACATTCCTAGTGGGAACTAAAAGTAGTCCCATAGGGAGCTAGTCAACGCTGTTACCTTTTTCATTATTCATCAAAGCACACATTAAAGGCATTAAAGGAGAGAAAGTATTGTGTTGTGAAGATCTGTAGTTTTCTGAGTGATGGTACATTTTGGGAAGAAGCTTTTACTGACAGATGTTAAGATAGATGAGGACTCCATTTTCAAAAATTTTGGGAACAATCAGCTAAAGGTATCTGAACCATATTCATGTTCTTAAATGGCATAGCCCAAGAAGTCAAAATCAGCTTGTTCTGTATTGTACACTTGATACTTGCTTATTCAGATACCCAGAGCTGTGGAGAAGCATGTGCTAAAGAAATGAAAAGGAAAAAATAAATGATATGGGGGAACGTGGAAATTGTTTGCCTAAAAGGAGTCTGGATGAGAAGGGGAGACTTTCATAGAATTGGTACACTTTAGAAACAAAAATGATATAAATTTGGGTCTTGTTTTTTTCATTTTAGAAAGGATATGGTCTGCACAGGTTAGACAACAAGGTGTTCATGCACTACAGTCCCTTCTAGATATCTAAAGATATCCCTGGCTATTGTCAGGGAACTGTTTGCATATTTGGTTTACACACTAAGAGCCCTCAGAGCTAAGGATGCCAGAAAGATTTTTTCAGGGTATTTCTATGCCCTTGGCTACTTACACAGAAGGGGCACAATACAAGTACTTGTCGCAGCAGGATCTGAGCTTGGTATAACCCAGTGGTGGGCAAAATTCGGCCCATGGGCTGGATTCGGCCCGCGAGGCCATTCTATCCTGCCCATCCTGTAGAAAATTAGTATCTATCTGCCTTTGGTTCCTGTCAAAAATGCTGATGCTTCCTTCGGAAATGAAGGAACTAAGGGCAGTAGGACCCAAGGGAAGACTGGAGGGCTCCCACAACAGCAGGGCCCGCCTGGCCCTGCCCCCAGCTTCTGGCCTGGGACCACATGGCTGCCCCACACTGGAACTGCAGGTAAGGGGAAAGGTGGGGGAGGGCAGGGGGGGAACCTGAGCAGGGAAGGAGCCCAAGAGGAAAAGCTGAGCACGGTGGAGGTAAAAGTGGCTCCTTGCCCACTTCATGGCTGGCGCCCCGCACTGCAGCCACTCACAGCCTGCCTGGGGCTGCCTGTCCCTGCTCTGGACAGCCCTGTACGGGCTGCGAGCAGCTGCAGCAGGGAGCGCCAGCCATGGGGAAGGCGAGGGGCTGCTTTTCCCCACCCTGTGCTCAGCTTTTCCCCAGGCTCCTTCCCTGCTCCTTCCCAATGCAGAGGAAAGCATCTCATTGCCTGTTCCGTGGCCAGGGCTCCTTGCTGCAGCTGCTCGCAGCCGGTACAGGGCTGTCCTGAGCAGGCACAGGCAGTCCCAGGTGGGTTGCAAGTGGCTGTAATGTGGGGCACTGGGCACAGGGTGGGCAAGAGACTGCTTTTCCCCACTGCACTCAGCACCACCTTGTAACCTGGCCCCACTGCCAGCCAGGGCCCCGTACTGGCTCTGGCCTTGCCCACCGGGGCTGTGCACAGCGACAGCAGCCGTAGCCCCCATTTGCCTCACCAAGCAGTGTTTGCCACCACTGCCTGTGGGCTGCCCAGCACATGAGCTCTGGGCGGGCGGCAGCAGCCAACACTGCTCAGCATGGCAGGCCAGGGGCCCACAGCTGCTGCTGCCACGCAGCGTTGATGGGTGAGCCTGGAGCCAGTGCAGGGCCCAGACTGGCAGCAGGGCCAGGTTACAAGCTGGTGTTGAGTGCGGGGAAATGCGGCCCCTTGCTTGCCTCATGCTGTAGCTGCTTGCAGCCCACATGGGACTGCCTGTGCGTGCTCCAGACAGCCCTGCATGGGCTGCAGCAGGGCCAAGGGGCAGGCAAGGGGCCATTTTTCCCTGTGCTCAGCCCCAGCTTCTTCCCTGCCAGCGAGCAGGGGGTCGGGGCTGTGTGCTGCCCCCTGTTTGTACCACAGGGCTGGCAGGACACTGGGAGTGAGTGTGTGGGGAGCCAACGGGAGCATGGGGCCCACACATGGGTCCTGGGGCCCAGAGCAGGGTAGCAGGAGCGCAGGATCCTAGCCAGTAGGGGCTCAATGGAGCTGGGCCAGCTTCCTCCTCTACCTGCTGGTGCAGCCCAGCCCAGCTCTACAGACCCCTGCCAGCCTGTGCCCTGCTTTGAGCCCCACTGGTGCTGGGGCCCAAGACATTGGGACATTGGTCCCAAGATGGTGACCAGGGGGAAGGGCACCTGTCAAGGGGCGGAGCTACCCATGTAGCCCTTGACAGCCTGCCAAAACTGGGTAAGCGGCCCTCTGCCTGAAATAATTGCTCACCCCTGATTTATTCTATCTAGCCTCAAGTGTTATGCAGTTGCTGTGCTACAGGGTACTACATGACCCTGCAGGAGTTGCTTACACCCAGATCATCAGAGGCAGTTTAATGTTCTTTTAGGATTTGCAGTGAAACCAATGTAAGGTGCCTACATGCCGTTAAGGATATGAGCATTTGTTTCTTTTTGCCTCAGTTCCTTGTGTATGATAGGACTACTTGCACTTGTCTACCTCACAGAAGTGCTGTGGGAATAAATATGTCTCAGAGCGTTAGATCCTCAATTACGTTAACCGGGCCTTGTATATCTTCCTATTATTCATGGTGTAGCTTGATTTACATGCTTAGTTTAGGGCTTTGGTTTTAAAAGTAATGTGGATGTTATGCTGTTCCTTTTGGAGAAAAAGATCTATTTCCATTTTAATAATTATCAGTCTAATGCAGGGGTGGGCAATTATTTTGGGCAGAGGGCTGCTTACAGAGTTTTGGCAAGCCATCGAGGGCCACTTGACAGGCAGGCAAGGGCAGATAAATATTAATTTTCTAAATTTTTAAGGGGCCCGGTGGGCCAGATAGAATGGCCTGGCAGGCCGCATCCGGCCCATGGGCTGCATTTTGCCCATCCCTGGTCTAATGTTATGAACAGAAGGGAATTCATTGTAGTATAAATCTTTAGCAGTTTTAGAGCAGCAGTTCTCAACCTTTTGCACCTTACGTGCCACCAATCATTTTGTCAAAAACCCTTGGTCCCACCACAATAAAAACAAAACCCCACAAAATTGCACTGTTTGAGATATCTCTTGATTCATCTATTTGAAATGCAAACAACTGATTTTTTTCAGTCAGGCAATGAGTTGATGGTCCCACCTACATGACCTTCGCATCCCACCAGTTGAGAAACACTGTTTTAGAGGACATCCAAAAGTTTCAGATGATCAGGGTTTAGGGTAAATAGGATAGTGACAATCCATGAGACTTGCTTTCAAAAGCTTTATTAGCTCCACTACTGAAATGGTGCATGGAGGATGTCAGCTTACATTAACTAGACTGTACTCCAGAGAACAGAATCCTGCTAGCAGGCTCATTCAGGGTAGTCTTCCTAAACCCAGAAGGACAAAATCAAAAAGCCTTAATCGACATCTTATTCCTTGTATAATTGCAACATATCCCCTCCTCTTTGGCATTCTAACTGGATGGCAAATATTGTTAGTCTGAAGTTAAGGAGAAGGCAGGGTAGATTTGTACCTTACAGACATATAAACTGTGTGTGTGTATGTACATGCATATGTCATCAATCTGTCACTCACTCAGCATCTGATGAAGTGAATTTTAGCCCACAAAAGTGTGTGATATAGATAATGTATTGTAACAGGGGGCCAAGCCCTGTTACTGCAAATAAGGCTAGGCAGTAAAGGTAGAAAGCTGCAGAGCAGCTAGTGGACAGCTGGCAGCTAATTTGATAATGGCCTGCTGGGATGGCTTCAGCTCAGAAGGAGTAGGAGACAGGGGTTATATAATCCCTGCATCTGAGGCAGAGATAGCACTCTGACTTGGACAGAGTGGAGGAAGGAGTTTATAGCTGGGAGCTCTGTAGGGAACTGGAGACTGACCCTGACGGCACTAATTGAAGGAGCTCCCTGTGCACGCAGTACAGAAGCAGTACCACAGATTGGTGGGGGAACTGTGTGTAGCCAAATAGGGTCAAAACTGATAGGAGCCTGGGAAAGGTTTTTAGAAAGGCTCCCCAGTTGCAATGTAACTATAGTTGAGTATTGCTCCTTGCATTTTGTGAGCTGTGAAGCATGGGAGTGGCTGAAGGAGAGGAAAGGGGGCCACTGTAGATGCCCCAGAAGGACCTAATTTACTGCTGGATTGGCGGTAAACCAAGCAAATGGTGAGCAGTAAATGGTGAACAGGCTGTCAGTGCCCCAAGAGATTGGGCAGAAGTGCAAGAACCCTGAATGACTATGCAGAGCAGGACACCCAGGACTGCACTCTGGTTCTTGGAAGCTAAACTCCCAGGGTGCATCTACATATGCACGTAACTGTGTAGCAGTCTTAACTTGCTGTAGTATAAAGCTTCAGAGTCTGTGTGTGTGATGCTATTACATAGCAGCAACCTAATTTTTGTTGCCATAAGATAGTCAGAGACAGGACTATTTTACAGTGGTGAAAATAACTGTGCCTAAATGCACATGTAAATACTGAGTTTGGTATAAATTATGCCTGATTAGCTCAAGCAGCAGGGGGCCAGACCCTGCCTGCTGTCAAGCCACAAGGCTCTTTGGGTACCCTTGTGCCCCAGTCAGCTCCTCTGCTGTCTGACACTGTGACCTGAAGCCTGGAGATGTCCCCTGAGCTTGCTGTCAGCCTAGGGCTGCTCCACCTCTACTCAAACTGCTGTGGTCCTAGGCATATGTGAAGATGCTGCTCGAAGAAGCAGCTGACTCCAATGCGAACTGTGCCTGAGTTTATTGAGGTACACTAACTGCAGATGTAGATGTGTCCCCAGAGTATAAGAACATCAAAGGTACGGCAGGTGAGGACAAACATGGGTACCCAGGGATACGAGTATAAGCAACAGGATTAGAGTGGCCACAGGGAGGTGCAACTCCTGCTGCTAGCAGTGAATCCCACTACATAGATATGTATCTTAAGCTACAACAGGGATGGGCAAAATGCGACCCGGGGGCTGGATGCAGACTGCCAGGCCATTCTATCTGGCCCACGGGGCCCCTAAAAAAATTAGAATATTAGTATTTGTCTGCCCCAGCTGCCTATCATGTGTCCCTTGATGGCTTGCCAAAACTCAGTAAGCGGCCCTCTGCCCGAAATAATTGCCCATCCCTGGGCTATAAGGTTCAAATCTACCCTACCTTCTACTTTCATATAAGAAACTGCAGCTCATGCAGATCTGTATTAGCTTTAAACAAGTCTGGTCAAGTATTGAAAGCAGTGTGCCTATGGAGGCACAGAGCTCAGAGAGGGCTAACAGAGATATCTACAAGGGTGTTTTGCACAACCTTGTGCTACCATAGGTTGCCCTACTATTGGGGCTCACCTGGCTCATTTACAATTATCTCAAATATTGTCCTATTCTGATAAGTCAATCTCCTTCCCCTACTACCTGCAAAAATAAAAAGAACCAGAAGAATCACACTTAGAATTGATCTGTGCACATAAAGTTGATCTATGTTGGGGGGGGCTGATAATCCTAACATTTGCACGCACAGTATTTTAGTGCATGCAATAGAAAGGCCAAACCTCTCTTTCCTCTCCCTTGCCCCCACCCCCTAATAATTTTTTCTTTCAATATTGTTAGTGTATTTAACCCTCTAGATCTTTTCCTTGGTTATTTATGTCTTTTGTGAGATTAGGTGAGAGCAAGAACAGTTCAAGGTCTTTTTTTGTAGTTATTGACTTATTTTTGGAGACAAAAGCTGTTTGGAGCATTTTGTCTTCTAAAAGTGAGCCTGGAAATATGGAGTTGACTAATAGTTGGAACAGTGCAATGTGTCTACAAGCGCTGAAGCAACTTTTTTCCCTTCACTTGCACCTAATAATATGTCACTTAAGGAGCTGGAGATGGACAAATAACTCTTTGCTTCCCAGCTGCTAGTACAGTCAGCCCGGGCTCATGAGACGTAAGGATGAACTCTGCCACTAAGGGGTGGGCACAAGGACAAGAACCACACAAGAAGGACATATGTGAGCAGACTCTGGAACAGACTCCCAGGGTAGGTGCCTGCACCACCCCCGCTGGAGATCTTTAAGAGCGGACTGAACACACACCTTGCTGGGATTATTTGACACCAAATTGTCTTTCCTGCCCAGAGCAGGGGGGCTGGACTCGACGATCTCATTAGGTTCCTTCCAGCCCTAAACTTCTGTGAACTCTGGCTCAGCAGCTTGCACTGATGGCAGGAAAAGGCTTGGGGTTGGGATTGCTCAAGGATAATGAAAGGGGGATATCTGTGTCTTTCTCTTTCAACATCATAGCAGCCTTCAACTACCTGCAGGGCAGGTCCAAAGAGGACAGAGCTGGACTGTTATCAGTGGCTAGATGACAGAACAAGGAGCAATGGACTCAAGTTGCAACAAGGGAAGTTTAGGTTGGATAGTAGGAGGAATCTGCTCACTAGGAAGGTGGTGAAGCACTGGCACAGGTTACCCAGAGAGGTGGTGGAAGCTCCATCCTTGGAGACTTTTAAGACGCGGGTAGACAAAGCCTTGGCTGGGATGATCTAGCCAGGGCTGGTCCTGCTTTGAGCAGGGGGCTGGACTAGAGCAGTGGCTCGCAACCTTTTCTGGTACTAGGACCCATTCATAAACACTGGTGGCCCAAGCCCCCAGTATGGGGCCCCCAAGCAGCTGCCCCAGGCTGGAGCTCTGCCCCCTGCAAAGGAGAAGCCCCGCTTTCCCACGCTTTTGTCCTTTAAAGCAGAATCCATTTTCAAAGTGTTTTCCTGCCCCTTCCCTATGCTCTTGCAACCCACTTTAGGTGGGAGCCCGGGGCGAGCAGCACTGCACTACATGCGCGCCTGCGGTCCCAGTCCCGTCCCTTCCCGCCCCGTTTCTAGTGGCCGGGCGGGCGGGAGGAGGGCCGTGTCCGGCGGGGGCGGCTCCTACCAGCTGGGCGTAGCCGAGGCGGGCTCGCCCGGCGGCCTTGGCGTGGTCCCTCTCGCTGGACAGCGTGTGCACGGGGTCTGCAACAAAAGGAGGCGGCACTGAGGGGCAGGCCCGGCCGCCCGGCCCCCCCGCCCCCGCCGGCTCCCCTCCCGCCGCACGCGGCAGGCCCGGCGGCCGGCTGTCTTGGCGCCGCTACCGTAGAGGAAGTCGAAGGCGCGGGCGGGCGCCATGGCCGGGCGGGCGCGGGCGCTGCCCGGCCCCGGCACCGGCACAGTCTGGGTCACCGAAGAGCTCATAGTGGCGCCAGGCCGCGTCGCCATGGCAACTGCGCCGCCAGGCTCGGGGGGAAGGGGCGGGGTTGGAGGCTCCGTCCCCTCCCCTACAGCGCTCCCTTCCAACCAATCAGCTCGTCGCCACCTTGCAAGCCCCGCCCCTCTCGTGTTCGTCCCCGCCCCCCAGCCAGGGCGGGGAGAGGTGAAGAGGTGGGATCTTCGGGTTGGCGCGGGGTTAGAGGGGCGAGCCAATCAGCTCGTCCCTACCACGGCAGGCCCCGCCCTCTCCCAGGTCCCGCCCCCTCCTCAGTGCCCTTCCCCCACTGCACTCCTGCTCATCCATCCCACAAGTAGCGTTTCCCCCGCCCAGGTAGCCGCCCATCCCCCACTCTCCAGCCCTCCCCCCACCCCCACTGCTGCCCCCTCTCCTCAGCCCTGTTTCCTTCCTTTCCCCCATACATTAAACTGGGGATTTCCTTGCCCTCCTCCTCCAGCTGGGTGACACATGCCTAGCAAGGAGGGTGGGCGGCCTCAAGCGCAGCTCTGGGAGCCCCCTGGGGACCACGGTTTGGGGCAGGCTCTAAACCCAGCTCCGGTCCTTTTTGTGCCCTCTGGCTCCAGTGGTGGGTGCCCAGACCAACACAGTGACCAAGTGCTTGGCCTGGGATAAGTTCCCCTCCCTGTAGCAAGATGAGGTGTCCCAGCCCCTTGGGGTGCACTGGCTGGGAGCACAGGAAGGCCACCTGCCAACGCACAGCATCGTGGCAGCGTTTCATCACCCAGCCCAAACTGGCAGAGAAAATCAACACGGTCGTGAGGATGGTGCTGTGACGCTGGCTGGGGGTGTGAGCCACGGGAGGCAACGCAGCTGTTCTCTTTGGGGACTGGTTTGCAAGGGAAGGAGTGCTCGTTTCTCGCGTTCTCGTCATCTTCCTCCTAGATCTGCCCAGGCGATGACAGTGTTTCTCAGCCTTCAAGCTGTCAAGCTCTTATTAACGGACAAAGCTAGTGCCCTTCCCCATTCCTTGCCCTTACATGCACGCCCCTTAATGTAAAAGTATATAACTATGAGAAGCCTGTATAATGGTTGTGCATGGGTGTTTTGAGGTTGACAGATTATATTCGACTGGATTTTTTTGATTCTTATCCTTTGTCTGATTTCAGCAAAGTAACCTCTGCGCTGCCATCTACCTTCTGTAAAATGGAGACTGTATATATTTTTACCTGCCTTGCAGAAGAACCTTGGGCGTTTTGAATGGTGATGAACGTGCCTGCAGGTTCTTGGATGAAACAGGGTAGATTAGGACAAATGATTACAGATAAATGCCTTGAAGTCCACAAGGCAGACAAGATTCTTTGGGTAAATGTAATATCTTTTATTAGACCTTAGATTTATTTGCCCTTTTATTAGACCTTTCTTTACCCAAAGAACCTTGTCTGCCAGTGTCTTTTGATCAACAGGGCTACAGCCAACAACCTTGAAGTCCACAAGCTAGCCATCTTTTGAAATCCCCATCCTTTTACTATCTCATAAGTGGCAGAGTGCTGGTGTGCATGTGGTACAAAGGTTTTTAATCGCTGAAGAGGAGAAAGTTGTTATCAAAGAACCCAACATCACAGGCATGTCCCTTTATTTTTTGCAAGAGGTAAAACATGAAGATGGTGAGTAAGCTGGAGCTGAATGCTTCACTGGGAACTTGCAGGAACTCAAAAGTGCTGTCTAGATATAAAACAAAGCAGATTTAAAACAAAGCAGATTGCAGTCATCTCTTCTAATATGAATGGGCAATTCATGGAGACTACAACTAGCAGGATGCAGCTGCCCCTCCACAGGAACTCCTGATAGGCCAGTTATCACAGAGCGGAGGACTTGGTTCTCTTTTTTTTGTCTAATTTTGATGGTTCAGAGCCATGTGATGCTCTACAAGTCTTCAGGGACATGCCAATCTGATTTCCAGTCACAAAATTCTTCAATAAATTGCCAGTGAGGAACATAAGCCAGGCACGAAAAACAATAACAATAAAATAAGCCACCCCACACAGATCAACAATATTCATTTCTCCGTTTCTGCTATACATGTATCTGTTTCCTGCCTTCAGCAGGAACAATGACCTGTCTCTTTCAGAACATCCTCGGTCCACATAACAGGTAGGGCCAACAAGCTGATGGGAGATCCCAAGAGCCCAGTGTCTGAGCCAAATACACCACCTTGACTCATAGCGCCATTTAAGCTGCAGGTTGGTATAAAAGGAGAGTGGGTTACAATTGCCCAACTTTGAATGCATTTTAAACGCTTAACTGTTGCAGTAGCATTGGAAGGTGCTTCTTCTACGTGTTGCTCATCTGCAGGTTAAGCAAGTATACTATTCATTCTATAGTTAATATAGAATTATGTTACAGTGAGGGCATGAATTGACACAGTTTTTATTAACTGAGAGTTGTTCGTGTGCCACCAAACATATTTCTAGTCCTCAAGAACAACAGCAAGCCTTCTATTAGCGGTAGAGTAAACTTCCCAGGAATACAGCAGTCCCAAAGGTCTTAAAAGCCAAAGAACTTGGAAGAACTGAGGCCTGTTCGCTGATGAAGTACATGGGAGTCATAACGTGGCTTCTGATGTGCCAACCTATGAAGGCGTCTCTGTATATTTTTTAGAGTACAGTGGTTGTTTCTGCATTGCTGACAATGTGTGGGGCTCAGACTAGGATAGAGTAGTGAGTGGTGCCTACTCCGTGGAGGTCACAGGCAGTAAAGTCCTTCTTTTTTTAATTCTGCAATATACATCTACCTCTCTGTCTGGGTTAGCAGCTGAACAGCAGACTTAGTGGCATTACTTCCGGTCTACAATAGACTACAGAAATAAAAGCCCTTCCTGTTTGCCAGGCAAGACGACATAAATACATTTCTGAGTTTGCTCCTCTACGACTATGAGTCAAGGCAGTGGAACCTTTCCTATTGACAGTAGAAAGGCTAGGAGCCAGGTGGATACAGGATGGTGGGGCACCCACAAAAACAGAGATGCTTTTGAAATGGGAGTATGACCTGTCTGTAGGTGAATGTTAGTAGAGAACTGCAGAGAAGTGAAGATGGACTAAAATGCTTGAGCTTCTTTTGGTTTGTATTCCCCCCCCCCCCCCATCCCCTGTTTTTAGCCTTGCCGGGGGAAACTCTGTGAGCCACTGCTCTGAAAGAGGATGAATCTCGGGAGAAGCCCGAGAAGGCTGAACGATGCTTGGTTGCTGTTGCTCTGGATGCTGTTAGTTTAGAGCAGTGGGGAGCCAGCCTTTTTGTCAGGTGGGTCTGAAATCATCCCCACACCCTCCAAAAATGCCACTCCAGTCCCCTTCTGCTGGATCTGCTGCTCTTCCTTCTGCTTCCTACCTTATCTGCCCTGCTGGTGCCTGTCTCCTTCCCCGTCTGCCGCATGCCACACATGCTGTAGGTTGGCCTTCCCTGGTTTAGAAGACTGATGGTCTGGAAGAGGTAACACTACGGTGTGACCTGTTCAGAGAGCTCAGCTATGACCATACTAGGCAGTTGAAAAACTGTGTGATGGCTTAAGCATGTGCTCTGGAATGGGGGTACCATGGCACTTCAGCCAAAGCAGTTCAACCCCTTAAAAATACAGGTTTCCCTCGCTTTATGCTGTACATGTGTTCCTGAAAAATGGTGCATAACTTGAATTTGCATAAAGAGAACCCACTTTACACTGTAACATATTGGGATATGTTCCAAGACCTTGACTGTACTGTCCCCCGAACCAATTTCTACCACTTTTACAAGATATTTTTGTTACTCACCAACAGCAGCCAGTACACACAAGCACAGGGTGGTGATGAATGTTTAGCTGATGTGAAGGGAGGGTGGTGAAGGCTTCATTGAAGGACCAGGGAGAGGGGCAGGAGATAAGCCAGCTGGCCGCTTAGAAGCCATAATGAGGATGGCAACTACAGAAACACGTGTTGCAGACAGTGAGTGCGGAGCACAGATCCACACAGAAGACCAGTGGTGATGGCGTAGGGGGTGCACAGTGGTGCACCCCCTGTCAGGCCACACTCCCTGTTTAAGTGATGGGCAGGGGGCAGGCAGGAGCGCTGGTGCCCCCCTGCAAGCATCGGCCAGGGAGTGAGGCCTCCAGCAAAAGTGGCTGTGCTGCTTCTGGAAGAGGCCACAGGACTTCTGGAAGCGGCGCAGCTGCTTTTTGGTGAGTGAGATTGGCTGCAAAGGGACCCCCCCCAGTCAGCACAATCAGCCACAGGCCCCCCCCACATCATTGACTGGTGTTGGGGGGCATGTATCCTCCCCCACCGACTCAAGAAGCACCAGTCGCCCATGCAGGAAACTATATTTTGGCGCGTGTCACTCCCACAATGCTCTGCACAAAGCAGGCTTCCATCACACAGATCACATAAGAGTGAATTTACCTTGTCTATAATGAATTTTTGGTATAAAAAGTTTCATCGCGTAAGAGCGAATTCGCACATACATAACCCGCATAAAACGAGGGAAACAATGCATCAAACTGGCGGCCGGGGAAGAATGTTTTGTCCTGACAAAAAATGTTAGCAACCTTTTTCTGAACAGTTTTACTACCCCAGCTTTTGGAGCAGGGACTTAAAATGTAGCATAGCAGGTGGCTTTTCTCATCAGGGATGTCTTTTCTGGGCCTGTGAGAAGTGGCCTGGGCATGGCCAAATTATAAGTCTTTTTAAAAATAGTTATTGGCACATTGTCAGTGGAGACTTGATTTTTAAGCCGCTGAAACCTCTAGATCTGTTTCTTTGCAGCTAATAGTACTGCCTAGAGTAGGTAAGTGTCATCCTCAGAAAGCAACTGAGCATGCTCCAGCCCAAGACTGCAGAAACTTTTGGATTTCCCTATAATGGTTGCTCTAGGATGGGGCTGAGCACTGGATATGTCAGTCTGCCTCTCCTGTGTTCTGTGAAATGGGGGGAATGGATCATGTGTCACGATCATTTGCTTAGGAGGGACACTATGTTTGGACATGGAGCAGGGGCCGGGGGAGAGAGAAAAAGCTTGACCTAGTTGGACAAGAACCAGTGTGGGTGTATACTTGGGGGTGGGGGAGCAAGGGAACAGAAGATGGGGAGAGAAAGAGGCAGGTCTGCTAAGGAGCTGATGTGCTGGGGAGACCAGGGACTGACTGGGCAAAAATATAACTGGAACCAGGCCTGTGAAGGTGTTTGAGGGTGGAAGATTAGGACTGGGAGCCAGGGCTTGGGTGGGGAGGTAAATCAGA
Organism: Caiman crocodilus; assembly: GCA_030014935.1. Taxonomy (NCBI): domain Eukaryota; kingdom Metazoa; phylum Chordata; order Crocodylia; family Alligatoridae; genus Caiman; species Caiman crocodilus. The sequence continues at coordinate 116,813,232 of JAGPOW010003648.1, read as the reverse complement.
TTAGATAAGAAGCCATTCATGAGGAGCTGGGAGTAGCTGGGTAAGGAGAGGGAGACTGGGACCAATCCTAGAGGCTGTGTTGTGGGGAAGGGAATAGACAGAACTGGGAAAGGGACAAGTAGGAATGGGTGGGGTGAAAGAAGTCAAGCTCCAGGAAAAGAGGCTGAAAGGTCTGGGCCCTGTGGAGCTGAAATGGAACCTGAGTCCATTGGAACCAGATGTTTTTAAGTCTTCCCAGAGGCATTGGGTGTTGGCCACAGCCAAGGCTGGGGACTTTGACAGGGTATTGGGACCAAAGTTTGAGGTTCCTGGCTAGAGAGTCTTGCCCCTCCACTCAGAGTCAAAGTGATCACCATATTTGGGATCAGGAAGGGATTTTATCCTACAGTCAGATATATATGGACTGGGGGGGGGGGTTGCTTTCCTCTGTAGTGGGGGTGGGGTGGAGGTGGTTGTCAAGCTGGGACCTCCAAAGGATATTGTGACAATATTTTATAGATGTAGGACATTGGCTGCTGTGCTTCCCCTGCTTTGCCTGTGGCAGGTTGGGGTGTTATGTCTGTGTTGTGCCAGGTTTGATAATAATCTTATATAGAGTTTATAGTTTGATTGGGATGGTTTGGATAGGGATGATTCTGCCTCAGGCAGGGAGTTGGACTGGATGATCTCTGGAGGTCCCTTCCAGTCCTACTTCCCTTTGACTCCCCTAAATCTGAAGTTCCTCCACACTAAGCAAAGAGCTGTGAAACCCACTGGTAAGGTATGTGTCTCGTCCTGGTCTTGTGTGGCCGCCAGGAAGGAGGTACGTATTATTGCTATTGGTTACTTTATCAGCTCAAATGGTAGAGATGTATACAATGCCCACGAAGGCTCCAACACCATGGATGATCCATTTGGGTACCAATGCAAAGATGCAGCAATGGTAATATCTATTTTTCAGGTTTTGGTTTTACTAGAATTGAAGCTTGCCTGTCTACAGTAAACAAACAAGATGAACCCTTAAATGAGAAGGAAAAAGGAACCATCTTTCTCCGATGTTGCCACTGGGTGTCACCATTACTTTACTGACTAAACAGCTGCTTGGTGTTGCCTATGGTAATTATTGTATTTGTACAATAATTTGAACCCTTGTACAATGTACAATCAATAATAGTAAAAATGTTCAAAATGTAAAATAATTTTTGAGGTTGAATTGATGCAGCACATGCAAAACTCAAGTCACTCTCAGGGAGTCTTACCTGACTTTTAGGTTTGCTGTCATCCCTTTCTTCTTACTGCTTGCTTCAAAATAAAGAAATGCTTCAACTTTGATCCAGTTCTCACTCACTCATTAGCAAGTTACAGTGAACTCTATAAAATAAATAATAAGAAGGCTTATTTGTATAGTTATTTGCAGCTGCTGCAGCAAACTGAAGGTGGTTCCTAAAAGAGAGGAAAAAGCTTGTTGGGCCCAGTTCAGCCCTGCTGTAATACCTCTGAAGTCCTTGACGTTACAGCAGGGTAAAAGAGAGGGAGATTAGTTTTCATTTCTGATGTACTCTTCAATAAATCTGTTCAGTACAATAAACTTCTCTTCTTTCCAGATGCGTGCAGGGAATGAAAAAGTGTTAAAGATCAGCAGTGTGGGTCTTGATCACGTGGCTTGTGACTCTGATTTTTTTTGTCATGTCCAATATGGTGTATTTGTTCTGGACAGCAGGCTCTGGGGATTTCCCCTCAGCCCGTTGGCCCTATCTGCTATGTGAGCTAAGGATGTTGTGAAAGAGTCAGCCCTCATTCTCTGAGGAAGGTAGGAAGCAGGTACATGTATAGCAGAAATGGGGAGAAATGACTATTGCTGATCTGTGTGGTAGCTTCTATTGTTATTAATAATGATGATAATTGTGTCTGGCCTATGTCCCTTACTGGCAGTGTATTGAAGAGTTTGTGATTGGAAACTAGACTGGCATGTGCCGTATGACTTGGAGAGCATCACAAGGCTGCATAGTGCAGTGTTATGGACATGGCATCCTGTTAACTTTATTCTTGGCCACCTAACTTTCCTGATGACTGGTTAAGGAAGCCTGCGTGCTGAAGATGGAGGGCTGAGGTTTCCATTAAGTGGTACAGAGCATAAAAGTCTATGCAACGTCTAAGGTCTATTATGGATCTAGATGCCTGTCTCTTCCGCTGGCTTTCTAGGCAGAACAAGCCAAGATGCTTCTTATGGAACCATTTTATTAGCAAACCCAGCCATTCGGTGTGAAGAACTAAGCTAAGGGCAGTAACTGTGGTATAGGTAGTTGTGTTACAGTGATGCTTTTGTTTTTAAGTAAGAGGTGTAAGATTGTAGATCTAAGAAATGTCACCAAAGAACTGAGGATGTTAAAAAGTTGAACTCCAAAATTAAGCATTAGGTCTTTCCCCACAACTTGAGTTTAATGCATGTTATGGGGATAGATGCATGAATACTTGGTGAGATTATAGTCTGAACTACTTCTGAGATACCGTCCAGAATGTGTAAAATCCGGCTGTACTGAAGTTGATGGCAAAATTCCTGTGAACTGCAGTGGGAACAGATTTCACCCCATGCTTCTAAAACCTCATGTCTGATTTGTGTGTATCCCAACTAACACACCTACTGAGACATGTTCTCCAGGTTTATCTTTGGTCAAAGTAATTCAAGAGACATTCATATCTGGAAAGCTGGCTAGAATCCTAGTATTGTTTTTACAAAAAGAATAAATTAATGATCCTTTTTGGAAAGCTGTACATCTTTATTACCTTGCTATTGTGCAACCTTAACAAGTAAATATAATGAGGTTAGTTAAAATGTCTGAAGATTAGTGTCAGAGATGTTCTTGCTTTGAAAACTTGTGCTCTCCTTACCAGAAGTGGCAGGAGCAAAGATGAAGGCTGAGAAGTGGGCCAATTTGGTGGAATTGCAAAATAAATCTCTTTCTCTCCCTTATAAAACCAGTTGGCATTTAGAAATGGGAGAGACTGATCCCAAACAAGACTGTGTGTAGAATAAAAGCTTTTTTGGAGGAAAAAGTCTCTTACTTTCTAACTTCAGAACCAGATCAAGGTAATTTTAATAACAAGACTGAGTTTTCTAAGTCTAAATGTCTTAAAACAGTGCTGTCCTCTTTGTCAACCAAACACATAGTTTCACAAAACAGTGACTTTAGGTGAAAGTGGAAAGGCTTTCCTGAAATATACATTCCAGAAGGAAATAATTTTATTTTTCCATTGTTCATGATTCATTTGATGTGCATCCATGGAATGTCAGATGTTAACAGTTAACATGAAAGGAATGAATGGCCATATTATTTGTGAAATGCGTAAGAGTGACCGACACGAGCACTGCATGGGGCACTGCCCCACTGGACACCTAATGAATAGTATACATGCAGTTTGGCTTTGAGAGCTGCATGGTGAGCCAGACAGTGTGGCCTGGCTGGGCAGAAGGCTACTCCATCACTAATCACCCCAGCCTCCGCAGATGTGAGTGAGGGCTAATGACAGCTGCGATTCCTTACTAAAAACAAGGACTCCAGAGAAGGCAATTTTGGAGGAAGCAGAATGCAAAGGCAAACGTCTTTTTTCCAGGAGCCCAGGGACCATATAGCAGAAAATCAAGCTCTGTAGTGTGATTATGTACATTGGCTCCAACTTGAGGCTCTGGCAACTAATGATAGCTGAGTGGGAAGATGCTTCAGTGTATGCATTGACTGGCACTTGGAAGCCACCAAAATGTACGTGTTGTTGGGCTTGCTATGTTCCCTTTGTCCCATCTCTCCATTTTTGCCTACTGCTTGAGGCACACTGTGAGGCAGATTTCCAGTTACTGCAAATTCTTTGCAACAGAGACCTTTGTCACAAGACATTGCAATGAGGTTCTCTCTACCCTTTATATTCTTTAGACCCTAACCTACTGATTTTCAACCATAAGATCCTTTTAAGTAGGGTTCCATGCAATAGTAGCACTAGTATGGTGCCAAAAAGTTCTTCCAAAAATGGAACCTGGTTGATACTGCTAGGAGGATCACAGGGGCATGCAGAGAGAAAATTAAGAAGGCCAAGGCTTTTGACATGGACTCCCATGACATTCTTGTTAACAAGCTAAGGAAATGCAGGCTCAATGAAAGTCTGTAATGTGGATACATAATTGGTTGGATAGTCACGCTCAGCAAGAACTCATCAATGGCTCCATGTTGCACTGGGAAGAGGTATCAAGTGGGGTTCCCCAGAGATCTCTGTCTTAGATCCAGTGTTGTTTAATATCCTCATTATCGACTTGGATAATGGAAAACAATACATAGCTAGCAAATTTGTGGATGACACCATGTTGGTTGGAACTGCAGACACTCTGGAGGATATTGCTAGGAACCAGAATGTCCTTGATAGACTGGAAGAATGGTTTGCAGTCAATCAGGTCAAATTCCATGAGGACGAATGCAAAATGCTGCACTTGGGACAAAATAATCGCATGCATAAATACAGCCTTGGGAATGACAGGCTAAGCTACAGCACTGCAGCAAAGGACTTGGAGGTAGATGATAAACTGAATTTGAGCCAATGGAATGCTCTAGTTGCAAAAAAGGTCAACAGTGTACTGGGTTGTATTAACAAGAATGTCACTTGCAGATCAAGGGAAGTGATTGCACTTCAGCACTGGTGAGGCCTCACCTGAAGTACTGTGTCCAGTGGTTGACCCCACACTTCAAGGAGGATGTGGGCAGATTGGAAAGAGTCCAGCAAAAAGCAACAAAAATTATTACAGGCCTGGGAAGCATGATTTAGGAGGGAAGGAAGAAAGAGCTAGGATTATTTAGTGTGGAGAATAGCAGACTGAGTGGGGATTTGATGAGTCTACAAATACATGAGCGATTATAGAGAGGATGAAGACAGGGTTTGCTCTATGGCTGTAGGGGATAGGACTAGGAGCAATGGCCTCAAGTTTCAGGAGGGGAAATTTTAAGCTGGAGATTAGGAGGAACTTTCTGACTATAAGGGTGGTCAAGCATTGGAACAGGCTACCTGGAAAAGTTGTGGAATTTCCATCCTTAAAAGTTTTCAAGAGAAGGTTAGATGCTTGTCTGGGATAAGTTAGTCAGGGATGATCCTGTCTTGATTAGGGGACGAATATATAACCTTGTAAGATTCCCTTCCAGTCTTACTTTCCTGTGATCCTATTTTCTATAAATACCTACACATTATTTACAGGATAAACCTATAGATTTCAAAAAGGAATCTACAGTGTCAAAAACATTCAGACCAGTTGTGGTCTTTCTGAGCAACCCAAAAATTGTCATATTATTTTTCTATAGCTAAAAAATGAGTGAAAGCTAAGGCCTCGCAATTTGAGGGGTGCCTTGAGTAAAGGGGTATAACAAAGGGTGTCTTGAGTCTAAAAAGATTGCCCTAACCAAATATAAATAGTAAAAATCTAGGCAGCTGTCCAGAGAGATTGTGGAGTCTGACCTCAGCCCTTGAGTAGTAATGCAATCTAAAGAAACAGTGAGACTTCTGTTTCCTCCCATACAGTAGTGCAACAATAACTTTAATGAAGAGTTTACTCTGTCTGCCAAGTGATGGTGAGACAGCATAGGTGAGAGCTCAGTATGGTATGTTGGCACTGATTTCCTCTACCATGGATTCCCTATGCTTGGATGCTTACTCTCTTCTCTGTTTTAAGTGTGGGCTCTGCTTATCTTGCAGCAGTTGTTAGTAGAATAAAAGAATTTTAAAAACAAAAGAACAAGAGTGGTAACTAACCCCTAAAGTGAGAACTGTTAGAATAATATTCCTTACAATAAGAATGAATTGCTAACTGTTGTAATGATACTAATAAAATGATGAATAATTAATGCTGCCAGTGATAAAGATTCCATTTTTAAAATTATTGATTTTAAACTGAATTAAAAATGCAAGCAGATAGGCAATAAGGATTGGTGTTCAAATACTTCATTGCTCCAAATCCTAATAACAATGAGACTACGGATAAACTTGAAATAACACATCAGTAAAAGATGATTAAAATAAACTGATAAGAAAGAAGTGGCTGTGGCTGCAGTTGGCTTCTGCTCTTCCTGTTTGGTTCTCTTGCGGGGCTAGGAGAAAACAAAACATGATCCCAAAACAGCAGCTCTGGCTTCTCTTTTCATCTAGTTGCGCATGCACTTGAGTGTGACAAATTCCAGGATACATTTCCTTAGCTGATGTTGAGAATGTTCTGTGGGACATTCCTTCTACCTCCAGCCTGGGAAATGGACAGAGAAAGCTGAAGACCACCTGAAATTACCTACTCACAGCTGGGAGGAGTGGAAGGGACCCCACTGAAGCCCCTGGGCTGGAGAGAGGGGTGGAGAACCCCAAGGACAACAGAAGGAGTCAACAAAGGTGTTTGGGGGAAGAATTAATGTGATGAATGAGGACAAGATTGATTTGGAAATGGGGAAATAAAACTAGTTGCTAGGTTAAGGGATGGAGAGCTGTGGGAATTGTAGTGTCCTGCGCTACAGGCAATCCTTGACTTCAGATGTTTCGAGTTACAATGAACAGCACTTAGGATGTTTATAAAAAGAGACACCATTTCAACTTTCTGACTTCAGTTTTGACTTTACAACACTTGATCCAATGCCACAGCATGCTGTGTTGCCCATCTCCCTGAAGAACATCTGTCCAAACTATCTTGGACACTTTCTTTAGGAAAGTAGACAAGACTCCAGAAGAACCTGCAGCCAAGACTCCTGAGAAGATTCCAGCCAAGAGCCCTTCAAAAAGTCCAGCAAAGCCATCTCAAAGAAGTCCTTCCAAATCAATATGATTGCTATTTACAGTGTAAACACATTACTGTAGCTATATTACCCATCTATAATTGAATGAGTACAAAATTCTGAGTTATTTTTGGTGAAAATAGGGTATTGGGCCTTGTTTCAGAAACCAATCCCCCCATCTATAACATTGTTCTTATGGGAAAATCAGTTCAGAATTACAGTGTTTTGACTTAAGACAGGGTTTTCAGGAGCCAATTGAGTTGTAAGTGCAAGGACTGCCTGTATCTTGCAGAGCCGTTGTAAGCAGTGTACCTTGTTCTCCTGTGTCCCACTTCCCTAATGAGGGGGAATCATTATTTCATACGCTGGAGCTTGCCACACACCAATCCCTCTTCCTTACGGAGAACATGCTTGATTCTCACCTTTCTTATAATGAATGATGTGACCTGCTACAGAAGCCACCTGGTTCACACCCAACTGAGACATCCCACAGAAACAAAAAGGTTCAATGTGGAGCTGAGAAGCCATTCCTACTTCAAATCATGATGATGGGCAGGGTGCCTCCACCTAGGAGGCTGGGTGGAACCAGGTGGAAGGATGGACTGCATGGACAAGGGTCAGGAATGAAACTTGGAAGCACTGATATAAGAAGGCGCTTGGCCCCTCAAAGGCTTAGAGCCCAGCTGCAGAATCAGCAGATGACAGTGTGCCTATCTGGGAGGCTCAGGGCAGCTGGAAGCAATAACTTCCTAACTAGGGTGAAACCACAGAGGCTTAAGAACTCCAAGAGGGAGTGCCAAAGGGGTGAATTTTAGTGGTAGTTGCCTTGTGCTTAATATCTGCCAAAAATTGAAGGGTTTTTTTGGCTTGTTTGTTTATTGTGATTTATTTGGTTTCTTTCTTGTAGTTTCAAAGCTGTTTCTGAAAAGAATAAAACTGGTCTGAAAACCTGAAGTTAGGCTGACTTGCCCAAGGCAACAGGGTAAGTGATCCCCCTACACTTAGGTTCCATTCCCAGTCTTGTTTTTTTCTCATGTGAATCCAGAGCAAATTACTTATGGCTGTCTAGACAAGGGCCCTCATAAGTGAATCCAAACAATTAAAAATGGATGTATTGAACTGCATTAAATTTCTGTTTAGAGTGTGTGCCCACAAAGGGCTCTAATGCCAGCTAGCTAGCTAACCCACTGTGAAAGTTTAATTTTCCTGAATGACCTTGTGTAGACAAGCCTTTTGATCACTGCTTTAAGTGGCCTTAGATTTGATGCATCCTGATTCTTCATTTCTACCATGAATGCTGCAGCACCAGGTGCAGCCCATGGAAGCTTGTAAAGGATGAGATGATAAGGAATGGTGCCACTGCCTATGGTACCTTACTGTAGTGGCTCTTAACCCTATTTGTACCAGGACCCATTTGTAAACATTGATGGCCAGTCTTGACCCAGTGTCTCTCACTCCTGTCCTACTGCCCCCTGACCTCAGCCCCGCTGTGTGGGGCAGGGAGTGGGTGTGTGGGCTTGGGGGAGGGGAATGTGGGGCTCCAAGCACCACTTTGCTTGGACGTTTCCAAGGTGGAGCTCTGCCACCCTGCAAGGAAAAAGTTACAGTTTCCCATGTTTTTTCTCCTTTTAAAGGAGAATCCATTTTTTAAAGTTTGTTTGTGACCCTTTCATATAGACTTGCAACCCACTTTTGGTTTGTGATCCACAGGTTGAGAAACACTGTTCTGAAGCACATAAGAGACCCAAGAGCCTATGTTCTATTTTTCAAAAGTAACTCAGGACCTTTTTTTAAATGATTGAGATGCCTGAGAATACAAACAAGTATCTTGTGGGATTTTCAAAAATACTTGCCTACATCTTTAGGTGCCCAGATACCTTGGGCACTTGGAAACATGTCCCATTGACATCTGGTAGATGTGCTCCTAAGTGCTTATATTGTTTTTGATTCTCTTAATCTTAGTTTAATATAAAAAGGACCATACAGTTGTTGTAGACAAAGTAATAGAGAAGACAACTGTGAAATGATTAGCTATTTTTAAGACAGCTAATTAGACAGCTAACCTAGTCACATACATGAATGAAGCTGCTTTAAAAAGCTGTGGGGTTTTTTCTGTCTAATTCTTAATTCTTTGAAAACCACTCAGGGATAGCAGATTTTGAGTGGGCTGAAAGAATGCAGTGATGCATAACATAGATGAGAAGTTTGCAGAGCTTGAAAGAAAATAGAGAATCTGCCCAGAAATCACTTTGATCCATTGCCTAGCACATCCCAGCAGTTTTAAATTGGTGGCATCTCAGCAGTACAATGGCTCTTGGAAATAGTGCCTTTTGTTGTTTTGTCTTCATCTTCAGCTCTTGTGGTTTGCCTTGAACACTATGTTCTTTTTTGTAGCATGTCTTTACCTTCTGCAAAAGAGAATTGAATGAGTTTCTCAGGTTTAGGGGGTGTTTTTAAAGCTTTTTACTACCAGCAATGACACCAAAACCATATAGTAGCTGGCACAATAAATCCTTTCCTGTGGAATACCTCATTGGACTATAAACATCACCCACGTGCAGTGGAGAAGAATGGCACATGGTACAGCCCTTCTCAGATGATGGCATCTTAAACACTGATTGTCATAACTGCTTTGCCCTAGCCATGTAAGAGCACTATTTGCTTTACCACTGAACCTCTCAAAATACGTTTGAAGGAAAAATGGACATAAACACAAATGGTATTGCAACAGATGTTAACTACACTGATTCTCTGCCAACACGGATGCAGTTGATGTATTTATGTTCTGAAGAGAAGGTACCCCCATTTGTTTAGTTCATAGGTATGAATCTAGAAGGGCTTCTGTCTTCTTTATGACTGCTAGTTAAAGAAGATCCATTAGGATCATGCGAAAGCATTAGTTTAGTAATGACTTGGAGGGAAGGATGCTGTCTCAAATCACCAACATCACTTCCATATTCTGTGTAGTTTCCTTGACAGTCTCCTCACTGAATAAATGTGGGAGTGCCACAGGCGTGGTGACAGGTTGTGAGGGGAGCAGTGTTAGCACCACTCTCCAGCAGATAGTGCTTCGGGATAGTTAAAGCACAATTAACCCTTTCAATTTAATACATCTTCTCCATGCAAGCATTTGCTTTCAGGTCAACATTGGATAGCTGAGGTGTAAATTGCTATTACAGACATACACAGCAAATATCTAGTAACAAAGCTGGTAATGGTAACCCATATTTCTGCCACCTCTGGAAAGTTAAAAGAAAGCTGAACATCATTAACTTTTCTCATACAAGAGTTTTACCAGCTGAAATACGTTACTAAAAATGCAAGTTAGATTGTACTTCTAGCTAGGTGTGCGTGTTTTTGAAAAGTGGTAGAGGGTGGAAGAGGTTTCAAGAAACCTTAATTTCCTGGAACCTCTGTGCAAGGACCAGGCAACATTTTTGGGCTCCTGCACTTCCAGCAGTAAAATGCTCAGCATTACTAGTATCAACAATGGCTTTACAAACTCTATACATGTGTAGAGAGTTTTACTTGTCCTTCTTTTTGCCCACCATTCAAATGGGAGTGGTATGTTATACCTACCGCTGGGCTGATACAATACAGGGACTCTCATCTGGCTCAGTACCCAACTGGCTGAAAGTTCCCGGAAATCCCAAAGTAGGCAGATGTGAGAGAGGATGAATCCTTCATGCAGGGTAGACTAACCTTAATAGCAATTTAGTTTAAGACCTGAGCTTAAGGCTTTTAGATGCCTGTCAAACCTCTTCTAGCAGTATTATAACTCTGAATAGTTTTCTTGTTAAATCACTCAATCCCTCTTTGAAGGCTATAGTAGACATGCCATTATGTGTGCCCTCTATTTTTCACCCAGAGCTTGTGGAGATAGTGTGGTTGCAGACAGGAAGACTTTCACACAGTCTCACTAATGTAAACTGTCCTTTTAATCTTCAGTGTATCTGTTTATCAATCTGTGGTCCCCATTGCTCTTTTGCCTGAGTGCTTGTTTGCTCTCCCTTTCCCCCTACATATTCATTTCTTTTGGTACCTATAATCTGCATAATTCTTTTGAAATTGGAGACCACATCCTAGGCTATGCAGATCTCTGCTTAGTGGAGGAGAGAAGGTGTCAGATAGAGCACTATAATGTACTAATCCTATGAGCCAGCCCTAGTCCAGGCATCACTTAGAGCTACTGACAGACAAAGCAACTGAAGACTATTGCTGAAATTGTCACTTTTGCTAGGCCTGTCACCAAAGTTCCTGTCAAATGCAAAACTGAGTACTCCACGGGAACTTTCAGTGGCATTACCTTGATACCATCATTGTTCCAGGGTATAAATAAAAGAGCAACAAAAAATTAAACCAGGAAAATAAGAGCAGTGTGGGACTCCAGTAGTTGTATAAAGAGCACGCAAGAAAAAATGCATTTGATAGGTGAGAAACCATTTGCAATCTTCTGTTACCTGTAGGTAGATTAACAGAGTCATAACATATGCTTTGCATGTGCAACAGGGGCCCAAAAGAAACTAAAGGAATGCTATTCGCATCACTGTTTTTTGGAAGGAAAGATTACTTTTGCACTGGCTGCACTAGCTTTGGATTTTGAGGAAGATTCTCTTCCATTTATCTGACAGCTCTTTAGAGAGTTGGCTGAGGCCTATGGCAGCCTGTTTGCCAAACATTAACAACACATACCTTGGCAGCAGCTATGGTAGCACTGGAGCATTGTAACTGAGTTCCTTCTAAATACAATCCTACTGTTTCTTGGCACACTATACTGGAATGTGCATGGGCAGTGGGGTAGCTATCCACACAATGGTCCTTTGGCTGCCAGAACTCGCCAGTTAGACTGTTAGCTGCAGATAGTTCATAGAATTGAGATAAAATTACTTGCATCTTATTTTGCTTATATTTTTCTTAATTTTTTTTATTAGGCTATGCAATCTGCTGTTAATACAAACACTATTTTTGCAGCATTGATGTATTATGAGAGGCTTGTTTTCCGAACAACTGAAGTTATCTTCTCAAACACACAGGTACGTGTTGCTCTGAGATCCAAAGATGGAACGACACTCGTTTTAAAGATGGTTCCATCATAAAGATGCAGTGGAAGGAGCACTTTCAAGAGGTCCTGAATAGTTATTACTATTGAAGATGATACCACTGAAGCCCATTAAGGACTATCTTGAAGATCAACCAACTTATCAAGAGGCCTTGTCTATGAATCTTTCATTAGGGCTGGAAGGGACCTTGGAAAATCAAGTCCAGCCCCCTGCCCCAGGGGCAGGAAGCCAGCAGGGATCATAGGATCCCAGCAAGATAAACATCCAATTGTCTCTTGAAGGCATTCAAAGCGGGTGCTTGAACCACCTCTGGCAGCAGTTTATTCCAAAACTTGGGGGCTCAGACAGTAAAGAAGTTCTTCCTTACATCCTGCCTGACATGGTCGTGGAGGAGTTTGTGACCGTTCGACCTTGTCATCCCTTGGGGAGCTGTGGTGAACAGACTTTCCCACAGATCCTGGTGAGCACCCCGATAAACTTATAGGTAGCCACCAGGTCCCCCCGAGCCTGTGTTTTTCTAGGCTGAAGAGTCCCATGGCTCTCAGACTCTCATCATAAGGTCTGTTTTCCTGACCTCTGATCATGTGCATGGCTCTCCTCTGAACCCTCTCAAGCTTCTCCACATCCTTTTTTAATTGTGGAGCCCAAAACTGGATGCAGTACTCCAGCTGCGGCCTCACCAAGGCTGAGTACAACAGGAGAATGACGTCCTGGGATTTGCTTGAGAAGCATCTATGGATGCAAGCCAGCGTTTTGCTCACGTTACTAGCTGCAGCATCACATAGAAGGCTCATGTTCATCTTGTGGTCAATCATGACCCCCAAGTTCCTTTTGTCAGAAGTGCAGGCCAGTGTAACGCTGTTGAGCCTATAAGGATGCTGCAGGTTTTTCCTCCCAAGGTGAAGAACTTTGCATTTTTCGGTGTTAAACACCATCAGGTTCTCATCCACCAATTTCCTGAGCCTGTCAAGGTCTGCCTGGATCACCTTCCTGTCCTCAGGTATGGGTGCTTTACCCCAAAGTTTGGTGCTGTCAGCAAACTTGGCCAGTCTGCTTCTGACTCCAATGTCTACATCATTAATGAAAATGTTAAATAGTATAGACCCTAGGACAGAGGCTTGAGGTCCCCACTGGTCACAGCACACCACGACAATTGACTTCTATCAACCACCACCTTCTGGATCCGACCACGGAGCCAATTCCCCAGCCAGCAGATCGTGGTGGGGTCAAGGCTGGAGTTAGCCAGTTTTGCCAAGAGGTGATCATGGAATACCAGATTGAAGGCTTTTTTAACATCAAGATATACGACATCAATCTCTTCTCCCTTGTCCAAGTGATAGGTCACCCAGTCATAAAAGGAAATGAGATTGGTTAAGCAAGACCTACCTGCAAGAAACCCGTGCTAGCTATCCCTCAGGATGTTGCCATCAGCCAGTCTGTTAAGAATGGCCACTTTAATAATCTTTTCTAGGATCTTCCCCAGGATGGAGGTCAGGCTGATGGCCCTGTAGTTTGCCAGATCCACTTTTCTCCCTTTCTTGAAGATAGGCAACACATTGGCCTTCTTCCAATCTTCGGGCACTTCACCAGAGTGCCAGGAGTTCTTGAAGATCCACACCAGGGGCTGAGCTATGATGCTTGCCAGCTCCTTGAGTACCCTGGGGTGTAGACTGTCAGGGCTGGCTGACTTGAAGGTATTCAGCCTCTCAAGGTGTTTCTTCACGAGGTCAGCATTGATGGAGGGTAAGGAATCTCCCTCACCTGGGCATCCCTGACTCACAGTGGGCAGGGGCATCCCATGGGACTGGTGAAAAAGATGCAAAGTACCCATTTAGCAAGTTGACTTTTTCCTGGGCATTGGTTGTCAGTTGTCCCATCTGGCTTAGCAGGGGTCCGATGTTTCATAGTTTCATAGTAGCTAGGGTCAGGAGGGACCTGAACAGATCATCTAACCTGACCCCCTGCCACAGGCAGGAATGAATGCTGGGTTCACAAGACCCCAG
>JAGPOW010003648.1:116787960-116799308 GCA_030014935.1 Caiman crocodilus | reverse complement strand
GCAGTCCTCTCACCAGGTCATCCCCCATGGCCAGGACCAGGTCCAGCAAGGCGTTACCCCTAGTGGGGCTGTGCACTTCCTGGATAAGGTGAAGGTCCTATAATACAGCCAGGAACCTACGCAAGTGGTCAGACCTGGCTATCTGCTCCTCCCAGCAAATGTCTGGGTAATTTAGGTCACCCGTGACAGTAACATACCTTGACCTAACTGCCTTCATAAGCTGACTAGAGAAGGCCTAGTCTAGCTCTTCCCCCTGCTTGGGTGGTCTGTAGTAGATACCCACCGTAAGGTCCCTTTCGCCATGCCCCCCTTGTAGTTCGACTCATAGCATCTCTCCCGACCCTCTTCTAACCTAAAGCTAATCCTTGATGATGTGAGGTGCTCTTTGAGATAGAACGCAATCCCCTCCACTTTTCCTCTCTGTCCTGTCTCTTCTATATAGGGTGTACCCCCAAATGCCCTACTGGTGAAAGAGCAGCAATGCAGCTTGGAATGGTGATGTGCGTAAATGATGGTGCTGCACCTGTTTGGATGTGGGTCAGAGTCTAGGACTTCAGTCCTAGGTCAGATGAGGTGTTTGTCTGGTCTCAGAGCCTGTAAACAGAGACCACAGAAGTTTCCTAGCTTCTCTCCAAAAGTTAAGCTATTGTGGGAATGGTGAAGAGTGAAAGCATAGTGACTCCAAACATGAAGACTATATCAAGTGTCTTGTAAATGTGCAAGGAGAAAAAGAGAACTGTATTCCAAAGAAAGCATGGTTCAGTACTAGAGAGGGATGTGCCCTGGGCATTAGTAAACAAGGTTGTTTTTCCAGTCCTGCCCCTGACTTGCCATGTGACTCTGGAGCAAGTAACTTCACCTCTCTGCATCCCTGTCTTCTTATCATTCCTTTGTCTGTCTTGTGCATTTAAAGACTTGGTTGTCTGTGTCAGCCTAACATTGCTGTTACAAGATTGAGACTGCCTTCATTTGCAGTGCAAGATTAGAACTCTAGCGTGCTGGAAATACAGTGCTCAGGTGTAAACCAAGAGGCGGCTGCAAGCAGAAAGTGCAAGCTAGCCACTCACCATGCAGCTTCCTCTTGTCACATGTGTAAGCGTTGGCCAAAGCAAGACAAATGGCAAGATTACTAGCTGTAGTTTTAGATCCCACACAATTCCTTAAATATGCATTTTTTTTTTTTTAAACCTTGAAAGAATCTACTGTAAGCTGATGCTAGTGTTGGGACTGCAGGATTGGTGTGTGAAGATCTGTAGAATTTAGGACCCCCCTAACTTAGGGAACAGGAACAGTGAAGAGTGAGAGGACAGTGACCCCAGATGTGAACCCCTAAGCCCACATAGGGGTGAAGTGGATGCCTAGGTGGAGGGGGCTGTATGGGTGTTGGAGCCCACATGTACTCCCCTCTTCCCTTGAGAGGGCTGTAATGGGAGTGGGGGTATAATATACATCAGGGTCCCTCCTCTTTGCCCACATGCTGGGGTCTGGATCAAATTAGTGGTAAGCTTGCCCACTCTCTCCAAATCTATTCCAGGAGGTTTCATCACAAGATGTAATGACATGGATGACTTCACATCAGGCAGGTAAATGTACATTCCCATTTCTTTTTAAAATCCCACTGGCCTACTACATACAGCAAGTTCAACGTTTAATATTTATTTTAATGAATGCCCTAGCATTTACCTCCTTGGCGACTCTCACCAGCCTCCTGAAGCTTCATATCTAATTCCTGGAGACCCCAGGGCAATCCTGGAAGGATGGCAACTCTAATCAGAGGGGTGGCTGCAGGATGGGCTTGGGCTGCGCAGGTGTGTCAGCCAGGTGTAGGGAGGAGGCGGCGAGGCAAGGTGGGTCATCGCCATCGTCATGCAACAGACGCCAGGACAGGTCCCACGCCTGGCAGGAGGCGAGCGAGGCACGTGGGCTAAGGGGCAAAGCTACGTCATGGGGGGCGGGCTGAGTGCATGGGCACTGAGATACCGAGGCCTGCGGTGCGGTTGGAAGCAGTGTGGGGCTGTGGAGACCTACATTTCCCGGCATGCCCCGGGCGAGCCACGCAGGCGCAGAAAGGGGCATCCCGGAAGGGGAAGGTCCGCTTGGCTGGCGCGTGCGCAGTGGCTGTGCTAGGCCCCCTGGAAGCGGAAGGCGGAGGAAGTGCGCGCGGGCCGGAGGCGGCGGCGGCGGTGCCGAGCAGTGGCGGCAGCGCTCACCTCCGCCATCTTTCCCCACCCCCAGGTGGTGCACGCAGGGGCCGTGGCTATGTCGAGCCTGGTGGCGGCCACGTGCGACGGGCAGGGCCCGCAGCCCGCGGAAAAGAAGCCGCTGAAGCCTTGCTGCGCCTGCCCGGAGACCAAGGCGGCGCGGGACGCCTGGTGCGCGGGGGGGCAGCCTGGGACGGGGGGGCTCCCCACTCCCCTCTGCGCCTGGGCTTTGCCTCTTACTGGGTTTTCTCTCCCTGTCTCTCTTTTTAACTGCTTTATTTTTTTTTTACTTTTTTTATCTTATTTTTTTGATTCTTTTATTTCTTACCTTATTTTCTTATCTTGTTTTTTGGAGTCAGCTGAGATGGGCATGTTGCAACGGATGGATGCTTCTCTGTTCCCTTCTCCACTTGGTCTTGACCTCTTGACTTTTTTTTTTCTACCTTTTTACCTTATTTTTTGTGGGTTTTGGAGTCAACTGAGATGGGTGTCTTAGAAGGGATGGGTGCTTCTTTGTTCCCTTTACTGTAAAGCCAAAGGGCCCAAACTGCTGTGCTACTTCTTTTGCATTTTCATAACCACATGGTGTGGCTGTAAGTTGGGGACAGGGCCGTCCCTTGGGGGGCGAATCGGGGCAACCACCCTGGGACCTGTGCTTTTTGGGGGGGCCCTGTGGACAGTGCCATTGGTATGGGCTGAAGGCACCACCACTGTGTTCAGGCCACTCGCTGCCACCACGCCCCCCACCCCTGCACAGGTGGATATGCCCCAGGCCTGGCACATCTGTAAGAGCAGCTCTGGCCAGGCATACTCAGACAGGCAGCCACTGTCTTGTGGGGCACCTTGAGAGCCTTTTAAGGGTGCCACATAGTGTTAGCTCCACTAGGGCATGCAGGTATGATTGAGCTAGAAACCCATAGTGTTGAACAACGCTCTGCCCGGTAGTTCTCTGTCTGACTTCCTTGCAGCAGAAGAATTGCTCCAATATATTTCTGTAGTCAAAAAAGACACCAAGCGAATGCTAACACCTGGCACTTTGAGTAGTGTTGTGAGCCTAACTACCAAGGGTACCTTGAGGCTGGAAAGGTTGAGAACCACCAGTATAAGTAATGAAAGGAAAAAAAACTCTTAGTTTGCATCTAATCTGTCTTCTCAGCTGGTACGGGATTATTGGCCCCTGTGTAGTATATTGTCCTGTCTCTCTGTCTCTTTTTTTTTGTGCTCAGCGTTGTTTTGCTTTCCTTGAGAGAGTAATAATCCACGGCCTGAGAGATCTCGTGGCCTTTTCCTGAAATTCATCTTGTAATTATTCATTAATTACCCCTTAGCATACTTTGTTCCCTTTCCAAATATTGCTGGATTTCAGTTTCGCTGAGTGTTTCTGCACAGCCAGATATTGGGGTTACAACACTTCTGCAATAAGATATGAGGAGTCATGTGAAACTGCAAATGCTCAAGAACAGGTTTTCGATTGGGCAGAATGATATATGGACAAAAGGAAAATTGCAGGTTTTTTTCTGCAATTACCTTTATGCACTTAACTGTTTTGTTTTTTTGCTTGTTTGTATTATTTTATTCATATGAACCCATTTTTTATGGTTGGTTTCCTAATATTTTTCTTTTCTTTCTTTCTTCACTTGTTTTAATATCACATTTCACTATACTTCCTGAATTGTCAAGGTCTTCTATTATCTTTGGGTTTTGCACAGAGTGAAAAAATAGAGAAACTTTTTTGTGTATTTAAATGAAATGTGGTTTTTAAATCACAGAAACTTGGTAGGTGCTTTCATAGATGGAGATATAAATGCAGTAACCATTCTAAAAATAAATAAATTGGCTTTATTTCTTAAAAACAGTACTCTGTGCAAAGATTTTGTGCAACAGCTCTGAAACCTTGTAGTAATAGTGTAAAGCAGCAAGCAACACCCTGACTTAATACATGAGCTCCTGTGATTGAAAGGTGTACAGTCTGAGGTTCAGACATCTCTTCCTTTTATTTAAGGTGGTACAAAATTTTGTACAGAAATTCCTGAAAAGGAAATGCTTCCTTGTGAGGAAAGAGCAGATGCCTTCTCTAGAAAGATTAGGCATTTTAAAATTAAGCTGTTTTATGCAACAGATAGTTGTTTGGCACTCAGTACTGCTTATTTGATATCCTTAAGGACAAGCTCTTAGTAGGATTTGAAATAAAGGTTAGGCATTTATATTAAACCAACTAATATATCATTAAGAGGGGATAATAAAGGATACTTAATTGAACAGATATAAAACCTATTGCTTAAGAATATGCTGTATCCCAAGACTGAGGGGGGGATTTGATAGCAGCCTTCAAGTACCTGAAGGCTATATCTATTGGAGGCAGCAGCTTCACTGATGTATGAAGGTGTTTTCTAGCCTAGACCATAATAGGAGTAAGACAACCTTTATAAGAAGTGTGTGTAGGAGGGATGTAGAAGAGGAATTAGTGAGTGTAGAAGGGGAATTGAGAACAACCAAGTTTGGCATTTGCGGGGTGGGAATATCCACAGTGATGCATGAGAGACCCAGACAGGAGCAGTGTGAGGAAGCTGGAAGAGAGTGATAGTGTGAAGAAGTATGTGCCAAATAAAGTGTGGCTTTGGTGGTGGGGACAAAGTAGAATTCACAAGAGAACATGTGAACGTTTGTGATGATAAAAGTAGAAATCCAGACTCAAGATGGAGTGGGAAAATGAAGAACTGGTAGGGAGCCAAGTGCAGATGAGGACCATGGTGCATTATGGCAATGGGGCATATATGTTCCTGGCTATGGGAGAGGGCCATGGGGAACAGAGAGGACCTGCTGTGAAGGAAAAGTTGTGGGAAATTGCAGAATGTCCCCAAAATAGCGAGGGTGGTGCCCAGATAGCTTGTTGGGTGGAGGGATGAGGAAGTCCCTGGCAGATAGAGTATGGTTAGCCTACATAATCTATGCAGTGGAGTTCTCAAATGACAAGGTTTCAAAAACTTTCAGCCTGTGTGGGTTTACCTTCTTTTGGACCCACTTCAGAATAAATAGTTTTATAGAGTCCTATTTAGCAAAACAGTGCATTTGTCTTGGGCTCTACTAAACAGACTAACAGTAAAGCCCAACTATCTGCCATCTTCTCAAGGGAGGTTACCCCGGCAGAGAAAGTTAGCGCTTTACATTTGCAGAAGCTGTTGGAAAGTGGCATCCATCTTAACTGAGGACTTCCTGTGGCCGTAATTTCATTAGAAACAAAAGGAGGCAGTCAGCATTTTTTCTAGGTGCTGTTTTGTTTTCAGTTATTTCTCCATGAAGGAAGCTGAGTAGTTTTTCTGGGGCAGCAAACAAACCTGGGGAGGGGGGAAAACTTGAAAACACAAACAAATAGGGATGTTTAAGTGTATAACCAGCCAAGTTGGTAAAGGTAGACTCACACTAAACTCTGTGATATGTTTGTGTCCCATTTACACTAAAAGTTACAGATTTTTGGTCTTGCATATAGGAGTATTAACATGGTGACTATATTGCTGGCTAACCAGAGAAATCTCTTTGCTTTGTAGCATCATTGAGAAAGGGGAGGAGAATTGTGGGCCTCTTATTGAGGCCCATAAGGAATGCATGAGAGCACTGGGATTTAAAGTATAAGCAAGATGAATAATGGAACTGTGCATGTGGTGAGTATACATTTCAAAACTGTGCTTCCTGCTTGGTATCTGTCTCTCCATTGACCCTAAGAACTCAGTCAGTGTCACTAGTAGGCCTGAACTAACAGAACAGAATAACTGAAAAATGAGGCTAGAAGGGATTTTGAGAAGACTTTTTGTTCAACCTCATCTGCTCAAGACAGGATCAGCCCTCCCTTAACCATCACAGATTTCATTGGCTGTGAAATTTGGCTGCCTTAAGAGGAAGGGAAAGCAGGTATCTGTCTCTGCACAAGAGTGACTGATGTTGGCCTCGGATAGTTTCTGGTAGTCAAAGGCCATCGGGAATTTGCGTCCTTTGTGAATAATCCTAGAAGGCCAGAGCATGGTTTGATCCTTAATAAAAAGTTGTCTTGTAACAGAGGTGGATATGAAGGCAGGTAGAAAATGGGGCTGAGAGGGGTTAAGATTAGTAAAAACAACAGTCCTGCTTTAACTATGGCTTTCCTTTCTATGTAATCTTTTACTGTGAGTCATGCTTGTGACGAAGGCAATACTTTGTGTTCTTGGAAATGCTGCCAAAATGAAACCCTAAAGTCAGTCGCTACAGCAACCTTTGGAAGTTATTCAAGTAGTGATAATGTCTTGTCTTGTAGAATTTTTCTCTCTCAAAGCTTTTTATTTACCTATTTATTTTATTCTTCTAGGTGACTTGCTGCAAGGTGACTGATTTTTCCAGGGAATTGAAGGATATTAAGTTATTTCTGCAGGCTACTTCAAGGGACAACCTTAATAATGAGAGTTATTTATATATATATAGAGAGAGAGGTACATATATATATATAAAAAAAAAAAAAAAACCCCAAACCCTAACAGTAAAGAAACTGCCTATCACCTTTCTGAATTGTGTTATGAGATCTTGACCAGCTGAAATAGAGATATATTTTCTTCTTAATAAAGGATTTAAAAATGTTCATTCCTCTTCCATTTTTTTAAAGCAAAAGACAAAGCCTTTTTAATTCAAACCAGTTTCTGTGACACTGCCGCTGCAGTTGGATCATGTGCTTCCTTTCTTTTCCTACCAGTGCTGAAATGAGAATTGTGAGTTGCGATTATATTTAGTAGGACTGTGTGAAGCTTTGGTTCCTGATTTTGATTTGGCGCAATTCGGTGGCCAAATCTCCAAATCCGAATAGACTCGGGCAGCCCTTTAATTTCTCCAAATTGAATTGGAACCCTGCAAATTGATTTTGGAAAGATTTGGTGATTCAGACATAGACACAGCTTGAAATGTTTTTTCTACATACCTCAAAGTACCAGGCTCGTAAATGCTGCAGTGCTGGGGCGTATGGAGCATCCCACAGGAGTGTGGGGGACTCCCCAGCACGTTCAGCAGCAGACCCAGAAGTGGACCAGAAATGCTTCCAGTCTAGTCCTGGGTCCACTGGGGGGGGGCCCCACCAGCTTGGCAACTAGTGCCTCCTGGGTCTGGGGGAGCACCTGGTATCCCCCTGTGGCAGATCACTGACCTGGAGGAGCCACAGGTGGGTCCTTCGGTGCTTTCCCCAGTGGACACAGAAGCAACATGGGGAATTTTCTTAATGAAAACCTTTAAATTATGTTTGTGCTCTGTGCTTCCTCATGCTTGTGCATAGCCACAATTCTCCCTTGGATTCCTTTCTTGCATGGGTATGAGAAGAAATCTATGAAATGTCAAACCACTAGCTCTTGTGGATTCAGTTTGAAATATTTCTTTAAAAACCCCCAAACAAACCAAACTTCAGAACCACTTCTTATTTTCTTCCCCTTGTCCCACCCCACCCCCATTTCCAGTGTCTTGTCTGTGTATTCCACTTGTCACTCTGCCTCTTTCCCTGTTCCACACCTCCCTTTACAGATTTCCTTGTACTACAAGGCTTGTCCAAGTGGCACATTTGAAATCTGTGAGCTTCAACCTATGGCCATCCTGCATGGACTAGTCCCTCAAGTGGTAGTATATAATGATTCTTTTCTGTCTTCAGGGAATTGCACATCCTGAGATGTTCTACATGTTTATCCTTCACTGCAAAAACTTGTAAATTGTGTAATGGAAGGCTGAAACTCTTTGAATACCCCATGGAAATGTATCCTGGAAGGTCAGGATCTAAAATTCAGTGATGGTCAATACCTTTGAATAGTGATGGGGCAGGCAGATGACCCCTGCAAGACCATGTTAAAGAGTATGGTTTTGAGGGAAGACCTGCCACTGAAGTTAGTTTCCAACACTGAAGTCATCAGTCTTATTGTTAGAAGTTGTGTGTAAAGGGGTCTGCTCCAGGTACTGAGGGTACAGAAAGAACCGCAGAGAAACTTTTGCAGAGAAGCTCTGCCTGGTGATGTTGAGGGAACGTGGATAGGCAATTATTTTTGCTGGCAGGCCACAAGTTTTGGTGAGCTGTGGATGGCTGCACATGCAAAATATTTCAGAAGATACCATTTTGACAAATAGATTAAAAATATGGTATACTGTACTAAAAATCAAACATCTACTATATTTTAATTAAAAACAATATTTTTGTCCTGATTTCTTTTGAGTAGTGTATGTATGGGTATATATAACAGCGCAAAATAGTCTTACTTTTGTGTATTGTGTGTTTGTAGGGAGGGGTAGAAAGTACGGTGTGCATGTATGTTTGAGGGGCTGCCCACAGGCCAGGTCCCAGGAGCCAGCTGAAGGTGGGGAGGGCATGCATACAGCAGAGCTTGCCTAGGTGGTGTACCCAGCTGCAGCCATCAGTACACAGATGTCTCCCCACCTCCAGTAGCTCCCCCTCTTGTCCCTGCTGTACTGCTCCAGGCAGCAGGTAGTGTGGGGAAGCTTGGGGGGGGGGTGCAGGCTGGGCAGTAGATGCCTAGCCAGGCAGAGGGGAAGCTGCTGCCAGAAGTATCCTTCCCCAGTGTGAGGTGCTCCAGCTGCAGGCTGCCTTTTATACCTACTCTGCCCACCCAGTGCAATGAGCAGGCACCCAAGTAGGTGTAAAACTGCCAGGAGCTACTGCTGAAGTCCTGTTCACTGGGGCAGGAGCTGCCTGGCTGCAGCTTCCCTCTCTGTCTGGCTGGACATCTGCTGCCCAGCACATGTCCCCATGGCCACCATTGCTTCCCTGTATTACCTTGAGCAGTGCAGCTGGGACAGGAGAAGGAGCTGCAGGAGAGGTGGCAGAGCTGAACAGTACCTGGGCAGCTGCTGGAGCAGCCCCACTGATAAGCTGTGTATGCTGACCAGGACAGTGGGCATGGGCAGGAGTGGGCAGGACTTGCTCCTATGTGGAGCTGGGGCAGCCACAAGCTAGATACAATCAGTTGGTGGGTGCCCCTCTGCCCCTGGTATAGAAGCTAGGAGCAGACTGATAAAACAGATGTTGCTGCCATTGGTTTTCTGCTTGGTACTGACCTTATCTTTGAGGAATGAAATTCAGACCAAATCAGGTCCATTGTGAGCTCCAGGGTATTCACTAGTACTAATAGGTGCTCAGTGCAGAACCCGTATGCTTTCGTGCCGATATGGAGGTTATAGTAGTATGAGTGATGCTGTAGCCATGATGGGCCAGAAATTATCTAAGGCAAGAATTTATTAGGATGGTAGCTGTTACTGGACCAACTGTGTAGTTGGAATAGAGTTAGACAAGCTTTCAAATGCAAGACCTTCCTCAGGTTTGATCACCAGGAGCCAGGCACAGCGTAGTAAAGAACAGTGGGAGGAGGTGTAAGAAATTTGCAGGAGTAGCAGAGAGAGAATTCTAAGAAGAAAAAAGCTGACTGCTAGGAGGGTCATTCTCACCTTCTGTGTGGAAAGAATTTAGGAGTTGGGTAAAACATAGTTTCATAGTTGGTAGGGTCAGAAGAGACCTGAGTAAATCATCAAGTCTGACCCCTTGCCATGGGCAGGAAAAAATGACCCTGGCAAGGAGTCTGTCTAGCTTCGTTTTGAAGACCCTCAGGGTAGGAGCAAGCATCACTTCCCTTGGAAGTTGGTTCCAGATCCTAGCCACCCCAACTGTGAACTAGTGCTTCCTGTTATCTAGCCTGAATCTACCCTCAGTCAATTTATGGCTGTTATTCCTTGTTACTCCCCATAGTGCTCGGGGGAATGGACTCTCCCATAGCCTGCTGGTCTGTCTTGGCCGAGTTTATAGATGGCCACCAGGTTCCCTCTCAGCCTTCTCTTTTGAAGGCTGAACAGGTTCAGGTCCTGTAGCCTGTCTTCGTAGGGCCTGCCCTGCTGCCCCCTGATCATGCAAGTGGCCCTCCTCTGGACCCTTTCCATGTTGTCCACATCCCTCCTGAAGTGCAGTGCCCAGAACTGGATGCAGTACTCCAACTGCAGCCTGACCAGTGTCACATAGAGGGGGAAGATCACCTTGGACCTGCTCATGATGCATCTGTGGATGCATGACAAGGTGCACTTAGCCTTCCTGACTGTGTCCCCACATTGGCGGCCCATGTTCATCTTGGAGTCTATAATGACTCTGAGATCCTTTTCTGCCTCTGTGCTGGTGAGGAGGGAGTTCCCCAGCCTGTAGGTCTGCTGCTGGTTCTTCCTCCCCAGGTGTGGTACCTGGCACTTGTCAGTATTGAATCCCATCTTATTCTCATCTGCCCACCCCTGTAAACTGTCTAGACCCAATTGCAGCCTGTTCCTCCCTTCTAGTGTACCCACTTCTCCCCACATCTTACTGTCATCTGTAAATTTGAACCAGGTGCTTTTCACCTCCTTCTCTAAGTCACTGATGAAGATGTTGAATAGTGTGGGTCTGAGGACCGAGCCTTGGGGGACCCCACTGCCCACATCCCTCCAAGTTGAAAATTGTCGCGAGCCAGAGCCTAGTTTCTGGCAGGCCCTGTCCGCGAATCGAATTGGACTCTAGCTTATTCCGTGCTAGCTTCTGGTTTCCCCTTATTTGGCTGCTAGACCGATCAGATTTCGCAAGACCGCTGGAAACGAGGGTACTTACGCAGCTTGTAGTTAGTGGTTGTTTACTGAGATCGCGTTACAGCAAACAGTTAATCACCGAAGCGGGGGGGAAGGTTCCAGGGGTGTCGGGTGTTGCTATATTCTCTCACTGTGGCTTAGTGAGCGATTTCTAGCAAAACCCCCGTGTCCGGCCTCTATGACGACCTCCATCTGCGGGTCCTGAGAGGGAGAGCTCCGCCTGAGCTGACCACGGGGTGGGGTTTTATAGCTGGCTTTAACCTATGGGGATCTAGTATCATAGTATCATAGTAGCTAGAGTCGGAAGGGACCTGGGCAGGTCATCTAGTCCGACCTCCTGCCTTGGCAGGAAAGAGCACCGGGGTCAGACGACCCCAGCAAGGTGCTCATGTAACTTCCTCTTAAAAATCCCCAGGCTAGGAGCCTGTACCACCTCACCTGGAAGCCGGTTCCAGGCCCTAGCCGCCCTGACTGTGAAGTAGCGCCTCCTAATATCTAATCTAAACCTACTCTCTGCCAGCTTGTGACTGTTATTCCTGGTCACTC
>JAGPOW010003648.1:116759813-116787860 GCA_030014935.1 Caiman crocodilus | reverse complement strand
AGGTGAATGGCGGGCCGCCGTCTGTGTGGATGGTTGCAGGGATTCCCCAGGACACGAAGGCGTGAGTGAGCGTGTTTATGAGGGCGGCTGCAGTAGTTTCCTGGGTCGTCCGTCCTGGCTTTTTTTGAAAATGGGGACCACATTGGTCCTTTTCCAGTCCTCTGGCACCTTGCCAGAGTGCTCATAAACCAATAGCTAGATACATAATGTGCTATAAAATGGACCAACGTTTAGTTCAGGGTTGGCAACATTTTTCAGCAGAGTGCCAAAAACACTTGCAACCTCGACTTCTAAGATTTCATAGATTTCATAGACATTAGGGCTGGAAGGGACCTTGTAAGATTTTCAGGTTCAGCCTCCTGCCCAAGGGGCAGGAACTTAGCTGGGGTCAAAGGATCCCAGGAAGATAAGGGTCCAAATGTTTCTTGGAAGTGTCCAGAATAGGTGCTTGCGCCATGTCTGGGGGGAGTCTGTTCCAGGCCTTGACGGCTCAGACAGTAAAGAAGTTTTTCCTTATGTCCAGCCTAAAACGGTCTTGCAGGAGTTTGTGACAGGTACCAGCCTTTCCAGTTGTGGGTCACCGGGTAAGACCAACAATGACATCTCCTGTCAGCTGGCGGGCAGACTAACAATGACTCTTACATACCTCTCCGGGCCTTTTAAACTGTGGGTGCAGACGGAAGTTGTGCTTTGCATGATCAGCTCTCTGAAAGCGCTCTACAGCCGTGCTGTGACACACATGCACGGCTGCAGAGTGTTTTTAAAGCGGCCAGTTGTGTGACAAATTAAGCTTCATTGAATGAGGGATCAGATTAAGGCTACCTACTCCATTTTAGAGCACGTTAGGGACCTTGTGTTCCCTAGGGTTAATTTATGGCACGATCGGGGCTGGGCTGATGCAGGCCAGCCCAGCCTAGCTCAGCCGTGCTCCTGGGGCAGGAGAGGGGGGGGAGTGAGCCACGGGCTGGAGTCTGCCTGGCATGACCTGAAGTGGAGGCAGGTAAATCAGAGCCCCCCGACCTCATGGCTCCCCCTCTCCTCCAGCCCAAGCCAGGCAAACCCCAGCTGGCTGCTTTCCCTACTCCTCCCTCTATTCCTGCAGACAGTACTGGAGCTTGGGGGCTGGGGGAGAGGGGTGGCTCCTTGGGCTTCTGCAAGCAGGCTTGATTTCCCCCCCAACCCAACAGGCAAATGTCTTTATGTAGCTGTGAGTTACAGCAGGGGGCCTGAACATTTGTCAGCGCCCTTTAGGCTATGCCTGAGGTCCATGTATTACATCACATGAACAAGTGGGTCAAAGTCCTACCTCAACTTCAATGGATATACAGAAAGGGCAGATTTTTTTCCCCCTCTAGGTATTTGTACCTTGGGGTAGCTGAGAAACTGGAAAATTGTGGCCTAAAGCTTTCCATGGGCACAGGGCAGAAGGGATAAAGCAACTTCTAAATGGCTGGGGGCCACATACTGTGGAGGTCTCATTCTCAGCTCCTAGGCTGTGGGCTTTTCTGGCCTGGGGGCCTGTGCTGCACTTTACTCTCCTGTCCCTTGGGAAGGCAAGCTCAGAACCCCCAGCTCCTGCTGCAGCCTGAGTAATGTGGGGGGTGATGGCCAAATGGGAGCCTGGGGGTTGGAACAACCCCTGCATGCTGCCACCTGCATGGCCCTGGGGTAGAAAAAACAGACCTCCCTTCACCAGCAGCCTGGAGGAGTATTTTCCATTTTGTGAACTAGAGATTGATTCATAAAATGAAGTCCTTGTGTAGTGGGGAGAGAATACCTGGAAGTCCACTGCATTCCCACTTTTCAGCAGATTCCTGGGGGAAAGGGGCGTTCTCTTTCTTTACCATCCAAGACTGTGATTGATGTCACAGATTTTTTCCCCCCTCAGTGGAATGCAATGTTTCACTCTAACCCTTGCCACACATGAGTGTTGTGTTGTTCCTGAACTATTAGTAGAAGAGCTGCTCATGTTTCTTTTGAATGACTAGTGAAAACAAATGGTATGCCTGGAATGACTGCTGTAAGTTTGTCCTGAAACGCGACCACCCGTGTAATCCTACCTCCCAGAAAGGCCTGTTCCACAGCTCATTCAGCCTCACTCCACACCTTTGCATTTATACTTTGATCTCTGAGGATGCATCTGGGCATGAAAAGTTAGTTGCTTTCTGGCAACAGTTGGAGTCCTGCCTTTGGTTCTCAGCTGATGATTGTATCACTGGTCATCTGGATGTAATTGAATCTGGCTCGCTCTTCCAAAGCTAAGTTGACACTGGACTGCCAGAGAGAAATGTTATAACCCTTGAATTAGTCATAAGTAACAGACCAGAAAGAACCCAGGTTCTTTCCCCGAGTCTTGAGTGCAGTTTGCAGTACTGGGTTCTAGCGGGGTTGAAATCTTTTCCATTCTGAAATGATGGAGGGAAAATATAAAAATCTGTCATATATAGTAGACACCAGTTTATCGTTGTACTTCAAATACCTGAGTGGGTGGGGGGGGGGAGAGGTGTTTGTGGTGTAATGCAGTGTGGTATCATTTCTTTCCCTTCCTTCCCTGCCCCTATCCCCCCCTGCTTCTTGTGTTGGATGAAAAGTGTGTATATGATGAGATCTGTAATATTTTGATTTGATCAGAGAGGTACTAAGCAGCATTGAGACCAAGTCAGACAGAAAGCAGGGTAGAGATGCACCTTAAAGACTAAATGAGTCAGAGATGCATACATTTTTATGAGCAAGTTTTATCAGATATTGTGAAAGAAAGTTTATAACATACCTTGGGCACATGATTAGTGATCTCTAACCTCTCCTGAAAAATAACAAATGTCTCAAGGTTGCCATAGGGGCAATCACCATGTGAAAGGAGACGTCAATCTGCCATCAAGTCCAAGAAGACACAGAAGCCCGTGGAGATCTCTTCAACCTTTCATCACTGACCACAGATTAGCTGTTCTTTAACAGTGAAGCTTTAAAAGCCAATTTAAATGGGAAGTTGTGGAAATAGGAGATCCTCTACAGACTGGATTCTATTAAGTACGGTCTAAACAGGGACTATGGATTCTTATCCCATTTTCTAAATTAGTTCTTTTGCCCCCTTTGTCACTACGGGTTTCTTACTTGTTTGCCTTCTCAGCACTGCCCCCACCCCCGTTTTCTCTACCTCTTTCTCTTCCATGATCTTTTTTACTCAAGTCACAGGGGTACATCTTCAAGTGGGCTAAGTATTATGTCCTCTCTTGATCGTGAAAGATTGTGGATCTCTTAGCTATTTTAACTTGCTGTTCCACTTCCCTTGGTGTGGGTACTCCTGCCCTTCCTATGCAGCTTTGCTTTAACAGACCCAAAAAGGGAGATCTGCTTGCATGAGAGGCCAGCACCTTGTAGCTGTGCAGCACCTTACTCCTTGTGGCATGGAGATGCATTATTTTCTCCAGAGTCCTCTGTATATGGGATGGAGGACCCTTTGTGAGGAAACATTTTTCAGGGGAACTTCTCCAAATGGACTAAGTATTGTGTCCTCTAGTGTCCTCATGGTAACTGAAGTTGGAAAAATCCAAATGACTCATCTACTGTAGTTTGTCCAGAGTATTATTACTTTATAATAGTATTATAAAGTATCCAGTAAAGTATTATAAAGTAATAGAGTATTATTACTTTATAATAAGTAATGTGGCCAAGTGGACATTCATCCTAAATTTCAGTGTCTCACGTGATGGAGCTGCCATCACTTTCCCTGAAAGGCTAAGCCAGAATCTGAGAGGTATCCTTACCAAAAAATAGTTCCTGACACTTTTCCCCATTACTATGAGTTACAGCCCAAGAAAGGAGGTAGTGTTGAAGTTTTTTTTGTGGCACAGTTCATAATACCCTTTCTCCAAAAACAGTGTGTTACCATATCATATGCACATACTGCAGTAAACTAGTCCCTTTCCCCTTCTTGCTTTGCACTAAGCTTATCTAGTCCTCTGAGTTATGTTAAGTGGCCAGTGCCTGTCTGTTCCCTGTTCCCCTTGCTGCTTTTACTCCTTGGATTTCAATTCCAAACATGGTTATCCTTTTGGGGTCTCTCTTCTACCCGTTGCCAAGTGATACACATTCCAAATTCAATACAAGCTCCCCGTACTTCCCCCCTGCCCTCCCTCTTTCCCTCCCTCCCTCCCTGCGGCTCTCTCTGTGTCTATTTTCACTTCTGGAGGACTAGCGAGAGAGTGCAACAGGATCCGTTCCCAGTCCCCTTCTCTGAGTTCTCTACCCTAAAGGCCTTTGCTTTCTTTTTGACTGAGCTGTTCAGACTTGTCTTTGCCTACTCTGTCTTCTCCAGCCTCGACTAGTGGGTAAGGCCAGTGAACCAATTCCAGCAGAAGGAAAAGGTAGCTGTATCTCCAGGAGCAAAGAAAGCCATTGAAAGTTATTTGGAAATGGTGCTCTGAGGCACCGTGCGGAGGGTCTGAAGAGCTCCCAGGAGACGCAGGTTTGCCCTGCAGCTCTGGTTTCAGCTGGCTGTGTATGATTTTTGTATGACAATATATTTCTAAACCAGGATGGCTGGGGCAGGTGGAGACTGGGAAAGGATGAGTAGAAACAGCACTTTTTGGGACCAGATCTTCTCTCAGCCTCTTTCATGCGAGGTCTGGAAGCAGAACATGGAGGAAGCAGCCTATCATCTAGCTGGCTGCATCCTTCTGCTGGGTTACATGGGGGGAAGTGGGATCTTTGGAGCCATCTATATCTTTAGCTTACTGGCCATTGGCTACTTCTGCTATGCTCTTTGGGGCTGGCTGGATGCCTGTGGGCTGGATATCTTCATCTGGAACATGCTGCTGGTCATGGCCTGCTTGCTTCAGCTGGCTCACCTGACTTACCTGCTCCGTAAGGACACCTTTCTGGAAGAATTCGATCTTCTTTACAAGACCATCTACCAGCCTCTCCAGGTGCCCCTCCAGGTCTACAAAGAGATTGTGAAATGCTGTGAAGAACAGGTCCTTTCACTGACCAGAGACCAGAGCTATGCCCTAGAAGGCAAGACACCCATCAACCGCCTGTCTCTACTTCTCTCTGGCAGGTAGGCTGTACCTTATCCTGACTTTACCTTTCTGAACCCTGGAATATTGATTGGGAGGGAGGCAGTCTGGACTACTGGATAGGGCACTCGACCAATTCTTAGGAGACTGTTTCTAGCTTAACTACTGCTGGCAGCAAACTTTGGGGTGAGTTACTTCACCTCTTTGTGCCTCATTTTCCCCATCTGTAAATAGGGGGTACCTCCTTTGTCAACTGCTCCAAGATCTGCTCATGAAAAGTTCTACATCAGAGCTAGGTGATGTTTATTAACAGTATTTTAGGGAGGGTTTGGAGAACCATGCGGTATATCATGAATCTGCTTACTCAGCCTCACAGGGAATGGGTAGGTTGTTTTTCAGTTAATTTTTTTTCCGCTATATTAGAGAGATGGTAGTGCTGGTGGGAGATGATGGCAGACAGCTTGGGAATGTCTAGAGGCTTCTATCAATAAAATAGGTGAATGTTGATTTCCCACCACCTTCCCAGTATGCAAGGAGCAACCTGTACAGGTGGGAGGGAAGTCACACTGGGTTTATGGTAGTACTGGGTAGAAATTGGACTGTCAATCCCCATGGTGCAAATGCCTGTCTCTAGAAATTGATGTGGGATTTAACAGTCCATATCGTACACAAAAGAACAAGGCTCATTCCTAACTCACAATGACAGAGCCAGTGGCTTGCAACTTCTTCATTCTGCAGGGTATTTGGTAACAGGGAGATCCTTTGGATCCTGCCTTACTTGGCAGCTCTCCTTCCCCTTGACCCACCAATGCTGCTTCATGCTGTGGACTACCAAGCAGGGCCCTTGTGGACCACTGAATATCCATGGGCCATAAGTTTGGGAATCCCTCCCCATAGCTGTTCATTGCCCACACACACCTGGGCTTGTGGTTACTTGCACTACTGACTAGTGTGAAAGACTCTGAAGTTAACCTTTCATGGACATCATGGCTCAAAGGAATGTGCTAGTACTGCAGAGACTGAGGGAATCTCTGATGTTAGCATACTAGCTAGCACGTGTAGTTTTTATCTGAAAAAAATGAAGTGTAGCAAAGTAAATGAGACACTAAGATACTTCATGGTCCCAACCCAACTACATGTAAAATCCAGGCAATTGGAGAAAGAGGAGAGAGACCAGAAATGGAAGCCATTTTGCACTCAAATAGCTTGCCAGGATCCCTTGAGTGCCAGGAATGAGGGACCAGGCAAATCCAAACAAGGTGGTAAGTTGTTCAAGGTGGAGGAAGGGAGGTAAGAACTGCCTGGCACTGCAGCTGTCTGCAGCTCCTTGAACATTTCTTTGGGGCTGCTGTTCTTGCATTGCTCCTTGGGCAAGGATATCAGGTCTTCTGAAAGTTTAAGATCTGCTTGAGTGCTAGTTTATCACCTTAGACCAGGGTGTCAAATTCATTTAGCTCTGTGGGATGGATCCACATTGTAGGGCTTCTTGGAAGCTGGCTGGATAACCCTCAATTGTCAGCAGTGGTGTCAACATGGCTGTGACCCTGCTGTGTTAACATGGCTCCAGAACACGGGGGGTTAGTCCTGCTGCCATTCACCTTCCTCACTTTCTCCCTGCTGCTGATGTTAGTCACCAACACCAACTTAAAACCCTGTTTTTTAATGGTGGGTAGGAGGCAGGGTGAGTGGTGACAGTGCTAAATCTCTGGGAACTAGAGCCAGACCAGTGCAGCTCAGACAATCACAGCAACAAGCTACTTGAGCTATATCTAGACCCTGGAGGTGGGCTGGATGACCCAGCCCCATGTTTGATACCCCTGCCCTAGGCTCATGTACAATTAATAGCTCTTAGCCTGATTTCTCCCCACCCTGGGACCAGGGGTCTGGTGGATGGATTACTGTTTTTTCTTCATCACCTTCCTCTGTCACATAGCATGTATTGAAGGGGACTAGAGACAACAGATAACAAATAATAATACAAATAAGTTCCGTATACTCCAATGGCACCTTACATCTGGAGGGTGCCATTGGCTAGTGGGGTGTCCATAGCGCTGACACAGCTCTCTACATTATTCAATTCCTTGAAAACATAACCAATCTTCAGTAGATTTTCTCACTGGAAAATATTTGTGTATTACTCTTGTTTTATAGCTGGGGAAGCTGAGACAGAGGGGGGAAGCCTACGATAGCCTAGGAAGTCAGTGGTTGAACCATTGCTAGAATCCAGGAGCCCTAATTCCTAAGCCTTTGTTCAAGCCTGTCCCATGTATTTTAGGATTATACAGCATGTATGGGGGCCTGGTAGAAAACATGTTCTATCGGAATAAAACCTGCTTGAGGTCCAAATGTTCCACCATTCCCTGGTTGCCCATTGCGAAAGGGAGCAAACCTACTGAGAAAATCCAATGGGAGATATCAGCAAAGTGGGTTACTGCCAAAAACGATTGACAAGTGCAAAGTCCTGCACTTAGGACAGAACAATCCCATGCATGAGTACAGGCTGGGGTCTGACTGGCTAGACAGCAGCTCTTCAGAAAAGGACCTGGGGATCACAGTGAACAATAAGTTGCACATGAGCCAGCAGTGTGCCCTTGTTGCCAAGAAGGCTAAAGGCATACTGGGTTGCATTGGTAGGTGGGTTGCCAGCAGGTCATTGGAAGTGATTATTTCCCTCAATTCAGCACTGGTGAGGCCACATCTGGAGTGCTGTGTTCAGTTTTGGGCCACCCCGCTACAGAAAGGATGTGGACAAATTGGAAAGAGTCCAGCAGAGGACAATGAAAATGGTGAGGGGACTGAGGGATGTGACTTTTGAGGAGAGGCTGAGTGTGACAGGTCGTCACTCGGGGCCGACCTTAATATGGCCCCCGTACCTGTCTCTGGGCAACTGTCCGCCTTGTCTTTCCTGCCACGTCTTTGATGTTAATTAATTAATTAATTAGCGGGAGCCTCCCCTTATCCTTGTACCGCCCCCTCCACTAGGGGGTGCTATCTGCTGCTCCTTCCTCCCCAATACCGCAGCCCAAGCCTCACGGATGTCAACTCGGTCTACTCCTTGCCCTTCTTGGGCTCCTTAACACTCTGCCCCCTGTCTGGGGCCCACCGCGTCCAACTTGGATGCCTTATTAGTGCTTCCCCCTCTCTGGGGCTCTCTGTGCCCATCCTGGGGCTTCTCGATGCTGCCCCCTTTCTGGGGCTTACTGTGTCCGACTTGGACCTCTCAATGCTGCCCCCTTCCTGGGGCCTGCTGTGCCCAACTTGGGCTTCCTACTAAATGCCCCCTGTCTGGGGCTGGGATCTATACACCCCCGTCATGCTGCACCCTTGCTGGTGCTCCGCTGCTCCTTCTCTGGCGCTAGGGCCCCACACCCCGTGGGCCCCTATGAGGCCTCCTCCAACCCCTTATAGCCTCACCCAAACCACGGTTTCATAACAACAACAACATAAACACAAGCCTCTGGCTATAACATAAACATAAGCCGTCTGGCTGTAACAACATTGCTCCCACATCCTGGAGCCGCTGCTGGCAGTATCTCCAGTCCAACTTCCATCTCATCATTGTTCCCAGAGCTCCTGCCCCGCCAGCTGCGAGCAGGGAACTGTCTCAGGCTCGCTCTCTCTCTGGAGGAAGTTAAGGTTAGATATTAGGAAGAATTTTCACACTAGGAGGGTGGTGAAGCATTGGAACAGGTCACCTGGAGAGGTTGTGGACTCTCCATCCTTGGAGGTTTTTAAGACCCAGGTAGACAAAGTTTTGGCTTGGATGATCTAGTTGGGGATGGTCCTGCCTTGAGTTAGGGGGTTGGACTAGATGACTTCCTGAGACCCTTTCCAACCCTCATTTTCTATAATTTTTCCCCGCATTCTTTCCAGATGTAAGGGCTACCAGACAGCCTACAGTGGGAGCCTCAGCTTTGCTGGGGTAACAATTGGTTTGGGACTGGGATCCCAGGTTCTACTGCTGGCCCTCCCAACCCCACACCTTACTGTGGCCCTGTATGCTGTGATTATGGGTGGATGCAGTGGAGCATTTCCCTGCTCCTTTTACATAGTGTTACACATGAGGGGAGTCTGAGGGCCTTGGCATTTTTTATAGGCTATTTCAGGGTTTCATACGAACAATAGCCTAAAAGGAGCAGGAATGAGGCTTCCAAAGTTTGGGTTTCATTCAGATTAGAAAGCTGAGCAAACAGCTTTGAGTTTGCCTGACGCCTTGAGTTGAGAAACCTCAAAATACTTGACAAGTAATGCAGTCAGCCTTGTGACTACCCTAGAAGATGGGACAGACTCGTTGCCATTCTACAAATGGGGAAACCAGGGTACAGAGAAGGAAATGGATGGTCTCAAGTCCCATTATCAGCTAAGAGCAAAGAGGTCCCCACTTCTCAGACTCCGAGTCTCTTCCTTGCTTGAGACCCATAGACCTGAACCAGTGTTGGTCATGTCTGACCTTGACATTGCTAGACAACTGTAGCAGCCATGGGGGAAAGGGATATTCAGCAGGGGCAGTGAGGCCACAAGAAGTCAAAGCAAACCATGGGTGTTCAGGGAGCCACGTGGACAACAACAACAACCCCATGCAGTTTTAGGCTCCTGTGGTGGAGATTTCTTGCTGTGGAGGCAGTGGCTCCTCTGTGTCCACCTCTTCAGTTAGGCATTGCAGTAAAAGAAAGACATGGATGGCTTGAAGCAACCAGAAAAAGGGCAACAATAAAAAAACATTGTTGGGTTGGAAGGCCTGGAGAAGAGGTGGAAAGAAATGGGTGTTAAATGTTTTGGCCTAAATCTAAGTGGGTTATGTATGGTTTGCACGGGCCTTTTTCTGGCTTAAGTCTGTCACCCACTTTCTTTCTCCAGGGTCAGAGTGAGCCAGGATGGACAGTTTCTGCATTACATCTTCCCCTACCAGTTCATGGACTCCCCTGAGTGGGAGTCGCTGCGGCCCTCTGAGGAAGGAATCTTCCAGGTAACCCCTCGACTCTTCCAGGACTGCTCAGACTTGCTCTTCCTTGTTCTGCACATGTACGGGAATGGGAGGAAAGGGTAGGGAGTGAACTGTCAGTCCACCAACCCATAGCAAAGCATATGGACTGGTACTGTCATTCAATGTATTAACCTGTTTCTGTCTTCTTTTGAAGCATTCAGTCTTCACCTGGCTACAGGATACCGGAAGGGCCGCTGGTGTAGCTGGGAAACTGGAGTCATTGCTCTGTTTCTGTTTGCTGTGTAATGTCTGCACTATTAAGTTGCGCACAGCCCCAGAACAGTGAGGGTGATTCATACCTGCATCCAGCTAGGTTCAAGTGTGTATGTCCCTCCTAGAAGGATCAGAGGCTCTTCTGGTGCCAGATGGCTGAGTGTTGTTTGTAGCAATTGAATTCCTGAGGCTGCCTGTTTTGGACTCTCAACCCCACAGTACTTGAGTACTTCCTATTCTGGAGGAGGGTTGTTAAAATGATGGATCAGCTCCTCTCTCTGCTATCTGGGGTTGATTAATTCTTGTCAGGATGTTAATGGCCACTATCTAAAATATGACAGAGAGAAGGGAGTTCACTAATTGCCTGAGTGCAATTAGGGTTATTGCAAGGTAATACATTGCGCAGGGAGCCAACTTCAGACCTGGTGTAAATGGTGCAGTAGTTGCCTTCCCACTTTCTCAGGTGTAAATGTGGCCCCCTCCACCTCCTACTGAGAGAGAGAGGGTGGTTGAGGTTACTTTGAAAGATGCATCGGCTGGCACTGAGAAACTCAGGCTTGGTGGATCACAAGGGGAATCATTCCATGGGATTATGCAGGTTTGGTAAGTCATAGCTCATGGCTTGTGAGGAAGGGGCTAGCTGATGGTGGCCACATTGTGCCCTCTGAAGAGTCCTCCCTGAGGAAGAAATGAGAGGACTTGACAAGCAATGCAGTCAGCCTTGAGACTACCCTAGAAGGTGGAACAGGCTCATTGCCATTCTACTGATGGGGAAACCAGGGTACAGAGCAGGAAATGGATTGTCCCCAAACCCATAATCAGCAGGAGGTTGAAAATCTAACTGGGCAATTTCTGGGAAATAGTGTGTTTGTGGAAGGAAGGTACTTCAACAGCTGCACTTAGTTGGCTTCAGGGGTGGATCCAGTGAAGGTGCAGTGGTGTGGATGCAACCATGCAACCCCTTTCAGTGAACCTTGCTGTGGGGGCAGCAGCTGGGGACATTTTTTTCCATTCCCTAAAGCAGGTCTGTCTTCCCTACTCAGTGGTACTTCCATCCCATCCTCTCCCTTGCCCACCATTGCTATTGTCTCTTGCTGTCCAGTGGATTTCCGGGGGACTCCAGAGCTTTTCCTTCTCGGGCTCAGCTGTTGGATAGTGGCAGCAGTAGGCAGGTCCCTCCTTCCTGCCCTGCCAGCCCAGGAGCAGTTGTACAAGAAGGGAACCTGCCTGTTCCTGCTGCTTTCTCTAACTGAGCCTAGCTCCATGTGCAGCCCAGCTGCAGTGAAGCAGGAATGGCTCTGGAACTGCATCCCCTCCACATCATTTGGGGGTAGCAGTGGGGAGAGTAAAGGGGGTGCAGAGGGAATGTGCCACTGATCATGAAGGGGAAGGGCGGGAGGGGAGATTATTACCTGCTTGAGGACCTTAAAAAAGTCCCCTACTGCTTTACAAGCAGCATGGTCTGTCCACCCTGGTGTGGGGGGTGGGACAGGAGCAGGTGCTGCAGCCACTCCTGCAGCAGAAGTTGCTGCTCCTATACACCCCTTTCCAAAATCCTGGGATCTGCCCATGGCTAGCTCCATGCTAGTAGCCCACTCAACCAAATGCACCCTCACATCTGAATCCAGTTCTGTCCGCTGATGTGAATCTCACTGTGGCTCCCCGACTGATTCCAACCCTGTTTCCCCAGCTAATGCCAAAACACATTTGGGTCAAAGGGGACGCTTGTGTTTGGGGCCCACATGGAGGAGCTGAGGTGGTTTCCTTGAATGAGATCTCCCCGCTGAGCTGAGGGGTTCAATTGCTTCCATTCTCTGCGCAAGAGGCAAGGATTTTTTGTGATTTGTTTTATTTATTGGACCACCCGTACAGTTGGGAGAGCTGTTGGACAAGCAAAGCTTCCAGGCATCAGGAAGGACCCCCTGATAGCTACAACAACAGTCCAGCCCTACTGCTCCATTCTCTGCATGTTGGAGAAGGGTAAAAGACTGACAGTAACGGGCTCAGGCTAATGCCCGCATTCTGACCTGGATTGCACAGCAGCTGGCAGGCTCGCAGGGGATGGACTGGGTTGGGTTACACGGTTACTCTTCGTGTAAGAGGCCTGAGCTGTAAGAGCTGATGGTGCATAGAGAGAGAGATGGTAATGAGTGTGTTGCTGAGCTGGGTATCATATTTCTCTTTGTCAATTGTGAGCAAACGATGAGATTTGCTGGGGCAGTTTCAATTCCTTGCAAAAGCCTGTCGGGAAGATTCTGGCCTGGCCTTTTTAGGTTTCGGCATGACCCTGGGTCACTCACAACCTGTCTTGGGGAAGTTCTTATGTTCTCGTTCCTGCATCTCACAAGGCAGCTGCCTGCAGGGCATTCAGTATCAAACTCAAAGGCACGTGGGTGCAAGCTGAGCCATGTTTGGCTTCCAAGCAACCCCTCCTAGGGTCCCCTGGTAAGGAGATACTTGGACATACGGGGAGCCCCTACAGTATGATCTGAATGGCACTGTTCTCATACCTGCGTCTCAGTTACTCTCTGACCTGCTTTGCTTTGCTCCAACCAAAGGCAGTTTAATTTATTGATGAGTTTCTGAATAACTGTTGCTGGAGAAGGCACTGGCTTTCTCTGGGCAATATCTAAGACGGGGAAAAACCCACCCTGAAGCAGGGGTCAGCAAGTTTTTGGGCAGAGTGCCAAAAGCAACTACAACCTCGATTTATAAGATGTTGGCGTGACAGGGACAGATGGCAGGGGAGCCACAAGGTCCTGAACCTTGTTGTGGCAGTGCAGCTGCAGCCCTGGCACCTTCCATGCCCGCTGCCTGGAGGCATGCACGCCAAGCAAAATGCCTTCACATGCAACACTCAGGCATGCGTGCTGAGGGTTGCCTACCCCTGCCCTGAACCCTTCTGCAAAAACAAACAAATTAAACCTTTAATGTTTTGGTGCAATTCCTACTTGCATAATCACGGCGTTCTCTCAAATATCAGCTGCATGTAATATCCTTCCTTTTTGTGAAGCATGGTAGCGTTGTGTTAAGCAGCTGTTTATAGTCTGCCCCAGTAGTGGTCATATCAGGGATATCGCATTAAAATAAGACTAGACCACATTGTCAGGAAATCCAGTTGACTTTTGCACAGCAGCAGCTGCTGCTTCTATTAGAGCTGAGAAGTTGGGTCGCGCCCAAGAGGAAAAGTTTTTTGCTTTTCAGTCCCTAGGCATTCTCAAACCATGCATGCCTGCAGCCCAGCAAAGGCAAGAGGGGCAGCCCATCACAATGGTGTGCAGGAGCAAGACTGGCCCACAACCTTTTATAGGTCGAACTCCCCATTGAAATCAGTTCCCAACCCTAGTGCCAAAAGTCCTGCAGGAAGCAAGGCTTTCACTGATACCTGTACTTCTCCCCTGGTCTTTTCAGTGGCCTTGTGCAGGCATAAATGGGGGTGCAATTTGAAGAGAGGGGGTGGTAGAGGTGCCCCTCTAAACAGAATGTAGTTTACAATTCTGGTAGTGAGATGTCTTGGCTCTGTAGGGTGAAAAGAAGTGAAAACCACCATTTTAGGCACTGAGATCAGCAGATCCGACTGTCCAACACATGGCAGCACAAGTGGGTGGGGGCAGGGGCATGAGCATAAAATTAAGTAGTGGTTCCCTTTCAGGATAGAGCCCCACTTTAAGGCAATAGCCCCATGGCTGAGCCATTCAGTCCATCATGTTCTTGTCCCTTCCTTCCCCCTTGCCCCTTGTAGGTCACCTTGACAGCAGAGACTGACTGCAGTTATGTCTCATGGCCACGGAAGAGGCTGTACCTTCTCCTGAGGAAGGATCGCTACATTGCCCGTCTCTTCTCATCCCACCTTGGCTGCGACATCTCGGAGAAGCTCTATGCCCTCAATGAGAAGCTCTTTGCAAAGTTTGGCCTGCGCTTTGACATTCGCCTGCCCAGCCTCTACCACGTCTTGGGACCAGCCTCCTCAGAGCTGGAGAAGGAGTTGGAAGAGTGTGAT
The DNA here is from genome assembly GCA_030014935.1 of Caiman crocodilus. Classification (NCBI taxonomy): domain Eukaryota; kingdom Metazoa; phylum Chordata; order Crocodylia; family Alligatoridae; genus Caiman; species Caiman crocodilus. The sequence goes on along the minus strand of JAGPOW010003648.1, from coordinate 116,773,648 downwards.
GAGCCACCAGCCCCACCTCGTCCTTTACCCACCTTTGTCCAAACAGCTGCGTCAGCCCCTCCACCACCTCCTCCCTCTGCTCCTGCTTCTGCTCCTCTTGCCCACCCCAAGGCAGGCCGGCCCTACAGTGACCTGCTGGGTGAGGACTCTACCAGTCTTGTGTTGGAAGATTTTGCTGAGTTGCCGGGGTCTTTTATGGACTATGTGAGCGAAGGGGAGTATATGAAGTGAGGGCACTTCTAACATGGGCACACGTCACCCTGTGTAGGATTCCTGTGTAAGTACTCACTTGCCTGTGGATGGAAACACTCACGTGTATGTCTCTGCACCTTGGAGGTGGTGAATGATCTAACTGCCTATGCAAAGCTTATCACTAACGCTGCCTGGGGGAGTGGTGAGCTAACATCTGCCAATCTAACTTGCTAAAGGGGTAGGGAGTTGGTTGGGCTCCATGAAGACTGGGTAAAGGGCACAGATCTCAGCGTCCTCCACTCAGCCCTCCTGGGTTGGGAAGACTTTTTAGGTACTAGTTGCCCCTTTGGTTAAATAGACAAGATAACCTATCAGTGCTTGTAACTTCCTCCTTCCTGCCCTTGTTAATGTCACCCACACAGGATGCTTGGTTCAACAGAGCTAAAATAAGCGGGGAACCCCAAATCTCTGAAATATCCTTTTACTAGTCAAAAATAGATCACTTGTGTGTGCCTCTCAGTGTCAGTGAAAGTCTGATGATGGCTGTGAACTTTTGCTCGCTACAGCATCCTGGGGGGCGCATCTCCCTGAGAATCTCATGATGTGTGTTGCACCTGGCACATGCCCCCAGGGGAATTTCTTAGTGTAATTTTCCTGAGGAGCTTAGGTTAAAATGACACGCGGGCTTTGGTAGCCATGGTCGCCCTGGAAATTGTTCAGCCAGGCTATAACATCTTTAGATCTGAGGAAAGCTTAGAAGCAGCGGAGTAATACGGGAGGAGGGCATGTTGAATCGTGGCACAAAGCTGATGCAGGAGGAGGAGGAGGGAGGAGACTCACATTTCAAAACAATCTGAAGAAGTGCAAAGCAGGACAGGAAAGAGAATTTCCTTTAGGAGGAGCCCTGTGTGATATACGGCGGAGTACAGGTACTTCTCACTTAACATCCTCTCGGTTAAGGTTGTTTCCTTATCATGTTGCTGATCTATTAGAGAACATACTCATTTAAAATCACGCAATGTTTGGTTATAACGTTGGTTAGCCGCCGTCTGCTAGTAGGTAACTACTGTGATGTAATTGGATTCGCTTGACATCATTTTGCTTAAAAGTCGCATTTGTCAAAAACGTAACTATGGCATTAAGTGAGGAGTAGCTATACATGGTTAGGAACCACTGTAATTCAAGCTTTCGTGGGGGGGGACCCAGCTTGCTGCCAGCTTGCCGGAGCCAATTTCAGTGTTTTTCAGGGTGGGCTCTCCCACACCCCTGACCGGCTGAGGGAGTCCGCTGTGGGGCTGATTACCACTGAACAGCAGCACAGAGGCTGTTCTTCAGCTGTTCATGGGCACCTGGCACTCTTTGACACCGCTTACGTAAGTGGAGTATTCCTGCTCATGTGGTTTCCCCTCCCCAAAAATGGACTTGAGCAGCTGAGCATCAAAGCTCAACAGAGCCACTTATACAAGTAAAAAATTCCTCCAGCTTGGTGCAGGATCTTCTGAGCCCTGCCTTGCTCTACTCCCATGTGGGAGAGGGGAATTTCACCCTCCCCTTCTCTGTGCAGTGGGGCAGAGCAGGACTTGGGAGACCCCTGCCAGGTGCCTGCCCCCAGAGCTGTGTATGCCTCCGGCACAGGGGCATCACCTGGCATGGTGGGGCCTCCACCTGGCACGGCTCTCCCGAGCCATGCTCTGCCCTGCCATGCAAAGAGGGAGGTAGGGGGAAATTCCCCCTCCCCCCCACTCCTGCAGAGCAGCAAAGCAAAACAGGACTCGGGAAACCCATGCTGGGTTGGGGGAAGGCCCTGCAGCAGAAGCATCCTGTGCCCCATTCCTGGCTGCGGAGGCAGGCACTTGACATACCTATGCCTGCAGCCCCTAGGGCAGGGGTACTTACCTGTTCCACTCTGGGCAGGGCTTTTAAACATCCTGCCAAAGTGGGGAATCAAACAACCTGACTGGCTGAGCCCCAGCAGGGGTTCAGTCAGTAGTAGGCTGCCTTTGGAAATATGTGGGGTTTCCAGTGTTTCTAGAGCTCTGCTACCTTTCTTTACTGTGCTTCAGGTAAGTTTTTACATTTTTTTCCCCGCCCTCCTTCTCTCCCACAGTTTCAGGCCATTTTCAGCCAAATTGTAGTTTTCTGGGGCTTCAGAGGAAGTGCTGAATTTCGGTCTTGCTCCTGAAACTCAAATTACAGTGGTCCCTCTACATGATAGTAGAGCAGGGGTGCTTTTGAACATATAGGGAGCTTGGAAGTGCCAACACTAGGCTTCCCCAGGGACCGCTAGAGTCCCCTCTTGCTCCTGTTAACCGCGCAGCCTGAATTCCTTGTTATGCTTCCAGTGAATAGCCCCACTGACTTTCACAGGTTTGCTGGGGGTCACCAGGGGCAGACTTTGGGTCTGTAGTGTCTGGTCCTGCCCTTGCATTGACTTAGTCCCTGGTAGCTCCACTGACTTCAGCAGCATTACGCCTGACTTATGTTGGTGCGTTTCTTGGCCTCGGGAAGAGCCATCGAGCTGCGGCTCTGAAAGACTGGGAGAGCGTCGACTGATGTTTAATTATCACCAAGTTGATGGCATTAGTTGTGATTTCTCACTTAGTGAGTGGGCCATGAGAAGGACTGACTCGGCACCACCGTGCTCACAGACGTGTTGGGGCTGAGAGCCTACGGTGTTTCCTCTTGTGAAGCAGGGTGTCATTTCAAGGTAAATTAGCCAAATACCAGCCCAGCGTTTGGGGCACGGACAGACTGTTCATAGGAAGCCGGTGTGTTGATTATGGCCCTTACCCAGGGATACACAGGAGATGTAAAGGTGTCACAAGCAGTCCAGAGGAGACTTCCCCCAGCGCAAGGCTAGCCCCCTGAAACTGCTGGCATTTTGGGGGCCTGCTGGCTGAGTGTAGAAGAGTGCAGGGCTCCTTGAGTGCTGTGGGCTGCTCCAGGCTGCAGAGCTGGAGCAGGTAATCTGTCGGGGCGGCTGACTTGGGGGGCTGTCTGGTACCCAGCCAGTGCACCATGCGAGTGGCACAAGGATGGCTCTAAGCCTCCTTTGACTCTGCTGTCCCTGGGCCACCAGCCCCTCCTCTGTCTCCTTGTTTCTGCCAAGACCGTACACAGCCCGAGTAAGGAGCTATGGCCAAGGCTTCCACGTGCCAGCAGCCATTATGTTTAAACGTTCCTGGGTGAGCTGAAGAAAGGAGCAGGGCTTTCTTTCAGTGCGTCCTGCTAAAGGAACGTGGTGTGCTTCCCCCTGCCTCATGACCACTGCTGGTGCGTGAGAGTAAGGAGCGCTCTCCTCTGGGGCTCCTTCCCCTCATCCATCCCGCCCCCCTCCCTCAGAGGAAGAGACGCTGGGATCTGTGCAAGTCTGAGGCGACTGGGACAGATTTCTGAACAAAAATAGCTGCTTGAGATCTGGAGTCGAGGGTTGAATTCCAGGCTGAGCTACATTTAGCTCACTGCCGCTCTCTGGCTGCAGTCCCTCATGCTGACTGCCGTCACAGTGCTGGGACAGCCGCTCTTGGCTTCCCATTGCTAAACACACCAGGCAATAGCCAGTCACTGCGATCCCAGTCATTGCTGCATGGCAGGGGCTCAGCTCTGCCTTCCAGCTCTCACCCTTTGGGCGCCAAGGTGTGTTTTGCTGTGCTCTGGAAGCCATCCTGGCTATCTCGACCCGGCCGCTGCGTTCAGCGCTAGTCCTGGCATTTGCTCGTTGTGACCTAGCTGCAAGCTGCTCTTCTCTGACAGGGATGGGATAGTCTTTTCAGAGGCCAGTAACTGAAATGACCTCTGGAGATCAGATGGCTGTTTCTATTTAAAGAAGTGTGTGTATTGGGAAGGGGAAGGCTTCTGGCCCAGTCTTCTCACTCACCATTCGGAGAAAACAGCCTGAAAACAAGAGGCTCAGTGGCAAGACCAAACTCTTCCTCTGTTATGCAGGCTGGCTTTCACTCCTTCCCCTTCATACAAGGCTCCTATATCTGCCCAATTAAGATGGGCCTATTTGGGAAATAGAAACAACCTGCTAAAAAGAAGAGCCTTATTTAGGGTGAAGGGAGTTTTCTTTCTCATAGATAGAGACCTACAAAGATTTTGTATATGTGTGTGTGTGTGTATATATATAGGGGTAGGTGGGCCTCCTTGCTCGTTTTTTAAATTTATTGATTTATGTTTAAGTTTGAAATCTCAGTTACGTTAAGTCTTGTCTCCTCGGGTTTTGTTGGAGGACTTGGAGTTCCCCAGTCCTGACTTGAAGTGGCAGACATACTGCATCTTTTACAAATAATAACAATAATAGCCTTTTATGTTTCACTGCCAGACGTTTGAATTTACTAGATGTAAGGCAAACACAAGTACAATCCGAGTTTTACCCAGTATAAATGAAAATTGCTGCATCTTTCAAATCAGGTTTGACTTTTAGGCTATCCTTATGCTGGAAGGATACCAGAACTCCAGCCATCCAGAGTCCTCTCGGTAAAACATCTTCATGAGACCTCACATCTCAATAGGCAGGAAAAATTTCCCAGCTTTTTGAACCGAACCTTTCAGTTCTCACTGCTACACCAGAAAAAAACAAATATTGTGCATGTGGCTTGGTGGGGCCACCAATATTACCTTCCACTTCATACAGCGCCACGAAAAGCAGCTGGATGCTGAGCAGTCTCAGGCTTTGGACTTGCTGGGTCTCACAAGCTAATAAGCTGTGTCGATACTCAGATTGGAAACTTAACAAGAAAGTCCAGAAATTGCAGGGGTTGGGCGTACTTTTCTCTTTCAGCCAGTCCTGAGGCAATGGCTCAGCTTGGAGGTGAAGTTTCTTAAAGCACTTAAAGCTCATGGCTCGTCCTCATATGGGGCTTATTTCATGGAGACCTCCTCCCTCATTCACTCTTGTGCAGATCACCACCCACTGGAGTATAAACCGCTTCCTCTGCCATTCTCAGCCACAGAAAGTGGGGGCCAGGGGAGGGTTGTCTTCCTCTGTAGTGGAGGTATGGTCCTCTTTCTTGCGTGCATTTTTAACAACCCTTGCATTGGCAGGACACTGACTGTCCTCTTTATTCACTGACCCCTGCTTTATTGGTGGCAGCTTGAGGTGCTTTTGGTGTCTTTGGGAACAATGCCTTGTAGTTGTGTAGCAGGGTTTATGCATAGGTTTAGGCTGGGTTTGAATTACACTCGGGGAGTGGGGGCTGGTCTGCAAAAAAAAATTGGCCAGGGTTGGGGTTGTTCGCACTGGTCTCTGCCAGTACTGTGGGGCTGGGCCCAGTGGCGGTGGCAGCTAGGAGCTGCCACCTCCTGGGCTTCTTAGAAAAGTGCGGGGTGGGCCAGGGGCTGTGTGCAGTGGCACATGGGCTCTGGGCTGTTGTGGGGGAGTGAAGGGGAAGTGGGGCTGATCACCCTGTGAGGAGGGCTCTAGTCTCTTATGGAGGGGAAGGGGGTCTTAGGCCCCCTGAGCTCCCCCTGTAATTTAAACCCTGGTTATAGGAATAGGTTAGACAAGGACTTGCATGGGGTGGTTTGCATAGGGATGATCTTGCCTTATGAGGAAGGGTTGCATTTGGAAAATATTTACTGGAAGATAAAAGCCCCTTAATACTATTTAGCTGGAAATAAGGAGCAGCAGCAGCACCTTCTGTCCAGCCAGCTTCTTATTCAGAGCTCACCTGCACATGCTCTGTACATCAACAGTGCTACAGTTTGGGAACTCTCTGCAGCATAATAATTTGCATGACATTTAGCAGTAGAAAACCACGGAACCCTCTGCCGTGTAATAATTTTCATAACAATTAGCAATAGAAAACAAGGGAGATTCACACAAACACAGTGTGCTATATTTCTGGGGTGTCCTCATCTCAAGAAATGTATCATTGAGATCCTGTTTGTGTCATTAGAGATCCCCCGGGGCTTTCCCTTTCAGAGGGTCCTAACCTCAGCTTTGTTGCCAGCCTACACACTGCTTTCCTAAATTCCCCCTTTGTGTAACATGCGGTTTCATTTCCTTTTTCTAAACTGGGATGGAACAACTGTGTAGTGTTACAAACATGCTAATTTCAGTGGCATGTGATATTCTTCAACCTATAGTTTGTAAGCAGGTTTTGGGATGCTTGGGTGTTAGAAGTGCTGTTGAGAGGCAAATTATTCTCTTGTTTTATCCTCTTGATTCCCAGCTTGAATTTAGTCAGGTGAAAGGGGACAATCCAATCTACCCTATGGCACATCAGGAAATAAAATTGGCTAAAAGAAGTATAAACAGTGATAATCTAAGAGAGAAAATATCCTTTCACCAGCTGTCTGAGCGGGGGCTTGGTAACATTCAGATGGCTTGTTTAAAAAACACAATCCAAAGATTTTCATAATTTTCAGACATTTCACCCATGTACTTTTGCCTAGAATAGTTTCTAGGAAACTGAATTCAGCTTTCTTACCAAAATCCTATGAGTTCCCTTCCATTTTGCATTTGTTCTAGTTTGTGGAAGCTGGGGGGGGGAGGGGGGGCTTGAACTACTCAGGCAACCTTGTTAGTGGGCATTGGTGTTTTGCCCACTAGGCCTTGCCCCTTTCATCCTCATGCACCTAATGTGATTGTTTATATTTGCACAGCTTGCCTTGGGGGTTTATAGTTCCCAGAAAGCATTTTACACCCTCTTTGTGCTAGTCTGAAAAAGGAAGGCACAGAGAGACAAAGCGATGAGAACTGGGCCTAAGGGAGCGCGATGCTGAAGGTGCTCACGATCAGCTGCAGTTGTTGCTGTTGTAGAACTGTGCATGCATGCATTCCCCAGACCTCTGGTTTCTTGTTGTGTGACTGATGTGGATTTTGCAAACTGATTTGAGTGGCATCGGTTTTCATTGTCGGGGGAAGAGTTTGACAAATGGCTAAGAACTGTGGTTGTAATAATAGTGGCTTCTTTCTTCCACCCCCTTACCTCCACCTTCCTTTTTCCCTGCTGCAGCTTCTGGAAACCTTCTTCGGAGTTATCCCAGGGTTCTCTTCAAAGGACGAGCCCCTCTGGCTCCCACCCAGACCCCAGAACTCTAGGGAACAGCAGCTGGTTTTGATCATGGAGACTTGCACGCACGTGTGTGCACACACCTCTAGTCAGAAAGACACTAACATGCACCAAGCTGGTCCCACAGGTATGCCACACATGCACATAGCTACAAACACGAGGTACATGCATGAGACTGAAGTGTGACCTACCCACTCCCCTGGACACTTTTCACCCTGCCATCTGTTCACAGGCAGTGGCACCAGAGATGTCTGTGTGTGTTCATTTTTATATTCTAATCCCTCGACTCAATGGTGTGTCAACAGCTCTTGTAATCAGGTACATTAAAACTGCTGGAGAGAGAGCAGTGTCAGCCTGTTCACAGAGTCTATATGCTCTTTGGATCTGAGGGCACCAGTTAATGACAGGGATGAAGCACTGGGGTTTGTGGGCTTGAAGGGCAAGATCCCTTTTTCAAAAGATTTTTGTGTTGTCTCTGGAAGTGGGGAAATGGGAAAGACCTAACAGTGTTAGACCTCATGCACATGGAGGGTGGAGTTGGGTCCAGGTTTCTTTCAATATTATACTGTGGCAGTCAGTCCTCTTAGACTTACTATAATTCCATGTCCAGGACTTGCCTCTTTCCATTTCTGACAACCACAGCCAGGCCATGACAATCTAGCAGTTTCTGATGCACAGGAAAGTTTGGGTCTTTTGGCCAATGCACTTGTAACATGAAGGAAGAGAAGACTTGGGATATGATTTCTGTGCCCTCCTGGAATGGATTTTGGGTGCAGCCTTGGAAGGAGGAAGAACCCAAAATGGATTTGTAACCCTTTTGAAGCAAGAATGTGCATACAGCTTTGTGGAAGGAACCTGAGCTGGATTTTGTTGCCCACCTGGAACGGACTCTGGGTGCACATGAAGACAGAGAGGAGGTTTGATCCAGATAAGCCCTCCCAGAAGGATCAGTGAGGTCAGAAAGAAGAAGCAAGTGGAAGGCACCTCGCAACTATAGTAGTGACTAAAGTTGTGCTGCAGACACGCCCAGTGCTTTTATCTGCTGGTGGCTTGTGTGGAGTGATGACAGCATTAGTCACTGTGGGCCTCTTTAAGCTAGGCTGGTACAGTGGGGCCACATTGCAGGCATAATTTCCCCTACCACCAAGATGCAGAGGCAGATCCAGCAGCTCTGTGCTGCTTCTACAAGAGGCTCATGAGGTTCAAGGAACAAGGGGTTCTGGTCTGGCTAGGGTCAGGCCTGTGACCTGGTGATTCTGAGCTCCTGCAAAACTCAGCCAGGGCCACTTAAAAAGGGGTGCGCATAGCTGCTGTGAAGGGACCTGCAGCTCAGACAGCTGCCCCTCTACCACAGCACTAGTGCAGCGCCACTGCATTGTAGTTTCCTCTGCCGCAGCCCTGCTGCATGGATTCACTGCTGCTGCTGCTTGCTGTGCAGCTAGGAGGCTTCTCTGGGGTAGCTGTTAGTGTCCTTTTAGGAAGGGTGTAAAGGCTCCTGATCAGCACAAGGGAACTATGCAGCTCTCGGAGCCGCCAGACTTGGGAAGTTGGGTTTGTATCTATAGGGATGGCTCCCCTAATCAAATACATCTCTCTGAGGTGGCTTTCTATGCTTGGGTAGACTTTTGGTACCTTTGAGGCCTGCTGTATCTCTCAAGATGCCCTCCAAGGCACTTCCTCTTAAAAATGTGTGTTTGGGGCACCAAATATAATTGTCCTCAGTAGAAGGAAACTCCTGTAGCCTCTCCCTAGTTAGTATGCTAGACAGCTGCCTTGCAAATGGCCAAAATGGAGAACTTGGGGAAGGGTAAGGACTAGAGGGAAGAAGAGCCTTGTATAGGTCTGCAGCCACCCACTTTGAAATAGAATTGACAGGATCCTTCCTTGGTGACAAGTGAAAAAAACCTCGCCAAGCCTGAGGAAGCCTCTGCATGTCCCTTCTGCTGGTTTCATCCAGTGAATCTAGGGATCTGTGCACTCAGGTGCATGGGTTTAGGGATAAAAAAGGTAGCAACACTTTCCTCTCTTTACCCAGAAAATTCATATATGGCTCACAGGATCAGCGAGATGGGGTGAACAAGGGGAGAGACATTTGTGTCTGTGTCCCCCGCGTTAGGACTTCCATACAGCCCTTTTCATCCTTCTTCAGTCTCGGAGCTTGAAACACCATTCTGTGTTGCCATGGATCTCCAGGTATGATGTGTCTGATGAGCCTTACTCTCCATTGCTGTGTATCTTGTGGAGCGATTGACACCAGCTTAAAAGAGGGGATATTGCTCTATCACCACAGTGTGTTTTATCTGACTTTGAGCTGACCTAAAAGAGCCTAATTTGGAAGTTGGGGAAGCTCATGGAGTCTTGTCATGTGAAAGGGAAACACGATAAATGAATGGTAGAGCCACTCATGAAATCAAGAGGGTCTCAAATCCTACACGTGTCTCTAGATTGAACTAGTTGTGTGTGTGTGTGTGTGTTAGTGTTACTATGATATGTTTTCCTGCCTTAAGCCTTTGTTAATAAAAATAATACTTTGCCTACCTAGAACCTTTAATGTGAAGATCTCAGAGCATTTTAATGAACCAGTCCTTTCACCCTTGTGATCCCCTTGCAAGATGTTACTATCCTATTTTACAGAAAGGGAAACTGAGATTAAGTGACTAAGCTAAGGCTACACACACTTGCTTGCAGAGCTGGGCCTAGAATCCAGAAGTCTGGACTCCCAAACTACTTCTGTAATCTTTTGCTTTTCCTTGTACGCACATGATTCTGTTTTAGCACGGTCAGTCCTTCTACCCCAAGGCAGGAGACGAAGACTGAATCCAGTTCTGTCCTTTTTCGAGGAAGTGCTACCCAGAAGCAGAAAAAGAGAACATGTTTCAGAGTGCATCTCCCCATGCCAGTGCACTCGGTGTGCTCCAGGTCTTGTCCTACAGACAGGTGATTGCCAGGTCGTGCAGAAGGCCTTTTTTTCCTGTCAGTGTCAGGTTCTGAGACAGGCAAAACATCTTTTCACTGTGAGAGGAGTACAAAAGGTTTAGGCAAATTGTAGAAAGCTGAGGAGGAATGCTTGCTTCTATCAACTGCTCGTGTCTCATGGGGAACTCCCCAGGAGGGAAGTGAGTGACCGCCAGCCTGACCTTGCACCTCTGAGGGGCAGCTCTATGTCCCAGAGGCATCTCCGGTCTCTTTTGTGGTAGAAAGTTTTTACAGGAGTTGCCACTTTGGGACGTAATGAATTGGCCTTGTGTTCCAGTGCCTTGAAAGGTTGGAGTTTGGCTTTGAGAGGGCATTCAAGTGTAGACGGGTGATGTGGCTAAGGCAGATTCAAAGGGGGTGCAACCATACCTCCCCGTGGGATGTGCAGCACATATGGTGAGCTCTTTGTCCTCTCTGGCTCATTAGTGCAGCTGCTGCCAGACCACATGACAGCAAGGCCATGCAGGCTTGCTGTGGCTCTGGACCCCAGGGGCTGAGCCCCGCTACTGCTTACTGCCCCCTTTTCCCCTGCCACCAAATTTGGGTGGGTGAGTAGAGGCAGCATTCGTGGCCTGGGTTGGAGAACAATATGACAAGAGCACTGCACTACACAGCTGAAGAAGGGTGTTGCTGAGCACCCCTCCCCACCATGCACCCCGCCTGAATCCATCTGTGGGGATAGGCCAGTGTGGGCCACTTGGGCACACCACTCAGTCGGAGCACCAGAGAAATAGCAGCTCTGGGAAGCTCACTGCTTCCTGGCCTCCTCTGCATGCCGGGGAATGCACCCTTGTGTCCAGCCTTCCTTGCAAGGGGTGTGTATGTAGATGTCCTCCTCTGCCACATATGTCAGGATGTTTTTAACCCTCCCTCAGAGGTGATGGCTACAGGCAAGGCTGGGGATTTTGACTGGGGTATGTCAATGCTCCTACTGGGACTTAAAGTCAGAGGTTCCTGGCTAGAGGGTCTTGCCCAGCTGCTCAGGGTGATATCATTTACCATACTGGGGGTCAGGAAGGAATTTTACCCCGTGGTCGGATTGGTATGGACTGGAGGGGAGGGGATTGCCTTCCTTTGTAGCGGGGGGCATGGCCCTCTACTCTGGACCTCTTGAGTGTATATTAACAACCGTTTACAGAAGCAGGACATTGGCTGCTGTGGTCCCCCTGCTTTACTGTGGCATGTTGGGATGCCATATCTTGTATTGTGTCAGGGTTGACGGTAGTTTTAAGAAAAGTGTAGGTTTTCTTAATGGATTTGTGCCGGATGGTTTGGATAGAGTCGATCCTGCCTCAGGCAGGAGGTTGGACTGGATGACCTCTGGCGGTCCCTTCCAGTTTCCCTTTTCTGTGACTCAGTGTGTATGTGTGCGTACAGGATGAGCTGGAGTGCCTTGAGGGACTTTATTTCCAGGGAGGCAGTTTTCATGCTCTAGGACTCAGGGGTCACATTAATAGTGCTTAGTCCTTGCCTATGGGCCTGAGAGGGAGGAGGCTTCCCCACTTGTGCTGCAGCTGTGGGAATGCTAGATCCTAAAATGAGGGGCATCTCTTCTCCTGGCTGTGAGATACAGTTGTAGGGCATGGTCACTGGGGAAGAGAGCTTCAGTTCCCCCAATGGGAGAAAGGTTTGCTTTTTGTTCCTCTTGCTTTGGAGAAGTGAATTAAGGCTGGATGATAGCAGTTTCATGCTCTCCGGCACTGACAATGCTGTTTTTCACAAGATGGCTACCCTGGGCCATAATGTCAGGAACTGCCATAGATTTCAGAGAGACCGGGGGTGGTTTCTGCCTTCTCAGACATAAAGGCCCTATCATGAAAGATGCTGGTGACCAGATCCTCTCAAAATGAAGCTGGAACTGGAAAGGATCAGGTAGGGAGCACAAATGAGGACAAACCCAAGGAGAAGCTGGTACAGATGCCCTTTGCCCGCAGTTCTGGACAGCATTCATAAGGCCCTCTGCAATAGATCTGACTTGAGTGGCAGCCTTTTTCCTGCCAATGATGGGGTGAGTGTGAAGGAAGTGAGGGGTAGAAAATAATTTGGTCTAGAACAGAGATTTCCAGAGAGTTTTGCCCATTCAAGAAGCAGTGACTCATTAGCTCAGATCACGGGCTATATTCCTCATAAGTCATCTCCCGCCATTGTGTGTGAGCATATATTCTTATACTGGGGTGGGCACAGGAGCTTATGTGGGATGTCAGCCCTTCCCCAATTCCTCCTCCATTGCTGGTGCATGTTATACCCAGGAACAATCAGGGAAGATACAAGAGGCAGGCTTTAATGCATGCGCTGAGCTCCTGGGGAGCGTCGAACTTTCCAGAGGAGCAGCACATTCCCAAAGGGTGAAAGATCATGCCATGAAACCAGCCAGCAAGGCTCTTTTGCTAGAGTGGGCCTGAGGGGTATGTCTGTGGCTTACCTGTTCTCAACTGGCAGTGGAGCTGTGCAGAATTTGCCTGTGATGGAGGTCTCGTCCTTTCTCCAGAACCGGTTTCTAGGGAGGTACGTCAGCACTACGCTCTCCATCTGGCATACTGGGACTGTATGAGCCAGCAGCCCCTGGCCCATCTGCTTCTGCTTGGGTCTGCAAGGAAGGGTGAAGGATGCCCATGAGAACAGGGGACTGAAGTGCAGATAAATATAGGTGTACAGAAGGGCAATGGGGAGAGAGGATACAGATGTCCACTGAGTCACAGCAGGTGGCAGCATTGTTAGTAGGAATCCTGATAAAACTGATAAAAGGCAGAGGATCCTTTTATGGGTTTAAACCCTGCAGTAGAGAAGGGAGGCTCTGTCCTGGTAAACCTCTCCCTCCTCCAGGTTGTCTCTCCAGGCCCTGCTACACGTTCCAGTTTAAAGCTGGATAGAAACCAGCTATAGAGTTGTTACACAACTGGTTGTTGTGTAAGAGCTGGTTGGCTCATTTTTTATAGCTGAATAGTCATTTGTATCATGTAATAATTACTTTGCACTTGTGGCTGGTCTTTCTTTGCATGTGTGGCTGATCTAAATTTATTGCATGGTTATCCAGTGAATTGAGTAGTATATTTTACATGCAGCAAGGGCTTCCATGTTATATCCCTATCCTTTGCAAAGGCAGGGGGATGTGAACATGCCTATTCCACACAGTCAAAGCAGCTATCCCAGCACTTTCATTAAGCATTTCATGCTGCTCGTGTGACCTGGAGCATTTGGAAATGCATAAAGTGAGAGATGTTGCCCCCTTTTAAATATTGGGCCCTGGTCTCTGTCAGAGATGGAGCAGTGAGACTGGCATGGCTGGTGATCAGCCCCCCGGGGGGGTTAGAAAACAGTGTTCCTAGTACATCCCTAGAAGGAATTCCCCTGATGTCAGTGGAGTTTCATGGGATGGTGGAGTGAATTGGGCCTGCTGTACTTGGTTTGGAGCTGGGGGGGGGGGGGGGGGGGGGGGGGGGGCGGGGGGGGGCGGCGGCCGGGCGGGGGGGGGGGGGGGGGGGGGGGGGGGCGGGGGGGGGGGGTGGGGTGGGGGGGGTGGGGGGGGCGGGGGTTTGGGGGTTCGTGTTGTAGTTGGTTGGGGGGTTTGTGCTGATTGTGGTATGGTGGTGGGGGGGATTGCTGGGGGTTCGGGGGGGTGGGGTGAGGGATTGTCGGTGTGGTGCTGTG
>JAGPOW010003648.1:116736894-116747881 GCA_030014935.1 Caiman crocodilus | reverse complement strand
AAAAAAAAAAAAAAGACTGACAGGATGGATGATATTACTGTCAAGTGACTGTAATATAAAAGCCATCATTCAAGCCCATGTGTCTCTAGGACAGAACGAAGAAAGGTGGGCTTGGTAGGATTTCCAGTCAGTTAACTCATCCCAGGGGCTGGAAGGCCAGAATTGAGACAGGAAGGAGAATCTTGCAAAAGCAAGCATTCGTCGTGAGTAGAGCTTGTCCAAAACCAGTGAGAAGATTACATTTTTAAAACTGTTCTTCAATTTCACTTTAACAGATAGAACATTTAAAATGTTAATTGAGATTTGAAGAATTTTGCCGAGATCTACTTTTCTGCTAACATAATGGGGGAGGAAGGAAGGTAAGTAACATGTGTATGGATAGTTCCCCCATGCTTGGCTGGAATTAGAAAAGCTGACCACCTTTTTTACTGAACTTTAGCTGCTCAACTGGACATGGCTCAGCTCTACTGATGCAAACAATGGAAACCATCTCCTTCAGACAAGCAGCCCGAGCACCCTGTTTGCTCACACTGCTGAGGTATAACAGGGAGAAAGAGGGATCAGTGACGGAAACAGCTTGAACCCAGAGTGCCGCCTTTGTGTGCTCTGACCTGAAGCCATGGATTAATATCTTGGTGTCCAGGCTAGTGTTGAAGCTGGAGTTCCTGTCATCACTAATAGAAATCAGCTGCCCACAGCTGGGGTTTGAGGAGGGGAAAAGAAGGAATCGGATCTTGAGGTTCATGCCCCGGAGGAAGTTGGCATTCTGGAAGTCAGAGCAGGGCAGTCTTGAGATATTGGTTTCATTCCCTAGAAAGAGAGAGAGAGAGAAAGAGAGAACCCCCCCAAAACTGTCCAGCCTGTGTGCGCGTAGTGAAAAGAAGCAGAAGAAGAGGGTAGGGGATGGGGGGGTGGAGAGGGAGGTGTAGCGAAGGCACTGCTTGGCTGTGCTGGTAGCCTTCCTCCCATCTTTTCTCTGAAGGAAAGTTACATTGGCTCACTGTGCCAACAGTGGTAGGAGCCGCAGAGAAGGCAAGACCAGACCTGACAGCCATAGAAGTGGCTTGGCTTTCTCGGCTTTTGAAAAGCCACAGTTTCATTTAGTCTCTCGGTAGCTTCACGCATTCAGACATCCTGTCTCATTTTATTTTTGGTAAATACGTAAGCTTTCCTCAAATGCTCTCAACCTTATCAGTATGGGGTGGTATATCAAGCGGGCCGGTTTCCCAGAGCTGAGGAAAATTATAAATGATACTGATGAGGAGAAAAAGTTTAGGGAGGAAAATGTAAACTGTGAAGTGGGAGCTCTTTCAGATTCCTCAAAACCCAGAAAGACAGCGACTTGAACTAGAAGCCCACCGTGGTTCAGTGGGAAGTGAAGGCAACTGTTTCTGTTAAAAGAACAACAATATCATACCAGTCAACATAGTTTTATGGAAAATACTGTGGGGCTTTTTTGTATCCAGCTCTCAAACACCAGCCCTATCCAATAGCGATAAAACACAGATTAAATGGATAGGGAACCAGGTTGCTGACTGATCTCAAAAACTCATCTGTGGGAAACCTGACCAATTCTATCTACTCTATCCCGACCAGTTTTGACCTCTGCCACAATTCAATGAGTCTGGAAACAAATACAATATCACTGTTGATGAAATAACCTCACTAGAAAGTCTGAGCATCTTCACAGGGAGGAAATGCTGAGAGCACCCAGCCGCTCTTTTGTTTCAGCAGAGTAGGGCACAGCAAGGAGTAATGGCTGTACGAATCTGAGTTAGAATTAAGGCACAGCGTTTTACCAGAGATGGTGATTAACTGTGGAATAAATGATAATGAAACGGGTGGATTCTCCCTCGCACACCATTTTCAGATCACTACTGGGTGCCTTTTTGGGACGATCTGCTTCAAGCAAGTTCAAATTATTGTTCTCAACCCAAGAGTACCTGGGTCCATTCTAATAGCCTGTGATAGATAGGAGCACAAAGCAGTTGATTTAATCATCTCTTCCAGCCTAGAAAATTATGAAACTATTTTTCAGGAATAACAAGGATAAATCTGAAAACAGATCCCTTTTCACCTCTAGACTGGAAAAAGCGAAACAACCTTGAAGCCATGTTTATAATGAAAACAGCCTCTTCCTGTCTGTACAACTCATTAACTAGTTCCCTAGTCACTGAGGTGCATTCGCAGCCATCCTGGCAGGAATGTAGTTTAAGAGCGAGTGCACAGAATTGAAAAGCAGATCTCTCAGGACCCAAGGTGCCCACTACAGGATGTGTCCCTCTCCCTAAAGTCTGTTTAGACTTTACTCAGCCCCTGGGGATGGAGAGAGGTGAAGTGCGTCCTGGGGTCCCATTTAGTCCCAGTCAGAAAGAGTGCACCTGATCAATGGTAGTGAGTGGACAAGCCGAATTAGATAAGGCAAATTTTAACAGCACTGTGCAGTCCATAATTAACAAGTGGGCAAAGTGAATGAGAGAGGGGCAGGAGTTACACTAAAGAAGCAGAAACAAGTGACCTGGAGTGTTAGTCTGTGAAATGTTAGCTAAGAGAATAATTTTTGAATGATGGAGGGGGGAAGAAGGGAGGGGGAAAGGGTGGCTGGATCCCACGCTTATCTTTTTTCTCTGTGATTCCAGATCAAGCATATTCTGTTTCCAAGACAAAACCCGCCGATGCAGGAGGCTAAGGTTACTTGTCTTTCCCATCACTGCCTCCATGGAGCAAGCAGGCAAGAACAATTTGTAAAGTCAAGTCAGCAGACCCACCTACACTTCTGGATTGATATGTGGGGTAAGAAAGGGAGCGCTTTCAGTTGCTGGCCTCCCTGAAATGGGACTTGGCTGCAGCAGGGATCCCTTTAAATGGACTTCAGACTCATTGCTGAAGGGAACAGGTTGCCCAAGGGACTCAAGCTGGTTAAATACAAAGCCAGAACTGGCCCCTGCAAATCCTCCCACATTCTTTGCCCTGCAGCTTTGGTGTTTGAGTGTCCCCCATCCTTGCCTTACCTGTATATGCTGAGCTGAGCAACAGTACACCTGCTAAAACAAGAAGAGACTTCTTTCTGGGAAAAGCCATCTCCCTCCAAGCTCTTTTGGGGTTGTAATGAGTTGAGATCAGTAGTGGGGAACAGGGGAAGGCAGCTCCTTTGTACCACTGGGACCTTCTGATAGGGCTGGTGCTGTTAATGATCAACAAAACCTGTGTTTTTTTTGGGAAAATAAAAGCAGGGGCAAGCACCTCTTCCCCTGTTTGATTATTAGTCAAAGCCCTGGCATCAGCACGAAATAGCTATAATTGCTGCTAGAAAGCTGTTGAACCCACGCTTCTTCCCCAAGCAGAGGTACGGCTGTGGAGTCGGCTCCTGGCACCAGTCACCACGGCTGTTTCTATTTACAAAGTTACTATGATGGTAGGGTTTTCGGTTGCCTCTACCCAAAGTCCTTTGTCACTACTAATGAATATGTACATAAATACAGTCTCAGGACCCCCCTGGAAGGCATGGAAGTCTTTTGATTCCCACCATTATAGATGGTGTAGAACAGGGCTGGCCAACTTGTGACCTCTTTGTGTGGCATGTGGTAGATCAGAAAGGGAACAATCAACCCGGTGGTGGAAAGCAGAGCATCAGATCAAGCAGAGGAAAGGAATCAGGGTGGCACTTGGGGAGGGCGTAGGGCTAATCGGTGGTACTCCTGACAAAAAAGGTTGCCCCCCACTGTTGTCACAAGAGGCTTTGATTGGTGGCCCAAGGTCATATACCAAGAGCAGAAATTTATAAATTCATACAGCTTATGGTCAGGATTTTTATGTTAATCTCTTCTGAACTGCTGTATGACACTGGGTCCAGAATTTTACCTGGTGATTTCTGATTGAGCTACTGTGCCTAAGAAGGAACCTAGTCTTGAACCACTGATCCCAAGCTGCAGAGTAGTCTCAGGTAAGGTGGTTCCATGGTTCACTGAAAGAAGATGCGAGAAAAGGGTATGTTCTAGCATGACGGTCCATCAGAATGGGAGGATGTCACACGAAGGAAAGGAAACACCTGCAGGCTGGGTCCCACTGTCACCTTTGATTCTGAACGGAGGTGATTTCTTATGTGAGTGGGCAGTTCCCTTGTTAGGCCTGTGTCTTTGGCTTTGCCAGCATTTACATCAGCTGGATATAACTGCTGCTCTATCTCCACTAGAGTCCCAGCACATCGATTGTACCAGCTCAAACTGCTGTTTGCAGGTGTGTGTTATTTCTGGGTGTGTTCCCAGTTGTTCCATCTTCTAGACTCTGGCTGCTGACACCGACTAGCTAGAGGGCTTGAGGATTTATTCAGACCAGGGAGATGGGCAGGAAGGTGTTAACTGTATTGTAGTTATGCAAGGGGAAAACTCTAATATAAAATGAACTGCAAAGTGGGGCTTGCTGGGGCACAAATCAACTCTGCATAGACATGGCCTTTCTTAGAGTGACTGGGCTCCTCTGTACCTGTCAAAGGCTGAATCTGACATGCACACAGCAGCATATCTTTAATATGACATTTATTCTTTAGTCGTGTTATGTGTCTACTTTCTAGCAAGTAAGAATAATGGGCAAATTAAAGGAAACTTACCTATTTCAGATGCTATTAAAAAAACAATCAGAAGTGATTATTTGACCACTTACTCAGGCTCATAAACAGGAACAGACAGGGTTTTTTACATATCTCTATGACACATCCTTGGCCAAGCTAGCACATGTAGATGAAACCATTTACTCATGCCCCTTTTGCTTTAAATGGAGGATGGAAGAAGTGTGTAATCCAGTCTCAGTCAACATGAAACCAAGGGCATATCTGACATCTGGTACATCTGGGCTGCCCAGAGCCGTGTTCTGACTGACTGCTTGGGCCTGTATGAAAATATCATCTCTGGGCACTAAACCTCATGGTTGCACAATGCAACCTTACCCTAGGGCTTGGGAAGGCAGTGGGGTGAAAGCTAAGGGAATTCATGCCCATACCTAAGCCCCAAAGCCTCTGCTCTTCCCCCTTACTTTTTAAAAAACAGCAAGCAGGTACAGCAGCTGGTCCAGCCTACATCAAAGTCACAAAGAGGAATGAGGTTGAATAATCCTCTCAGACTCCAGTTAGTAGTTTCCTTCTCAAAAGCACAAGATGTCAGTGGTTTGATTAGTCTCTTAGCTATCAGCTCATAATCCATGCAGAAAGCCTTGTTATCCTCCAGGACAACACAAGAGAAGTTCTTCCTGGGGAAGTTAGGTAAGAAATAGGGTTTTGTAGATGTTAGGGGCTGGAAAGGACCTTACAAGATCATTGGGTTACCACAAAGTTGTGAATATTTGGCCTTTTGAGAGAGAAAATTACAGTTCATCTATGACCACGAATCCTTTTGCAAACTTCAACATACAGCTCCAGAGTCTTCAGTGATTTGATTACCCTTCTTAGACACAAAGTTAGGAAACTGGTACACCTCCCTTAATTATTATCCTTTCCAATCTTCCTCCGTTCTTAGCTGGTAGGGTATTACTGCTACACCAGTCAGAAAAGAAGCAAGAGACCTCTCTATAGCCTGATCTTTTTATGTTTACACCCTGAAGCAAAAGGTTAAGCACTTATTCCAATACTTTATCTAACTATTTGAGGGGTGTGATACAGATTTGCATCTATATTAGCTGGGGGAAAGTCAGGAAGGAGGAGGATCAGGGTTTGAATCACATTCTGACTTTTGGAGAGTCTGCAGCAGTGGCAGCCACAAGGAGCTACTGCTCCTGCCTGAACTGCTTAGTCTCTTATGGGGGGGCTCAACTCCCCTCCAAAACCCCTCATAATTCGAACCCTAAGGAGGATGGCACAACGCACATCAGGTTGTCTTGAATTTGTTGAGTTCTCCAATTTTCCCTTGTTTACACTCTGGATTTATAAGCATTCTGACTGGTTTATTCAAATGTCTTTGTTTCACTAAAACTTTTAGGAACTGGACTGAAGCCATTTTCTAATAAGCTGGGAGGGGTTAATTAGCTGTGACTAATGCCTTTGTGAAAATTACAGTTTTGAAAGGGAGGACTTCTTATCTCCTTCTGTCACCCCCTTGGAATAATGCTCTTTGCTACCGTTGGCTTTCCTTTTCTTCTTGGCTTATGATTTTGACTGACAAAGTTCCTTTACTTTTACAACTTAGTTAGGAAACTTAATACATACATATTCATTATAGCAAAACTACATTCTAATGCATTTAGTTGCATCAGTTAGTACTTGTACACTGTTATGGGTACCTTCTGGGCAGAGCAGAGCTAGGCATGTTTGACCAGGCACCTTGAGCCGACCACTTCTATTGCTGGCCTTAGCAAAGGGGACACACTGTTCAGGGTCCCGGCTTCTGCTGCACCCATGTTAGTATATAGCAAAACCACCACCCTGGGCTTGTAAGAGATGCAAAAGAAAACAGTAAAACAAATAAACCAACACTTAGCTTTTTTGCTGGTTTCATGCCTCTGGCTCGATAGGTTTTGCCCAGGTTTTAATTGCCCTTAGCGTTTTATCTTTCAGAGGCTTTGAGCCTGCCGGGCTTGCACGAACAAAAAGAAGCCTTGCTCATGGCTGCTTACCCTCAGTTAACCCTAGGCTCCAGGCAACCTCATTCTCTGCTGGTGCAGCCACCCCAGAAACTGCTTTCAGCGGCTCTTATTTCCACCCCCTGCTGATTCACGTGGCTGGCTCTTTCTCATTCCCCAACCTCAGTTAGCTTCTTTACTGGGAGGCTCTCTGCATCCCTGGAACAGTGTCCTCAACCTCTGGTGAGTCCTTCCAGCTCTGGGATGGGTGTGAGGGATTGCTTTTAGGGTGCAGGGCTGTTCAAGCTCCTTCACACCCATAGTAACAGAGCCGGGCCCTGTTACATGACTGCTAACAATTGTCAAATAAACCTAGGATATAGTATATCTGGCTTACTTATTGCAAAGCCTTTTATAAAATAGTTCCTTTCAGCCCTTTTGCTCTAAATTGGCTTCTGCTGACTAGGCTACTTGTCATGTCTGCCAAGGCTCACTCTGCAGTCGCCCAGAAACAAGTGCCAAGTTCTTCATTCCCTTCAGTCACAGTAGCTTAATCAGGTCTTCTTAATGAAAAATAAAATGTCACGCTACTAAAACAAATATTTTTTAACTACTCTTAGTGCTTTTTGGAAAGCAATTATTCTCCCCTGGCTTATTCATATAGGGATTTTGGTTATGCTAAGTTATAGTAATGCTAAGCTATAGTTAAGCTAAGACACTGCAAAGGACCTTGGGAGTAATGGGCTTCACTGACCTCTGGGTTGCCTGACAAAAGATGCAGTGAGAGACAGAGTTGTTGGTTGTAGCTGTGTTGGTTTAAGGACACATGGAAACAAGGTTCTTTGGGTCGATGTGATATCTTTTATTACACCAACTAAATAGTTGGAAAAATTGTTCTTTGCAAGCTTTCAGGCACAAACACCCTTCTTCAGGCATAGGGAGAGTCTGCTGGTGAATTGTGTGCTCTCCTGGTTAGAATAAAAGCCAATATGCAAAATGCAGGTCAGTGGAAATGCAAATGTGAAGCAGTGAGAATCAAAGAGAATGAGAGACGGTAAGTGTGAGACAGGTAGGTGGAGGGGAAGGGGAAATGTTGAACTGGTGACAGACTGTAGCTGGTAAAATGTTACCTGGGGCTATCAGATGGCAGGCGGGTTGTAATGTGCCATAAATCCAGTGTCTATATTAGCTCATGATTTTTGTCTATCTAGTAGATTTATGAAGTGAAATGTGTAGGTTCATCTATGAAAGGCATTCTGCCTGTTCCCTTTGAGGATTAGAACTGAGGGATTGGAGAGAGAGTGGTTGTCTTATGAAAACTATGCACCGACAGTTTAATTGGGTATGTTTGTCTTCGATAGGTTTTCGGTGTCTGTTCATTTTGGTATGCAGTTGTTTGGTTTCTCCTACATATTTTCCGAAAAGCACTAATAAAAGATATCACGTTTCCCCAAAGAACCTTATCTGCCTGTGAGGGAAAAGGCTAATTCACAGTAAGAAACAATAGCTGAACAAATTGGGGAATAAAAGTTACAGTTCACTAAAGTAGAGATAACAAGAGGTGGGTTGTCCTCAGCAGGCTGACGATATGCAAATTCAGTAAGAGGGTGAATTAGAAAAACCCAGCCTCAGCAGAGAGCGAGTTTGGAGAGTGCCCAAAAGGAAGGAGGGACCGGCAGTTGGAAAGGACTGAGCTGCAGGTGCCTTGGCAAAAAGACTAGTAAAAAGGGACAAATAGACAGTGAGAGAGCAATAACAGCTGGCCCACAGTGGGGGCATTTAGGCTATAACTATAGGGGTTGCAAGCCTTGCCCTTTTGTAGCAACTTGGTGGGGAGCCTGTGCATGCAACGCATAATTTAGCATTGCCTAGGCAGTTTTGCTGAGCTGAGCTGATTGCTATGTAGACCTGCTAGCTATTGTCCTAAAAGACAGTAAACCTATCCGAGCTTTTGGAGCACAGCACTAACAGTGGCACAGCAACAAAGCTTGGTGCCAAGGACAAGCCCACAGCAGCAGCCCACCCTTGCCCTGCACACAGATCCAGGGGGCACACCACCCCTCTCCCATGCTTGCCTGGAAGTGCACACAGCAGCAGGAGCCACCCTTCCCTTACCCCCATGCTCCCCCAAACAAGCCTCTTGTGGCTCCATCCCATGCCCTGCCCCAGCTGGGCAGCGCCTGTTGGTGACCTTCTCTTTGGCACCTGAGGTTTTTGTCTTGTTCACTCACCTCCCTTGCTGTGGCACTGAACATGAATTTTAGCTTTTCTTTGTGCGTCACACCTGAGCTCCAGGAGGCTTGTTGTAGGCAACTGCCTCAGAGCACCCCGACCCAAGCAGTTTCAACACCCACCAAAAGCAAAAGCAGGCAAGAGGCTGGTTGGGAACCCTCCAGTGCCCAAGCACTGCAGAAAAACTGATGCTAGTGGTCTTGCCTAACAGGTTTTATTCTATCTCCCCTGGCTACTGCTTATTTGACTGTACATTGAGCACTTTGAGAAGTAGAAGGTGAAGTACATGTAATCCATAACTGAGGCACATACTATGCCTGCAATGTGGACTTGTTGTGGTTTTTCAGTTACTGACCACATTTGCAGCCTACAAAAAGACATGGGCTTGGAACACTCCTGAGAGGTCCTACTCCACTTCCATTCACCCCGATACGCCCATGTATATAAAGCCTGATCCTAAGGAACTGATACCTACCATCCCCTTGGCTTTTGTGACAGCTGCAAGCACTTAACACTTAGTGGCCCTAATTTTAGGCACCTGTGTTTTGAAAATTGTCTTCGAAAGGGATTTTAAATGATCTCAGAAAGATCTAGGCATACCATCAAGGACTTCCTTCCTACCTATTTCTGCTGCAAGCACAAGACTGTTTCCCTGATCAGTATGAAACAATGGCCAAGTTTATACATTAAAGGGCAGACTCTGGCTTGCCTTATGCAGCTGATTAGACTACTTGATGAGTAAAGAATATTTGTTGGAGTATCATAAACATTTTTCTAATTAAAAACAATTGTGCTTTCATAGCAACAGCACAGCTATAGCAGCTATATGACTTTTTTTTTTCACAGCATAACAGACCACTGAACGGAAACCAATTACATCATCCTTCCCATTTTCAGTTAAAACAAGCCTGTATTTCTAGCAACATTGATTACTCACTGTCAAGTGCTTTGCAAGTATACATCTAACTCTGCTTGTTATATATATTCTACTATAACTCTGTGTGCTGTGTTCCTTTTTTGCTTACCCTCATTCCCTAGTGGGAGATCTAGGATTTTGAAAATGGTGGAGGTGCAGATGGTGTAGTACATCATTGCATATAGCACACCATACATTTTTTTCTAACTAAAAGGAAACTAGAAGGTTTACTAAAAAGCTAGGGGCCTAAGGCTATGTTACTCAGTTTAAGATCAAAGCAAAAACAAATATAACTTAATTGGAATGTGTGTGAATTTGTTATATTATATATTATGTGTCTAGCAGACCTCCTGAGGCTAAAAAGAAAGGCCTACAAAGGATGGAGGATGGGAGTCACCTCCAAGGAGGATTATTCTGCACTGGTCCGGTCCTGCAGGAAGCATACCAGGGAAGCTGAGGCTGCAACTGAACTCCAACTAGCTTTGAGCAACAAGGACAATAAAAGTCCTTTTTCAGATATGTGGGGAGCCGGAGGAAAAGCAGAGGCAACATTGGACCCCTGCTGAACCAGATGGGGCAACTGACAACTGACGCCCAGGAAAAAGACAACCTATTAAATAGGTACTTTGCGTCGGTCTTTCATCAGTCCCATGGGACGCCAATGCCCGCTACGGGACAGGGAAGTCCGGATGAGGGTGATCCCCTGCCCGTGTTGGAGAAATTATTTGCTTAAGCTCCCAACCTGGAAAGAGAATACCTGCAAATACTCCTGACCCCAACGGGCTTGTGTCCCAGCTGAGACTCAAATAAGCAGGAGACAAGGGTGTGGTTTTTCCAGTTTATTTGGCCAAAGATCCCCCCACTTGAGAAAGGCAAAGGGGCCCCCGGTTGCACTCTTACACACGTATTTATATTCTCTGGTTACATGATATTTTCGCATGCAGAAAGCTTTAGCGGAAAATGACTAGGACCGCGTAACTCTTCTTTCGCCTGCAGCATAAGCTCCAATCAAAATAAAGTTTTAAAAAAAATTACCAAATACGGTACAGGTCCGCCGTTAAGCTTGTCTATCATGCTTAGTTACTATGGGGGAAGTTGTGGACCCCTGAAAATACAGGCTGTGCTTCCCATATTGCTAAAGGAAACCCCTTTCTCTGCGCTCAATTTCTAGCACCCTCCATTGATGCTGACTTCGTGAAGGAACATCTTGAGAAGCTGAATACCTTCAAGTCAGCCGGCCCTGACAATCTTCACCCCAGGGTACTCAAGGAGCTGGTGAGCATCATAGCCCAG
>JAGPOW010003648.1:116713217-116736794 GCA_030014935.1 Caiman crocodilus | reverse complement strand
CATTCTCCCCTTGTACTCGGCCTTGGTGAGGCTGCAGCTGGAGTACTGTGTCCAGTTTTGGGCTCCACAATTCAAAAAGGATGTGGAGAAGCTTGAGAGCGTCCAGAGAAGAGCCATGCACATGATCAGAGATCAGGGAAGCAGACCCTACGGTGACAGGCTGAGAGCCCTGGG
Source organism: Caiman crocodilus (assembly GCA_030014935.1). Taxonomy (NCBI): domain Eukaryota; kingdom Metazoa; phylum Chordata; order Crocodylia; family Alligatoridae; genus Caiman; species Caiman crocodilus. The sequence goes on along the minus strand of JAGPOW010003648.1, from coordinate 116,736,620 downwards.
GCTCTTTAGCCTGGAAAACTGCAGGCTCAGGGGTGATCTGACGGCTACCTACAAGTTTATCAGGGGCGACCACCAGTATCTGGGGAAACATTTGTTCATCAGAGTGCCCCAAGAGATGATGACTAGGTTGAATAGTCATAAACTACTACAAGACCATTTCAGGCTGGACATAAGGAAGAATTTCTTTACTGTCTGAGCCCCCCGAAATCTGGAACAGCCTGCCACCGGAGGTGGTTCAAGCACCTACGCTGAACACCTTCAAGAGCAAACTGGATGCTTATCTTGCTGGGATCCTATGACCCCAGCTGACTTCCTGCCCTTTGGGCAGGGGGCTGGACTCGTTAATAAAGCAATATCTAGCTGTCTTCTTGAACATCTCGACAGTGCATTCAGAACTTCACTGAAAGCTGTCTCCACACCTGAGTTCATGCTCACCTGAGTTAATGTTTCCATATCTGAGTTAATGTATTTAACTAAAGTTAAAACCAGTTTTCAGGGCTGTGAAGTAGATGCTACATTACCAGAGCAGCTAACAGACAGCAGGACTGTAGAAGAAAGAATAGATAGATTAGTGGAAAATTGACACCATTAAGAATGATTGAGGGTCATTAACACCTGTGGAATAAAGAGATTAAAAAGAACCAGTAAGATTGTAAAGAGATAAGAAGTCAGTTGACTCCCTCACTGCTGCCTGACCAGAAATGCTGCTGTCATTGCCAGACAGCTGGTTTTAAACTTGGTTGGACCAAGGATCAAAGGGGGGATGCAATTACACCACTGCACCCCTTTGATCTGCCCCTGCTCTCATTAGTACATAAATTCAGAAGTTTGGCAAGCTATTTGGATGTAGTCTTTTTCTGTTTTGGGTAAAGTGTGCAAATGTAAATTGCCAAGTTGACTAGCTTTTTGGGCCCACAGGCCTCATGCTGAAGTCTGCAGGCCAGCAAATGTTGCAACTAGTTGCACAAGGGTCACTTAGGGGTCAGCACTCACTGTGACCCCTGCTGAGATCTGCAATGAGGTGGCCCTCAGTTCCAGTGTCGAGACAATGTATAAGAAGCAGGAAAGGATCCAGATACAAGTTACTCTTTTGATGGTATTGCAGTTATTATTATTATACAGTTAATCATCAAAGTCCTCAAGGAAAAGTGTCTGTAAGAACAAGTCTCTGTAGTGGGTTCAGATAGAATCATTACTTTCACTGTGTTAAAAAGGCATGGAAATCTCTGAGTAGCTCAGGGTCTAAGATAGCTGGGGTTGCATAAGTAATGTAATGAGGAGTGGTGGTAACCCACCTGCAATGATGAGGAGTAGCGGATCATCAGTGATGGCGACCCCCAGCAAAGCCAGGGCTGTGGAGCCCTAGTGGCAGAGCGCTCATGACCCCTGTCTCATAGACCAGCTGGGCACTGTGAGTGTATCAATTCTGTCGCAGGCCAACTGGGAGTTGCGAGGGTATCAGCCATGGGGCTGTTCAGTTCAGTTTCAGATCGAGGAGGTGAAACTGGGAGTGAAGCAAAGGGAAGTTTATTATAGCTTACACACATGACAGTTAACAGACAGATAAAGGTGATAAGCAGATAATGCAGTATTAAAGAGCTAATAGTAAATAATAGCAACAGATAGATGGATCAGGCCAACGGGGCACTGCGAGGGTGTCAGCCGCTGGGCTGTTCAAAACAACAGATAGACAGACATGGGTTGGCAACTTATTGATAGTCCCTTGATGCCGGGTGCGCGCCAAGTGATTCCAGCTAAGTCAGGCATCCCAATCAACGCTGTCACAGGGATTACCAGGGAAGATCCCTTGATCAGGATCCGATCATCACTCACACTGAGAGTCCGGAGTCTGGGCTTGGAACAGCAATGACTGTTCTGTTCCCTCCTTCCTGCTGGTCACCTGAGGCACGTGTTTTTTTATACCTAGTCTTATGCTAATCTGTTGGCTTTAGAGCCACTCACAATCTTGCCCTGTAGCTGTTATTCTATGGGATTGAAAGGTGTTAAAAGTTATCATAAAAGGTTACTACCTAGACTTGGGTTTATCCAATCAGCAAATTACAATGCAGCACTTTTAGGTTTGAAATTGACATGACTCTGCCTAAGAAACCCTTTTAGGTTTCTCTGAATATGCTTTCTCGGGACATTCTTTCCTGGAATGTGTTGGGTGTGCCACGTGGTTGGAACCAGGTTTTATCGTCAAGGCTGAACCCTGAGCAAAACCTGCTAGGTCAGCTAATCTTGCAGCTACAGCTTCGCCTGTGGGGCCTAATTAATACAAACAGTTAGTTTTATCATTTTGGTTAAACTTACGACAGACAAGTTACATTTGCAGTTTACGAACTTACAAGCTTTATATTAGCTAGTATTACCTGTTAGGCAAAATACCAAATAACTCCAAGAAGCACATATTTGTTGCTTATTAATCCCTCTGGTTCTGGCCGTCACACCCCTGGCAAAGGATATGAAGGAGCAGTGATTCCTTAGGACTAGGGACAGACGTTCAAAAAGCCTGAGCCTGAATTGATTCAATCTTTGCAAGTTAATCTAACCTGGCTAGGCTCAACTGGTTTGCAACAGTACAGACATTCCCTCTGGACTGAGGAAATGCCAGCACATGCCTGCAGTGGCTTGGGCTAGAAGCCAGGGGGCACTAGAGCAGTCCTCCCTTTCTTCCACAGGGCTGAGCTGGGGGGAGGGGGCATTGCCAGGCCCCTCTGATTATGGATGGGTTTCCCCCCTTGCTGCTCCTGACCATTGAGGGAACCAGCAGGGGGTTGACAACAGAGAGTTTAGCACCCCATCAAGAAAACAAAAGCCGCTGTCATTAGTTCAAACTCTTCTTAAACAACTTTTTCCAAGGAAGGAACAGAGGGACATTACCAGCTGACCTGTTGATTAGTTCCAAAAAGCCATAAGTAGACACTGTCCTGTCTGCCTTATACAGACACCTCTCAGCGTTAGTTAGCACGTAGACAGTTATCCCTTTAGGACAGTGTCTTACACCTTACATCATTTCCCAAACAGGAGCCAGTCATAATAACACAAGCACTTTTTATACTGGTAAAATGTATCCAGATTAGAGCTATTTTGCCATGTTACCTATTGGTATAGTTAAAATGCAGTTTTTTCTAGTGTTATAAAAAGCCCATACATTATAACATTACAATGAAAAAGCCTGGCTAAGTTAGGACTAAAGTAATGTGAGAAAAACACATTGCCTTGATTTTATGTGTATGTTCCATTTACAAGAGTACAAAAATAGAGTTGTCTAGAAACAAGTTTAATTTAACTGTAAAAAAGCATGAATTGTTAAAAAGCATAAACTCCCCACCCACCACCAAATGTCTTGGGTACCCTGGAGAAATATTTTTGCCTCGCAATGTGCTCAGAGGTTAATGTATTTTGCAAATATAGCATGCAAATAGTGTGATGGCTGTGAAAGCTTGGACAGTACCTCTTGCACAAAAATGTAAGACAGTGGTTGGGGCACGACTGGATTGTAGTGACAAGTCTGCCACAAGAAAAATCAAATCTCCACTACAGTTGCAACCCATTAGGCATAAAGAAAGTGAGGCTTGGGGAACCTAATACCAGACCCATACCATAAAATAATAAGAGTGATGAAAATGAAAATTGTTGGCAGAGACCTGACACACTCATTACATGTGTGTATCTAAGCTAAGAAAGCAGGAGAGGCTGAGCTAGCGTAACTAGAAAAGGCAAGGAAACTACATATACGTTTCAACTGAACTGGCAACTAAAGAAGACAAAAGACTAAATATACATTTCAAACACAACCTGTAAAAGGTGCACTGAATACAGGAAAGATGCCTTGTACCTGACAAATGCATGCCTTGCTAAAGGCAGACAAGGTTCCTTGGGTGAATCTGATATCTTTTATTAGACCAATCCAAATGGTTGGAGAATAGTTACTAAGCAAACTTTCGGGTTCAAAAACCCTTTGTCAGCCTAAGGAAGTTTCAGCAGTTGGTGTGTGCTGAAGGAACCGCTTCCTGTCTGCTTGGGTAAAAATCTCTTGCAGCAAAAATAATATGAAGACTGTAATAGCTCATGCATTGCATATTAAGAGAGAGTCTTTTTCTGTCATTTAGTTTTATAGCTTGTTGGTAGTTATTAAAAGCAAGCCTTTCTGCTATTCATCAACCAAGTGTTGTGTCAATTCTTAAAGCACTAGGTTTAAAAATCCACTTTAACTGCAAAACAGTGCTCATTGGAGAGTGACACCAAGCCTCTGGGGGAAACGGGTTTTGATTTCAGGAAATCAGGACCACTGGAATATCCTGTGCCCTTCACATTTGTGGGAGTGTATGCACACCTCACTTAGCTGTACAATAAGGCCCTGATTTTTAAAGGGACTTAGGTATATCATTGCCCAGATGGTAGAAGCATGAACAGATTGCTGTGATGCAAAGGAGGCTGGGACATCTCCTGGCATCAGCTGCTTTACAGCAATTCCCCACAAACCTGTCCTTGCCTCTTAGTAAATGAAAGCTAAGCTTTCATATTACCATAACTTTTACTTGCCATAGGGGGAAAGCCTGCATGTAAGGCGTTACTATGGAGCAGCTGGGGTGCAGCAAAGCCCTACCCTCTTTTGCCTTAGGATGACATAGAATAATTTAAATGAGGGTTAAAAGGGACCTCAGGAGGGCACCTAGTCCAACCCCCTGCTCAAAGCTGCACCCAACTAGAGCATCCATTGGTGGGTTCAGATTTATTGGGGCCCTGTGCAAACAGAAGATTGGAGGCCCTCCACACCCCATTATAAACATGAATGTATCAAAAAGCATTAATAAGTAGACACATTAAATGTTTACATGGTGCATTAATAAATAAAGCACAACATGTGATGTTGAAACTAATCAGTTTTGCCACACATAATACTGCATAAAACAACTGATTTAGGAAAATAACTCAGACGCATGGGATCACCATAAATGTATAATAACCTGAAAGGAAAGATGTTTTAGTTTAGTGGTCGTGTAGACTCTTGACTATTTTTTTTTTAAATATACATTTTACATTGTACCTATGCTATGGTAAACTACTACTACAAAAAAATACAGGTCATAGCTATAGACTTGAGTATAAGTCTAAGAACACCATTAGAGATTCTTGCAATTAAAGTAAAATGGTAGGCCTACACAATACATCTCAATGTTTCTATAATCATTCCTGAAACTTGAAACATGTGCTAAACATCATATGTTGTAAAGCTTTTTCTGTTATATTACATCTGTGTTTTAATGCTACCATTGCATACTTATGTAACCAGAATATATAAATATACTGATACACACACACGCGTGTGTCTCTCTATACCTGTATCTCTCTCTATATAGATATCTATATAGATGTATGCATACACACAAACACACACATACACAGTATTTTTCTTTATATATATCTCTCCAGACAGACAGACAGGTCTATATCTAATCACCCCTTGGAAGAGCTCACACTTCCCTACACAAGCTGCCATCACTTAGGAGAGCTGCAGACCCCTCTCTACCAGTAGCCTTATTTGAGGTTGAGAACTGCAGAAAGCACCCTGGGAGTGGTGGGATTCCCCTTCTCTGTGCCCAAAGTAGCCCTTGGCAGCTGGACAAAAGCACTACATGCTGCCCCATGGGAGGATCTGGCATAGTTTGGGGTTGGTTTGAGGTTGCATCTCCCGTCCTAAACATACACACACACACACACTCTGCATCAACTGTGAGTGGCACAGCAACCTGTCCCAAGTTGCCTGCCTGCCCTGCAACCTGACCCTTGGGAGGGAGGGATGGCAGGATCAGGCTCCTTTCGGACTCAGGGACAGGAGAGAGACAGATCAGCTGAGCAGTGAAAGGCAGACGTGGGAGGGATCCTTGCTGCCATGTCACTCTGGCCATCCCCATGGGGTGGTCAGACAAGTTCCCAGCCGCTGCCTCCCACCAGCTCTCTCATGTGTTTAACGTGTAGTGGAACGCCAGTGGTTCGCAGGCTGGGGAGCACAGTAGGTCCCTGCCCCAGCCTCTGTCTATCGGCAAGGGCCCCTGAACTCAGGTCCTGTTGGCCTGTGCGCTAATCTGCCCCTGATCAGGGCTTTGTCTAGCCAGGACTTAAAAACCTTCAAGGATGGAGATTACAAAACTTCTCTGGGTAACCTGTACCAGTGCTTTACTACCCTCCTTGCAAGAAAAGTTTTTCCTCATATCTAACCTCAACTTCCGTTGTTATGACTTGAGACTGTTGCTCCTTTCCTGTCATCTGCCACCACTGAGAACAGTCCAGCTCCATCCTCTTTGGACTCCTCCTGCAGGTAGTTCAAGATTGCTATCAACACCCCATCCCCCCTTCTCTTCTCCAGACTAAATAAGCCAAGTTTCCTCAGCCTCTCTGCATAAATCATGTGCCCCCCAAACCATTTGTGTTGCCCTCCTCTGGACTCTTCTCGACTTGTCCACATCCTTTCTATAGTGAGGGGCCCAAAACTGGACACAGTACTCCAGATGTGGCTTCACCAGTGCAGAATAGAGGGGCATAATTACTTACCTTCATGTGCTGCTCCTACTAATGCAATGTTGTGGTTAAATGTATTTCCATTATAAGAATGTTGCAAACACTTGTTTGTGAGCTTGTGTGCTTTTCCCCTCACCAATGCAGTCCCTAAACATTGCGCTTTTGGCCCCAGGAGCGGAATCTGTAGCCCTGAGCTGGGTTCCTAGGCTTGTATACAGTGGATGGTGAGATGTAGGAGGTGAAGAGGAGCCACCACAGCCAGATTGCTCAGTGGCGGGGATACACCTGAGCCAAGGATGTCCATTGTGCAAGTGACTGACGCCTGGACCCCATATGGGCCATACCACAGGGCTAGATGCCACGAAGGCTACAGTATTATGAGGCACAGGTCTCTGGGCTGCGCTTATGTGGATGAGCAAGTACAGGAAGCAAAGACTAGAGGGGTGGAGGCCAGAAGCCCAGAGCCCCTGGCTACTGCTGGAGTCAGAGCAATAGGGGGAATGGCTGTTAGGCAAGGAACCAGGGGTGCATGTGGCCGGTGGGCCACGAGTTGGACAGCACTGAAGCAGCTAATTAGTTGAAAACATTCGGGACAGGGGTGCATCTTACAAGTTGCCCTCTCGTCAGCGTAGGCACCATACTCAGCTCCTCTGCGAAGCGCCTCTGCTTAGAATCCATTGCACCAAACCTCCCTGGGAGTTATGCACTGTTATGGATCATCCAAAGGTGCTTTTGCTTGGGACCCACAAACCCCATCCATGTCCCATTTTGTTTCCCTCAGTCCTCTTGTGGATTAGGCCTAAGCTCCTTCAACCCAGCTCTAGGCTGAACTCTTTCAAGGACAAATCGTTGTGTGCCAGGCATTTGAACTGTCCCATTCAGGTTTGTAGGAGGCCAGGACTGTGCCTACTGCACACCTTCCCTATGAACTGGTATACAAGGCAACTCTCCCCCGCTGTCTGCACCTTCTCGGCCATCCTGTCTCAGCTCTGTGCTGGTCTCTCGAGGCAGGAGGCAGGGGAGAGTTGCCCTCTATTCTACCTGACTTTGGACTAACAGGGCTAACTACCTCTCTGTTCATCAATGACATTTCCCAGGGGCTTCAGAGTGGTGCTCCACCATCCAGGCCATTAGGAAATGCTTCTTCCAGGCCAGTGGTTCTCATCCTTTTTAGATGATAGACGTGAGCCTCCTCTCAGAAAACACCAGCTCTTTGTTTTCACTCTTTGGAGTTTGTTTGTTTTTGCCTACAGACAAATAGCAGAGCCATTCTACCGCTGCGGAGAGCTCAGGAACATCATAACAGATCAGCATGGTTTTAAAACATGGGGTATGGTTTAAAATCGCTGGGTTTAACCCATGAATCATGTTTGTCCACCTGATGGTACTAAGGCACCCTCAAAAGGGACTCAAGGGAGCCCTGGGTGTTGTGGCTCCCTGGTTGAGAATGACTGGTCTAGGCAAGAGTTGGGGCAAATCCACGGGGATGACCCCCCTTTGACTCCTGCTTCACCCAACATTTAAAACTACCTGTCCCTAGTTAGGCAGAGCTGAGGGAGTCACTTGGCTTCATGGCTCAGCATCCCCCTACCGAACCCTTCTTGTTCCACAGGTGCTGATGCCCCTCTTTCCTTTTTAGAGGCCTTGCTGTTCCTCCCCTGCAGAGCTATCCCTTGTTCTGTTTTAAATCCAGTATTCAGGGCCTGGACTAAGAGATTGGGGGGGGAGGAGGGCTGGAGGGAGAGATGCCTTGAAGATGAGTGTGCTGGGGTGCCCTTGGTTTCCTTGGGTGGGTTGAGGTAATGAAAAGCGACTAGAAGGTGTGTGTGTATGTATATATAAAAGCAGAGTCGGGGATATCCTATTTACAAATCTGAATCAAGCTTTACACACGCGTGCGCGCCCATGTGCACGCACGCGCACACACAGAGTAGTTGAACCTGTGTTTCGCTGTGGAAGACTAATTTGATTTTTGTATTTTTATAACTTTTTGTCATAATCATCATCACCTTCACTTTATGGTTTATGCATCTTTGCCTCTTCCAGCTTCAAAAGCTTTCAGACCATTGTTTTTTATCTGGTTTCTTCTCTTGCAGACCGTAACTGACATTTTTGACACAGGTGAGCTACCAACCCCGACACTACCCCGACCTAGAGCCCCCCTTGAGCATACATTTGCAGTTCCCTGGAGACCTTCATGGCATTTAACAACCTGGGGAACATTATTAGATACACTGCAACTCACACCTAGGCAACCTCCAAGCTCCAGGGAGTTGTTTTCTGACTGGCCCTTCATCATTAAATTGCTATGCATTGCGCGTAGGCTGACAGATCCGGCCTCTGGAATAAGAGATTTGGTTTATATAGATACATTTTCAATTATGGGGGTAAAAATATGTGTATTTATATATATAATACACACACATATATATAATCTATTGATCTAGATAGATGTCTATCTTGATAGATGTCTATATACATCACTATCTATCTTGAGATCTATCTATAGATTTATCTCTATATCTTTTTTACGCACAAAACATGGAAAACATACCAAACCCCTTGCTCTGCCACCCCACCTTGCCTCAAGCTGCCCTTGGCAGCCAAGCTCCTGCTTCCCAGCCCCGCAGACTGGCATGACCTCCGCCCAGTGCGGCTCCCTCCATGTGAATAACCTTTGCCCTCAGAGCCCCGCTTCTCGTTTCTTGTCTTTTCTGGGCAGGAGGCGGCCGGGGGGGGCGGACAGGCGCCGGGGGCACCCCCTTCGCGCACCCCTGGAGCCGGCGGGGTTGGGGTTCCTGGGAAAACGCCTGCATTAACCGCGGAGGAGGCGGAGCCAGGTTCTTTTTCCTCCCGGCCGGGGTGGGAGGGCGCTTCCAAATACCCTTTCGCTTTCGGAGCGGAGAGGCTGCAGTACAGCGGCATGGGGCTGCTGCGGCTGCTGCTCCTGCTGCTGGCGCTGTGCGCCCCGCCGGGTAAGGCCGGCGCCCCCGTCCCCTTCCCCTTCCCCTTCCCCTTCTTTCCCCGGCTCCGCGCCAGCGGCAGGGCCTGGGCGGGAGCGCGGTGCGGCCGGACATGGTTCCTCGGCAGGGAGCGGCAGGGCAGCGCCCGCGCTGCGAGCCCGGCTCTGCCCGCGGCCGGCGGCGGGACGTGCCCCGCGGGGCGCTGCCCGCTGCAGCCACGAGACCCGCCCCGGCCAGGCCGGCCGAGGGAGGCTCGGACGGGAGAACCGGGCAGCGCTTCCTCTGCGGGCGCCGTGCGCCTGGGCGGCCGTGCCCTGCTCCCTTCCCAGAGTGCTGCTGGGCGGGTGCGCCTTGCGCCTTGCCGCAGCGTCTGGATGGCCCTGCTCCCTGCCCGCTTCTGCGGCCCCTCTTTTACGCTGTGACCCCCGCTCCCCTCCGTGTGCCTCAGGTTTCGAGCTGCTCTGCCCCTACACTCTTCCCTTTTTAAGGGAGGCTTGTCGGTTCTTTGGCCCGTCAGACACAGGCATGGGCAAACTGGGCCCCAAATGGTGTTATCATTTCCCTGTGGCGAAGGGGGGCCTGTTACTAAAAGGCCCCCAGGAGTCTAGGTAGGGTGCTGGCAATAGGCCTGTGTCACCCAGTGGCCCAGAGCGGATGTTGAAAGGGAGAGCCAACTGGGGAACCCGCTCAAGAAAAGGAGCTGTTCGGACGTCCGTCCGGGCTGGTTTCGCTTTGGCGCGATGGAGTATGAAGTGGGAAAGATGCTGGCTGGATGCCCAGAACACCAGGGTGGGGTTGCCCTGCTGGCAGTGCTTCATGTGAGGTGTGCCCCAAGCACGTTGGGTCGCAAGTGCCGGAGAGGCAGCGGGGTCCTCTGGATGTTGCTTTTGAGAAGGCGCTAAGGCTTTTTCAGTCTCTGCGCGGGGTTGTAAGTTTTGGGGCTTGTAAGTTTTGGGGTGTTGGCTGCCAGAAGAGGTACCTTGAAAGGCACACAGAAATGTCACGGGCCATGTTGTTACCATACAGTGGATAAATGATTGGAGTGGTGGTTATTCAAATCAGAGTGGGGGCTTCACATTTGGTTTATCTGCCCACAGTTGTGGGCAGGAAGTTTGGAAGAAAAAAGGAGGAGAAATTCAGTGTGTTTTTGACATTCCTTAATTGCACTAGAACAGAAAATGCTCAGTTATGGTGCTGGCATTTCTGCCTGCTTGGTGTCAGTACTTTCAACATTTCAAAGATGTGGCGTGGCTTCTTTTAGAAGTTCTCTGTGCAGCGGAGTCGCTGTGAAGTGAAATGCGATGGAATGCACCTTTACAGTACACTAAGAAGCCTATTATACCTGCCTTTCAAAAGGGACTAATATAGATCATGCTTACTGTACAATAGGCATGTTTGCCTAGGAAGTATTACAAAAAAAAAAGTGCTCTGTAAATTCACGCCGTGTCTTGCAATACCATGAACTTTTCCATGCTGATAGGGCCTTATGAATAGATAATATTTGTTAATAGCTGCCTGCAAGTGGCTGATAAACTGTAATTCCTGGCTTCCCTGGCAGAGGCTTGGTGGCTTTGTTTAGGTATGGTTGTCAATATAATGGTGAATGCATTATATTTTTGGTTCTGCTGTTCAGAGACAATGCATAAGGGACCTGCCATGTTTAGTGACCTGAGTGTCAAATATGGCATTTGGATAGGGGATAAAATTATTCATCATACTGCTCTGAGATACAAGATAAAAACTTTAAAAGAAGTCTCAGAATAAGGAGTCTGAATGACGGGGGGGGGGTCGGGTTCTACTAATATAGGTTCCATTTTCTATATTATTGGTATTAAAAGTATCTGCTGAAAGTTAGCTGTTGGTGCATGATTTCCCAGGTAAAATGAAAAAGGGTCAGAGCATTTTAGCCAGTTTGACCAAACTGGATGCTTTGAAACAGGAACTCTGCTTGATTTTGTTTAGTGATTTATTTCTTATAGCATAAGAGAATTGCATGTAGCTTTTTGTGCTCTTTGGGAGTTTCCTGGGCGTATAAAACAGGATGTTTTACATCCCTTTTTTTTTAAAGGGCAGTGTCCCTCTCTTTATCCTCTAGGCCTGTAAATTGCTGTAAACTGTACGAAAAAACTTCCAAGGGCTACCAGAGCCTTTGGATAGTAGCTCTTTATAACCACTCCTCTTTAGCTGAGCTTGCATAGGGTGCCATGTAAGGCAATGGAGCCTGGCACATGCACTACAATCCACTTCTGGCTCAGAGTCTTGGTCTCTGGACTCTAGGTCTGTTCATCTGAGCTTCTGCAATGTTTTGAGCAGTGATGCAGGTCTAAATGCACGTCAATGTTGTTAATTTTTTTTAAGATCACTCACTAGCCGTCTAGGTGCATGCTATTATTTAAAATACATTTCTGCAGCACTTGCAGCCTGAACATCTTGGGGTCTGTTGTGCGATGAGGCATAAAAATGTACAGCAATGTACCCCCCCAAGAGCAAGGGTGAGGTGAACAAGCAGATGACTGTGGTAATAGCAGAGGTAGCTGAACAAGTTATATAGCCCAATCAGTAGTCACAGTTTTCAGTATGTATATTTTTTAACAGAATGGTGAGTTTATTATGCCTGCATGAGAAAACTAAAGTACAGAGGGGTGAAGTAACTTGAACAGGTACAGGTGACAAGACAGTGGCAGAAGTAGGGTTAGCGTCTCAGCTCTCTGGTTCCTAGGTTCCTGACTGCTGTCTTACGGCAGGCTTACCGCTATACCTAGAATCATAGGAAATCCTCAAGGCAGAATCGTTCCTGTCTAAACTACCTTAGACAAGTGACTGTCTAACCTGTTATTAAAAACTTCCAAGGATGGAGATTCCGCAGCCTGTCTAGGTAGCCTGTCACACTGCTCGACCAACCTTATTGTGAGAAAATTCTTCCTATCATCCAACCTAAACTTTTCTCTCTGCGTTTTAAGGGTCACTTCTCCTGTCCCCTATGGCCATACAGAATAGTCTGCTATAGGAGTCAGCAACATATGGTCCATGGTCTGTGGAGCCATTGGATCTGGCCTATGATGTAGTATGGCCTTGCTTGAACAACAGCCTGGCGGTGGGGAGAAGTAGAACAGTTGGGTTGGCAGCATTGGGCTGCTTCAGACCAGAGGCTGGTTGATCCAGCCTACCTCTGTAAAGCCTTGTTGACTGCCAGTCTATCACTGTCCTCTTTATAATAACTACCCTTCAGGTATTTGAAGACTGATAGCAAATCTTTCCATAATCTCCCCTTTCCCAGGCTGTATAATCTTAGTTCTTTACATTTCCTTCATATATTATGTTTCACAGACTTCTAATCACCTCTGTTGATCTCCACCAGACTCTTCCTAACTTCTCTATGTCTTTGTTGACGTTCAGTGCCTGAAACTGGACAAAGTACTCCAGATGAGATCTTACCAGTGTTCAGTAGAGTAGCAGAATCACTTCCCTTGATCTGCAAGTAACACTTCCATCATTTACCCCAAAATGCTATTAGCTTTTTTTTTTTGCAACCAGAGTATATGCACTGTTGGTATATATTCAGTTTGTAGTTCTCTTTGCCTCCAACATCCTTTCCTGCAAGCTTTTGAATAAAAGTATAGAGATGCAAATTGTAAAGTCATGTTACGGCCACTCTGATAGCCCTGACAAAGCCCTACATGTTTAACTGGTTATTCAAAATGCACGTTAAATAAAGCTTGATTCAGGTTTGTAAACAGGATATCTCAGACTCTGCTTTTAAATAACTGTCATTCACGCAGTGAGAAATCAAAAGAATAAATCGGTATGGGAGCTGATGAACAAAAATATAATTCTATACATAGCAGTTCAGGAAATCAGGCATGATGTGGTCTTTGGCAAACGTGACTTCCCAGAGAGGTTGACCTTAAGGCTGACATGTTAAAACTACAGCACCTTGCCCATGCTAAGATTTGAGTGTTTATGAGCTAAGGTGTTAAAAAATGGTACTGTGGTAGTAAAATGAGTTAGCCTGAATCAGACAAAAGGTAAGGAATTTAACAGCTGAACTAGTTGGTCTCTAAAGGTATGGACATGTGTATGCCTGGAGCCCTTTCAGAAGGGCAGCAGCTGGTATGTTTTAATTGTTATGTTTGAACATAACAATTCAATGAGGATTGAAATGCTGAGGATTCAAATGCAGCAAAAGCTTTAGCTTCTCAAAGGGCTCCAAATATACATGCCCACATCCTAAGGGACCACCCAGGCCTATTCTGAGTGCATCCCAGGGAAGATAGGTCCCGAGAGTGGACATCTGGAGATGAATAACATTCCTACCTCTGCCAGGGGTGACTTCATAGACCCTGACTTCTTATCACTTCTTTGAGTCTTAATCCCGACCAACTGTAAAATGGGGCAAATCCTAGTTTACTCCACGGGGCAGGTTGAGCACGAACAGAGCTGAGGATTGAAGGTTGAAGCAATAATGATTACAGATGACATTGGCAGTGAACGCAGTGGGCTGACGGCCAAGCTGATATTACTCTAGTTGTGATGAGTATACACATGGTAGGAGCATTCAGTAGAGGTGCACTGATACATTGGTCCATGTTGGATACACGCTGATAAAACAGTGTTCCTGAATGAGGGGCAAGGCAAGTCTCACAATGGGCTTGTAGAGAGGCAACAGGAGGGCGCCAGGCTACCAAGCGTTGACCCTGAAATGTTGCAGAGTCACTTGGAAGGACTGGATGTATTTAAGTCAGCAGGCCCGGATGAGCTCCATCCGAGGGTACTGAAGGCACTGGCTGATGTCATTGCACAGCCACTAGCAAGAATATTTGAACACTCGTGGCTCACGAGCCAGGTCCCGGAGGACTGGAAAAGGGCCAATGTGGTCCCTGTTTTCAAGAAGGGGAGGAAGGAGGATCCAGGCAACTATAAGACAGTCAGTTTCACCTCCATCCTTGGCAAAGTCTTTGAAACAATTATTAAGGTTCATATATGTGAGAGCCCAGCAGGAAAAATTATGCTGAGGGGAAACCAGCACGGGTTCGTAGCAGGTAGATCATGCCTGACTAATCTAGTCTCTTTTTTATGGCCAGGTTACAAAACACCTGGACGCAGGAGTAGGGGTAGACATTGTTTTCTTAGACTTCAGGAAGGCCTTTGATACGGTATCCCATCCCCATACTGGGGAACAAATTAAGAGGCCGTGACTTGGATGATTACACAGTCTGGTGAGTGGCAAATTGGTTGGAGGGTCCTACCCAGAGAGTGGTAGTGGATGGGTCAGTATCAATCTGGAAGGCTGTAGGCAGTGGGGTCCTGCAGAGCTCGGTCTTTGGACCGATGCTCTTCAATGTCTTCATCAGTGACTTGGACAAGGGAGTGAAGTGTACTCTGTCCAAGTTTGCGGATGATACAAAACTGTGGGGAGAAGTGGACACACCAGAGAGCAGGGAACAACTACAGGAAGACCTGGACAGGCTGGACAAATGGGCAGAAAGCAGTAGAATGAAATTTAACAAGGAGAAATGCAAAGTGCTGCAGCTGGGGAGGAAAAATGTCCAGCACACCTACTGCCAATGAAAAGACCTGTGCAACAGCACAGAAGTGGAAAGGGATCTTGGAGTCCCAGTGGACTCCAAGTTGAACATGAGTCATCAGTGTGATGAAGTCATCAGCAAAGCTAACTGCACTTCATCATGCATGGCAAAACAGCACCAAGGAGGTGATACTTCCCCTCTATCGGGTGCTGATCAGACCGCAGTTGGAGTACTGTGTGCAGTTTTGGGCACCGTACTTCAAGAGGGATGTGGATAACCTGGAGAGGATCCAGAGGAGGGCCACTCATATGGTTAAGGGCTTGCAGGCCAAGCCCTATGAGGAGAGACTAAGGGACCTGGACCTCTTCAGGCTCCGCAAGAGAAGGTTGAGAGGCGACCTTGTGGCTGCCTATAAATTCATCATGGGGGCACAGAAAGGAATTGGTGAGACTTTATTCACCAAGGCATCCCTGAAGGTCACAGGAAATAATGGCCACAAGCTAGCAGAGAGCAGATTTAGACTGGACATTAGGAAGAACTTCTTCACAATCAGAGTGGCCAAAACCTGGAGTGGACTCCCAAGGGAGGAGGTGGTGCTCTCCTCTACCCTGCGGGCCTTCAAGAGGAAATTAGATGGGCATCTAGCCGGGGTCATCTGAACCCAGCACTCTTTCCTGTCTATGCAGGGGGTCAGACTCAGTAATCTATTGATTTTTGCATCAATAATCTAGTGATTAATAAAATGGTGTTTTCTTCCATTTGTTGGGCAGGCAGTGAGGTTAAGTAGGAACTAACAGAAATGTAGTGATAGTCACTTTTTCTCCTTCCTCAATTTTTCAGGTGTTTTAGCTACATAGATACAATGCCTTAGTTCTATGCATCTCTAGTGAGTCCTCCAGGATAATGAGTGGAAGATGAGATCTGAATGTCCAATGGAAGAAGTATAAAAAGAAAAGATGCCAGATTCCTAAACCAACTGGCCAATAAACACAAATCCTTCCTAATTTTTTTTTTTTTTTTGGTAGCAAAGTTGTTGTTTCAGGGACGGCTGTGAGGCTCCCCAGTGACCATGCAACCCCTGCCCTGCTTTAGCTTTAGGGTGCCCTCCTCTTCTCACCTCACCTACCACGCTTTGATGCATCTGTTTGATCAAAAACAAGGCTGTCTAAGAGTCCTGGAATAAATCTCAGTTCTTCTGTCCACCAGCAGGTCCCTTCTGGACCCTGTTCTGGTCTCACTTTTGCCCCTCTCAGGTTAAGTGGGTCTTCCTGACCTGCCTGTGCCACCCCAGGGTACTTGTAACCCTAAGGCCAGTTACATGGCTCTGCCCACCCCTTACATCACACCCATGCCTCATGGGTGTTACTGTGCAGTCTCTCCTTTTGTCTGGGTTACGGCCTTCTCTCACTCCCCCTTTTTGTCTTTTGCTGGGCCTTCTAGGTCCAGCCCACTGTGCTGGACTGAGCTTTTGGGTTCCAGTCCCTGTTTCTATTACGTGGATCCTAGGCCTGCTGAGCTTGTCTCTGCCCAGCTCTGGGTAATGAGACTGCTCTGGGTCTGTCTGTCTAGGCTCCTGGCCCTGTCTCCACTCTGCTCTGGGTGCTGAGAATACTTGGGCTCAGTCTGTCCTGGCCCTAGCCCTGTCTCTGCCCTGCTTCAGACAATAAGCCTACTTTGGCTGTGTCTGTCTGGGCCCCTGGTCCTGCCTGACTTCCACTTGAACTAGGCTACCCTCTCCTTTGTGGCTGTTGCATGCTCTTGGCCCAAAGCTCACTGTGAGTCCTGGGCCCCTAGCCCTTGGTGGGCTCAGGACACCCCCCACATGACTTCAGACGCTACTGGGACCTCCCCTAACCCTTGATAGTAACAAAACTAGACAACAAAACTAGTTGTAACAAAAAAATTAGCACACTGGTTATAACATAAACTAAACCTGTGCTGAGTCTAAACATCAACAGTAGCTTAGTGTCAGAGCAACCATGCCCACTCCTTTTCCTGGCTTACATTCCCCTGAGATTTTGTCAGACAAGTTCTCACTGTGCAGCTGGATCAGTGTATTTTGCGCTCACTGGCTGACACTGTTTCCCCTTCCTGGCTCCCTTTCAGCTTTTGGGCAGTGTTTTTATTTTTTCCTTTTCATAGAGCAGCATACAAGCAAAGCAAGGTAATGGGGGGTTTTGAGACGATTCAAGCAAACTGTTATGAATGAGAGTAATCACTGTAAGTCTCAGCTAATTCATTGACATGGGGCCACCATTTGTATAGGGGATTTCCTCCTCCTCTGGTAGGCTAATTACTTTGAGTAAGCTTGTGTTACTACAACAGGCCCTTTCTACTCCTGCAGGAAAGGGGAGATTCTGGTGCTTTAGGATAGTGTCCCCATGAGTGCACACGTGCAGTTGGTGGCACTGCAAACCCATTTGTGGTACCGCAAACTGCCTGCGGTACACACGTACCTGTTTGCTGCACTGCATATTTGCAGTACAGCATTTTTTTTTTTTTTTTGATGTTGGGAAATCCCAGTGTTAAAACCACCCCACAAACCACACTGCAAAGAAAAGTGGCATGGCGCACGTGGCAACACCATGTGCCACCAGAATGGGAGCCTGGCTAGCCAGAGCCATGCTCTGGCTGCTGGCCAGACTCTGAACAGCTGGATTGGTACTGCTGCAGTCCTAGGAGGCCTCCAGGACCCCAGATTAGGGCCAGCACCTGTGCCACTTTGCCTTCCCACCCAGAGCATTTTTCCCTGCATCAAGCCTACGTACAGGGGTGTGCACTGAGCTGCAACCCCTGTTTTTTTTCACCACATCCTCTGCTCTTGGGTATGCGGCTTAGGGTTGCACATAGGAAAGGTTATTATATACCTTAGAGGGAGATCAGTCTTTCCCTGTCCTCCCATTAAGTTCCAGGTTCATCATCTATAGTGCCTTATGACAGCAATGAATTATTTAATAATGATTCGATAAATAATTGTCTATAAATAATGCTTAACAGGACTGGGATGAAACACAGCACCTTGTCAAGAGACAATTTTGCAGGGCTAAAGCTGTCAGTGTATTGGGATATAAGTAGGGTTGGCACGATTGCCATTTATCTATGTTTATAGATAAAAATTTGAATGTCCATGCCACGCTCACAGGTGGATGGAAAAAATATTTCTGTTAGTAATCATTGGAAGAGGAAGTATGGAAAAAAAAATAAATTTCCAGGACAGGGTTTAGGAAATCTGGGGTAGGGGGTGCTGTGCACACGTGAGCATACACACTATGACTATGGCTCCTGGATGCAGGACTCGTATGAAGTGGGGGTGGGCAGAGGCCAGGGCTGTGCCCCAGCAGCAGAAAAAACCCAGGCTCCTAGCTGGTCCCATGGGATTATGGGAGACGACAGGGCCCAGGCTACTCCTCCAACACTGCTCCAGGCCAGCCGAGGAGAAGCCAGACCCTGCGTGGGATCGTAGAAGAAACCTAGTGGCTGCACTAAGAGGAGACAGGGGAAGGGCCTCACCTGCTCAGGGGCTGCTCTGCTGCTGTGCTTGCAGCCGTTTCCCTGGAGAGAGACACACACATGCAGAGACGCAGACACACACACACATGCAGACGTGTGCACATCCCCACGCATACAGACACTCATGGAGACTCACACACACAGTCCAGACTCCCATAGAGCTGTGGCCAGTGGCACCAGGCTCCCGGGCTCCTTGCTGCCAACAGCTCTGCCCTTCCAGCCTCCCGTCCCAGCCCAGCCTTACTAGCATGGCCCCCAGCTCCTGCACTGACCTCCCAAATTGCTGCCAAAGAAGTAGTATGCAGGTGGTGCAGCCCTGGCTCTCTTCACCCTGCCTAAAAATTTTAATTGATAAAATTGAAATAAATGCTTAGAAATAACCATTGCTTTTTTTTAAATCAAAATATAAAATATAAAAAATATGTCAAAATATAAAAAGAATGAATTCTGCCATGCCTAGATACAAAGTAGTAAAAGTAATAGGAGGAGTGAGTGTCAAAAGGCAGGCCTCTGGTAGAGCAGTGATAATATAACTTGCCTGGGTGCAGGGGAGGAAAAGATCTCTTTTAGCATAATGCTGAGTACTGTAATGAATGGAGTCCTAGAGAGAAGGCAGAGGTTGAGTAAATAAAGCCATACGTGCACTCAAACGTGCACTCAGCCTTTGTACTCAAACTTCCCCTCTCCATGATAGTATCTGTACGTGACCAAGATTAGGAAGAAAGGGTGCACTAGCCTAATGTGGCTTCTGCTGCCTCAATCATTACGTCAACCACTACCCAAATGTCTACTTGGTTCCAGGAACCTGCCCAAGACTTATCCTGCTTTAAGTCTCTCATTTGTTACTAGTAGCACCTGTGATAGCAATGGTGAGAAAATGCAGGAGGGGAAAAGAGAGATCCCTAAGGTACACAAAGCCTGACAGTGGCTACACTCTGCGGGCAGGCTGTGACACTAAACATTAGGAAGGGTTGTGTAAATGAATGTGTCTGGCTAGAAGCAGCCTGAAGGGGACCTTGGTACTGAACACAAACAGCCACTGCTCAGGGGGCAACTAGTTGAGTTAAAGAGCAAAGGTAGGAAAGCTACCTTAAGCAAGAAAGGAATACACAGGAAGGATGCGGAGGGTGCCTGAGGAGAGGGCATCCCCTTGGACCTAAAAATCAACCTCAGTGGATCTTGCTGGCCTGCAATGTAAAGGAAGCTACCCAGTGGAAACTAAGGATGTTTAGGGAATGCTGAGCTGAAGACAGAAATGCTGAGATGAATGGTTTCAGCAGCAAAGCTCTGAACTGCATTCAGGATTTTGCATCCAGAAAGCAGACATCTGGCTCTGCAGTTACTATAGTAAAAGGCCTGAGCTGCAAAGTTTGGGTCTGTCCACCCCTGAGTTTGGACACGGGGTCGGGGCTTTCAGATTCATGGCAGAGAGTCAGGCTCCTCTGTGATGAGAGGGGGCAGTAAAGAGGGGATACAAGGGAGCCAAGGAAGATACAGAAGGGAGGTCTGTATGCATGCACTTGGCACAGCGGGTGCATGATTTGGGAAAAGCGAGCAGGAAAAAAGGAGAACAGAGAGGATTATACAAGGGATGGAGGGCAAAGGTCAAAATAGAGGTTCATAGGATGGACAGGGATATAGGGAGCATAGGAATACATGAAGACTGGATAGGCAGCTAAAGGGCTTGGAACAGGCTGAAGGGCAGTGGAGAAGGCATGTGCAGGAGACAGGGATTCAGCCTTCGGGGGGGGGGGAGATTGGGGTGACATGGCAGAGGGCACAGGGAAAGGGGGAATCTGTCAGCCCTACTTGGAATGTTAAAACTGTTCAATTATTGAACAGGAAGCACTTGAACTATTCAATCTGGGTAAAAGCTCGCCCAATTTACCTTTAAAACCCAACATCTTTGCGTAGAATTTTGTCACCTCACTTCTGTCCCTGCCACTGAAATGAATGGTTTGGGGTAGGGAATGGCATGTCAGTTAACAGTGAATATCTTGTCAAGACATAACATGAACCATCTTTCCCAGCATCATGCAGCACTAAAGGGTTTTTTTTTGTTTAAAGCAGCATTACTTTTCTGGGTTGTTTTCTACACTGTGATGACATCTGTGGTATGCAACATTGCTTTTAAAAATAGAGCCCCACAGTGGTCAGTCCCAAAGTGTAGTGTCAGCAAGAAGTGTTTCTCCTTTTTTGGTGGTGTTTGTAAAGCATGTAGCAGGCAAATCACATCTTCCACTTCCCAAATACCAGGCTACAGCCTTTATTCATGAGACGAAGGTGGCAGATGGAGCACTTGGGTGAGAAGGGGGAGCAGCGGGTTCCACTGGAGTCTCTGGGCTCCTATAGACATGCAATGAGGCTGCTTCGACATGCTGTGAATCCAGCATGTCTCGAGTAGGCTCGATTTTAATAGTTTGCTGGAGTGCGGAAATTAATGCGTTCCAGCAGTCTCTGGCGTCACATGTATCAGCGTCCTCACACTGAAAAATAGTGGCAGGATGCTTTGAACTAAAGCTGGTTCGACGAGTTCCATTCAAAGTGGCCGGCTGCCATTTTTCAGCATGGGGACGCTGATACAAGTGACGCTTGGGGTGCTTTTAATTAAGCATGGCTCACTAATTAATGTGCCCTGCCCCTAGCCTCCTAGATGTCTATAAATGCCCTCTGTTCCAAGGACTGTTTTTGTGTATTGTCCACCACATACTTAATTAGGAATACTTGCTGGCTGAGTTTCATTACTGACTCATTGTAGAAAAAGGACTGTTTTTCCTTTTGACTCTAGCTGTATGTCAAAGGACCAACCCCTGCACGGTCCTTGAAAGAAAGGGCTGAGACTCCTTATTTTCTCCTCTTGCTTCCACTACTCCTGTCCCATGTATGCATGCATGCACACAGGCTTGCATGCAACGCCTCCCCTGCAATCCATGGAATTGCTGAGGTGAATTCAGGGAAATTCACAATAAAAGAAAATACTAAGAAACAAAACACTTAGGAGTGTGTTTTAGCAGCATTCAGGTTGCATCCTACTAAAATAATGGATTCCACCGCACTGCCTGCTCCCCTTAAAAAAGAAAGAAAGGAAGAAAAGAAATGACTTACACCTCCCAGCTTCAGAGAGGGGGATTGAAAGGAACAGAACATGCCTGTGGTTCTAACAAGAGACCCTACCCACTGCACCGTGCTACCGTTACAGCTGTAATCAATCTGTGAATCTTGTTTGGCATGTAAAGGAGACAGTGGGGCAGCCTTTTTTCAAAGCAGCACAATGGGTGCCCCTTGCAGGTGTGGGTTGAATATAAGCTGTGTATCTGTGGCAGGAAAAATAGCAGAGGCAATTTCTCTAGAGCAGTAGGGACTAACCTTTTTGGCTGGCATACCACAAATGAACCTTGCACCCTCTCCAAGTGCCACTATGATCTTCTTCCCCTGCCTGATCTGCTGCTCTGCTTTTTGCTCCGTGCCCTATCTTCTACTATGCTTCCTGCTCTCTTCCCAATCATCCAGGTGCCAAACAGAGGCTGTCCATGCTGGTGGTGGCATTTGTCACAGGTTAGCCACCCCTGCCTTAGATTAGGGGGGGCTTTTTGTCATCCTGAAGACCAACTTGGGATCCTGCCTGCAGGGATACACATTTGATGGCAAGGTGAGCAATGGCATCACTAACTCTCATGGCTGCCAAACCCCCTGTGTCGAGGAGGCGGCACCTGTAGGGTTATCACTCCTGTCAGTCCCCATGCTACCAAATTGCTGGGTTGAGATCCTTAAATGGGGACACAGCTCCGTGCCAGTGAGAAAACCAATGAAAGTATGGCCTTTGTGCTGGCCTTACCAACGCAGCAACTCTGGCAGCTGCAGATGTTCATACCACTTCTGCTTGTTCAGCCATGGTTGTTGGGCTGTATTCAAAAGACCAAGGAGTTAAGCTAATAGAAAGATTAGGCTTGTTTATACCAAGAACAGTACCTTGCCTACAGTTCTGCTGTTTCCTCCTATAATCCCCTCCTGCTACGTATAACACTCTTAAGTGTATCCACACATCTTCCCCTTTTACATGTAGTATTTCCCCATATAATACTAACATGGCAAGTTTAGTTCAACCCATAGTTAAAGTACATTGGCTTTTTAGCTCTAAGTAATCCTCTCAATTTCTCTGCATTTTTGATCCTTATTGGTTCAGTTCTTATTTGGTTTTCTTGTTCAGATGTCTCTACTTCTGTGTCATTTTCAGTCTTGTCTGTTGTTTCTTGTTGCTTTGATGTTAGCTGTTTCCTTTGGTGAATCTTGTGATGCTGTTTCTTTTCTCCTGTTTATGAGCTGCAAGTGTCATCTGTTCTTTCTTGACACTTGTCCTTCCAGTGTGACTATTTTATAGGATCTGGGAGCTACTTGATGGGAAACTAGTGCTTTTTTTCCCACACTTCGCAATCTGAAATAAGCATCATATTTTTGTTGTGCAGTTGTGATAACTCCGTGAAACCCAAAGTTTCACAGTTGGTAGGGTCGGAAGGGACCTGAGCAGATCATCAAGTCCAACCCCCTGCCATGACAGGAAAGAGAACTGGGGTCAAACGACCCCAGCAAGGTGTTTGTCTAACCTCCTCTTAAAGACCCCAGGGTAGGAGCCAGCACCACTTCTCTTGGAAGTTGGTTCCAGATCCTAGCCACCCTGGCTGTGAAGTAGCGCCTCCTGATGTCTAGCATGAACCTACTCTCCGCCAGCTTGTGACCATTATTTCTAGTCACTCCTGGTAGTGCTCAGGGGAACAAGGACACTCCCAATGCCTGCTGGTCCCCTCTGACTAGTTTGTAAATGGCCACTAGATCCCCCCTCAGCCTTCTCTTGTGGAGGCTGAACAGGTTCAGGTCCCATAGCC
>JAGPOW010003648.1:116686194-116713117 GCA_030014935.1 Caiman crocodilus | reverse complement strand
TCTGCCTCTGCACTGACGAGAAGGGAGTTCCCCAGCCTGTAGGTCTGCTGCTGGGTCTTCCTCCCCAGGTGCAGCACCTTGCACTTGTCAGTGTTGAAATCCATCCTGTTCCTATCCGCCCACCTCTGTAACCTGTCCAATTGCAGCCTATTCCTCCCTTTTAGCGTGCCTACATCCCCCCACATCTAGGTGTCATCCATGAATTTGAACAGGGTGCTTTTTCCCCCTCGTCCAAGTCACTGATGAAGATGTTGAGCAGTGCGGGTCCGAGGACCAAGCCCTGGGGGACCCCACTGCCCACGTCCCTCCAGGTCGAAAATGACCCGTCCACCACCACTCTCTGAGCGCTGCCCTCCAGCCAGTTAGTGACCCATTTGACTGTGTAGGTGTTGATGCCACAGTCCCCAAGTGTTTTAATGAGAATGAGGTGAGACAGTGTCAAAGGCCTTCCTGAAGTCCAGAAAGACTACGTCCACTGCTACCTCTGCATCTAAGGATTTTGTGACCTGGTCGTAGAAGGCCACCAGGTTGGTCTGATAGGACCTGCCTCTGATGAACCCATGCTGGTCACCCCTAAGGATAATATCCCGTGCTGGCCCCTTGTGGACATGCACCAGGATAATTCTCTTAAAAATCTTACCCAGGATCGAGGTAAGACTAACTGGCCTATGGTTTCCCAGGTCCTCCTTCCTCTCTTTTTTGAAAATGGGAACCACGTTGGCCCTTTTCCAGTCCTCTGGCACCACACCAGAGTACCACAAGTGCCCATAAAGCCATGCCAGGGGTCCTGCAATGACCTCTGCCAATTCTCTCAGCACCCTGGGGTCGAGGTCGTCAGGACCAGCTGATTTAAATACGTCCAGCCCCTCCAGAAGTTCCCTGACTAGGTTCTCACTGACCCTGGGCCTAGGTGCGCCTCCTCTGGCACCCGAGGGGGTCCTGGCAGATGGGCTGACCTGGTCCCTCCTCAGGAAAATGGAAGCAAAGAAATCGTTAAATAGGTTAGCCTTGTTGTCTGGTGCGACAACTGGATTTCCTAGCGTATCTTGTAGAGGCCCCGCGTTACCCGGTACCTTCTTTTTGCCCCCTATGTATTTAAAAAAGGACTTCTTGTTGTCCTTGACCCAGGTCTTTAGTCCCAGTTCCATCTCTGCCTTTAGCCTTTTTGTTTGACTTTGTCAGATTTTTAAAATGTTTTCACATCTTACTTTTTGTTCTGATGAGCATTGCCCACCAGATTTGGCAGCCTGGTTTTGAGTTTCCTGTTAAATAGTATTCTGCTGGGGACAATCCATGTTTCATGAGTGTTGCTGTGCAATTTAAAAGTGACAGATAAACATTGGTCTGTGATTCTGTAGCTTTTTTTTTTCAACAATTTCTTCATTATTTGTACTCCATTTTCCGCCAGACCATAGGGTTGTGGGTATTTAGGACTTGAAGTGTTGTGATGGAATCCATATTTGTTTGCAGACTCTTTACAGTCAAGACCGCTGAATTGAGGTCCACTGTCTGTTCTCACAATTTGTGGAATCCGATGTCTAGCAAAAATTGATTTGATGTGAGTTATGACATGGTTGTGCTTTTGAGCAGTGCCGTTCAGGATAGTGATAATAATAGTCTACCACTAATGCATTATTTTTTCCAGCATGTATGAATGAGCCAATGCACACCTGATGCCACAGAGCTAGAGGCTCCTCCATGACCATCATCGGCTCTTTTTCTGTGTGCTGATCTGTACTTTAGGCACGTTGTACAAGCCTTTACAGCATCTTGTATGTCATTATTTATGTTGGGTCAATATAGAGCACTCCTTGCTCTCCTTTTGCATTTTTCAATGCCTAAACGCCCCTCGTGTATTCTGTTTAACATGTCTTTCTTTAGCTGGAAACGACAAATTGTGAGCCTTTGAACATTTCAAAATGCCATCCAGTACTGACAGCTCTTCCTTGAGCTGAAAGTAGGGGCTAGGTATATGTTTTCCAGGCCAACAGCACGAACAGCTGTTATCACTTTTGACAATGTGATGTCCTGAGCAGTAGCTTCTGCAATTAGTGCTCGCATTTTATCCACCTCTGACAAGAAATACTCTTTTAATTAGATTAACACATACTATGTCCGAGTCTGGGATTCTGTCACTTTCCATTATGTCATATGCTCCGGACAACGTATCTGCAATAAGTAGATGTTTTCCTGGCATGTACTGTATGTCTAGATCATACATTTGCAGTTGAAAGAAAAGTCTCTGTAATCTGGGTGGAATGTCTGATAACCATTTCTTTGCTATAGTTACCAAGGGTTCATGATCAGCTTCAGCTGTCACCGACTTCCTGTAGATGAATGTATGAAATTTCTTACAGTCATATACTGGAGCTAAACTTTCTTTCTTAGGTTGTGCCTGTAGACACTCTGGACTTGGAGATTACCCTAGATGCATGTGCTACTGGACTTTCTCTAGCTATCCCCATGTTTTTGAAGTAAAGCTGCTCCAATGCTTTCTTTAGAAGCACCCGTTGACAATTTAATGGGTCTTTTAGGGTTATACATATTATTTTAGTACTGGAGATTTCATTATTTTTTCCTTCAAGTTTTTAAATTCATCTTCATCTTCATGTTCCCATATCCACTTAGAACTCATTTGTAGGAGTGAGCTGAGGTGTTTGGTCTTCTCTGCCAAGTTTGGTAGATATTTCCCTACAAAATTGATCATTCCGGGTTATCTTTGCACTCCTTCCTTAGCAGGTGGCATGTCTGTAATGGCTTTAACCCTTACAGGATCGATTTGTACCCCTTTCTCAGAGAGCTTTTCCCTTAGATATCTAATATCTTTTAACCTTGAATATGCATTTTTGTTTGTTCAGTTTCAAACCTATTCTGCAAGCTCTTTCTCATGCCTTTCTTAGCCTCAAGTCATGTTCTTCCATAGTATTTCCCCAAACTAATGCATCGTCAGTATAAACCATAGTTCCATCAAGACTTCCAAAAATGTGTTGCACCTTTCTGTGAAATACTTTAGATGCAGAACACAGTCCAAAAGGAAGCCTACGAAAGCAATACCTTCTGAAGGGCGTAGTGAAGGTACGTAAGCTAGTGCTATTCTTTTTTAGGGGAACTTGCCAAAACCCAGAAAAGGCATCCAAAGTGGAGAAATATTTAGCTTCTCCCATGTTGCCAAATACCTATTCCCTGGTGGAAATGGGAAAATGTTCCCTTTTGATGTACCTGTTCATTTGCTTAGGATCCAGAGACAATCTCACGGACCCATCTTTTTTTTTTTTCTATTATGAGCAGTGAATGAGCCCAAGCAGCTGGTTGCTTTACTTTTTCTGTTATGTCCATGTTAACAAATCTAGCTAATTCTTTTTTCAGTTTCTTCTTTAGTGCAAGGGGAACATTTCTTGGAGCATGTATGGTGGGAGTATCTAGTTCTCTTAATCCTATCTTGTACTCAGTTGACAGTTTCCCTACACCTTGAAACACATCATAAAACTCTTCTTCTATGTTCTTGCCTTCTAGTTCCCCAGTGGCATCCATTCTCTTAATCAAACCTAACGTTTTACACATTTGCAACCCAGTAATTTGCACTAGCTTTCCTGGGACTGTTACAAACTGAATTAGTATTTTATTACCCCCGTGTCTAATATGCAGTGCACAAACATTCTTGGTTGCAATCATGTTCCCATTGTATGTTCTAAGTCTTACTTTCATATTCATAGTACACCAGTTTAGTTTTCAGTTTTTTGAATAATGTATTCTGGTATTACATTGACCTGTGCCCCTGAATCTAATTTAACAGTTACCATTAGTCCGTTGGTATCCAGGCTGATTGATTAATCCTCAAAAGAATTAACTTCTTGCATTGTGCCAATAAGGAATGAGAAATTCTTCTGTTTCCTCGTTGCACAGAGCGTGCACCTACTGCTTCTTGTGTTGTGCATCCTGCTCCTTTCTGCAAGTTCTTGCAAGATAAATGGAATCTTTTTGCCCCTGCAGTGCTTACCAAATGCAGGGTTTGTGGTAACCGCCACAGCATCTTTGTTTTTTCAACCAGTTCTCTTTGGCCTCCACTTGATTGCTTCATAGTGAGGTTCTCCTTTCTGCATTGTTTGTGTGTTGCCTTTGGGTTCTGCAGTCTTGTAACGATGTCTAGTTCAGCACGTTCTGTTTTTTCCTCCAGCTTCTGCAGCCTGGCATTTGTTATCTCAGGCACTCGGCGGATTCTGACTTCCTTTCCCAAATTAAGCTCAGGATCCTCTAGCAGTCTTTTCCTGAGGCTTGTATCCCTCGTAAGACGATGGGGTCTCGGATAACTGACTTTAGTCTGAGGTCTTTGTCAAGCTCCTTTATTGCCTCTCGTTCTTTCTGCTGTCTCATGTGGAAAGTATACTGTTCAAAGGTTTCATTCTGTTTGGGTGTACAATATTCGTCAAACTTTTTTTATTACTGTGCCGTAGCTTTTTCGTTCTGCTTCTGATAGTTGTCGGCTCTTATAAAGAGGCAGAGCTTCTAGACCTGCTGTATTTAAAAAAAAAAAAAAAAAATTAGCTACATTGACTGAATCTTCCTTTTCTCTTCCATCATAGATGTGGTGAAGCTCTCCTTAAATTTCTTCCAGTTTTTTGCTGCATTGCTGGGCAGCTTTAACTCCTCTGCAATTCTGAGATGCTCCTTTTTTGGTCTTTCTTTGCAGCCCACTCTTGGTACCAGGCGCTTTTCTCGAAAGACCAAGGAGTTACGCTTCTAGAACAACAAAGCACGTTTACTGCAAGACCTGTACCTTGCCTGCTGTTCTGCTGTTCCCTCCTGCAGGCCTGGTCAAATGTAACAACGTGTATGTAACACCCTTAAAGGTAGCCACACAGCAGTGAGTCATCTGGGCCATGGGACTAAAGGGGATGGAGGCCTCTGCTTTAGCTTTAGATGTAGAATGGAAAATTAAAGTAGCTACCACTGGTAGGTGGAGTGTCGCACTCACCCAGCTGGGACAAGGTTACCTCTAGCCTTTCTGAGTTCTTAATAAGGAAGGCAATATTGTGTTGCTTCTTAACTTGGCATAATTACTAAGACCTGTCTGCGTGAAACAACATCGCACGTGCAGGTCTTCTTGCGAGCAGGTTACAATCGAAACTGAGTAGGAGGAAGAAGCCTGGTGTGAGGGGAGGAGAATAATGGAGGAAGCAGGACGTGCAACAAAATTGTGACAGTGAAATGTGACGTGGTGATATGTCCTGGTAGTACCCTTTTCTTAAAAAAAAAAAAAAATCGTGTTTTCGTTTTATTCTTGGCTGTTTGAGGGGTTGTGAGGGATAAAAGATGCACTTTGGTGACTCCTTTGAACAGTGGGTGGACAGAGCTAAGAAGGGATGGGGATTTTGAGCGGCTGTGATCAAAGATCTTAATGCAGTGCTGAATCACCCTATTATCTTGTGGTGATGGGACATGGCAAGGGCAAGGGAGAAGGGGGGAACTGAGGGCAAGAAAAGAAATGTAGCCAAAGTGGGTTCCTACCCCTTGCCTTGAGAAGATGGACTAGCTGTAGCTCGTAAGGATTTCATTGTAATGGAGGAAAATGAAATCCTTGTGAGCTACAGCTAGTGTCTTCTCAAGGCAGGGGGTAGGAACCCGCTTTGGCTACATTTCTTTTCTTGCCCTCAGTTCTCCCCTCCTCCCTGTAATAACACAAACAAGAAGTGCAAGGGCAAGATTCTCTCCTACAAATTGTTCTGAAATGTTTGATGCGATTACTTGTCTGCCAGAAGCTGGAGATTTCAAAAGGCTTCAGTGCAGCAACTTGGCATTGCATATAGAGTCTCTCTGAAAAGGGATCTGGCAGGAGACAAGGGGGGGTTGTCCCTTCTCTCACTGGTAGTGGGGTGAAGAGGCTGCAGAAGAGGTAGCCACACTGGCTGCGTAGATACAGGGGTGGGCCAACATCATGCAGTGGGATGCTTCATCCCTCATGGGGACAGCTGCCCTGCCTCAGTGGGGTGTGCCCAATCGGGGTCACCCTACTGCTTCCCATATATTGTCCAGGGATAGCACCGTCACTGGAGCCTGACCTGTGCAATGCATCCTTTGCTCTTTGGTAGCCTCCTTGAAGTAATGGGGGCAGTTGTCCCTTCTGTCCCCACCTATGTATGACCCAGTTGAGAGACTGAGGTGGCATGTCCCTTGTGATGGACAGGAAATGAATGAAGGTCTCTTCTGTTCCCTAATCTTGATCTTTTTGTTCCTTCGGTCATTGGCAGGAAAGTATGAGAGCCCAGGAAGCTCCTTCTGCCAATCCCCATTCAGACTCTCCGGCTTTGTCTTTGATTTGCTGATCAGGGAGAAGAGACCGCTCTGAGGGCAGCTGAGCTCTCCCAAGCTGTAAACCTTGGGACTTTGTCATGCTTTCAGCTCAGCCTTTCCCTCTCATTTGAACGGTTTAGAAGGAGGAGAGGTAGCAGGTGAATTTAGGGCAAAAATTATTCGGGACAGTGACAGACTGCTCTCTTGAGAGCCCCCTACTTATAGAGCTCTCTTTGAGGGTGTGGAAATGAGGAGTCTTGTTTCCCATTCCTTGTTTCCACAGAAGCCAGGCCATGGGTGCGTGGCGTAGGGTTCAGAGGAGGTTCGAGGTGCAAGACTACAAGGAGAAGGGTGAGAAATAGTAGTAAACTTCCCTCTGAACACCAGAGAACTAGAATAGCTCAGATCCCTGGTCCTGTTAAGAAGATCAGAAATGCCATGCTGGGTCAAATCACAGCCCAGTATCCAGTAGCTCACAGGCATCCCATCCGTAGCCCTACCAAGTCCTGAGATCTTCTGGTCATCCTCTTCCTGGCTCTGGCCAAGACCAGGTTGTCCATCTATAAGACCAGGGGCTGTTTTCCTGTCACTCCTCCATGCATGTCTCCAGGCAGTTTCATTGGGTGGTGTCCACGGGCTCCTTGGGTACCTTTTTGAGGGGCAGTGGGTACTAGCCACTGTTCATTCTCTGGTGTCTGCCCTTGGAGCCCTAATTATTAACCTTTGTCCTTTACCCCCTTCCCTGTTTTTTTTTTTTCTTTTTCCGCTTTTATCTCCAGGATTCAACTGATGTGCAGTCAGTAGCTTCCCTTTAACCACTGAGGGAAGCTTTTAGTCTTCTGGTGAGTGTTGGCTCACTGCTTCTGTGTAACAAATAGACTAGTATCTCGCAGGCATCCCATCCCATCTGTAGCCCCACCAAACAGCAGAACCTTCTGATCGCCTCTTCTTGGCCCTGGTCAACTCTCCGTCTCTCAGACGAGGAAGGCAGTGCTGGCAGGGGGAAACCCCGGGCTACTGCCAGATTGTCTTCCTTTCACTTGTCCGTACACATAGAGTTTCACTGGACGTGTCCATAGGCTCCTTGGACACATTCAAGAGGTGGTGTGAACTAGCTAGAGTTTTGTGTTAAGCCTCTTTTGGCACCCTAGCTATTAACCTATAATCTGTGCTCCTGTTTCCTCATGATTAGTCCCACAAAATTGTTTGTTCAGCGGTCCCCCTTGATCCATTTAGAGGGGGCTTCTATTTCCCAGGAGGTGTAGGCCCACTGTCAACATATAATAAGTAGGTTTGTATCTCAGAGTGGTAGAGCACACGTGCTAAAAGGAAAAATATTTGTGCAGGGTCTGTCCAGAATTACCTTTTTCCTACTGCCCCCCACTTCCTCTTCCAGCTTTCATCATTTAGAAACCTGGGAAGTGCTAATTTGGAGGTTGCACACCTATTATGTTCAATACCTGCAGATGTAACTGTCTGGAATTAATTTATCCAATCTCCTCTTGAACCCGGTTAATTGATCAGCCTCCACAACATTGTGGCAATGAGTTCCAAAAGTTAGTTATCCACTGCATGGGGGGGGAAAAATACTTTTTTTTGTCTAATTTAAGCCTCCTTCATAATCGGTTCATTATATGCCCATGTGAAAGGGAAGAAGGCAAGAATGGGCTAAAGAAAAGTTTACCAAGAGTGAGAGAGACACACGGAGCTATCAGGACACTTGGTGGATCCAGTTGCGGTGGAGGAGTGTGGGACTGATACAGAGCTCAAAGGGAGTCAGAGCAGGAGTCTCGCCGTGGTCCCACAGATCTGGTGAGAGCGTTGCAGAACAGGAGGGAGTGTACAGAATTAACAGAGGAGCAGGAATCTGCTTCCTAAAGCTTGTTATCGGACAGTAAACAGAGAGGAGCAGCAGGGCAGCTCTTTCCAGCTAAAGAAACCTGATAGGAATTATCCCTTGCCTGCCAAGCTCTTTAGGTTTCAATACCAAGTACTTTACATTGCCACTAGCACTCAGCTGGATAAAATGGCACAGCTGTGGCTTATAAGTTAGGAGTTAGAGTATAGTTTGTTACACTTCAAGATTCAATGGGAAAGTGCAATATGGATAAGGCTATGTGCAATTTAGATATGGCTGAGATGCAATAGTAAAAAATCTGGGACACTGGACATGCGGAGGGGAGGCAGGGCAGTGAAGTGTGATAGATGTTGGGTCTGAAGAATCAGAATCTGAAGAGAACAGGATTGTGATGACTTAGACGAGACACTAAACATCAAGGTGGTGTAAGGCTGGGGGGTGTAAGGGGTGGCGGAGCCCCAGAATCTCATGGTAGAAGGAAATTCGCTGGTCTCCAAATCCAGGGAGTTTGAAGGGGGCAGTGACTGGGCTGAACACCTCCTAAGTTATTAGACCTGAAAAAAAAAAACGTGGCAGGCAACTTTATCAAAATTGCAACACAAAACTCCTGAGATAAGGAGGCCCAATGGCTTTTTTTTAGAACAATGTCAAACTTGAAGCACTGGCAAAGCAGGAAAAGAGCTTCTGAGCCAAGTTGCCTACTGCTGTGTGAGTTAATAGTGAATCCCACCTTAATTTTTTACACCTTTCAAGGCATTATATACTGCTATTCTCTTTTCTTCCCTTGTCCCATCTCATTTTCAAATGTGGTTGGACCACGTCTGCTTCTACTTGGAAGGAAACCAGGATATCATGTCAAATGGGCCACCGATTGTGTTTTGGGATAGCAGGAAAGGCAGACAGTTTAGAAGAACTGTTGTTCTGATCTGGTCTAGCTGAGAGACAAGATCGTGGATTAGATGGATTTGATCTGTGCTGGTATGTGTACACATTTTTTGAAAGGGTACCTTTTTGCTGCCTATCTTGCTACAGTGTGTACTTTGTTTGTGACATCTGCTGTGGTTTACAAACAATGAAATCTGTGCTTCCACACCAGAAACATTACGGCTGGCAGTGTGAGAAGCAAGAGGAGCACAGGATGATTTGCAGATTTGAAGATTCTTGAAGTCAGTTAGGAAAAGATAATTTTTGTACTTGTAAATGAAGCTGGGATGGGTGGGGGTGAGGGTCAAGAGTAGTAGTCTTTGCGGCTGTTTTTGCAGCATTACTTTATCTGACCACGATCACTGGTGAAAAGGAAACTGTCCTGTTTGCCTCTGAAGAATCTTAAAAAAACACTGCATCACTTTATTTTGGACTTGCTCTTCCACCATCAAAGTCGATAGCAAAGCTTCAGTGGAACAGGATGAAACTCTTAATACCTATAGGAGTTGGATTTTGTAAACGTATGCAAGTACACACCAATACATCTCTATACGTCAGTGCAGCAGTCTTATGATCCTAGCTTTGAGACTGCCAGTCACAGGAAGCAGTTGTCATGTAGCTATTCCTGAGGGCTTGGGTAGGGATTGTTCGTCACTGAAAATATACTGAGCCAGGAGAAGTGAACAAAAAAGTTTGCGTGTAATTGAATGTGCTCCTACTTGGGGAAAAGTTGTGGTGTGAGAGCCTGGATGTGCATGTGGATCCCATGAGGTTGCTCTTGTGTTTAAAGCCAAAGCAGCTGTGGAAGTATTTGCAGGAAGTGGAGAGTTTTGGGTGGAGCCTTAGTATCTCTCTGCCGGAGCAGAGCAGCCCATGTGCTGCTTTAAGCAAGAGACGGGGTGGGCAGAACACGAGGCGGCAGCAGCAGCAGCAGTCACTGGGGACTGTGGGGTAAGACTCTTGTGCCTCCCCTGCCCCTGCTCTCAGAGCTGCCCTCCCCACCCTGAGTCTTGCAACCGCACCCCACCCTGCTGTCTCGCAGGGTTTGCCAGCTGTACAAACCCTATTTGTTTCATGCCCCTGCATGTGGCAAAGAATGGCTGACAGATGTCACACAGGACCTCTTTTGTATCCGAT
Source organism: Caiman crocodilus (assembly GCA_030014935.1). Taxonomy (NCBI): domain Eukaryota; kingdom Metazoa; phylum Chordata; order Crocodylia; family Alligatoridae; genus Caiman; species Caiman crocodilus. The sequence continues at coordinate 116,702,910 of JAGPOW010003648.1, read as the reverse complement.
GGCATCAAACGCTGCTGTCTCTTGCGCATCTGTGTTATGCAATTTTCAGCTTCTCTCCATTGTTTCATCTTTGTTTTGGTTGAACTATATTTCTGCACATGACAGTTTTTTGTTTGGATATGTGTGTATGTGCGGTTATACATATGTATTTAATATATGATTATAGGTAGCACTAATAGCTTTACCTGACATTTTTAGTGTTAAACCCTCTGTTTCAACTGGTTACTGCTTTGTCCAGCTTTAACCATTAGGTATGGTCAGCATTTAACTAACTAGGGTGTTGCTTATGAAAGTTCATGCCTTTCTGAATGAGTTAGTTTCTAAGTTGTCACCCTGCCCTGCTTTCTGCCTGACTTTAGACTATAACGGCTATCCACTTCTGTGCCCATTTGGTACAAAATTTTATGTTGTATTTGTTGTCTGCCTCCAAATTTCTCTTTCTGGCGTGGAAGGGAGCACCAAAGACGAATTGGGTGTTTCTGAGAGAGAGGCTCGTGAAAAACGCATTGTTTTGCCTATGTTTAGAAAAGATCACTGCCGGGTTTTTGGGGGTTTTTTTTTGGCAAATTCTGGTATGTCCATGAAGTGGTACATGCACGTGGATTTTGACAGCAGCTGTGCTTTTATCATTGTCCTTGCGAAAAGTCGTCCAGATATGGCCAGGTGATAAGCCTTTGGAAAAGTCTTGTTCCCAACTGCTTCATTGAGACCTGTTGGAGATTTGCTGCTAAAATACTTGGAAGATTCTGTCTGCAATGAACAGGGTCGAGGTAGGGATTGAGCAGGACTTCCCTTGCAGCTGCTACTGTGGGATGATGTGGAGCATCTGAGCCCACAGCAGTGTCCCTCGATGTTGCTTGGACACCAGCCGGAGAGGAGCAGGCTGTCTGATTTTAAATGCAGCTGTGGAACGGGGGAGTAAATTAGGGCAAGGAGCTTGCTTAGGGGAAGCAGACTGGGACTGGAAGACAGGGGCTGCCTCATGCTACATATGCCATGTGACCGTAATTTTCTACCCTGATGCAAGCTTGATTTTGGCACTTCCTAATTATGAACGCTTGTCTGTACAGCCTAGCAGTGTTCTTTTAGCCTGGGATATTTAGATAATATCCTATGTAAACAATACAGGGTCACACGAACAATAGCTTAGATAACAGCAGGCAAATGACGTTTTTTTTTTTCCCACTTTCCGTAGGATGTGCCCAGTGTCATTTCAAGGTATCTGGCTTTCTAGGAACCAGGAATGTTTTTTCACCAAAATTTCAAGGAAAGATAAAAGAAATGACATGGAAGAAGGAGAGCAACAAAGTGGCTGAATGGGATGGACAAGGAGTCAAATATTATGGTTTCCTCAGTGGTAGAGCACAGCTTGACTCATTGTCTGGCAATTTAACCATCCAAAGTGCACAATATAGTGATGCTGGAATGTATGAGGTGGAGATCTTGGCCGAAGATGGTGGCAGCAGCAGCAGCGGCAAGATCCAGAGATGTCGTTTTGATTTTAATGTGACAGGTAAGTAGCAGAGGAGCAATTTTCAGTGATTGACTTCTTTTTTCCTTTTTTTTTGTTTTGTTTTGTTTAATAAGGGGGAAAGAGCATGTATTGATCTGTTGGTTGGGGGAGGAGAGAGAGAGAGAAAGTATCACTCATTTGTTGGAAGGGTGAGGGAGGGTCTCATGGCTGAACTTCAGTCACGTGAGCTCTCGCTCCGCTCTGGTGCCAGCTTTGCTGTTAGTCACTGTGCTATTGTTAACATGTTGCAGAGGCCCAGATTTTTTAAACTGACCTCTAATTTTACTTGCCTTGATTTTTGGATGTCCCTCTGGATGCCTACGGCTTGATTGTTATGGTATGCCTACATGGCACAATCCAGTGTCCTGTGGAACTACCTACGCTAGCTCTGAACTGGGTGGTTTAGATCCAAGAACCCACAGAGCTCTTAAGTGTGATTCTCCACCTGGACTTGTATACCCTGCCTCTCAACTTTTCTAGTTAGCCCAACCAAAGGTCCACTAAGGCAGCTATACTTCTGGTCCTCAGGCCAGCTTGCTCCGAACTAGATGGAGTAGTTCTGTGCTGTACTTGTGCCACGTAGAATTAGGCCCAAAGGTCTTTTGGTGCTGCATCATCCACCATCTCCTTTGGAAACCATAAATGCTTGGCCCAGCTGACGGTTGGACCCTTGAAGCACCATAAGCCAGCCCCACCAACAAATGGATTCAGCCAAAATGGAGGCTGCTTTTAGAAATTTAACCCTTAATTTCTCTGTATTTGTAAATAGATGCCTGGAGTTCAAGGCCAGAAGTAACTTTGCTCACCTCGTCCTACTTCTCCCTACTGGAGACTGTTAGCTTTCAGCTGCTTACTTCTTGATTGAACCATGCCATTTGTTTTTCGACTGATGTATATCTTTCAGAAGGGCTGCAGCATCAGAACTCTTAAGATGTTTTGCCGTTGCTTCAGGGGTGTGAGTTCAAGCCCTGCCTTGGGCTCATGCCCAATGCTGTCCCCAGGTGTATCCCAGCTGTCAATGGAAGACCTGCTCTTTGAAGCTTGGGTGTCCAATGCAACTAAACGTGATTCTGGCCATACCATTCCTTTGTATGCAACTGGCAAAGAAAATAGTGTGCCTTAAGCATGCTGGCCTGATGGACCTTCCTTCTGTCTTACAGAGAGGCACCTGTTTTAAATTCAAAGCCCTCAAAAGATAGAGAAAGCACTCGATCTCCTTGTAGTTTGTTCCATTGTTTGTCCATCTGTCCTGTCTTTCTAAAATGAAACAAGGAAGGCTGAAAAGCTTGGGGGAAAAAACCTTTCTGTTGCAAAAAATCTTCTGAAATTCAAATTCATGGAATAATCTAAACTAGCCAGTCCATGACCTTCAGAGGATTCTTGTTTTTATGTCGAAATGGGTCCTGGCAACTGTTAGTAAAAAGAAGACAAATACCTTATATTCAGTACTCAGTGGTGGGGGGTTTAGTTTAAAATGTACCATAAATAGGGCACAGCGTTTTCTGATACAAAGCCATCCCTGCATGGACCATGTCTGAATTCAAGCATTAGCTTTTTCTTAAGTATCCACCCCTTCTCACCCCTCTAAAAAGAGAAAAGAAATGCTATTGAAAAGCAGGTCTTGTGGACCCAATGGGGTTTTGGTTTCATTGGTAGTGGTTTCTGGCCTGGAGGAAGAGATGACCCTTTATTAATGTGTGATGCTGCAATAGGCTGCATCCTTCCCAAAGGCAAGTTTATGGGCCATATTCAGAGGGAACGTGTAAGAGGCAGCAAGTTATGGTCTTTGGACTGTGGTGGAGCCCTAGGGGTGCAGGGTATCTTGCAAAGACAAGGGCTGGGAGGCCGAAGTGCAGCAGGAAAAGCAACTAAGGAGTGTGCAACAAGGCTTATGTAAGAGTACTCCCCCACCACTGGACACACATACCTACACACTAACTCACATTGCAAAAGGGCCACAAGCCCCTTGGCCCTCATTCTGCCTGTTGCCACGTATGTAACTTGCCTCACCTTATGTAGCACGTTCCAACTTGATTGTAATACTTAGTTTTAGTTTTTCAAATTGTCACAATTTCATTAAGAAAAATAAAGGAACCTGTTTCTCACAGCCAGCTCCTGCCTTCTACAAATGGGTGGCCTTTGCACTGGGTGTTTGGACTCCCGCACTCAAGTTGAGCTTTGAGTGAGGGAGCGTGTGCCAGTAGCCCTAGGGTGACACTGAGAAAGTGATAGTAATTTCTCTGTGTTTATCTTGCAAAGAGCCGTTGGTTTTCTTGGCTGCTGACTTATTATTAACTCTATACACGCAGCCTTGCAATTGCAGCAACAGGTCTGGCAGTCACTATGTAACTTGCTCTATTTGAATTCCCACCTTTAGTGACTTCCTTTGCCTGAAAATTGCAGTGAAAGAGTGCATCAGCTTTATGGGTCTGAGCAGTCCCTGCTCATGAAATGCTCTTTACCCTCCATGTGTATAATGCCTATAGAGGAGAAGAATGGGTTTTTGGGGGTTTTTTTTTTTCACAGTCTTGAGGATTGGTTAGCTCTCATAACCCAACTGATTCTTGCCATTGTACTGTCAGTCGGTGGTGATCATGCCATTGTTCTAAATCCTAAATCCTTGTGCTCTGAATGATATAAAAAATGGGCCAGGTTGTATTGTGAGGCTAGGTACAGACATTCAAAAAGTCTGAGGTGGAATCAATCTAAGCTCAGTGGTTTTCTGTAAGCAGCATGGTCTAGGTGTATAGCAAACAACACACAATTGCCCTTTGGTAGGAGGGGCTCAAATATAGACTGGAGTCCATCATTTTTAAACCAGTCTGTGCGCCAAACTTCTGTCCTGTTATGGGTATAGACCAGTTTCCAATCTCTTATACTGGTAAAAGTGTCATATCTGTACCTAACCTCAAAACATGAGTGAAACTGTGTAGTAACTCAGCTGAAGTAGACTGAGTTTCTCTGAATTTAAAATAGTGTAACTGAGATAAGGCCCTGCCTCTGTTACTAAATCAGTGGTTCTCAACCTTTTTTAGACTCAAGGGATCTGGAAAAATGCCAGATGTTAGATTTCACTCTTTCTTTCACAACCAAAAAATAATAGAGCAGTTTTTCCCTTGCAAAGAACTCAGACCGCAACAGGTGAGACTGTTCTTGACACTATGAATTCCTACTTGAAACCTCTTGAGTTTTTCTTATGAACTGTTTGCACAGTATGTGGCACCTGATGGCATACCTGAAAGGATCTCAAAGGCACCGCAGGGTTTGATTGAAAATCACTGTACTAAATAATCTAAAAATCCTTAAGCTCCAAAACCTCAAGTCTCTGTCAGTGACAGAAAAGAAAAGATGTTTTAGCTGATAGCAGCAGTAGATCTCTTAGACGAGGGACAAACATGACACACAAACTGGTATAAGTGATTAGAAACTGGTTCAACTCTGTAACACAACAGAAGTTCAATGCACATAAACCATTTTCAAAATGGCTGAAACTGGTTTAAAATACACCTGGATGGATATGGTATCAGACTTATTTGATTTAGGTTAAGTTGGTTTATTGAACTTTTGTCCCAGATCCCCTCCAGATTTAAGTTAACTCACAGTCCTCCAGCTGCAACCAGCCAATGTGTTTATCAGGAGAAGCAAACCATGGATCATCTCCTGAGATGCCCTGTAGCACCACAATGCACCCCACAATATCTGGCAACTCCAACACCAGAAGCAGTGACCTGTGCAGAATATTGGGAGTAGCCCATAGAGAAAGGTTGGATTAGAGACATGATGAAGACAGCCCTCCAGCATGGATTGGAGACCTGACAAGACAGTCCCTTGCAGGGTGGCTAACCTTGGTCCAGGCTGTCGTTCCGGCCAAGCAGGGAGGCATGCTGTAGCGCCCTTCAACTTCTGACCTGAGCCACCGTAGACATGTGGCTCATTTCTGGAATCACAAGTTAATGTCTGCTCACTTGCATATTGGTTCAGTCTACGCAGTTTAAATTAACTTGCAAAGACTGAACTGATACAGCCTCTGGCTTTTTGACTGTCTGCACTTAGCCATATCTTCTTCGGGAATTCTGCCCCCAGGCAGCAGCATCTCACATTCATTTATGCTCATGCTCATGCTTGTGCTGTATTTGAGCATTGTCTGAAAAACCTACAGGGTTCTTCAAGTTTTCACTTAAAACAGTTGGGTACCATAGTTTGCTGGAGGGGGGCGGTGTTCCCCCTGACACAAGTCTGTTTTGTCACTAGTAAAAAGTTTAAATTTGCCCTCTCATTTGAAAATGATCCACAGAAAGAAAATTTTGGTACCAGAAAATGAATGGCTCACTTGGCAACAGCAAATACTTTTACCCCAAACTTAATGAAATATAGTTGTTGTTTTCATACAGCACAATTTTGATTAAAATACAATTTTGCATTCTTATTTTACTTTGATTTTTGCAGTTTGCTAGTGATTGAGGACAGGGGCATTGGGTGGTCCTCAGGCTGGGAATGTTTGTAGGGCTGGTCCTGTCATGAGGTAAAAAAGCAGTGATGTCTAAATTTGGAACTAGTACCTGGAAAGCTGGTATGCTGCTGAAAGAAGACCCCTATTTATTCCAAGTACTCCAGTTTTTTTGTGTGCTATGGGATTATAAATATTGTCATTGCTGCTTCCTAGACTAGATATCCTCCATGTGATGTTTTAATGTTAGATGTGCAGTCCTTTTGGAGCGCAAACAATATGCAATGAAACTAGCATGAAATTTCTTTTTTTCTCTTCCCTCCTAGGGCCTCTTTTGGCACCTGATTTAAATTGCACAATTGTTGAAGATAAGCTACACATATTTTGCCACACAGATATCGCCGAAGAACTTACGTATTCTTGGCATTATGGGAACATGGACGAATTGCCTCAGCAAAATAATACAGCTGAGCTTTCACTGACTGTAGACCGTTCGCAGAAAATTTATTGCACTATCAAGGTTTCTGGTGCAAGTATCAATGGTTCACTCTCTCTGGATATGTGCCCCGAAGGTAAGTGTATGTGTAAGATGATGTCCGTAACATAAAAGGTATCACCATATGGCCTGATGCAGTGCAGGGTGGAGATATTTGGGCCTTATTGTGAATGCTAGCTGGCACACTGCAATGTGCACAGCGTGAGGCAGCACTATCACTGCAGGAGTGCAGCACTGCTTTTGAGTTGGTTACCCCTGCTTCTTAGTAACCTTGGCAGAGAACGAGGCACTGTGGCTATCCTGCCTCTGGTTCTGGATCTAGCATGTGAAGAACTAGCTCAGGTGTCTCTGCATGGTGCTGCTCCATGTGGTATGGCTATAACCTAAGAGAGGAGCGGGGAATGAGTTTGCAAATTAAGTGTTGGTTCTGACTCGCTTTTTATGCCATTAATATTGGAGCATAGATGGACATGGGAGGGGGAAAAAAGGCGCTTTACCAGAAGAAGCCACACATTAATTCAACCTGGCTTGGCAGCGTATGTATAGATCAGGCGCTTCAGCGGGGCTTTTTTGGTGCATTTATATAAAGCTGCTGCAATCAGCTATTTAAATAAAAGTGCCAAAAAACCCTTTGCTGAAGCTCCTGATCTATGTAGTTGTTGGGTGTGCTGGGTCCAGCTAAAGTGATGCATCTTCTGGGCATGTGCTGGGTATGATGTAGGGGTGAATGGAGTTTAAAGTAAAGCACCCTTGCGGGAGTTGGGGGGCGGAGGGGATTAATGTCTGTAAGTAGCCATAGTCATTGTTATCAGGTGCTTCTAATGTTAAGAGGGAATAGAAAGCTAATAAATGCTGGACGCCTGCCTCAGAATGTAGGCTGCAAGGAGATCAGCAGGGTCTGCTTTTTAGCTAGGACGTGGAATGGGCTTCTACGAGAAAGGAGAGGACTGCTGTCTCCCTTCCTTGGACAGAGTAAAACTTGGCCTCTGCTGCAGCTTCCAGCCCCCGTTAGCTTGTTAATGCTCACTGCATTGTGAAGACCTGCCCCCTCAGAACCAGACTGAAGCTATCAGATCATTTTGCATAGGCCACCAAGCAGTCATGTAAAGGAGTTGCCACTGCCTTGATTTAGAAGAAGGAATGGAAGTTATTTCTTTCCTTTCTTCTCACTGCATCAGGAAATTGCTTTCAGTAACCTCCAGAACTTGTTGCCCTGGAACATGGCTGAGGCCAATGTTTGAGACACACTTTGAGAAAAATCTACACCTTTATTAGATCCAATCAGCCTTGCAGATGGAACCTGACCCTTCATATTCTAGGAGCGTAAGCCAACCATTAACTGTAATCAAACAATAAATCCCCCCCTGGAGCAAGTTACTCCAAGACTTTCTAGTCTGGAGATTCTTGCCCTTTCCTCTGATGCATGTAGAATTGTTCACTGGCAAAAACTGGCAACTCCATTAGATAGACATAGGGTGGCAGCCAGCTGCGACCTGGTGTGGGGAAATCGCAGCCTTGTCCTCTCTCGAGCTTGATAGTGTCACGTGCAGGCATTAGGCTGGAGTCACCCCAGATGTAATTCCACTGAAGGTTGTATGAATACATTCGTGACTGAATTTGGTCTCTTCATAGCTTCAAATTAACCCTTTTTAACCCATGTACAGCAGATTGAAAATGTTGCCTTTCAGTACATTTTCTTTCTTTTTTTTCTTTTTTGTTTTAAAGTAAAACTAACTCAGCCAAGATGGAGAAACGGCTTAGTAGTACTTATTTTCATCGTGGCAATATTGACAGTATTGATAGTGACAGCCATCTTCCTTCAGAAAAAAGGTATGTATAGCATTGAAGAAAATTATTTCCATTCACTGATTTAGCTGCATTGTAGGTTCTTGTAGGACGAGCACAAGCTTATTGCTAGGGACTAACCTAAATTGAGGTGGCTGATGGACAATTTCACAGGCTGATCATGGTGCCTATTTTTGTGGGCTTATCACAAATAACGGCCCCCCCCCATGCCTCTGATTGGCCGAGGGGCCTCAGCAGTCCTGCCTCATACTGCAGATTGGCAGGTGGCCCCAAACTGGTGCAATTACCCTGATTAAGCGAAGCAGTCTAAATATTCCGTCAAATTCTAAACTGAAACGGCTTATGAAATTAAGATAAGAGAGAAGAGATCATATACCTTGACTTCCAAAAAGCCTTTGATCTGGTGTCCCACAACGTTCTCACAAGAAAATTGGAGGATTGTGGACTTAGCTGCAAGACATTTATGTGGGTATGAAGCTGGCTGTGTGGTAGGACCCAGATAGTCCTAATGAATGTGTGTCATCTTGGCGAGAAGTGGCCAGTGGTGTCCCACAGAGGTCATTGCTTGGTCCAGTCTGTTTAACACCTTTATTAATGGTTTGGATGTTGGGGTGAAGAGCTCACTGGCCACGTTCATGGATGACACCAAGTTACGGGGAAGCATGGTCATGCTTGAAGATTGTCTAGATCCACCTGTAGCTGTAGCCTGGTTGGGTGAGTTGGAACCAGATGAGGTTCATCATCGAGAAATGTAAAGCGCTCCACCTGGGGATGAACAATTTCCTGCACACCTTACAGGCTGGGCAACACCGACTTGACCAGCACTATGAATGAGAGAGATCTAGAGGTAATAATGGACCACAGTATGAATACGAGTTGGCAGTGCAACACTGTAGCCAGCAGGGCAAATAATACTTTGGCATGCATCAATCAATGCATCTCCAGCAAAAGCAAGGAAGTGATTATTCCGTTTTATTCATCATTGGCAAGACCACAGCTGGAGTACTGCATCCAGCTTTGGGTGCTCCACTTTAACAATGACGTGGTAATGCTTGATAAAGTCCAGAGAAGGGACACTCATATGATCAGACACTTGCACGGCAAGCCATACAAAGAAAGGCTGAAGGACATGAGACTCTTCAGCCTGAAAAAGAGAAGGCCGAAAGGGGACTTAGTAGCAGTTTACCACTACATCTGAGGAGTACATCAAGGGCTCAGTGAACAACTGTTCACCAGGGTACTCTTGGGGAAAACCAGGAGTAATGGCCACAAACTCCTGGAAAATTGTTTCAGGCTCAACATTAGGAAAAATTTCTTCTTAGTTAGAGTGTCCAGACTGCAGACTAAACTCCCTCCAGAAGTGGTGCAATCGCCTACCCTGGAAATCTTCAAGAGGAGACTGGGCAGTCACATTTCTGGGGTCTCCTGACCCTAGCTGTCTTTCCTGCCTGGTGTAGGGAGCTGGACCCGATGATCTTCCGAGGCCCCTTCCCTGTCCACATTGGGGAGCTGCATATGCCAGACATCACTTACTAAAGACAGAATGTGCACATTGCAGGTGACGTAAACTGCCCTGGGCATCATTTCGTGAAAGATATCAGAGGAAGCCTTGCACATGTGCATGGCATTGTTGGACAGACATGCTGAGATCTTGTGAAATTCTAAGCAATAGTTGACAACTGCCTTCACTACAGCCTGAGCCAGCGTAGAAAAATTGACAGATGTGAGGTGGACTGGCTCTGAAAAACAGGCAGGTCCTGGTCTGTCCGGCTCCCAGGTACAAATAGGATGTGCAGCATGTAGTTATCTTGTGGGTTGGTGGCTCCACTGGCCACAATAGAGAAGGATTCATACTCTGCCAATGCAGACTTTGTGGACTGTATATGTGAAGCGATCACTGCAGGGAGATAGTTTTGCTGAAGCTTGTTCACACATGGAAAACTGGCAGCATTTGGTATGTTTTGTCTGCTTCTTCCAGTAAAGGGCCTTTTTTTTTAAATGTCTGCAAGCAGTTTAAGTGTCAGTCTATATTGGTTTTTCTTGACATATCCAGAGACACGTTGCAGGCAGTAGAGAACAATTTGCCTTCATCTGCTTGTAAGGTCCCTGAAGGATAATGTCTTACACAGTCTAGAGCTGAAATGTATTTGGCCCTCTTGGATAATTTTTGCTCGCTATTCATCCTGCTCGGTCCTCCTCTGGCTGCAGCATGCTCCTTCAGGATGCCTCTGGCTGCTTAAAAGATGGTGCCAAAACCCTGTTGCTTCCCTGAGCAGCCTCAGATTGGTGCTGCACTGAGCCTATATCACAGGCTCAGCCTGTCATTTGCTCCCCCATCCTGTGCTCCAAGGCAGCAGGGCTTCTCACCCTTTTTTCTGCTTTCTGGTAAGTCTTTTTTTTTTTTTTTTGCAGTGAGCCCACCAAAATTGTGGAGCCACTAAAATCATTTTTAGTGGATGACGCTTGATCTAACGTTTTCCCTGAGACTACAATTTTGATAGGTCCCTACTTAGTGCACATTCAGATGCACTTGAATTCTGCTTGTACCAATAAGTATAGCGTATTATCTCCTTCTCAGGTTGGGGGGCTTGAGAACAAATGCACTTTAACTTCTGTAGGGCCAGCTCTTGGACCATGGGCATATCTTGGCACACCTTGGCCCTGGGCTGTGCACAGAGGAACTTTGTTCGTTCGCAGTTGCAGACTTCTCCTCTCAGGCTGAGTTAAGCATTTGATGTTCTGCTGGAATATGAGGCTATATCACGTGTCTGAATGTGTGCTTTGGGGAGTCAGCCTGTGGGTCCATGTAGTTTCTATGCCCCTGCCTCTATATAATCCCTGCAGGTCAGTGCACAGGGTGCCTGGCACGGAGGGGCTGAAGGCACCACCTTCCCTTTGTGCAGATGCTCCCTGCGCTTTGTACAGCCAAGCATCACGGATCTACACCAAGAGGAGGATGCATTTGACTTGAACTTCAGCCATTTCCAGCTATACAAAGAGTTAAAGTGGCCTTAAAGGTTAAAAGGTTCCCTCGAGCCTATATGGCCTGTTAAACTGGCATGATTGTGGCATGCCTGTTTTTGCAGCCAGTGGCATCTAAGGAAGTGATGTGACCAGCATCAAGTCCTGCTGCCTTGGACTCCACAGCCCAAAAGACAAGGTACCTGTGCACAGATGGGTCACTGGGCAGCTACCTTCAGCATGGGTCTAGAGCAAATCTCAAGCTCCCATCCTTGCTTATTCACTCTGCCATCACAGCCCCTAGCCAGAGGACTAAGAAAGAAGAGGCCGTATCTCTCTGATAACTACAATTACGTTGATACCAATCTTGGCTTGGAGAAGACATGCACATCTTCCCATCCTGAAAAGGAAGCGCACACATTGTTCTTGAGTCAGCAGGTAGTCTGTGTGGAGAACTCCTGTTGAGCTCTGTGGGACTTCATCATGCAAAGTCGCTGTGGAGTTGCTGAGGGGTGTGAACAAGCAAATTGCAGCAAGCTCACAGGGTACCAGGACCCTCAAAACATCTGGGAGTTGCAGTAAGCTGGAGATGAGCCAGGAGTACACCCTTATTGTGAAGAAGGCTAATGGCATACTGGGCTACATTAGTAGGGACATTGCCAGCAGATCCAGAGAAGTAATTATTCCTCTCTTTGGCACTGGTGAGGTCACATCTGGAGTACTGCATTCAGTGTTAGGCTCCCTGCTTCAGAAAGGATGTGGACAAATTGGAGAGAGCAGAGGGCAACAAAACTGGTTAGGGGGATGGTCTCCTCATAACATGGTCTCCTCATAAAAATGACTTGTGAGGAGAGGCTAAGGGAACTGGGCTTATTTAGTCTAGAGGAGAGAAAACTGGGGTGGGGGAGATTTAATTGCAGCCTTCAGCTACCTGAAGGGAGGTACCAAAGAGGATGGAGCTGGACTGTTCTCAGGTGACAGGACAAAGAGCACTGGTCTCAAGTTGCAGCAAGGGGAATTTAGGTTAGATATTAAGAAAAATTTTCTCATAAGAAAGGTAGTAGAGCACTGTAACAGGTTACCCAGAGAGATGGTGGAATCGCCATCCTTGGAGGTTTTTAAGACTCAGCCAAGATGATGTAGTTGGGGCTGGTCCTGCTTTGAGCAGGGGGTTGGGCTAGATGTGACCTCCTGAGGTCTCTTCCAACCCTCATTGTCTATGAGTCTATGACTTAGCACATCAGCTGCTCCAGAGAGACAGTTTCTTTACTGTGCAGCAAATGAGAGCTCAAAGTGTAGAAGTTTAGCTACAGATGAAAGGAAGCTCGGCTGCCCTGATTTAGCTTTCAGTTATTGTGGGATAAGAGCAAGCACCTTGGTTGTTCTGCAGTAGGTCTCTGTCCCGTTAACTTGATATAAATTATTTGTTTGCATGTACTCTAATGCAGTCATCATAGTCCCTGCGGTATTTGTCTGTCTGTCTTCAGGGTTACAAATAAAATACAAATGCATGTTTTTATATATTTTAATATGCATGTAAAATCTGGTATGTTCTTTGCATTTGTTAAGCCAGAATTTGGTGCTACTTTATGCCTGTGCCTCACTTTTACCTTATTTCTCCTTTTAAACTCACTACATCTGCTGAGAATGATGCATCTATTTTATTTTTAAGGTCTTCTTCCCATTTGGATTTCCTCAAGACTGCCAGGTAAATGATCCTATTTTATGCTGAACTTGCAGGCTCATTATACTCTAGGTACAACCCTTGCAAAGATTCACGGTGCAGTTTTCACAGCAAAAGTTTTGCTGAAAACAGAACGTGTTATATTTCTGAAATGCATTTTGAGGTATTGTCATAAGATCACAAGCTTGGTCTCTTTGTCTGAGTGTATGATTGAGAGCCAGAAATTCCAGAATTCCCTTTTACAACCTGCCAATGTCCTATTTACTTAATTTTCTGCATTAAATTAACTCCTTTCTTTGATTGCACTTTGCATAATTGCAAAATGTCTTTGAATAACATTTGTTATTTGTAAGCATTAATTCAGTCATTAAAAAAAGAACCCCCACCCCAGTTTGTGATAGTTAGTTGCTTGCAAACTATTTGCACTGACAATTTGCTGTTGGCTATTTTGTGTTGTGTGAGTAGAAACCTTGAGTCCTATGACAGTATGTGGACTTTGTGGCTGAATCTTTTATATGAGAAATAACAAACTGAACTTTTCTAGTGTGAATCTTTGGATAAAGAATTAAAATGGTCAGAAATTTAATGCTTCTATTGAAATTTAATGAATAAACTAGAGTGTTAGGCTTTTTTTTAATTGTTCTGCTCTCGTACCTTGCCTTTAACACTGCCTTTTTTTCTGTAGAGTCACATAGGCTCAACTTCTCAGAAGTTGCTAGTGACTTTGCAGGCCCTAGAAGGAGCACCACTGGGTGAATCCTGGCTGCTTGCACTCACTTAGGTGCTCTGAAGAATTGTGTCTTTACTTGAATAGTCCAGGCTGATGTGATTCCAGGGGGCTGGCTGCTTTCCTGAGAGTATACTCATGTCTGGAGGGAAATTACCCTGATTAAGCCCAGGGAAGTCATTAATCCACACCTTATTAAGTGTGGATTAATGGTTTCCTTGGGCTTAATCAGGGTAATTGAGCCAAGGTTTTGGAACATCCCCAAGCAGCGTCTTGTAAAAAAGAACTCCAAAAAACTTGCCTTGCAAACAAAGAAAAGCGTGGGAAGCCCTTTAGCCTTAGAGCATGGGCATGGAGAGCTTGGGGGGAGGGGGGAGAGGCGCAGGGTGCGGAGGGGTGGGCTGCTACATCCAGGCAGCTGTAGCAGGCAGGCGGCAGGCTGCACCTCCATCCACAGGGTCCTGGCCCGGGTACTCGCACTCGGCAAGCTGGGCCAGGTGCGGTGGACCTGGTTTCCAGCCTCTCTGCTGCCTGCAACAGGTGGTCTGGGACCACAGTGCAGCTGTCTGCAGTCTCCAAACCTCCTGCTCCACAACCCCTCCCATTCCCTCCATACTGTAAGACTGCAGGGCTTCCCACTCTCTTTTATCTGCTTGTAGTTGTGAATTTGGTAGGTCCCTAGTCATGAAGGCAAATGGAGGCAGTGGTGGGGTTGCACATAGACATATCAGAAGGAGAATGAAGAGGTAGAGGGGAGTGAGGCTTGCATGCAACTCTTGGTATATGTTTAGAGAGGGGGATGTGAGACCTTGCTTTATGGGGAGGCAACAGTAGTGATACACAGAAGTCCTGGCATGAGAGGAAGGGTGGGTGAGCACTGGGGGTATAGAGGATAGGTGGCTTGGGGTTGGGGGAAATGGAGGGAAACAGGGGATATGGGTTATATAGCATGTGCTGGGTTGATAGGAGCTTCCTGGCAGGTATTGTCAGGCTTCAGTGTTCTTAGAAAATCTTTCCTTTGGTCGTTTAATATAGCTGTTAAACAAGAGGTGAAATGGTGTTGAGGGTTGAGCATTGGACTAAGAACCAGAAATACTCCATTCAGCAAGGGGTTTTGTCATCTCAGAGCCAGAATAATATCAAATTATATTTTAAAATGTGAACATGTGAATATCTAAAACATTCATTAATTTGATTTCAAAAAATATTTTGTCCTGGCTTACATGCATATGTAGTGTACATAGAGATGACTGCATGATAGTTTAAAATTAAGTCTTACTCTTGCATATTGGGGGCAGAGGGGTGGGTATAGGTTTGTGGGGGGGTGTGGGTTTATAGGGAGAGAGAGCATGTAGGTGTGTGGATATGTGGGGCGTGGCTGGGTATGGGGTTTGTGGGGGCCTGTGTGGGGAGAGGTTGGATGGGGTATGTGAGGGGGCTGTAGGAGTCTGCATGTATGGCAGTGCAAGTAGGGTGGGATGCATGTGTATGGTGGGATGTGCATGTGGAATTTGCCCTACACACACACACACACACACACACACACACACACTCTCTCTCTCTCTCTCTCTCTCTCTCTCTCTCTCTCTCTCTCTCTCTCTTTTTCTGCTTACACACACACAAACTCTGCCCCTGCCTGCACACACATTCATGCACTGTCCTTGCCTACAAACACACACTCTGTCCTTGCCTGTGCTTGCACGCACGTACTGCCCCTTCCTGCGTGTGCATGCACACACACTCTCTCTCTCTCTCTCTCTCTCTCTCTCTCTCTCTCTGTCCCTGTCTGCACATGCACACACATCTCCTCCCCCGCCCCCCATACTGGTGAGGCCCTGTGCTGCAGTGCAACCAGGAGTCAGGTGTTGCAGTGGTAGGAAGCAGGGAAATGGCTGGGGGTGGGCAGGGCTGAGCTACGGCCTTCTGCTGCCAGCGTCCCCTGGGTCCTACTGCCCCTGGCTTCTGTCATCTTTGAGAGTCAGTCAGGAGTGGAAAAATATTGTCTAAAATTTTAGGGGTTCCGCGGGCTAGATAGATGCCGGCAGGCTGGATGAGGCTTGTGGGCCATAGTTTGCCCACCCGTGAGCTAATATTAGCTCTGATACCTGTGTCCAGACTGTAGATTTAATCTTCCAACCCACCTGGAGGTTTGGGTGAGAAGGTTGGGAGCTGGTTTTGAGGGGGAAGGGAGGCTGTTCTTCCTTTGTATCAGCACAACGTTTTACTACTACAATCTACTGTATGAGTTGGGTAATTCGTTGCATGTGTGCGTAGGAAGATAAATCTAGTTGCTTGTTTTGAGACTCAGCCATCCTGTGTATTAGGTTGTTTTTTTTTCTCTGAGGGAATTTATATGCATGTTTTTGTATTGTATTTGTTTAGGTGGAAAAGCTAGACATCCTGAAGGGCAATATAAAAATGAGCTTGAAACTCAACCCATTAATCAAGATAATGATGAACAAGGTAAGAATGCAGAAGTGTTATGAATACGTTTACGTTGGACAGAGCTTGTTATTGGTCTTTTAACATTTCCGTTTAAGTCCTTCTTTGTACATGTATAGCAATCATTTTTAAAATCTACTCCCAGCTGGACCCTGGCAACCTAGTCAGTCACCCCGACTGTGACCAGAGAGGTGGTTAGCTGTGGTTGCCTGAAGTCAGGCAGAAGAAAGGACAGGCTAGCACCTTGCCCTGACCTGGCGGGCAAACTGGTTGTCTTCCTTAACTCTTACCCTAATCCTGGCAAAATGATTGGCTACGCTGATCTTGACCCTGAGTGACTGGCCACCTTTGCCCTGTTTAGTGTAAGCAGTTCAGGTTCAGGGCTCCAGCTGAAGAGCAGATAGCAAGTAAAGAAGACGTGTTCTGTTCCGTGGCCCAGGAGTTAAGTTTCAATACGTTGGCAGAGAATCCACAGTAAACCAATGTCCTGACAGGAGCAGACCAGCCGGGCACCTAGGATAGGAGGGCTCTGAGCTAATGGCCAGTACTGACCGCTCTAAAGGAACAAGCACACAAAATGCTATCTCAGTCCCATGTGCTTATCAGGCAAGTCACTTCCTTGTCCCAGCTGTTAGGGGTC
>JAGPOW010003648.1:116666819-116682108 GCA_030014935.1 Caiman crocodilus | reverse complement strand
CCCGGTGCTCTTTCCTGCCAAGGCAGGGGGTCGGACTAGATGATCTGCCCAGGTCCCTTCCGACTCTAACTACTATGATACTATGATACTATGATCACCAAAATCCCAATTTAGATATAGCATAAGGTTAGCGAAACTGTTGCAATCAAGAGAGGTCATTTCAGGAAGGAACTTTTGTTGTACAGTAAGCCCCAAAAGTGGAACCAGCGCCTCAATATTGCATGCCTTTCATTACAAGGCCAAGACGGTTCTCGAGAGAGATCTGAAATCAGGACCCTGGACAAAAATCCTGGGAGAGGATTCCAAAGAGCTCCAAAGTTGCCTTGCCACTTTACTCTTGACCTGTCACCGGGGTTAAGTGTCACGATAATGTCTTCCCCCAGTTCCTGCTGTCTCGTGCCCCCTATGGGGAAATAAGTTTAACCAGCCCTCTTACTTGACTAAGAGGAGAGACAAAGAGAGAGATAGAGAAGAGAAAAAGATGCTGATGCTATGTGTTTCAAAATGTTCTAAGATAAGAAAAAACCTTCATGCCTTGTTTTGTCCTGATATATTAAGCTCTGTGTGCAGATGTTAACCTCCTCCTTTCCCCCGAACCTGAAGCTGATGCTGGTTCTCAAAACATAGTGGGTTTTTTTCTGAATAAGTAAACTGCTTATGTGTGACAAGCAAATGATTGACTTGTAACTTCTTCCGGTTTCTCTCAATGTTTCTTTGTTCAAGCCCTGCATCCTTTCTTGGTGTCTAAAGTATAAATACGCTTGTAAACTTGTAGCTGTCAGAGTTCCTGTAAGAACCCTCCTTGTGATCACTTGTATAGCTTTAAAAAAACCCAGGTGGCTCTGCCAAATCTAATACAACCACAATGCAGTTTGATTTCTTCCACACCTGCGTGCTCCCTCCTGCTCTCCTGCCATGCCTTGCTATTGTTTTAAAAATGATTGGGAGGCTGCCCAACATGCAGGGGGATCTTTTAACAGATAGGCTTTTCTTTGGGGTACCTAGGCCCCAGGTGCTTGAAGAGTCATGGTCTCTGACCTCCCTTACAACTGTGCTCATGCCTCACAGATATTATGGGTTATCATGTAGGTGAGGCACTTGGCCCCACAGCAACACCAGGCCACCTCAGGCCTCCACTCCTTTTTTGGGGGGGCCTATGTCTTCCCAGCCCCTCTACTTTAGCTGGTCACTGTGCCTAGGCCCATCGTATTGGACCTGGCTTCCAGGTCCCAGCCCTAATCTTGCCATCTGGCTCTGGTTTCATTTTTCACTTGGGCTTCAGGCCCCTGGCCCTGGTTCCTGGGTTATGGCTTTCTCTGGCCTAGGCTTTAACCCTTCCCCATTGCCACTTGTCAGCGCCTTGAGCCTTGCCCCTGGCAGAGCTCAAAACAGCTGTATGCCCCTGGGGTACCAGTGTGACCTCCTCCTTCCCTGTTCGTCACTATCCAGTTCACTGGTATTAATTAACATAAAAGGCAAGTGGCTGTTCTCCGACTCGAAACAAAATCTTCCCTGACCGGAGCTAGGGTTACCATGAGTCTGAGTTTTCCCAGATATGTCCTCTTTTTAGGTCCTCCTATCTTCATCTGGGTGGGTTTTTTTTAAACATCAGCAGATGTCTGGGATTTTGCTCTTCCTCTGCTCTGCTTCCCTCTCCATCCCCCGTGTCCTTTTTGTAACTGGAAAGATGCCTAACCAAGGCAATCGCTCTCTAAGAGCTGAAAACCAAACGCTGTTGCTTTAAGTCCAGCCTTCCAGCTTCTTGGGGAAGCCAGCCGTCCATCTCAGAGCTCTCTCTGCGTGGCTTTCTGTGTGCTATCTCTCTGTCCAGGCGGCTGCATTTCCAGCCCATCCCTGCTGTAGGTGGTTTCCTTTTCTATATTTGTCTGCAGGGTGCCGCCTTCTCTTGGGTGAGTCATCTTTTCCTGTCCTTGGTGTGTGCCCTTAGATCTAATGAGTCACTGGCGTCTACTGAATGCTGTCTGCGTTTGCAGTCACCAGCTCTTATTTTTACCTCATCTTGTGGGGGGTGGGAGTGGTGGAAAGAAGCTTCTCAGCAGCATTATCCCCTCTTTGTAAAAGGTCCCTGTTATAGCTCCCAAATTCCAATCTGGGTATAGGTGAGGGGAGGATCCCAAAGCTCCCTCAGTAGCACAAGCTGGCAGTACTAAAAGGAGGTAGCATAGCAGAAGGGTGGTGTTTCCCCTGGATACTCCATTTCCCGAAGAGATGCATTGACACATCTGAATACTGGTGGGAACATGGGGCTGGAAGTGACCTCCTGGGTCATAGAGTCTAGCCTCCTGCCATTGTAAAAAACATAGGAGTGCTCTGTGATGCCTGTTATGTCAGCACAAAGAATGTCTCTGCTCCTAGGCCTCCATCCTTTCAGGCTGCTGCACTGCCCAGGCACTCAGTGGTTCCTACTTTGTTGTCCCCAGATAGCTGGAAGCAGAGGATGTGAGGAGCAGAGGACGTGAGGAAGGGATTGGGATCTACTGAGCTGTGTCCATTCATTGCTGGCTGATGTTGACCAGGATGCTTAGGAAAGGAAAGGAGAGTTTAGAGCTCCTGGGTTCATGCTGCAAGATGTGAAGGCAGAATACTTTTCTTCTTTAAAGGCTAGAGGTTGTGTGGGGGGTACTGCATCCCAGTTGGACCCTGGAAGTCAGTGGGCTGGTGCACTGCCTTCCCCTTGGGCATCTGTGCAATGTGGCTATAAAACACTCCCATATATCAGAACTTAGCAGTACTGGAAACTTATTTTGTAGAGATGTAGAAGGGAACACAAGACATTAAGCAACAGAGAATCAGGCCCACAGATGAGATTAGCCACTCAGGCTTTGCAGGGGGAAGACCAGAGTGTCAATGCAAATACCATTATTAATAACGTGTTCTTGCTATGTTAGCGAACTGTAAACTTTCCTGTGCTTTTATCAAATGCTATTAACACACTTTTAATTTCATATATACCAGGCTTGGAGAAAAAGATGATTTGTCTTCTTTTGTTTTTTAGTTAGTTATTTAGATGCATGCTTTGTTGAAATTGAGAAGGGTGTTGGGATATCTGCTGTTGTTCGATCAATGACCGTGGTGACAGGTGCTCTGTAATACAGCTTTATTACTCCTATTTTGCTTTAGCGTTCTATCCTGTTTTCTTTCGTGTTGTGGTTTGAGATGTGTGTACTAGTGATTGTGATTCACACTTTTCATATACTATCTGGTGGAAGCGGTTCCATTATAAATGGAAAATCTTAACTCTAAGGACTCTGTGGTACATCCGCAGATGCAAAGGCATGCGTTTCCAGGGGCACAAAAAGTAATGTTGCACATTTGTGCCTCTGCTTTGTGCTCCAGGGCACACCCCTGCATGTGCGCTCCAGCACGCACCAAATTATCCCAGGTGGGGTAGGGGACGCTGGAGCCAGAACCTGTGCTGGCCCCTGCAGCTCTACCGGAGGTCCTGGGGGCCTCCCGAGGCAACAGCAGTGTTGATCTAGTTGCATGGAGCCTGGTTGGCAGCCAGAGCATGGCTATGGATGGCTAGGTTCAATTCTGGTAGTTCATGCTGCTGCTTGTGCACCACAGCATTTTTGTTTTTGTTTTTTTGTTATATTGGGACATCCTGGTACCAAATTTTGGCACCATGGGGCAAATTTACAGTGCGGCACACAGTTGCACATTCACCGTGTGCTGTTTGTGGTGCCGCAAACCACACGTGCACATTTGTCTGGATGACCTTGGGGTCAGAAAAGGAACACAAAGCTGACAGGAATATCTTATCAAAGACAGTTGGTGGTCTTAGAGAAGATTTCAACAGTACAGTTTTTGTTTAGAAAGAGTCTTGACTTAAAAAGGTAAGGATGCTCTACACGGGAAATTTATGAAAGAGGTTATGATGATCAGTGCCTTATGCCATAAACTGTATCATACTGTGGGCTTTTGTATACTCCTTTGCAAGGAAAGAGCTTTGATTTAAAAGTTGCATAAAGGAGAAATATTAAACTTAATTCCTTTTATAAAAACTCTCTGAAATCTCCATTCTTTAGAGGCTAAGGAGAACATCCAGGGGAGGGATTTGTCTTCTAAAATCCTTTTTCAGTTTTAAATTCATGTTTCCATCAAAGGTGAAAACCTTTTTCTTAAGATTGCCCTTTTTGTCAAGTTCATTTGCAAGCATTTTATATCTTACTGATATACATCAGGTAATACTAAAGTAATACTTTTCCAAGCTTAAAGACTGAGTCATCTTTCCAAGGATTATCCCTTAATGAATTATAAAGAAGAAACAATGCTGTCTTGAATAACCAATTACATACGTTCTTTAAGAATAGTTAAATAAGAATAATAATTTATTATTTATTTTAAAATAATTATTTTCTTATTATAAGAATAATAATTTATTCTTAAATAATTCTTTAAGTATAGTTGGCCATTTAAAGAGCCAAAAGATGTGTGTGTGTGTGTGTGACATCTATATGATGAAGGATGTTTGGACTCATTTGAAACAGAATTTTGGCTGCTGGTGGATCTAAAGGGTTATCTGAGAAACAACTAAATAGAGGAGACTTGAAACTCCTAATCATTAAGAAGTAGCGATGATCATTAATCATTGTAGAATTGTCTGTCTTGAAACCAAGGGCAGCTACAACCCTGCTGCATCTACATGTCATTATTGCTTGGCATGAACTGATGATGTTACTTAGGTCATCACTGTTAAAGGTTGAGCCAGTGAAAGGAGGCTGACAGCTCATTTCAGAATTCAGCCAAGCAGTGAAAGAAGTGGGTCCTTTTATCAGCAAGATCTCTGAAGAAGAATGAGGTGCTCTCCTAACTGAGCAGACCAGGAGTGCAGAGGAGCGTTCACATCTCTGTTTCAACAGCATCAGTTCGTACCGCCCATTTCTTTCAGATCTGCTTGTCCCAGATGATGTCTCTCAAACCAAACCACAGCTGGCAGCTGAGAAGACAGAAGAAACCACAATATGGCAGGCATTGGGAGGAAACTGTACAGCTGAACACTGTTACTGTAGTATGGTAGCTGCCACCCCCTAAGACTTCTGCCTCCTGGGTGACATGTGTTTTGTAAAAGCACAGTCAAGGGATTAGCGTTATCTGTTTCTTTATGATAGTTTTGGCAGGATATTGAAATGCTTTGGTAATTTAAGGTTCTGCAGTCTACAGTAGAACCTGGGTCATTCGGTGTCTGGGTAGTTCGCAACCCATTTAATTCACAGCGAGATGCCGAATTAAAAGCAAGCTACTTGGCTGTTCGTGGGTTTTACTTCAAAGGATGTTGCTTCTCTTCTGATCAGCTTTGCTCCAGCTGAGTGAAGTGGTGCCCTTTGGCTTAAAAGCTGCAGTAAACAGCTAGAGCCCCTTCAGCAGACCTGCACAGCTGTTTGTTGTGGCTCTGTATATACCCAGCAGGTTCATAAATGCTCCCCTTTGCAGGGGATTCAGGAACCTAACTCAGCAAAGTGCCCGAGTGCTACTGCAATAGCTCTTCTTGTTAAACATCAGATCGTTTAGATTCTGTATTCCTGGAGAGAAGCGGAAAATAACCTTGCTGAGCAGAGAGAATTACTGGGATTTCGTTTCAGATAGTCCTTCAGCTCCATCACAAGCCAAAATACTGTTTTAAATCAGTCTAAATAACCTCAAATCAATTTTTATTAATGTATTTCTTCTTTCACGTGAAGATATTATGGCAGCCCAAATTCTCAGGCTTTGCTCATGATTTTGTTCTGGATGTCTGTTGCTTAATCTCATGTCATTTTTCTTTTACTGTTGCAATTTTTCTTTTACTGTTGTCATGACTGATTATTTGATTGCACGCAAATAAGGGCTGCCCCAAGGCATGAAAGGAACCCATGTCAGGAAAAACGGTGAGAGCCATGCCCCTGAATTGGCCTTTGGAAAGAAAGAGACTGAGATTTGACTCACCACCTCTTGTTTCTGTCTTGCCTGTTTCTTTGGAAACAGACCACTGCCAACCTTCAACATTTCATGTGGTCTATGACGTGCCATCACTATCAAATGTTTAACTGAAAAGGGGGAGGTGGTGAGGTCTGTAGACCCCTTGCCATGGATGTTTGGGCTACCAGCATGGCTACCACTGACAATGGCTTGGCAGTCACTGCTTCAGACCTTTCTGGTTTAGTAATTAGGAGGATGAAATGACTTGGCACGCAACACATACAACTGTCTCCTCTAGCATTTAGTGATGCTATGAATTGAACCAAGCCAAGTGGTTGAGTGCTGGGTATGGTAGGGAAATGCATGTAGTGAGACTCTACTAGGAAACCTTACAAATCACCCTTTGTGGGGATTTACTCTGAACAAGTCTATAAAAACTTGTCCCTTCTTATCTGAAAGATCTGCTCCTTTTACACATTAGTCACTGCTCCTAAACTGACTGAGTAATATAGAAGTGTTTCTGTTTTGGGGGGCACTTTGCTTTGCAGTGAAATGCAGCTGGGTAACTTCTTCCTAGAGTGAAGTACAGAGTAGGTGTATCCATACACAGACAGATGATTCTTATTTTACTCCAAGTTACTGCTTCTGCACAATGGGAATGAACATCCTTCACAGTACGCACTCAGCATGGTAGACTGGTATCCCATGCTCCTTTGTGCTTCTGCATTCTGAGATGCTTGCTGGAAAATATGTAGGATCAACTCAAATTATGGGGTCATTAGCTCAAATGCTAATTATATCATGGTCCCTCCCTCTTCCACCCTCCCATGATGTCTCATTTTGGGCCAGCTAGTGCCCTTTTCAAACTGTTACTCACTTATCCAAGGTGAAACAGTGCTGGCCATTGTGCATAAGCATAATCAAGTAGCTGATGCTGATATGTTTTGATGTATTGCTGCTGGAGTGGGCTGTTTGCAAGCCAGCTACTGTCTTCTTGAGCAGCATTTGCTGTGGTTTTGGCTGCAGCAGCTGCACCAGGAGGACAATGAGGAGGAGACAGCTACAGGCTGGCTGCTTCTGGAAGAGCATCTCTTGAATCAGCTTCACTTAATGCAGCACCATGGCTAGGCTTGTGAAATGAACATCACCCAGTGGAGAGGATTGTGCTGTGGGCTTGGAATGGCCGGCAGCTATTTCAGAACCCCGGGGACATAGTATCAGCTCACCAGTATATGAGCCCCCCCATTTTATTTACCAGCATTTGGCCATAATGTGATGGAGGTCTGCTTTGCTATCCAAAAGCTACAGAAGTCATATGTCATGAGGCCTGTTACCCTCAAGAATTTATTGGTGTCTTTGTGTGGGCAACTGGGGGGATTCCCCAGAAGTGTTGGGGAACGGATGGAATCTGTATTCTTACCATCTGCCTCCCATGAATTCATGAATAAGATGGGGTATGTCTCTGCTGTGCTCCAAGGCATGGTTGCCCATCTTGGCAGACTTACTGATGTTCACGTGGAGTAGTGCAGAAATGTTTGTGATCCTGGGATTGGTAGGAAATTGCACCCCTTTCATTTGAGGAACAAGGTAGACTTGCAGCCATAGCTTCAGGTCTGTTGGTATCAATGGCATTGGCCCTCCCTTGGTTGCACACTATTCATCTTCTCCCACTATGGCAGGCATAGGTTTTGCAGGACATTTGGACCACTGGAAAGAACTCTCATGCTTACCTAAACAGCTGCAGGAGCACAGTGGTGATGGGCAGGGAGATGGCAATCGTTGACAAGAAGGCTAAAGGAATAGCTGCCATGAATTATAACTACCAGCTGTGTGCTCATTTTGTGTGAAAGCAGAGAAGAGACCCTCACCCTGGGTAGCACAGAAGGCTTCAGAGACTTTGAGGATGCCAGGAGCAGCCAGTGAGCCATCCCTTTCAAAATGAAAGTTACCAAGGGCATGACACCTGAGTTGTCTAAGGATAGGAGCTAAATTATTTCATGCCAAGTGCAGCCTTTCACAGTTTACACCTGTGTTACACAACGCTGTGTTTTATGAGTATCTTATAAATTTTTTGAGTATGGCAGGCAAGCTTGCACTGCACTAGGTTTAGCTCACGTGCTTCTGCTATTCTTTGGGGTTGGGGGTATTCTTTAAAACATTAACCAAGACATTTATGTAAAAATCACTGCAGTTAAAAAAAAATAAAACCATGACTTGGTGCCCAGATGTACAGAGGAATGAACCAACTGAGTCTGGGGAACTGTGCAGACATATTATAAATAAAAATCAATGGGAATAGAGAGAGAAGGGATGCAGTCTGAAATTCAGAAATCAGCAGTTCACAGAGCTGTCGGCAGCTAGGCATTGCTTCAGCCTTTAGCTTGGCCAGCCATTGAGAATTTCACAGGCTGGAATGACGTGGAAGTGGAGTGAGCTAAACTGTACCAAGAGAATTAGTGCAGAATAGCTATTGCAGTTTAAATTCACACCCAAGCTTATTTCATTTAGACAAGCCCTTAGTTGAAGAAGGGCCTGTGGAAACAGGTTGTAAAGTAAATTAAAATCAAGCCCTGAGTTGAAGAAAGGGCTATAGGAACAGGTTGTAAGCTAAATTAAAATAAAGTACCGATAAACAAAATGTGCACCAGTTGAACTAAACTGATTTAATTAAAACCAATGCAGGTTTGTTTATAGGCAAGGCCTAACTTGCTCTTGTTCTCCCCTCAGTTAAACCATTAAAAATAATGGGACTAGATGGAGAGTGTGCTAGTAGGAGGGTCTTTTGGTACCTGCACTACCTCCTGCTACTGAGTGCACATGAAGTGAAATGAACCTCTCTTGGCCCTGTGTTTGCAGGACTGACGACTGTAGAGAACATATCAGTGGGAATGGAAAAATGTTCTCTTTGGTCACTGAGAGATCAATCTGGGACCTATAAAATTATCATTTCACAATGGTATTGTAAAAGAGAACCCATTTCTAAACAATTGCAGGGCTCTTGAAATCGAGGAAGTCATCCATAAGTTGGCATTAGCATCTTCCCTCCTGCTTCCTCTCTCTGAGCTGATTGTGGTCACATTGTTGTTCCAAGGGCAGCTGCGTATCAGCAGCTTTAGACGGGGCGAGTCGGTGCTTTGTGGAGCCCGTGTGGCATGAAAAGTGTAAAATGGGGATTTATGAAGAGCTGCTTTCAGCTGCATAATTCTGGTCCGGTTGTTCAGGGAAGGTCTCAGTGAATCTGCAGTGGTGTTGGGGACTGAAAACCACCTGGAAGAAGTCGATAGGTCTGTTAACACAAGTTCATAATCTCCAGCAAACAGTCTGGGCATGAGCCTTTATTAATGAACTGCGTTTTGTAGTCCTGAAACTTATACCAGTAACTTCCTTTTTTAGGAAAGGACATGAAACAGCCAGCAGTGGAGGATCAGTCTGAGGTTGTCTCCAATAGTGACAAACAAGGTAAGGAGCCATGAGCCTCTGGCCAGAATTCAGGGTGGGAGTGAGGCTTTTGGGGTCATACTCAAGAAGAAGCAGCTGGCCATGGCTAAGAAACATGATGTGCCTGACTGGGAATTGGGGTGCAAAGGGTTGAGAAGGATGAGGAGCCCACTGAACCCTAGGGAGGATGGGGAAGAGCCACTTTCCCCGGGAAGAGGGAGAGACAGGGAGGAGGGAGCTTGAAGCCTACCAATGGCCTAGCTGGGAGTAGGGACCAGGGGCTGGCTTCCTGCAGAAGAAAGGAATACATGCAGAAATAATCTGTACAACTGCAGAGCACCTATTTTCCTCAGCCTGCCTCTCAACTCCTATCTGCAGTCCCCCAGCTTTTCCGGTGAGCTGATATGCTTACCTGCTCATCCAGTGCAGGGCATTCCTGGAGCCTTGCTGTCCTGGCCGTGAACCTGGCTGTTTCCCTACCAATTCCCGTGCTATTCACACTGTCATGAATGACTCCTTGCTGCCCTGCCTGGAGTGAGCTTGGGACTAGTTATTCACCCATGATGCCTGGGAAAGTCAGAGCACTGAAGTCGTGGTCCAAAGCCACTACAGGGCATCAGGATCCAATTTATTACTCTCTAATTCTGGTGTTAATCGGGTATAAGTGAAGTTAGTAAACTGGCAACACAGAGGAATTCCCTGAAGAAACTGACTGAGATTTGACCCGCTGGCCTAGGTTTGGGATATTAGACTCTCCCCTTTTCCACCTCATCCTTTCCCTATCAATGCCGAACTTTCAAGATGGAGTGTCGGAGAAGATGTCTGAAGGTTGTCCTGCTCTTGCAGGCATAATGTTAAAACATGGGAGTTAGGAGCAGAGGCTGCTTTTGCAGTGTTTGTTTTAGCAGTGTAATTCCTGATGGACAGAATCATGCCCTGTGTTTTGGAGCTATACTGGGGGAAGTAGCAGGTCAAGGAGCATCTTGGTCCCTACTCAGTGCATTCATGTGAAGGAGATAACTCCTTGTGTTCCCTTGAGAGCTGAATTAACGGAGGCCTCTTCTATACCTTCAGGTAAAGGGGTGATGGGATCTAATGCATGATCCATAAAATTGTGCCTCCTGCCATGCTACATGTGCATGGCAGGAGGTGCGATTGTGGGATCGTGCAGTAGATCCCATCAGGCCTTATTGCCAGTGCCTGGGGAGCCTGATGCTGGGTTCCCCCCTGCACTAGCAAGAAGCAAGTTTCTATGGCATGGAGCCCCCTCAGCTGTGAAGGGATCGCTGAACCCTGATGCCTGGGAGATTGTGGCTTCTGCAGTTTCCCAGCCCTGGGAGCTTCATGCACCCCTGCAGCTGTGCTCTGCAGCTGCTGGGACATCTTCAGCTGCTGGGGCTGGGTTCCCTTTGTTGCAGGACTCCTAGCCTCGCCTGGGCATGGTGCACCCTTGGGGCTGGAAGCCCTGTCATCTGACCGGGCTGTCAGCTGCAAGGGAGACTGCTACATCCTTCAATGCTCTGTTTCAGCAAACTGAAAGTTGGATACCAACCAACTGTAAAGTTAATACATGTTTTTGAGGTCTAACTTTATAGCTGATTGGACCTTTTCATGGTGTGATCAATTCTTTGCATGTCTAGCTGTTTTCAAGGTAATTGTGCAATTAACCAGTTAATTGTGTGATACCTGTAACATGTAGAGGTGGGTGGAGAGTCACTAATGTGCTGGCTGTGTATTAGGGTGGCCATCATAGCGGACAGTCCAGTTGTCCTCTGTCTTCTTGATATGAAGCTGGATGAATTTTCAAGAGAAAAATAGAAGGCATAAAGGCATTGGGTTTTGTATCAATAGAGGACGGAGTAGCAGAAAACTGGAATATCCTCTATGATGGCCACCTTGTTGTGTATGTTTGCAAAGGCCCTGAACGGCTGGCCTAGGAGTGCAGTAAGTTCCTTGGCCTCCTGCTGGATGCTGCTGTCAGCAGGAAGCCATGGATGAGGGTGGGGAGAAGTGGGAATATGCTGCTTTGGAGAGTGTCTGTGCACATCAGTACAGGCATTAGGCTTCTAACAGCCCTGGCAGCCAGCAACATTTTGTTAGATCAACAGAGGGATCAGTGGCTAAGGGGCAGTATTTGTTTCCACAGGTGACTGAGCTATTTCACAAGTGTGTGTTTGGAAGGGGAGAGGGGTGGGGGGTCCCTTCCTGACCACGGGCCCCTGGGCGGTCACTCACATCATCAGCTCCAGCTCTGTGCCCAATTTAAGGTGCCAAGAAATTGCAAACTAGCTATAACATTATTCCGCATATAACATAGAACAGTTTTGTGGCTGGTTTATATGGCTTCCTAAACTGAATATACAGCTGAGTTGATGATTGCTTTGGGCCAGCAACCACACCAGGGTCTTCAACCAGCCCCAGTGCGGTCCCTGCCTGCCTGGTAGCTTATTGTTGGCCCCGGTCCCAGACCTGTGGGCATGTGGCTTTCAGTTCGCCAGCGAAGGGGGAGTCCAGGATCATAATCTCAGACTCCCCCTGTACTACCAACTAGGGTGTGATTGGGATCTGATCCTTAATCCCAAATTGCACCTCCTGCTGTGCACCTGCCGTGCACCTGTGGCATGGCTGGAGGCTCAGTTGCTGGGATCAGGTCCCAAGGTGCATTTAAATGAATGTCTGACAGGGGCCTCACAAACCTCAGCAGACATTGACCCTCTATGAACTTGAAATCCATATAATCAAGGCAATCAACCACACTGGTTTTGGGACCTGTGATGTATTTGCTGCTAACCTCTGCTCTTTTGGTTATAAGCATCCTTTATCCTCTGTTGTTAGTTTACAGTAACAGCCCCAAGCACTATACAGTTACACCCAGGATCCAATTTATTACTCTCTTGTGCTGGTGTTAATCAGGTATAACTTAAGTGAAGTCAGTAAATTGGCAACACAGAGGAATTCCCTGAAGAAACTGACTGAGATTTGACCCGCTGGCCTGGGTACAGTTACAACGTACCCCGTTCTCACAAATTGCACCTGGTCTGATTTGAGAGACCGCTGCACCTGCTTTGCACTTGGGCCCCTGGTGGAACAAACGGCCCGATTGCCATTCAGGCTGGAGCCACTTTACACTTCCAGCATGGGATACAGGGTAACTGAGAACTGAACCCAAGGCAGAGAGCGAGGGTGGCTTCCTGTGTTTTGAGTTCTTTTCCTGTAAGGCCTGGTCTACCCTAGAGCTGAGTAAAAAGGTTTCGACCAGTAGTAAATTGGCTGAAAATTGTCATTTTGGAGTACCTGTATGATTGGATTAAATTTAGCAAAGGATTTCAGCTGAGAAAACAGGATGAACCATTTTGAACATGTCAAAACATTTTAACGTTTTCAAAACAGTATAATCATTCATATTGGAAATTGCTGAACACCTTATTTTAAGGTTTTCAAAGCAAAGCTTCTTGACTGGACGGGTTGTGCAACAGCTTTTTTCATGTAAAGATTGGCTTGAATGTTTTGAAAAGAAAAAGTTTTTAAAAGGGGTGAAAGGAGCTGAAAATGGAATAACATATTACTTTTCAGGTAGAATGAAATGTATGGGGTTGACCTGAAACATCTTTCTGTTTGGTGTTATCTTGTTTTGGTGTCATCAAAGCATTATTAAACATTCTGTATTGCTTCATCTCAACTTTAATTTAATTTAATTCATTTTATTTTATTGTCCAGCCATTAGGATAAACAATTCATTATTTGCCCAGCTCTTGTCTGCACCTCCTTTTTGTACTGATTCAGCTATTTTGATTACATGTATAATTTTTAATGTGTCCAGTTCAAGCAATACAATTTCAACTGTGGGTGCACTTATGCCAGGAAAACCTCATAAAAACCAGGCTGCGTGACTCCGACACCACTCCACAAACTTAAGCCACGTAGTTTATTCTGGTAAGGGAAGGGGGGGAATAAGCTAGAGTAGCCTTATGAGGTTTTTTTCCCTCTACATGACACTAATAGCACCACTAACGATTCACTGACTAGAATAACAGACCTCATAAATCCATACGTTTTTATTTCAGGCGTTTAAACTGTGAAAGGAGCCAGGGTTACAGTCCAGCAAGCCAAACTACTGTGCTATGACAAAAGAAGAGCTAAGCAAAGGAACTGTAATGACTGTCATCTATCCTGGAAGGCTCTGCTATGTGGTGGTGTAGTAAAAGATGTATTGCGAAAATGTATTTAAACTCTTATAAGAAGACCACTTTTTTATCTTCTTGGGACATATTTTTTTTCCAATATGGAGATTTGTTTTGAAGATGGATATACTGGGATTGTTTAAAGGTGGAAATCTACTGGGTCATATGCCAAATACCTTCCCATTCATCCCTTCAGTCCTTAATTTGTACAGCCAGTCATGGTGCTTCATTTATTCATGCCAATTTTTAGCGATTTTTAACATCACCCTATCCCTGATGTGTATGAAAAACTAATCCATGCAACATACAGCTTATTTCTGTACAGTTTAGATGCAAAAGAGAAACAGATTCAGAGAAAAGACTGGTTCAGCCTACAACAGTGAATGAGTCTCTTCTAAATTATTTCCCTGGTGGCACTCGGCGGAAGATGGGAAATAATGATCTTCAGTTCTTTACAGGTGACTTTCTGAGCTAAGGACCCAAGCTGCTCTTGAACTGGAATGGAAGCTGTACTTACGCAAGTGCTGTGAAAACGCCCATTTCTTTTTTGGAGTTGCAAGTCTTGCAGTATTTGAGCATGCTTAAAGCCCAAGGTTCTGTATTCGTATCTTGAACATGCAGAGAGGCTTGGATGTAGACGATTCATAGGGTCCATTCCAACCCTGCGAGTCTGTGAGAGAATGAAAATAGAAATCAGAAAGAAAGTTAATGAATTTTTGACCCTCCTGATCGTTGAAAGAGGCTTGAATGCCATCACCTGCTCTGAAGCTAGAAGGCAAAGGAGAAAGATTACCACTTTCACATGTAAAAGGTGTACATGATTTCAGGGACTCACTCATCATTTTTGAAAGCAGGGTGATGGCTCTAGCCACTCAAGCCGGTGTGAATTTTATGAAGAACCACAATGAATGTGAAAGATAACTAGTGGACATGAGAAGCCATGAGACTCTTACAGTGCTGTGGGGCCATGAACTTCTTATCAAGAAACACTCAACAATTGTGTATTGTCTGCAGTCTTCCAAGCTTTTGCTACAAAAAAAGTATAGCTCAGGGAATCTCTTGCTGATCAGCCCTGTAGTTAAAAAACCAGAAGAACCTGTTATGGGCGAATTGACCTCCCAAGCAAGTTCAGTGGGTCCTATGTGACCTAAGGTTGAAGGGCTGGATGGGTGTACTGAGTGGCTGCCTGGGACCTAGACACACAGTAATTTTTGAATTATTATTATCTCTAGCCAAGGGGAACCTGATGCTAAAAGCTTGCCTGGGGCCACCAGGGGTCTGGGTACAGTTCTGATGAGGAGGTGCCAAAGTGTAAAGCAGGCCCAGAAGCACAGGGAAATTATGTACACCAACACTGAGGGAGGGCTGCACTCGGTGTATGTTGTGAGGAGGAATTGGGGGGAGTGGTGGCTTAACCCCTTAATTCGAACAGGCCGGGGACGGAAGGGATCAAGACCGTTTCGCCTTGTTTTTCTCTTCCCGTCCAAGAAAATCTGTAGACAATGTAAGAAATAAATACTTTACTCCGAACACACCGTAGATGAACTCCGTAAACTCCACCGCGAAGCACTTAAATGCCTCGTATCCACATCCGTGTCGGCAGTTCCCCCTTACACCAATCTCCACAACCATAAAAACCTCAACCGTAGGAAACACGGTTGAGTGGGTCAGGAACTGGCTGGCGGGGCGCTCCCAGAGAGTGGTGGTGGACGGGTCGTACTCGACCTGGAGAGATGTGAGCAGCGGGGTCC
>JAGPOW010003648.1:116656158-116666719 GCA_030014935.1 Caiman crocodilus | reverse complement strand
GGTACTTGGCTGGGGTCCTGTGACCCCGGCACTCGTTCCTGCCATTGGTGGGGGGTCAGACTAGATGGCCTGCTCTAGGCCCCTTCTGACCCTAGGTACCATGATACTATGAACTCGGGAGCTCTTTAACACCTATCGGTTGCAACTTATCCGATGGGGGCGTCCGGGGGGAAAGGGAGCCGTGGACGCAGGACCTCAGTGAGGGGGATCAGTCCTCTCCGCTGTCCTGTAGGTCCCGTCTTCCCTTTTCCCGGGCTTTGTTTTATACTGCCCCAACAGCCAATTAGCTCGGGTCTTATGTTTGCTTGCTTTTCAAGCTGCATGAGCTGGGGATTTTGTTGCACGCATGCTTCGCATGGCTAATTGGGCTGCACCCACTGTTTCCCCATGCAGCGGGCACAGCTTGCTGGCATTTGGTCACTGTTTATCACCACTTATTTACGACATATGTAAAGCCACTGATGTCTGATAGCCAGAGTAAAATCCAGCCAGCCTCTGCAGCTAGAAGACAGAAAATGGTTAAGACCTTCTCTATGGATACACTTATTCTGTTTGCTTGCTGTGCCCTGTCTCCAAGGAGAGGGAGGAGGTAGCAATATTGAGTGCAAAAGGGCTACACCCATCACTTAGACTTACTTACGGCACCCACCTGTAACTTCCTCTAATCACAGACCAGCCCCTTGCACTGAATCTGTTAACATCTTTTATTTTCTGTACAGGTATGGTGTTTTGGGCGTTCAGTTTGATGCCTGATTATTTGGTTTGTAAATTATATTAAAAAATGTTTAAAATATAAGTATATATCTGTGTGTTTGTGTGTGTGTGTGTATACACACACACACACACACACACACACACACACATATGTAAAAATTGTTCTTAAAGACTTTCTTACGCAGTTAACTCAAACTTGTACCTGGCTGCAGTCAGGCTCCATACAAAATGCAAGCTGAGGAATAGGTGCCTTCCCCTTGTATCAGAGAGCTTAGTGTGCTGAGGTGGAGGTTCAAACCCCCATCCCAGGAGGGGGCCCCAACCCCCATGATATAGGGTATCACAAGACCGCACACTCTTTGTCCTTCCTATTGAACCAGTTCTGCTTTTTTTTTTTTTTAGAGTCAGCTATGGTACTCTGAGAGATGAAAAATATGCAAGGATGTGCACAAGCAACAGTGTGGTTCCCTAGCTTGGTGGTTAGGGCAGTCAACTTGGAGGCGGTAGTGCTAGCCTCCAGTCCCTGCTGATGCATTGTATTCAGTGGTGGTTAAAGGTGAAATATAGGAATGGTCCTAGGCTGCAGCCCTTCTCCAAGAGCTGCCCTCTCCCTGTTGAATATCCCAACAGCGTTATGCTTTTGTTCATCATTTTTGGTTCTGTGAATCTTTGATGGATTTAAGCTGTTGCTGTAGCTGTAGGCCATGACTGTGTCACTCCTCCAGCACACCTCTGCCTCATTCTCAGGTAGGGGTGGCAACCTTTTCTGGCTGCAGCTTGGAATGACCCATCCTAGGTCAGAAGTAGGAAGGTGAGGACTGGGAGCTGGCTTCTGCTGCTTGTCCCTGCAGGAGAATGGGAAAGTGCCTGCTGCTGAAGCCCCTTTCCCATGGGTCAGATCCACTGGGTCTTCAGGTCATAGGTTGTGCCCCTCCAACTAGGTGGGTAGTGCCCAGGAAAAAGTAAGGAGGAGATATGTAGGCTTCAATCTCCTTGGGTCAGGATGAGCCTAAAACCGCAGGTTTCCCACTTGGGCAAGAGTGCTAACCACTGAACAAGTGGGGGTGGCAGTACTGTAAGCTGCGCTTTGAAAGAAAAAACTGACTCCTGCTTGGGTATTTTTGGAAAGAGGCAGCTTGGGTGCCTGCTTCCAGAGAAGGGCTGAGGGTTGTGAAACCTAAGTAGAGAGGGGCACCTTCCTGCAGTCCTGAGTTTTACCTACACTCAGGAAAGAGGTGGGGTGAGGTGCACAGTGTAGGGAGCCTGGGCTATGGTTTCTGCTTTGCATGTCAGGCATCTCAGTGTTCAGCTTTGTAGACTGAGTCCTTACAGACTGAGACTGGTCACCCATTGCTGAACACGCTGACGGCAGAGCTGGGAACAGGTCCCAGTGCTTTCAGCCGCCAGCCAGCTCCTCATTCAGTGGACTCTTACCCTTTCCTTGGCCATTGTAGCCTGGTTGAGTGGTGCACTGTCTGGATTTTAACAAGGAGCACTGTCAACACCTAACTCTGTGCTGAAGAGACAAGAGATTTGTCGTCATTGAAGAGATTTAACCAGGTAAGGGTTAAATGCATCTAAACGTTTTGCATTTCTATTTGGACAAAGATAATCTTTTGTGTAAATGACCGCCTTGGAGGAGTTTGGCAACATGGCTATTATTGAACAAACTGGCTGCAAATTTGCTCCTGGAAGACTAAACAGGGAGGTGCTATCCGCACACATTGCTTGCATTGGTCATCTTGTGGCATTTCAGGTTTGGAGGGCCTGAGAAGGCCTGGTCAGGGCAGAGCAGAGTCTTTGCCTTCCAGCAGTGTCTTCTCAGCTACCTGCTCCGTAGTGCAAATCTACACTAGTCTGAAGACAAAGACCAAGCTCCTCACAAATATTTTGTGAGCACCTGAGACGAAACTGTTTCTGATGGAGCAGAACTTGACAGTGTCCCCAGAGAGACTCTTGAAAAAGCCGGCAAACCACCTCCAGCCCTTCCCACCCCTTCACTTTTGCATTCCTCCCCGCCTCTTCTTTTCCCTACGCTGTGCCTGTCTTCTGCAGCACCCAATTTCAAGCGTGTCAGCTGCTTCCTTGAGAACGAGCCAAAGAAGCAAACTCCAAGCGCACCAGCCTTTTGAAACAAAACCATGAATAAAGCCATGCGCAAAGCAAATAAACCTCTGTAAAAGGGTGCGGAGCCCACAACTTGCATCCTAAGAGAGCCACCAGGGTCGTGCCTCTGATACTCCCACCACTCTCCCACTCATCCCCCTCAGCTCTGG
The DNA here is from genome assembly GCA_030014935.1 of Caiman crocodilus. NCBI lineage: Eukaryota > Metazoa > Chordata > Crocodylia > Alligatoridae > Caiman > Caiman crocodilus. The sequence continues at coordinate 116,663,729 of JAGPOW010003648.1, read as the reverse complement.
CCCTTCACACAAACTACTTTCCCTTGCGAGACAAAAAAATGCTCGTGTAAGATGCGTGTGCTGGGATTCTGCCTACAGCGCATGCAAACGCAAGCAGCCTCTCTAGGCAAGCATGCAGGCACTTCTGATAGAAACAAGTGACTCATTGCCCGGGAAGCTGTGCTGCCAGAAATGAGTGGTCCGCTCTCTTTGGGCTCCTTTCTAAACTGCAGCTGATGCCATGGGGGGGGGGGAGGGGGAGTGGTTTAATGGTTCTTCAGCCTTCTGTAATCACCAGAAAGTCTTGGGTTGAACAACTCCTAAGGACCCCCACTGCTGTAAAAGCGCATAACTACCATCCGCAGGAGAGCTACTGCATCCAGTTCCTCCTAGGATAAAGAAGCCTGGCCTCTGCATCCCAATGGGGAGGGGGAGGGTGTGTCTCAATGTGGTTTGGCTGAGGGAGGGTAAGTTTCTGTTGCAGTATGCAGTGTGATTGCAGCTTGGATGCAAAGTCTCACACGAGCATTAAATTAGCCAGCTCAGATCCCCAAAACAGCATAGCTAGCACAGCCTGGAGCTCACCACAGCAAAATCCCTCATGGACCCAGTATAAGTACTTGGATAGTTCGGCTATCTGCCTACTGCAGCAGCCCGGTGGTTATTATCAGTACCCACACTAGCCCGGTTCAGATTCACTCAGTTATGTCTACAGAAGGTGCAGGTTCCCCTTGGACTACAGTGTTGCCATGCTCCAGATTAAGGAACCGAACCCCAAGCTACCCTGGTGAATGAATGGCAAGTGCTGCTTTTGTCCACTGTTGATGTAGGGCCACAGGAGCGGGAGCAAGAAGCATGCCCTCCTGTGTTGTGGCGTGAGGTGCTGGTTTGGTATGGGTTTGGGTGTTTGGAAAGGCAAGAGCCCAAGACTATTCTTCAAAACAAACAGAACTCATACCTGCAAGTAGATCTGAAATGGCTGGAAATAAATCGTGGCCAATCCTTATTGTTCTTGGCTCCAGGGAAATGGGGTCCTAGCACCCCTTCACACCAGACAAAACCCTTTTCCCTGGGAGTGCAGTCTGTCCTGCCCTAGTACGGCGCTGAGCAGCACCTCCTCGCGGCGAGGCTCCAGAGATGCTGACCCACTCAGTGCAGTGCTGGACACAGGCCAATAAACTTTCCTGAGAGGCAGAGAGTGCCGCCTTGGCACCTAGCATCATGCTAAAGCAGATGGGTATGCTGCTGTGGGTTTGGGTAGTCAAGCACACAGAGCAAGTGTGGTGAATGTCAGCGTGGTACCCTGGCACCACATGGAAGTGGTATAGACATACCTTGAGTCTTGCTCTAGATCCTGAGTTAACAAGGGCTTCAAATACAGACTTCAATTCAGTAGGATTTGATTTCTGGGACTGTGCATTACTTGGTTAAACTAAGCAAGTGTTTAAGCACCTTAAGCATAACTGGTGCGTCATGCAAGACAGCACTAGTTCAGCTATATTTGGAATGGAAGAAGCTAACAGGACATGCTGGGCTGAGAGCAGGGAAGCTTGTGGGAACATGTTTCCTGTGGCTGGACATGTCAGAGGTCTCAGCTAGTGATCTGCTTGCTGCCTCTCCCCCTGTCATCTCCCATGTGGCATTTCCAAAGCTTGAGCTAGCAAATGGTAATGTTTAGTGGCAATTTTCCAGCTGTCTAAGTGGGGTTAGGCTTAAGGTTATGCATAGGTAGTGTTTCTTTTCCCCCTGCAATGTGGGCATGTAAGTAGGGACATGTGAACTGAGCATGTCAGTAGGTTATGTGCTGGCCAGGCAGGTTATGAGGCTGTGTGCGCACCTATGCTAGGTATGTGTAAGTCACAAAATGCTGCCCAGCAAAAAACTGACTAATTTGGAGAGGTGAAGAGAGATATTTCCCTCCCATTTTCTATTTGCAGAAGCTGATCCATGAGGGCACTTGTCCAGGAAGTTGGAGACCCAGGTTCTTAAAGGTCTTTGACTTCCTAGTACACCACTCAAACCACCAAGCCGCAGGTCTGACTTTATCCAACCCTTACTCCAGCTCGCCATTTGAAACTGGCTTCCTGGACAGCCATGAGGGGGTCCAGAAGGATGAGGGCCAGCTCTAGAGTAAGTGGCTCGGTGAGAGAGAAGCTCCCTTGGTAGGGAGCAGGGCTTTTGTTCTAGCCTAGATCCTTGCTTCCAATGGGACGGAAACTTCCCCCACCCTTCGCTGCCCTCTGTTCATTTTATCCAATAACTATCAAATGCAAGGGGCTCAGCTTCAAAAGGAGGACTAAGGAAGTATACTCTTCCTGACCTGGTATGTATGCTTTTCATGAAGAATGCTCTTCTTGACCTGGTGCTCACAAACAGGGAAGACCTGGTGGGGAATGATCCCAAGGAAAGAAAGGATGGAGAACAGCAGAGTAAGGACCCAGAAAAGCAGACTTTGACTTGCTCAGGGAACTCATGGGCAGGATCCCCTGGGAAGCCTGTCTGAGAGAGAAAGAGGAGTCCAGGATGGCTGGTTGTACTTTAAGGAAGCCTTACTGAGAGTGCAGGAGCAAACCATCCCGATTCACAGGAAAACTAGCAAGTATGGCAGAAAACAAGCTTGGCTTAGTAGAGAACTCTTCCAGAAACTACATGACAAAAAATTAGTTTAGTGGAAATTTCAGGAAATAACCAGGGAAGAATATGAGAGCATTGCTCGGGCATGCAGGAATAAAGCCAGGAAGGTCAAAGCGCAGCTGGAATTGCAGCTGGCAAGGGCTGCAAAGCATAATAAGAAGGGTTTCTACAAGTATGTCGGTAGAAAGAGGAGGATCAGAGAAAGTGGGGGTCCCTTACTGAATGGAGGAGGCAACCTTGTATAGAGGATGTAGAAAAAAGCTGAAGTGCTCAGTGGCTTTTTTGCCTCTGTCTTCACAGGCAAGGGCGGCTCCCAGGCTACTGAACTGGGCAGCACAGTTTGGGGAGGAGGTGAGCAGTCCTCAGTGGTACAAGAACAGGTTAGGCACTACTTGGAGTAGTGCACATGGATGTGTGCAAGTTGATGGGGCCAGATGGGATGTACCTGAAGGTGCTGAGGGAGTTGGCTGGTGTGATTGCAGAACCATTGGCCATTATCCTTGAAAACTCATGGTGATCAGAAAAGGTCCCAGATGATTGGGAAAGAGCAAACACAGTACCCATATTTAAGAAAGAGAAAAAGGAGGATCCAGGGAACTACAGACCAGTCAGCCTCACCTCAGTCCCTGGAAAAAAATTACAGAGCAGATCCTCAAGAAATCCATTTGTAAGCACTTAGAGGAGAAAAAGGTGATTAGGAACAGTCACCAGGGGCAAGTCATGCCTAACTAACCTGATTGTCTTCTATGACAAGGTGACTGGATCTGTGGATGTGGGGAGAAGAGTGGATGTGTACCTTGATTTCAGCAAGGCTTTTGATATGGTCTCTTACAACATTCTTGCAGACAAGCTAAGGAATTATGGACTGGATGAGTGAACTATAAGGTAGATAGAAAACTGGCTGGAGCACTGGGGTTTGAGAATAGAAATCAATGACTCGATGTCTAGTTGGCAGCTGGTGTCAAGTAGAGTCCCCCAGGGGTTGGTTCTGGGGGTGGTTTTGTTCATTGTCTTCATCAGCGACCTGGAAGATGGCATTGAGTGCAAGTCTTCAGGTGACACCAAGCTGTCAACTACTTGAAGAGGGGTTCAAAAGAGGATGGAGCTAGACTGGTCTCACTGGTGGCAGATAAGAGAATAAGGAAGAATTTTCTCACTCGGAGGGTGGTAAAACACACAAGCAAGTTACCCAGAGGGGTGGTGAAAGCTCATCTTTGGGGGTGTTCAAAACCTGGCTAGGCAAAGCTTTGGCTGGGGTGATCTAGTTGTAGATGGCCCTGCTTTGAGCAGGGGGTTGGGCTAGATGACCTCCTATGGTCCCTACCAACCCCGCACTCAGGGTGGGTGGCAGCAGTGCTGGGAAAGGAGGTTGGTGGGGGCTACAGTGAATTTTGGGGTGGGTGCAGCCCCCATGATAGCCCCCTTCCCAGTGCCACTGCCACCGGCCCTTAAGGTATCACCAGATTATAGATAACAATAATTTCAGTGTCCCTTTCATTAACCATATATGCCTATTCTGGTGATGTGAAACTGGTGTGGCTGTAGACAAGTGTGGGCATGTGCAGGTACATATGTTTAAGAGCAGCTTGGGCCAGCTCCTCAGAGGAGACACATGAGTTAATGCCTGTTGCACCCCTGGAAGTCGAAGACCCAGACCCAGACCCAGATTCCACTTACCCCCCAGTGAAAGCCAGGAGGTAAGGGAAACCAGGGCTAGGGGTCCGTTGGGCGAATGCAGGGGTGCTTGGAGGGAGCGGGTGTGTATGCATGCATGTGTGTGAGTACATGTGAGGGGGCAGGGGTCATGCTGAATGGAGCCCAGGAGGGGAATGTGTCCCCCCACAGTCCTTGCTTGGTTGAGTCCGCCAGGGAGCCAGGGAGCCCCAGGACTAGAGCCATGCAAACGGGCCCTGCAGTTTATGTGGGATTTCATGTAGGGGGTGCACAGAGGGAGCCTGGAGGGCTAGTCCAAGGAAGAAGCCTGAGGCCAGAAGCCCAAAGAATTGCTGCTGGGACCAGGCAGAGGCATGAACTTCTCTCAGCCATGGCAGTGACTCGTCATGCCTGCAGGTGTCCTGGCACCACTGAGACCACCCAGACAGAGCCCATGGCCCCACACTGTGGGGGCTGCCTGGCGCGGCTGCTGGCAGATGGGCATGGAGGCACCCCCACTTGTGGAGTGTGTCCCTGGTGGAGTGTCTGGAGGGCTGGGTGCGAGAGCTCAAAAAGGAGATGCATCAGCTGCATGCCGTCAGGGCCCACAAAGACTTCATTGATGGCTACTGCCAGACCCTTCTCCAGAAGAAGGAAGAGAAGAAGGAGACAGATGGTGGCTAACGAGATGGCTAACCAAAAGGACACACTTAGAGTGACTTGGAAGACAGTCATCTCACAATCCAGGAGACGCAGGGCCAGGGCTGCTCCACCCCTGGCACTGAACAACAGGCACGCTCGCCTCCCCATGCACTCTTGCAGGAGCTGAGTAGCTTTCCCTTAGCACGACAGGAAGTTGAGGGCCTCAGCAGGAGGACTCGGGTACCTGTACGCTAATGCCAGGAGCATGGGGAACAAGCAGAAGGAGGTAGCCCTCCTACTCTCCACTGTGCATTATGATCTAGTAGGGATTACAGAGACCTGATGGGACTCCTCACATGATTGGAGCATAGCCATAAATGGCTACGACCTGCATAAAAGGGACCAAGTAGGGGAGAAAGTTGGGGCACTCTCTGTGAAGGAGCACCTGAATGTCACATGCTTTCCGAGGCCGTGGGGGCATGGCAACCACCCACAAGCAGCAGCGGTGGTGGTGGCAGCAGGGGGTGAGGTGGTGAGTGGGGAGCTTCCTTAGGCAGCCGCAGCGGTGTCGGCAGCGAGGGAGGGGAGTGGCGAGCACCAACCCCTCCCCGCCATCTGCAGGTGATTGGTGACTACCTGCAGATGCCACCAGCAGTGTCAGCGGCAGCCAGCGGTGATTGGTGACCACATGCAGATGCCACTGGTGGTGTCGGTGGTGAGGGTCGGGGGGGCAAGCAGCAACTGCCCGCAGGCACTGCCAGCAGCATTGTCATCGGCTAATCTCAGGGAGTGCGCCATCCATCTCAGGGGGTGCATGTGCACCCATGTGCAACCCTTACGCATTGCCAGTGCAGAAGCAGTACGCCTCCTTGGAGGCTGACGTGAACGCCAAAGAAGAACAACTCAAAACCCTCTAGGTCAAACTGCGGGATGGGCAGCAAGACAGACCTAACTTGGCCAAGTCGGATTGGTTGTGTTCCTTTCTGACCTGCAACAAAGAGCTTTTTGACTCAGGGGGTGCCAGGGCCAACCAGAGGTAATGTCCTTCTAGACTTTGTCCTGGCCAAGGGAAATGACTCAGTGACTGACTTAAACATAGAGGGCAGCCTGGGTGACAGTGACCATGAAACCATCTCATTCACTGTCCATCGCAAGGCAGATAAACTAGATAGCAGGACTGAAGTTTTGGACTTCAAAAATGCAAATTTCAAAAGCTCAGGTCACTAGTAGACGAAGTGCTGCGGAACCAGAGACTGCAGGCAAAAGAAGTACATGAAGAGTGGTTGTTCCTTAAGGACACAATCTTTGAAGCGCAAAGGAAATCCATTCCCAAGCAGAGGAAAGGTACCAGAAGGGCTGGGAAGCCCTCTTGGCTAAACAGGGAAATCATCGTCCTCTTAAGAAAGAAGAAAGAGGTGTATAAACAATGGAAGCTTGGGCCATGCCTCAAGGGGGACCGTACAATGATGGCCCACACTTGTAGGGAACAGATTAGAAGGGCTAAGGGGGCAACTGAGCTAAAATTAGCAACAGGAATCAAGGACAACAAGAAGTCCTTCTTTAAGTATGTAGGGAACAGGAGGAAAACAAATGGGAGCGTGGGGCCACTGCTCAACAACTCAGGACAGCTGGTTACCAGCGCTCAGGAGAAAACTGAACTCCTGAATGACTACTTTTCTTCTGTCTTTCACAGGGCCATGGGGAAAAACGTGCCACATAGGGTACAGAAGGAGCAGAGTAGGAATGACTGCCTTCCTACTATTGCCGTAGAACTGGTGTGAGACCAATTAAAAAAATTAGACATACGTAAATCAGCAGACCCGGATGAACTTCATCTGAGGGTGCTGAAGGAGCTGGCTGAAGTCATTGTGGAACCCCTGGTGAAGCTCTTTCAAAACTCCTGGTGCTCCAGAGAGGTCCCTGGCGACTGGAAGAGGGCCAGTGTTGTGCCCACCTTCAAGAAGGGGAGGATGGAGGACTTGGGTAACTTGGGTAATTAATAGACCAATTAGTTAAACGTCTTTCTTAGGGAAAATCCTGGAAAAATTCATCAAGGAGTCTATATGTGATAGGCTTGCAGAAGGTAGGATTCTGAATGACAGCCAGCAAAACTTTGTCATGGGCAGGTCTTACCTCATCTCCTTTTATGATGATCAGGTAACCTGCCACCTGCATAAGAGAGAGAGGAGGTTGACATTGTATACCTAGACTTCCAAAAAGCTTTTGATCTGGTATCCCATAATGTTCTTATGAGAAAATCGGAAGATTGTGGGTTTAACTGCAAGACAGATAAGTGGGTATGAAGCTGGCTATGAGGTAGAGAGTTCTACTGAATGGACCTGTGTCATCGTGGCAAGAAGTGGCCAGTGGTGTCCCTCAGGGGTTGGTGCTTGGTCCAGTGCTGTTCAACATCTTTATCAATGATGTGGGGGTGAAGAGCTCATTGGTGAAGTTTGTGGATGACAACTAGTTATGGGAAGGTGTGATCACTTTGAGCTGTTTAAATGTTCACTGCTCTATGGACCAAATTCTGAGATGCCTCCTTGCTTGATGAGAAGGTCCAAAGGGGGGTGTGTGTGTGTGTGTGTGTGTGTGTGTGTGTGTGTGTGTGTGTGTGTGTGTGTGTGTGTGTGTGTGTGTGTGAGAGAGAGAGAGAGAGAGAG
>JAGPOW010003648.1:116615139-116656058 GCA_030014935.1 Caiman crocodilus | reverse complement strand
TGTGTGTGTGTGTGTGTGTGTGTGTGTGTGTGTGTGTGTGTGTGTGTGTGTGTGTGTGTGTGTGTGTGAGAGAGAGAGAGAGAGAGAGAGAGAGAGAGAAAATATCTGAGAGCTCCTGCAGAAGGAGACTTCCACAGAAGCTTACTTCACCTGCAGATACAGATGGACCAAGACAGACTGGCAAGTTGGGAGGATTGGAACCAGATGAGGTTTGTCGAGAAATGTGAAGTGCTCCACCTGAGGACAAACAATCTCCTACACACCTACAGGCTTAACAACACCAATCTGACCAGCACTATGTATGAAAGAGACCTAGGGGTAATAACGGACCACGATATGAATGAGAGCCGGCAGTGCAATGCAGTAGCCGGCAAGGCGGATAATACTCTGGCATGCATCAATAGATGCATCTCCAGCAAAACCAAGGAAGTGATTCTTCCATTCTACTTCACATTGGTGAGACCACAGCTGGAGTACTGTGTCCAGTTTTGGGCGTCACACTTCAACAAGGACATGGACAAGCTTGAGAGAGTCCAGAGAAGGGCCATGCATATGATCAGAAACTTGTATGGCAAGCCATACGAGGAAAGGCTGAGGGTCCTGGGACTCTTCAGCCAAAGAAGAGAAGGCTGAGAGGGGACTTGGTAGCAGCCTACTGCTACATCAGAGGCGTACATCAGGGGCTTGGCAAACAACTGTTCACCAGGGCACCCTGGGGGAAAACCAGGAGCAATGGTCACAAACTCCTGGAAGACCATTTCAGGCCCAACATTAGGAAAAACTTCTTCACAGTTAGGGTGTCCAGACTGTGGAATAAGCTCCTTCCAGAGGTTGTGCAATCACCTACCCTGGAAATCTTCCAGAGGAGACTGGACGGCCACCTTGCTGGGGTCACCTGACCCCAGTTGTCTTCCCTGCTTGGTGCAGGGGGGCTGGACCTTCTGAGGTCCCTTCCAGCCTCCATTCTCTGAATCTGTGAATCTATGAAAGTTGAATCTATAAGTCCTTAGGTTGAGATCTAAGTTCGATTTAGATCTGTACTGTGTTGTTGTAGCGCTTCTCAGCAGAGCTGGCTTAATGCTTTAGCCTTTTCATTCTTGTGATTGTTTGTGGACTTTCTCCCTATATGATGCCAGCTCTTTATATTTATCACCCATTCCATGGATATTGCCTTTCTGACATTAGAGGAGCCATCATTTCACATACAGTATTTCTCTCATAGCAATTCTTCATTTCATTATTAACAGAATTAGAAATGCAATGGCTTTTACAGGTGAACATTTGTCAACCATGATCAGAACACAACCTCTGCCATGGTTGGCATATCTGTTAATGTGTCTAAAACGCTGGTTAAAATTTTCAGAAGTATGTAGAGGTTTTGGGCACTGTAAGTTTTGGGCGTTCAGTTTGAGGCCTGATTATTTTCCAGAAAATGCTGAGTGCTCAATCTTAAAATAAAACCCTTTGTCAGACAAACAAAACTCGAGCTATCCAACATCACTGGTCACTTATGAAAATCTTGTCCACCTTTTTGGATATCTCTGTATCACACTACTGGGGGGGAATGTGCCTATTTTCATATAGGGCTGTACTTGGTAGCCATGTTGGTCTGAGACCAGAAGACGTACAAAAAAATAGCACTCTTGCTTCCCAGTTGGTCTGAGAAAAGGTATCATTTTGGAACCAAGAGTTCTAGCTTTTTGTATATATACTTTTATAATGCACCTGCAACAATAGTTAACATTTCTTCACTGACTGGTTTCCCAGTTTCATCAGCAATTTGCCTATTTACAGGGTACATTTGCAGAACATTCGTGAGTCGAGTTTAACACAGAGGTGACATGACTTCGGCACAGAGGTGTCATACCATAAGCCACCTAAATGGGGCAGAAACCAGCAACTATTGCTGATGGCTTAGTGTTTTTCATTTTGTTTTCACTCAGTTTGGATAATATAACCCAGGGCTGTCTAACTGGTTAACCTATGGCCCCCCCGATTCCTGGTCTGGAACTGCTCAACTCCAACCACTCCATCTATTGCTGCTGTTATTACTATCAGACTTTCTAGGCTCCCCTTCTCTTCTGTAGTTTCCATTTCCTCCCCTGCCCTTGTGAGTAGGACAGAGCAACGTGTCTGGCAGGACTCAAGGACACTGTGCAGTGTGGGGGTGCCGGCATGGCATGACGGGCAGAGGGAAGGCATGCGTCCTTGCATGGAGAGATGGGCGGGTGTCACAGTGGGGGTGCTTGGCATGGTCAGTGAGGAGGGAATGGGGATCTCCCTCTGTGAGGGAACCCATTCATAGCTGCTGCTGCTGCTGCCTCTAGCCAAGCCTGGCTTCATGTGCAGCTCAGTTGGAGCAGGGCAGGAGTAGGTCTGCAGCCTCCCTACTGTCAGTGATGGGTGGGTAAGAGGGGAGGGGAGGGAAAGGGAGGGCATATACCACTGAGCACAGAGGGGAAGGAGAAGGGGAAGGGGAGGGAAGATTTCTACCTGCCTGAGGAACTTAAAAAAAGACCTCTGCTGCTGTTCTTGCAGCCAGTTTTGCCCACCCTGGTGCATGTGTGCGGGTGTGGGGAGACTGGGAGCCAGGATGCATCCCTTTATCTGAAACCCTGGACCTGCCCATGGACAGTGCTCCTCACAAGGAGTTGCACTGCCAAGCACAGTCATGGGTCAGGTGTTTCCCCCCACCCCAAGAGCATGATTGACTGAAAATTGCAAGATTCAACTTTAATACTGGGTGGATTGAACTGATAAAAACATGCTGAGGTGTAGTCCTCCTTCCTTTGGGAATGTAGGATCCACAGAGAGCTGGCCTCAGGCAGAGCCTGACCTGGTCTGTACTAGAAATCACTCTGTGCTGTATGTGAAACTTCTCCAGTAAGTTAAAGGGAATTTAGTAACCCATTGGACCAGGACTTTGTGTGCAGTTGTAGACATGTCATGCCAATGGTAAAATTGGCCACTTGGGGTCGCCTTAACCCCAACAATCACGTTGATTCTGCATCATAGCTTGTGAGTATAGCCTGTGAGAATCCAGAGTTAAGGTGGGCAGCTGGCTGGAGCCCTTTTTGGGCCTGGCAGTGGTGCTATTTTCATATCTCTAGCAAGCACAAAAACACCAGTCTTCTTGAACATGATGGGGTATGCATGCAGTGTGGGCTGCTCAGGAGAAAGGTGCCTGCGGGGACTGAGCACAGATCTTTGTATGTCATGTATAGCAATTGGATTTTTGTGACAGGTAATTTTGTGACACATTCATTTTTTATTTGTTCCATGCCAGAAGGCTTCTGGAGGTACAGGCCAGTGCCATACATTTCCTGGTGAGGGCCCTTCCATTTAGAGACTAATGCTTGTGCTTCTTTGCTGCCTTCAATCCAAATGGCTTGCAGTATCTTGTGAACTTTACAAGCTGGTCTAAATATAGTTCTGGGACCATTACGTGTCTGCATCATGTTTATGGGAATGGACTGAATGAGGGCTCTGGCAGTGGTGAGTGCACCCACTGCTGGGTCCTGCTTTTTACCTGGTGCCCAGCACCGGCCACTGCCACTCATTGCGGGTACAGCTGCCTCTTTGTTTCTGTATTCCTCTTCCCCTTCCCACCCCATGAACTGTCCCACACTTACAGCACTTCCCTGCAGCTTACATCAGCTTCTGCTCCTCATACTGGAAGTAGCGCTGGGTGGCCACCAGCATCGGCTGGCAGGTTCCTGCTGGGGATTGGGACAGCTGCCTGAGTTTATCCCGGTGAAGACAGACTGGGGGCTGCATTACTTAACTGTATCACTTTCTAAATGTGTACAGTTAAAGTGGTACAGAACTGTATGCAGACCCACCTCGGCTAACCTCCACCCACCCCTCAACTCCTGCTGCAGAAGCCGGTTAAGTTGGCACATGGACAGTTCTGGGATTTTGAAAAGGGGGGTGCAGATGGTGAGGTGTATCATCACATATGAAAGAACACATATTTTTGTCCAGTTAAAAATATACTAGAGGCTTTACTAATATGCTAGAAGCCCGGAGCTGCCGTGCTCCACACCACAGAGGAATAAAGGGATTCCTGCTTGCCATGCACTGCAGAGTAGAGCAAAGACATTGCTCACCTGTTATGAGTACTGAGATGATTCACTGCTGAGGCTGCTGGACACAGACAGGGCCTCTAACTCTGACTCTCAAAATAATGCAGCCATATCTAGCATCTTGGAATACCCCATCATTGCTGTTACTAACAAAAGGGCAGCACCAGAGCATAACATAGGGGTGGGCAAAATACGGCCCATGGGCTGCATCCGGCTCACCAGCTGATTGTATCTGACCTGTGCATCAGTGGCCACATAGTCATAGGATCTGGCCAACGGGGAGCTGATGGCTTTGGCTGCTGCATTGTGTCTGGGGTGGGCACATCCCAGCCCCATCTGCAGCTTACACCAGCTCTCGCCCTGCGCTCCAGAAGCAGCGCTGGGTGTGCGCTGGCATCAGCTGTGGATGCTGCCTGCAGGTTCCTGCTGGGGGCTGGGGCGACTAGCTGGGACTGCAGCTGATGTGCTGATGCAGTAGCATCACCTATAGATCCAGGCGAATGCCCCGATCTCAGCAGGAACTTACTGGCTGCATTCACAGTTGATGCCAGTGCTGCCTGGCGCTGCTTCCAGCATGTGGGGAAGGAGCTGGTGTAAGCTGCAATGGGTCCATTTACTACTGGTGAGGCCCTTCTTGCTATGTTCGTCTGGGGATTCGCTGAGGCTCCTCTGTGCCATGGTCACCCTGCAGGCCTGGAGTGGCCTGGGGGTGGAGCAGGACAGTAGCGGTGGTGGCAGGGAGGAGCTGTAGGGCTGCCCCCATGCAAACTCTGGGAGACCGTAGCTGGAAGGGCTCTGGCAAGGGTGAGTGCACCCACCACTGGGTCCTGCTTTTTGCCTGGTGCCCAGCACTGGCTGCCACCACTCATCATGGGTAAGGCTGCCTCTCTGTCTTTCTGTGTTCCTCTTCCCCTCCCCAGCCCGTGAACTGTCCCACACCTACAGCACATCCCTGCAGCTTACATCAGCTCCTGTGCCCCACGCTGGAAGTAGCGCTGGGTGGCCACCAGCAGGTTCCTGCTGGGGATCGGGGCATCTGCCCGAGTCTCTTGTGATACGTGGTCAGGCTGGTGGCTGAACCTGCTGAAGCTGGCACCCACATCAGTCTCCCTCTTTCCCCCCACTTACTTGCCATTGCAGCCCACATAGGGAGGCTTGGTGAGCTGTTGTGTATGTGGGGAGGGGTGCTGACCCAGCCTGTGACAGCTCCCCAAAACTCCCCATGTGGCCCAAATAATTGCCCATCCCTGGCATAACAGCTACCCATGTTTTAAACACTGAGTCATTTAGTCCTGCCCATGGGAAGCCTAGATGTCGTGCTGGCTAATGTGACAGTAATAACCAGCAGTCTGCCTACAGCTCTCATGTCGCGATGAGCAAGCCATTTTAAGTGGTGGTGGGGAGAGAGGGAGGGAAGTCTTTTGTCCGTACAGTCCCATGTCATGGCCTGGCCCTTGCAGCCATGGAAGGAGCTGCAGACTGCCGTGCACTCTGCTCCGCACGGAGGCTTTTCAGTCCGCACGGCTGTTTGACAGACAGCTGCATAAGACTGGGATGGATTCAACCAGCTTGAACTTGTCTGGGGCCACGAGTGGCTGCCCTGAACTGGGGACTTGGGCAAAGTTTTTCCTAGTGCACGAGAGCCTGAGAGAGTCTCAAGTACAGTGCGGGGGGGTGAGCGAGGGAAGAACTTCAGGTTGTTCTTCAAGAGTCTCTGTGTGGGAGGTAGAGCCGGGGCGGAGGGAGGAGTGGTGATTACTGTGCAATAAGCTGTTCTGAGGAACATGGAGGCCGTGCCGGTGGTGCAAGGCAGCTGACCGGCATGCCGGGAAGCAAGGCTCTGAGACCTCTTAGTGAGGCACAGAGCTGTCAGGGTGAGTTAAGCTGGGTGTTCCCACAGCCCCCTGCTGAGAGCTCCAAGTCCTGCCCCTGCAGAGACGAGGCTCAGTGTCGAATGTGAGCCTGAGCTGGAGCAGGATGGGTGCCTTAGGTGGGGAGGCTTGAAGTGTGTCCCTAGGGGGAGGCACTCCTACTTTGAGCTGTTCAAGCCGTCACTGCTCTATGCATCAAATCCTGAGGTGCCCCTTTGCAGGGTGTGAAGACCCAAAAGGGTGGTGGCGGGGGGAGCGTGTGTATGTGTGCATGTAGAGAGAGAGAAAGGGAAAAAAAAAACCACCTGAGACCTGCAGCAGGACGAGACCTCCGCTGAAGCTCACCTTTGCTCCCCGTTGAGGAAGTGCAAGTGAACAAGCCGGGGGTGTGAGTGGTGGGGATGTGCTCTGCACAGATGTGCAGGAAAGGAGCAAAGCATGTGTGCTACTTCAGGACTTTGTATGCAGTTGTACTGACCACAGCCAGCGTACGCCCTGGGGCCAGCATATTCATGCACCAAGAAAAGCTCCTCTTTGTTTGGTCCTGGGCATTGCATCCAGAAGAGGTTCAAAGTGAGAGTGTGAGGTCCTGATTTCTGAAGCACTGCTAGCTGAGCAGAGGCTAGGAGCTATATGTTTCTTTGATTTAGAAATGAATTGCTGAGCGTGAGCTGACTAGGCCAGATCCTTGCTCAGCCCCAGGAACTGAGCAGAGTCCGAAACAGTTTTGAGACTAGAAAAACTCCAACCTAATGTTGTTCTGCAAAATGCCAGTCCTTTGTGTCCTGACAGTGTCAGGAGGTCAGGGGTATCACGCAAAGTGACGGCCTGCTCCTTACTGCTTGAGCTAATGAGATGTCAAAAGTACCAGAGATTTGCCAGAGCAAATGGGCTGGCGTGTGCCTCGGAGAGGATCCCAGCAAAACCTTGGAGCCATATGAAAGCCCCTTCTCAGATGAAGGCTGCCTGTGTGTGAGGCCTATTTCAATGCCTCATCTTCTTCATGTCTCGGCCAGTGCCAAGCCACAGAATGGCTCCAATTTCAGAAAGGCCCTGCTAAAGGTGTCGGCGATGGCTGTGGATAATTGCAGTGTCTGCGACTGGAGAAAGGCATAACCAGGGACGGGAGGTGGAGTGGGCCAGGGGCTGGTAAATGAGACCTTACTTTACCAGTGACTCAGTGCGTGGCCTTGGTCAAGTCACTTCAGCTGCCCAGGTCTCAGTTTACCCACGTGTAATGAGGGCACGGTGACACTAGCTCACTTGGGAGAGCTGTGTCCTGAGATCTTTGCACGACAAGGACTGTCAGGAGACCAAAGAAAACAAAGATGAGGAAGGCATGCGTGTTCGGGAGGGGCAGCAATGGAGACCAGTAAAGAAAAAAGATTGAGGGACTGGGAGAGAAGAGCCGGGGGAAGACCACTGGAGTTATCTCAGCCCGTCTCCCCCAGAGAGGGTGACAGGACCACACGTGGGGCTCTGTGAAAAAGCTTTTTCTGCATCCAGCTCCATTTTCCCGGAATCTCTGAATTTGATCCTCCAGGCAGCCATTAATCTAATATTAAGCCCCTTAACCTCTCTAATTGTTCTTTTTCAGCGTCAGCTGGTTTCCTATTAACCTTTCAATCTCTTTGTAATGCAGTTACATCTGACTCCAGCCAGCTCTGCCTCTAAAGCTTTACCTCCGGCAGCGAATTTTTCAAGCTTTAACCCCCCACCTCCAATTTTTTTCCGTAATGATTATTACTGTTGTTAAGGAGCTGGTCTTATCCGGAGTCTGAGTGCACAGCTCTCAACCAGGAAAAGCCTATAAATAGCCCTTTGCTAACCTTGAGCTTTATTTCATTAAGCTGATTAGCTTCCCTCACCCCACTTCTCCATTATTGACGCTGTTTCTTTGTTGCCATTCCAGACACCTGCTGTTGATGGCAGAGTTAACCAGCTTCAGGCTTTGTCTCCTGAACAAAATGGCATTGTGTTACCTGGGGGACATCATTAGAGCATTTCACAATACAGGGAAAACATCAACTTGGGTGGATTTGGCAGGCCTCATAATGCTCAGGCTTCAAAATGGAAGCTTGCATTTGTCCTCGTAGTGCAAAGCAGCCATCAAGCAACAGACCCGGAACCAAGCCTCCCCTGTGCAACTCCATCCAGCTCATTCAGTGAGCTTGCCTTAAGAGCAAATATCCCCTGCCATCTGTAGCCTGAAAATGCAAAAGCAAAGAGGTCTGGAATGCAAGTCCCTGTACTCCACCTGAGGGGTGTTTTCCTACAATCAGGAAATGAAGGTTGGAAGGGTCCTCGGGGGCCATCTAGTCCAACTCCCTGCTCAAAGCAGGACCAGCCCCAAAGACGTCATTCCAGCCAAGGCTTTGTCTACCAGGGCCTTACAACCCCACATCCCTTCAGTTGTAATCCAAGGGGTTGGGTTACAAAGGCTGCCAATTCTAGCATGCTGTGCAACCAGCGCAGAGCACTGAGCTGATCGTGTAGTGGTTAGCACTCTGAGTTGTAGCGGCTGATGAATTCACCTCTGTGTTCAGCACCGACCCGCAACTTGCTCCTGAAATACTTTAGAACCTGCCCTTAACTCTGCCCTTCCCCTCTGTCTTGCAGTTCAGCACCTTAGGTGGGTTTATATGCCCCCCTCACCTTGCCTGGGAGTATCTCTTCCTTCATGGAAGGCGGTGATTGGCAGCAGCTCAGAGCAAGAAAAAGCATTGCATTTTGGGACCTGTAGCCTCTGTGAGAAGGATGGCTGTAAGCCACAGTTTAGACCTGCTTGGCGTATCTCTTGTGCGGAGGTGCTAAGGACCATCAGAAAGTTTGGGGGCACCATTGAACTTCCCTAGCTGTAGGCTTTGATGGATCTTCGGTGCTTAATGGATGAGAAATAATTGGTCTGATTAAAGCAGGGCACCATGAAGCAGGATTCCTGGGTTCTGCTTTCAGGGTTGCCGTGTCCTGTGTCACCTTGGCCAAGTTCCTTCAAGCCTCATTTCACTTCCTGTAGAACGATTACATCAGTGACTTACCACCCCCACCTTCCCATGGCCACACACCACCCCTTGGCACCTCTTAGTATGTGACACAGCTTGTCCCAACACTGCCGTAGTGCCCATCTCTATGTAGCTGGCATCGGAGAATGGTTTGAAGAGCTTCTGACTCAGGCACAGACAGTCCCAGGAGGTGAAACTCCACTTCTTTCTCCCTTCCTTTGATCTGAGTGACCCACCATAATAACAAGAGGAATGTTCTTATTGTCTTTCTGAAGCAGCACATGCACTGACATTTAATAATAATATTATAGTTGGAAGAGAGGAAGGTGATAAGGATGATCTTATGTTATCCTTTCCAGCAAATGTCCTCAGTGTGGAAGAAACAGGGAAGGAAAACAAGGAAAACTAACGAAAGTGAGTAAAGTCACATCTCTGCCCAAGCCAGCTGCCTTATGAAGTTTTCTGGGAGGCAGCAGCTTCTCTGTAGGCAGCATAACAAATTTTGAGGGAAGGAGGGTATGACAACACGTGTTCCAGCTAGAACTCGGGTATCCAGCTTGTAGCTGTGTTGGTCTCGAGGAAAACACGATCAGCCTCATACTGGAGCTGATATCTTTTATTAGACCAACAAGATTTTGGGGAGCGCTTGACCAAATCTGACCGGTCACAAAGCTTCCTTACACACATGGCTAGCACCACAACCAAAAAAGACTTGAGGGGGTCATGAGTGATGACAAGATGAATATGAGCCACCAATGCAATATCATGGCTGGCAAAGCAAACAAAACTCTGGCTTGCATCTACCAGTGCATCTCGAGCAAGACGCAGGATGTCAGCCTTCCACTGTACTAGGCCTTGGTGAGGCTCCAGCTGGAGTACTGCAGCCAATTCTGGGCTCCACAATTTAGGAAGGACTTGGAGAAGCTTGAAAGAGTCCAGAGGAGAGCCACATCCATGATTAAAGGGCATGAGAACAGACCTTATAAAGAGAGGCTACAAGCTATGGGACTCTTCAGCCTGGAGAAGTGCAGGCTCAGGGGTGACTTGGTGGAAGCCTATAAGTACGTCAAGGGTGTGCAGCAGGGTCTGGGGGAACATCTGTTCACCCCAGGGGATGACCAGGTCTAACAGTCACAAACTCCTTCAAGACTGTTTGAGGTTAGACATAAGGAAAAACATTTATTGTCTGAGGCCCCCAAGGCCTGGAACAAACTCCCCCCAAAAGGTGGTGCAAGCACCTGCTCTGGACTCTTTCAAGAAACATTTGGCTGGTTATCTTGCTGGGATCCTTTGACTCTAGCTGACTTCCTGCCCCTGGGGCAGGGGCCTGGACCTGATGATCTTACGAGGTCCCTTCCAGCCCTAATGTCTATGAAATCTATGAAAAAAAAATCTTTAATTGCAAGCTTTTGGACACAAACACCCTTCATCAGGCATTGGACAAAAGGTTGTAAAAGTTTTCCTGGGTAGAGATGAAAATTCATATTTCATAGGATTTCACAGAGGAGTCAATACATGGAAAGCTCTTCTGGGCAGGCAGTTCGTAGCTGGTAAGGAGTGTCTCAGCTTGCAATTGAAGAATTTTTTTTTTGTAAAAAATCTTGGTCTAATAAAGGATATTACCTCTACCATGAACCCTGATTGCTTTTTCTTCTAGATCCATATGGCTACAACTGGGATACCTGACACATGGAAGATGCCACATTTTACCTGATTTTTAAAATGAAATCTTCATAACTTCCCAAGCAGGAAGCAACTGTGACCACCTGAAACCTGAGCTACTGCTCCTGCCTTGGTTCAAGGTAATTTGCATCCTAACAGAGCCTCACAAGAGAGCTGAGAGACTCCTTACCAACTAAGAACTGCCTGCCCAGAGGAGCTTGCCATCTACTGACTCCTCTGTGAAGTCCTATGAGATATGAACTTTCATTTCTACCCAGGAGAACTTTTATAGTCTTTTCTGCCATGCCTGATGAAGAGTGTTTGTGCCTGAAAGCTTGCAATTAAAGATTTTTTTTGCAACAATCTTGTTGGTCTAATAAAAGATATCACCTCAAGCATGAGCCCTGGTTCCAGATAGAACTCGTCACTCCATCTGCTAGGGCTGGGGCAGGGGACAAAAAGCCTGTTTGGCAAGACTGCCTCTCAAAGACAGGTGCATGCTAGTTTTTACCTGCTCACAGCTCAGTCCTATGCTTTAAAAAACCAAAACCTAGTCCTGGCATTTTTATCAAGAAAGTAACTATTGTTCTGCCTTTTAGAAAGTGCCAGGCTGGGCAAGGGCCAACTCATTGGGTCTCTTTCCTTCAGAAGCGCTGGAGGAGGTGCAAGAACCCTTACCGCAGGCAGATGTGGGATAATCACTCCCCCAAGTTAAGTCTCTGTGACAGTTTAATATCCTGCCTAGCCTTTTTTCTGTTACCATAACTAATGACCGGTGAGCTCAAGGCGCATACTGCTAAACACGGACTGAATTGTGTTGATTCATGGTGCCCTGCTCTAATCAGAGCAAACTCTAATCTCTCGAACAGCGTTTTCCCAGGGACGAATGGGACCTGCGGATCTGATTGCGCAGTTTGACCTAAGACTGCCTTGCCTTGCCTCACTTCTCCATGTCCAGGGAAAGATAAAGGACAGGCTGCTAGCACCCATCAGGGAAACAGAGGCATAGGGAGGCTACAATGACCGTCAAAGTCACAGAGCCGAAGCACAGAAATCTCTTCTTACGCCTAGCCTTCCCTCCTGGGCCACACTCCAGCTCTACCTGTCCCTTTGCAGTCATCCAGTGGCCATGTTGCCTCTTTTGTTCCTCTGGCTACAGGGGACTTCAGCCAACCACATACCTCTCCACAAGCCGTTGGCTGCCTGAATCTCTGCTCTGAACAATGCAATCTCTGTCCTCCCAGATTAGCAGCTGAGTGAGAGCCCAGTCTGTGTCACATGCTCTCCACCCCCAGGAGGTACTCAGTGAGTTAGAAAAAAATAATTGAGGGTCTGAGGCTAGCAAGGGGCCGCAGCTCTCTCTGTGGCGGTCTGTTGGCAGGTGAGGTTCATAACTGGTTGCTGGCAAGTCCTTGCTTTTTGCCTCCTTTTGGCACAAGAGCATATGATCAGAGATAGGGTGAGTGCCCTTACCACAGGGGTGAGTGCCCTGAAAGTAGCCAAGCTGGAAGGACAAGGAGCCAGGACCGCCTGAGTAAGTTTCCTGGCTTTGGAAAGACATGCACAATGGTCTTGGACTTGTTGTTTCTACCTTTGGCTTCCTTTTGCCCGGTTGCTGCTTGACCTGGAGCCAGACCCTTCACTTCTCTCCCCTTTGCTTCCGTAGAAAGGGAATGAGGACGCACTGTCCCATTCCTGAGGGTAGCGTGAAGCATAGTTAAAGGCGTGGAAGTGCCCTGAGACCCTTAGAAGTGTAGGGCTAACGGCACCAAGAACGAGGGATGGGGGAATACCACTGAGGAGCCCAGCACAGCAACTGCACATGGTAGCCAGGTGCAGGGGTGGATTCAGAGTGGGGTGCGGCACTGTAGTACCCTTTGCCCGCATTAGCTCTGTGCCATCTGTGCAGTGAGCACCTCCAGCTGGGAGCCCCTTATCTGCTGCGAGCTCCATGAACTCTCTGGATAGTCTGCCTGGAGTCCCCTGAAGAAAGGGGGGAGCTAACGGCAGCAGGCTCTGGAGCTGAAAATAGAGCCTCTGTGCAGACCTATGGCACCCAGCCGGTGAGCACACCTCGAGGTCCAGCAGGAGTTGTGCTAAGATGCTGGTGAGTTCCCAGAGTTCACTGGCATCCAGGGTCACATGGAGGGGCTGTGGCTACATCTCCTCAGGCTTTGCAGCAGACGTATAATGTGCTGTCTTCACTGTGCATGTGGCACACAGATGAAGGAGGTGTGTCCAGACCCCCATGACTGTAATCTTGGCTCTGTCTAGGCCCAGCTGCTCAGGACAGGAACCCTGTCTACTGCTCCCCCTCTATCCTCATCAAGACAGAGATGGATGCCCTGGAGATGTCCTTGGTTTAAGGTCCGGGTTCCTGGCACGCTCAAGTGCTTGGAGCACTCCCAAAGCATCCTCCCCACTTTGAGCAGAGCAGGAGGTGTGGGCTGGGCTTATTGCCTCCAGGCTCGTGGCCAAGCGCTCAGTCATAGCCCTATACATTGAGGCTTCTCCATTAATTGGGCACTGGAGCCTGACAATGGCCAGGCTTGTCTGCCCTTCACCGGGGGAACCGCACCAAAGAGCTGAGACACGAGGCTTTGCCAATGGGGATTTTGTGTCCTTTTTCGTAAAAGTTTCTATCTTCAGGCTAGTCACCCATGCCTCCCCAACTCTGCTTTCCTCTCGCATGGGAGGGGAGCCTGTCTGTGGTTAGCAGTGGGAAGTCCCTGTGCTAGTGTTTCTGAGAAAACCTCTTGCTGTTTGCTGATAGTAGTAAGGCACAGGTGCTGGGGCAGGAAGGAAAAGCTGCTGTAGAGAAGAAAAGATGCTCGCAGCCGCAGATGGTCTTAACACCATGTCGTCCAACTCGGAACTGGCAATGTGGAGGTAAAAAATGCCTGGGCTGTGTTTGTATTGGTGCCTCCACCATTGCTCTCACTGGTACAGTTGTATTGCTAGGAGAAAGCTTCCTAAGAAACGCTAGTTGTTAAAACCCTTGCAGCAGCAGGATGTTGACCTCTGTTGTCCCCGCTGCTTTACCTGTGGCAGGTTACGGTGTTATGCCTTGTGGGTGTGTGGCAGGGTTGACTGTGTCATTTTAGTGACCGGTTAGACAAAGATTTGAATATGGATGATCCTGCCTTAGGCAGAGGCTGGGCTAGGTGACCTCCAGAGATGCTGACCAGCCCGATTTCTATATGGTTCTAGCGTAGGCCCAGTGAAGCAGGAGCTGGGCCTCACCTGGGGGAGGCAGCTATTTGCTGTCTAGTGGGGGTGACCTCCTTCTGCACTCCCGCTCTATGTATTATGTGTGAGGAAGTCTGTTAGCCCATAGTGCTGCCTTCTTACCTTGCAACGTGTCCCTGACAGGACTCGAGCTGGCCTTAGGGAAAATAGTACCCTGGGCAAACATGTATTTTGGCACCCTCTCCCTGCCAAGTCAGTGACGCTGCTGCAGGTGAAGCAGAGGCAGAGGAAGAGGCAGAGGCAGGTGGGCAGGGGCACAGTCTGGCAGGGAGTTGGAGCATCATGGTGTGCCGGGCAGGTGGGTGGGCAGGCACCGCTGCTGCTGTGTGGAGCAAGGCGACTGGACGGGAGCAGGTGCCACCCTGTCTGCATGTGCCCTGCTCTTGGGCAGGGTAGGACAGGGCAAGGCAGGGCGGGTTGGGGTAGGGTGCGGGGAGAGTACTGCTGTGAGTGCCGGATGCTCATGCATGTGTGTGAATGTGCGTTTGGTGCCCCTGACTGTAGCACCCTGGGCAGGTGCCCACGTTTCCCACTCCTAAGGCCAGCTCTGGTTAGGGCTAAGGAGGCCTGAGGCAGCAGGCCCTCGTCACTAGGAAGTTGTGAGGCACTTACTGACCACAGTATAAACATGTCTGGTCCAGCCGAAAATCAAAAGCTGCTTGGGTTACCGGATCCCAGAGTTTCTTTGTGATCTGAGGTAGGCTGATATAATCTAGGTGGGCAGATCTGCCCTTAAATTATACTGGATTATCTCTTGGTTTTATAGTTAGTCTAGCATAAGCAGTAGTGTAAATGTGTAAAAGGTGCTTTATATTGACATGGCCTATTCCCTTTCCTGCCACCCTACATGTATATCTGCTTCAACACTCGGAAGATTTTTGCCATCGACTACACATACTTAGCTGAAGCTGCAGTTCTTTCTGATAGAGCCAAACCATCACTCAGATATAGTTATTCTCCTCTCCATATGGGAAGAGGTGTAACAGCGTAGCATCTTAAGCACTAGCTTAAGTGAGGAGTGATGGGATATGGTTCTGACTATGCCATAATTTTCTAGTATGGGCAACGCCTCCACAATTGGCAGCGTATCCTTTTCTGGGTGATAGTAGGTTGTAGTAAGACAGTTCATTATTGCCTTTGCAAGAAATTTGTTATTAGCCACGAAGGCGACTGTAGCACTCTCTTAGGCGGTGAACTAGGCATCTCAGTGGGATGGATTTGGGAGTGAAGCTGACTGAAAATGTTGAAAATACTGTGTTCAAATCTTATTTGCCCTTTTGGAACTGTTAGAAATGAATGGTCCAGGCAGTCTCAAAGGGTTAACGTTCTGGCCATTTTGCCTGGTTTTTCTGCTCCCACAGGAGACTTCCTAACAGTTTACACCAATGATCAGTCATGTGATCCCATTGTAGCAGTGTGATATGGATTTAACGTTTTAATCGGATTAGAGGGGGGCCTCTGACCCCTCTCGTCTTATTTCAGGAACGACTTTTACTCAATGCCTGAGCTGCGCTGCCTAGGATGCTTCTGTGCAGAGAGGAACAAACATACCTGCACTGTTAAGGACAGGGTTACAACACAGAGTCTTTCCATGGTAGTCAATTTAGAAAGCTCTGTATGAGGTGTCGCCTCTTGAAAAATACACAAGGGGTTCAGCTGTGCAGTAACATCCTTCCTTCTGTTGCTGTGAGAAATGACGTGGGGAAACCGGTGTTTCAAGCTGAAGCGTCTTAGTGGAGATTGGTAGAGACTCTGCCATAAATCAAGTGTGCTGAAGTGCAGCATCTCATTCTTTCCTATAAGTCAGCTAGTGCCGTTCCAAAAGTAATGTACATTAGAGAGATTGATTGGCAAAAGGGGATCATCCAACACAGGCCTTACCTTGGACAATTACTTCTACCCAAAAGTCACTCGAGTGATAGCCTTTTTTAGGTTTTGTAAACTAACTCTCCCTTTCAGCGGAGCCTCTCATCTTGGACTGGCACGTTGCATCTCCAGATGGGACCTGTGAGGGAGGAGACCACCACCCATGTGGGCTGGCACAGGCATTGTAAACTAGCATGCATGCTCTCAAGCAAACTCCTGCCCCATTTCTCCCAGATGGACTGGGCCAAGGTTCTTCCCCGAAGGAGCCTGATGCATCGCAAGCAATCCCCCCAGCAGAGGTAGCAATGCTCCCACCTGTTTTATGCCATTTGATACTGAGTCACATCAGCTCTGTAAGATGAATAGAAATGTGAACAGTTTAGTAAACTGGGTTAAGACAGCAGCCGAGTCTCAGCCATGGCTGTGAAATAGGTGACTGAATGACAAGAATCCAACATGAGTGTCCTACTTCCCTTGGAAATGCTGCGATCTGCATGTCATGGCAATATCTGCATAAGGATCTGGGTTACTTTAGGTGACCATAAATGTACTACAGGTGAAGATGGGCAGCTAGGCTGAGTGCCACGCACAGAATTGCCTTAGTGCTGTTTTTGTGCCAGCTGGTCGCATGAGAATCTGCCTCCACTCCAGATGACCCAAAGACTTGGTCAGGAATCAAGAGAACCTCACCAGGATATGCCACCACTTCCTCTGAGTCCTTAAGGGGATATGCTTGACTAGGGTGGTGACTGAGCCATGAAGGCTTTAGGGGATAGTTTTGGATTGGTCCCGATCATGAGGGCAGTACTGCTCCTTCTCCCCATGCCACAGCCATCCTGTGAAATGTGCCCTTGGATGGGTTAATCATCCTCCTGTCCAGCAAAGTGGTTTGAATCTCCTTCTAGCTACTCATCAGAGGTGCCAGCAAATGCTCTCTCTGGAAGCTGTGGGAGACTTTGACCGTCCTCAAGGTTTTGGACTTTTGTCCTCCTCCTGGCACTTGGGACTTGAATGCATTCAGGAAACTGATTAACTTAGCCACTTTGCTCTCTCTGAGAGGTAATGTTCTGCCAGGAGTTAAATATTCACTCCTCATTGCATGCAGAACAATAATTGTGAAGAGCCCAGCTGCCTTTCCTTTTCATGCAGCTTTTCTCCCTCCTTAAATGGCATTATAAACTGCTGGTTGTGCAGCCAGGAGATTCCAAATTCCACCTCCCTCAGTGGGCCAAAGGCCAATGGCATAAATCAGTATATCTCCAATCAAGCTATGCCAGCTGACACCATCTGAGCCTCTAACCTCAAGTCTAGGAGGGTTCTGGCTCCTGCTTTATGAAGTGCACCTTGGCACACCTGACAGACACCTTGGTTCCAAAGTACATCTGCAAGGAACACCAAGTGCTGCATTTTTAAGGCTCTGGCTCTTTCCATTCCAAAAAGCTCATTCTTACAAAGCCTTGCCTAACTACTGTGCTAGGGGAAAGCTTCAGCTGTTGTGATGGCACTGGCAGGGTTCAACCTTTGGAACAGCTTGAGTAGCTGTGGGATAGGTGCGTTTACCAACATGTCAGCATTTGGCAATACCCTAAGACCATCTGGGCACCCTGGTTGTGTAATGGTTGAGAGGGAATGAGTGTCTCCTAAGAAATGACTTGCACACCACTCCCTAGCAACAAACTGGGCCATTGACTCAGTGACCAACCTGTTCTGTCTTCTGCTGTACCTTGGCTTTTCCCTAGCATCTCCTATTTGAGTATTGACCAGCCTGCTTAGCTTGTTTTGTCACCTGGACACACCCAGACTCATAGATATAGGAATCAGTGGGTGCATCGACACAAGATGCTTAATGCGCAGTCGCCTAATAACGCCGTGAAGTAGCATGCCAGGTAAAAGCCATGCTAACATGCTGCTGTGCAGTAGTATTAGGCTACTGTGCAGTAAGCATCACTAAAAACATGCGTGCCGGTGCTACTGCACAGTAACTCTAGTTTCAGCGCATTTAGTTAATACTTCATTAAGCAAGTGCTGAATTAAATGTGCAGTAACTACTCTGTTGCACATGCCCAATATGATGCTCTTGTTTCCTCTAACTCATCTGTGGGTGTCTCTCTTTGTGCTGCTCCAATATCAATTTAACTTATTAACATTACAAGAAGCAATAACAAAAAAAAATTCTACTGCGCTCAGATAATTCATAGGAAAATCCCACGTCGGCAGATGAGTGCTGTGGAGGCTGCACTCGTGCATTCTTCCCAGGGCCCCGGGGAATGGAAATTCTCAAGCTCCACTCATTAACAAAATAGATGACCGTTATGTAAGACCACGTGAGGGAAGCAGGAATGTGGGTGGGCTTCGGTCAATGAAGGAGTTAGTCACACATCACTGAGCTTGACAGGCCTGGGAGAAAATGGCCAAGAAACCTTTGCTTGTTCAAGGGCTTAAGTGGAAGAGCTTTAGCCATAAAACCTTAAAGCTGTACCACTTGAGCATGGCCCTGTGGTCTCTGCTTGGTAGATCAGCCCTGGAGCCTCTTGCAGGTGACAAAGAAGGGCAGCCTTATGAAAATGTTGAGAAGTCACATGAAGAACACAACCCCCAGCAGACCTTTCAAAAGCAATTAGGGCCATGCACTGGGGTCAGGTTCTCAGTGGGTCCCTTTCCTAGCAGGCCAGTCCTTTTCTGGCTTGGATAGCCATTGCTCCTGCTTTTGAATTAGTGCTGTATCAAAATAGAAACTTTTGTCCACATCTCCCTCCCCCTTCCCAAATTGCAAAAATCAAACCCCAGCTGATAGCGGGTTGCAAGATCAATCCTATCCTAGCCCCAGTTTGGTTTCCATTCTTTGCTCTTCATCCTTCAGTCTTAATAGTTTGACTGAACAGACAGTTTCTGAATGGAATTACCCCACTTCCAGGAGGGCTATTAGACTACATTCATGGTCATGTGGAGGAGGCTGTGATGTTAGCAGAGATCAAATAACTTACTCTCCAACTGAATTTTCCTACAGCACCTGTAACGCAGCACTTTGTAGCTGCATTTTTCTGCAGATATTCTACCTTGATATGGAACCACCTTAGTTTCTGTAAGTTAACTGGGTCTGGGGCTTGTCAGCCCTTGGCAGGATGCTCCTGTAAGAATGATGATGCTACCTAGCTCTGTTAGATTTGGTGATTTTCATCAGAGAACCTCAAGATGATAAGCCTAGGAAGGGGAAGTGACAGGCTCAAGCAGGCTAGTGGCAGAGCTAGGGACTGAACCTAAGACTCATTATCTTATGTGGAGGCATGTTAGTAATTCAGCTGCACAATTCAGAGCTCCTGGTGCCAGAGGGCACTGGTGAGGCCAGAAACAAAATCTTTCACATAGCATAAAATAGGAAAGTCATAGCCATAAAGGTCATTAGAGGCCTCAGGGCAATTTGACAAGGATTGAGATGTTACAGAAGCTTACTAGCCAGATTCCTGCCTGGTTGGCTTGGGGGAAGCAGAGTGCAGAATAGGATGGGAAATGGGTTTTCTGTCCAGAAAACTTCCCAGATTAAATCAGAACAAAAAGCCAGAATCTCAAATTCTCAAGAACTAAAAACTGAAAAAGGGGGAAAAAAAAAAGAAAAGGGAAAAAAAAAGGATCAATTGAAATTGCTTCATGTCAATAATTTTGCAAAGGCGTGTTTTTATTTCATTCCTGTTTATTACTTTTTTTTTTACTTGAACTAGCTTAAATTTATAAAAGAAAATCATTTGCAGCTGGAGAATCAGAATAATTAATGGGATATGAGTTTCTTAATTTCCTATAATACTTCATTTTGTTGAGAGACAAGGATCTTTGTGAATGATATCTTTTGTTAGACCAACAGCTCGGTTGGGATAAAGTTAGATAAGCTTTTAATGCAAAGCATTCTTCATCAGGTTTGAGGTTTTTGCTGAGTACTTCTAGATAGCTGCTGTGTTGCCTCCTTGAAGTAGCTGTATTATTTGAATGCTGAGGGAATAAACACATTTCTGCAAGGCAAAGCAGAGGAGGAGTTTCCTGTGTGTCACTGAATCTGAAAACTGCCCATGTGCATGCTTCTCTCCTGGGGGCAATGAAAGCTGATCCATGGCAGCTTAGTCCTCAATGAAAGAACTAATGAAACAGCTGATGCATGGTGAAGGAGGACAGGGCTTTATCATATGATAACTTGTACATGTATTTCTTTGAAAGAACCCTTGGACTAGACCTAGTGTTTTTAGTGTTCAAAGCACTATGCACATACTACTCCAAAAGATGTGCATGCATTTCTGTCATTGCTGAGGCAGAAGCAGAATGACGTTGCAAAGGGCAAGTGGCAAGTAAGGTGAAGAGCAAAGACTGCAGTTTAGTACTGCCTACTCCCTCCTTCTCATTTCCTTTGCCAGACTAGGCTGCATGCGGCTCAGTACAGACCTTTCTCATTGCAAGAGGCCAGATAAATGTACGCATTTTAATTAAGTATTAAACACGGAAATGTAATTATTGATCACATCCATCTTATTTGAACCTCACGTAGATACTTAGCATAGCTGAGAAGACAGACTTTAGTGAAACAGGAGCGGGAGAGGATGTTTCCAATGACCAGATTTCCCCATTCTAGGAAAATGTGGTCGCTTGGGACTGTCTGCATCTACCATTTCCAGTTTCCCGATTAGGTAACTTGATTAGAACCCAGAAAGGCAGACTTCGGGGAAGCCTGGAAACAATAAATATCCTGATGACACTGATTTCCACAAATAGCCGCACAAACTGTTCTCCCTGCTACCCAGCCGTTTCCTTATCAGAATATCTATGTATCTAATAGGAGCAATTATGAGCAGGCAAAAAAATATGCAGTCCCCACCTTTTGGCATTTCAAGGCTAACGTGATTTTTCTTTGCACTTCCCAAGTATCTCTGGATGAAATATTAACTTGTGTACTGGGGACAAAGGGCCTGGCAGGCTGTAAAACAGCAGTCTCCCAGCAAGCACCCTGACTGCGAGGTGGAGGTGCAGGGAGGATGCTGGATGTTCATGGGTAGCAGCTCTAAAGCCAGTGTCAGGTCTTTGTGCTACATCTGCCCGGTGACTGAAGCCCTGCGTGCAGTGCTGAAGTTTTAGGCTGCCTGCTGGCAGGTGAAATTCTCAGACCCCAGTGAGGTGCGGGGGCCGTCTATATTATGCAAGGGGAGAGATGGCCACCTCAGGGTGAGATTTGTAGATGCCGGCTACCTCAGGGTGAAGCCACCTTAGGTGCCCAGTAGGAGCGCCCATTTCAGACCAGAGGGAGATTCCTATCTCCTCAGGTGCCTGAAATGGGTCAGGCCTTTCTTATACACCTTGTCAGGCCAGGTCTCTCTTGCTCTGCTTTTCGGTACGTGTAAACCAGTACAGCCTATTCCATGGTCGGGTTGTCAGTAACCAAACTGGTGTCCCCATCTGGGCTAGCCTGGGTGAGGAGGGCGTGTGGCCACCCAGCAGGACTAAAACCAAGACTTATCAAAGGGCAGATGATTTCCCTGAGAGCCAACAGCCATCTGTACCTGGAGAGGAGATGGGTACCGCTAGGGCATTCAGTCCAAAGAAGCACTAACGATGCAAAGCAGCTCATCTAACCTAGGAGGGTTGTTACAGCATCTATGGTGCCCTAATGGTCACAGTGGCATCAGGGCTGACTTGACTTTCTTTTACAGCACAGAAGAAAGGAAGTTCTCACCATCTTCCTCAGGAGAGATTGGCAGAGACGGACCTTCAGACTGGTATGGAGGCAGTTTGAGAATCCTAAATTAGGAGGATAAGCAGCATGGTGTGCTCAGGTAGTTGGGTACGTGTCCACCAGCAGCCATCTGAGGATCTCCATGGCATCTAGATGTTGAATAGACAGACCCAAGTCTCTTTGAGTCTCCAAACCCTGGACATTTCCTTTTCTTGGTGTCCTTGGCTAAGGGGTGCTGTGGAGGCTGTGGTGCAGAGGGCATAAAGACACACCTGGACACACCTGGTCTTGTCCTTTGATTCCTCAGGGCTTTTGTTTTGAGGACCTCAAATGATGGTCCCCAATTCATCTGCAAAGGTGGTATGCTGGGCTCGCCAGGGGTCTTTGGTAGATAATGTCAGGCCCACAGGCAGAGGGAGAAAAAAATTAATTGGGGGTACTAAGATCACTGCTGCCTGGGCTCCGATTGTACCACCACTTGGCTCAGCTGGGGCCCCATTCACCCCAGCCCCTGCCCCTGCCCTTGCCCCTGCCCTGCTCTCTCCTTCACTGCAGGTGCCTCAATTCCACCCCCTTCCCCACAGCCCCTTCCCCTTCATAGACTAGACTGGTACTTGCCTGCCGTGCTGGGCAGCCAGTGATGCCCATGCTGGGCTGTGATCCTGGCTGCGTGCGCGCCCCTCCCCACTCCTGCTGAGCTCCTCCCCACTCCCCACTTGTGCTGAGCTCACTGAGCCCCCATTAGCCTTCTGCTGCCTATGGTTGGACCTAGCTAGCCCTTGGCGAGCAGTCAGGGGTGGGTGAAAACCTCGGACAGGAGTGATGCCAACTCAGAGCCCCCTATCCTAGGATTCTGAACTGAGTGTGCCTGCCCTCAAAGCACAGTGATGTCCCTGGGATGATGCTAAACTTGAATCATCCCATGTTGTGTGGGGCAATGCTTACAAGAGCCTGGCATACACTGCACAAATAGCCACTTGCAAGAACTCTGCCACCCTCCCTTCCC
This sequence comes from Caiman crocodilus, assembly GCA_030014935.1. Taxonomy (NCBI): domain Eukaryota; kingdom Metazoa; phylum Chordata; order Crocodylia; family Alligatoridae; genus Caiman; species Caiman crocodilus. The sequence continues at coordinate 116,633,610 of JAGPOW010003648.1, read as the reverse complement.
ACCCAGTTTGTATAGAAGGGAAAGGGAGCACAGAGAGGTGATATAACACAGGCAAGCTCACACAGTGAGTTACTGGCATTGTTGGGCACAGAACACAAGCATCCTTGCTCCCCATCCCGTTCAGCTAATCATGTCTCCATGCTACACCTCTGAGTGAGTTACAAAGAGTCGATGCAGAGTCTGATCTGGAGGGGCTGGCCTCTGCACTTTGTGGCGGTGGCTGCTCTGATGGCTTTTTCTTACAAGTTTCACTAAAAGCTTTTGCCATATACATCCTTTGGCTCCACTGTAAAAGGATTGTCTCTGGGAAACTCCCCCACACCCCCAGATCTTGCAATGCAGTGGGAGTTCCTGGAAGGTGGGCTGGGTCTCTGCAGCCCCAGGGCAGGGCAGGCCTGGAGGTGACCCAGAAAAGCAGGGGTAGGTGCCAGGTTTGCCTATAACCTAACTGTTCCCTTGGGCCATGGGAGGCTGGCTGTGAGTTAGATCACCTAGTCAGTCTACGTGAACCTGAGGCCAGTAGCTGACTCAGCCTCTGGCAGGTCCAGCCTGCCCCTGGCCCCTCCCAATCCCTGTGTGGAGCTCAGCATTGGCACCGTGATAAATTGGGCCCTTTGTTGCTGGGCCTTTGTTCACAGTACATTTAATCAATGAAGGTTGGCCCTAGATCTAAATGGCAGGTCCTGAGGTACAACTCCCATATCTTTGCAGCTGCCAAAGGTTCAAAGAAACCTTTTAGACTTCCTGAAATAGCATACAGAGTGCTTGTGCTGGGGGATGAGGACACAGCCCTGCCCTCCAACAACAGCTTTGCTCCTGTCTTTGAAGAGGCAACATAAAGAGGGCTTTCTACTGTGGGGTCATGTTCCCATATTAACCAAGTGTTGTATAAACACCAGAGTTAGCTGTGGGCTAATAAGGAGGTACAGACAATACAACAAGCAATGAGGTAATGGCCTGAGTGGCCAGAACGCTGCATCCCACTAACCAACCTATGAGTGACTGAGAGTAAAGCCAGTCCGCCTTCAATGGGCCTATGTCCACTTGTGTAATGAGATGGGAGGCTGACTAGGGCAGGAAGGCAGAGCCCCAGTCCCAGTGCTATTCCACTTCTTGCAATTGCTTTTCAGCCTTTATGATGCACTTTTCCCACTGGTGCTCTAAGGGTGCTCTCCAGTCAATGCATAAGCGTTTGTCATGTGTTTTGAGATTTTTTAGAGGCTGGAACTATGGAAAAACACAAGTAAGAAGTTCCACGGCATCAGGAGAGATTCCTGCCACTGGGAATCCAGGCAGGCTATATTTTGTGTCTGATGGAAGGAATAACATCAGCTACCAATCTTCTTAGTCTTCCCCTAAATCTAAGGTGAAGGAAGCTTCTGTCCTTCTAGCACTGAGTGACTCAGAAAAAGCTATGTGTGAATGAACAAGCTAGCTTAGGGTAACGGATTATGGCAAAATTGGCTATATTTAGTCATAAAATAGGCAGCAGGCAAGCCCTGGAAATGCATGATAATAAGTAAGCATGCTACGAGGTGAGGCCGAAAGTCCTATGTACAGTCAACTTTCAAGGCAGTTCAGGTGGCCCCTCAGTCAGAGGGTGAAGGGTGAGGAGCCAGGACCCCAGTCTGACGGGCGTTATAGGCCTGGCAGTTCCACAAGCATCTGACAAGTCTTGTTCATAGAGAGTGAGCAGTTGAGGGTAAGACTTCGGGGTAGAAAAGGGGGGATGAGGCTTTTACAGAGAAGAGCCAGCATATGAGTTTGTTCAAACTAGAAAGAGGAGAACACAGAATTATTGCAAGCAAGATTGTTTGAGTATGGAGGTAATGATAAATTTGGAGACCTAGGAAGTAAGGCAGTATAGATGAGATAACAAGCAATAAGGTCCAAACAATACAATCAGAGATCAAATGACCTGGCCTAGTGGAATGATTAAGCAGCATATGGCAAATAGACTTGTTGGCTCATGAGTATTAAGTAAAGAACCTGCAGGTAAAGGATTAATGTTTAGGAAATAGGTTCTGGATAGGATATGACCCAAGGTAAATTGAACAATGCTTTGTGTACAAGCGGAAGGCCAAGCTAGCCGGCAGGATTAGTTTAGATACGAGTAATGTAAGAATTAGATTAGATACTAGTAATGTAAGAATCTACTACACGAACAGGGGAAAGACACAGAAGTATGAATTGGATGAAGGGAAATCATGGGACCCATCAACCCGTTGACCAACGGCACTGAAAAGGACTAAGGAAATACAAGCCTGGATTTAAAAGCTGGGGTACACAGTGAGATAGCTGAGGGGGGAACTGCCGGTGAGAAATTCTCCATGCGGTAAAGCATAGGATTGGTTGGCCTTTAGAAGATGGAGATTATTGTCAGCCTTGGTATGCCAGGGGGCTTTAGGAGGATATCAAGTTAGCTGGATCTGATATGGTCTGGAGGAGATATTGGCTTAAGGGGCCAGTGGGCTTGAAACCTGAAGGAAGATGTTTAAAGGATATGAGTTCTTCCAGGCCTTCCAAAGCCTTAGGTTCATCTTTTCTTCTTTCTGTTTCTCCCTGGGCAGTCTGGTGGAGCTGGTATGGACACCAGTGTCCTGTTTCCCCATTTGCCAAGGCTTTGAAGCTGTTATTGGAGAAAGGAGCATTTGATCAAAGTTTAGGATCTCACCTAAGAATAGAAGTGGCCGAGGCAAGAGAGATAATAAAGTCTTGCCTTTGAAACTGCCAATCCTGGCAGCACAGAAGTGGTGGTATCTGGAAAAGGGACTGCTGAGCAGACCAGCTAGTCCTGATGTTAGATCTGGGTCTGCTAACCAGGTGCATCTTGAGCAAAGAGTGAGGGAGAGAAGAGCTTAGCAGCCCTGGCCTTGAAGTCATGTCTTTGATACTTCTGTAGCGCTCCTGGGATGTGCCACTGAGAAGTACGCCTCAACCATCCTGAGGTGTCCCCTGCTTTGTTCTCCAAATCAGCACCCCATAGCATCTTTCCTGCCTCATTGCCAAGAAGATACACGCAGTGTGGTGCTGATGGGTGGAGCATGCTTCTCCGCAGTGGTGTCAGGAGCGGTGTAGATGGATCCTGAGCTCTCACAACTGCAGTCTTGGTACGCTGGATGTTGCATTGGGTGTCGGGTGGCTGTCCTACACGGAGTAGGCCCAGAACCCTAAAACTGTGCACACTCAGACTGTGCACACTCAGACACGTGGCTTCAAGACTTCCTAAGCCTCTGGACTCCATACTTACCTCATTGATTAAATTCGTGAGAGTGCAAACGAGCAGTGGGAACTGCGACTCAATCCTAGTTTGCCAATATAAGAAGCCAAAATTAACCACTGTGTTACCTCAGCATTTTTGCAGTGTTGCAACAGGGAGAAATCTGGCCGTGGATGTGTCTGTTTGTTTCAGTACAAATATTAGCTGGAGAGGAATATGAATGCCTCCATTTCATTGTGAACAGAGCACTGTATTCCCAACAATAGCCATGTCTCATGCTTGGCTCACATGCTTTAGCTTGGAGAGCTGCCCGGCTTTGTTTCAGCTGATTCTTGCTATCAGCACAGAAGGAAGGTGTCAGTGCCCCTCAGCAGGACTTTGTTCCCTCCCGTCGGGCAGGAGCTTTGTGAATCACCAGCTGCTGCGTGCACTGGAGTGGCAGGCTGACTGGTATCCTCGCCGTGAACTCAGCTAGGAAAGAATGCTGGCATCTTAATAAACCTGAATAAGGCAAAGCTGAGCCTCAGAGGACTTTTCCGCAAGCGGTCACTGGTCATAAATGGAGCCAGGGTGTGTGGACGGGTCCAGGATAGCGTGGAGTGTGTCGTATACAGTTGGAATAACCTTTTGCATAAGGTCATATGTCTTGACGCTCTGTGCTGGCTACTTACTCTGATTTATATCAGCAGTCAGCAGCATTACAGGCTAGGGACAGACAGTCAAAAAGCCAAAGCCTGAATTGATTCAACCTTTGCAGATTAGTCTAACCCGGCTAGGCTGAACAGGTTTGTAACAGCACGGACATTTCTCCAGACTGAGGAAACGCTGTAACATGTCCTGCAGTTGCTCAGGCCTGGTGCCGAGGGGTGCTAGAGCACACTCTTGATTGCAAGGAAGCTGTGCGGGGCAGGGGCATGGCCAGTCTGGGCTGTCCTGGCCAGAGCGGGGTTTAATTGCCTGCTCCCTGGCCCACCAGCAGAGACTCAAGCTGGGCCTGCTGCGTGCTCCCTCCTCAGTCCTGCAGCACCAGGCACCATGGCCTCAGAGGCCGGCAGGAAGCGGGGTTATTCTCTTCTCTACCCCCACTGACCCCGGGGGGGCCACAGGCAGGTCTGCCCACCCTGGCTGCCGCTGCTTGCTCCCTGCTTGGGGCTAGAAGTGGAATAAGCCCCCTCTGCCGATGCTGGAGGGAGGAGGAATAACCCCTGTCCCTGTGCCATGCCTAAGGGGCCCTGCCAGCCAATGTCTGGTTGCACCCCTGCCTGGCCACTGTAGCGGTGAGGGGTCAGGGCCCTTGATGGGGCAGCAGCTCCCGTCATAGTGTTGGGGAGCGTGAGCCTCTTCCTAGCGGGGGCCCCACTGTGGGGCAGGCAGAGCGTGCATGGCAGCACCAGGGCTTGGAGGGGGCCTGAGCCCTCCAAGCTCCCCCGCAGCACCGCCACGGTCTACGGCAGCGTTCCCTGCCCCACAGCGGAGCCCCGTGCTGGGAAGAAGCTCGCTTTTGGGGAAACCAAGACAGGGGCTGCTTCCCCCACACCCATCATGGTTACTCCCCCCTTACCCCTCCAGCAGCTGGGCAGGGGCAGCGCCAGACACTGGCCAGCAGGGCCCCATAGATGGGAGGCAGGAAACAGGGTTCTTCCTCTCTCTGACCCCAGGGTACCCCAATGGGGTCTGCCCACCCCAATCGCTGCTGCCACCACTCACTTTGTGCCCAGGGCAAGCAGTGGAATAAGTCCCATCCTGCCCCTTTCCCTCTGGCATCTGGCAGAGGGGCAGGAGGGGGCTTATTCCGCTGCTTGCCCCAAGCAGGGAGCAAGTGGCGGTGGCAGTCGGGGTGGGCAGACCTGGCTACGGTCCCCCAGAAGCAGTGGAGGGTATAACCCCCCCTTAGTGCCCCCTCTGCCTCAGGGGCCATTGCAGCCTGCCACTACAGCAGCAAGGAGGGAGTGCCCAGCAGATCTGACTCGGGTCCTTGCTGGTGGGACAGGGAGGGGGGAATTAAACCCCTCTCTGGCCAGACTCCCACCCCTGCCTGTCCCTGCTCAGCTGGGGAAAAGAGAAGCGGGGCTAGGCCTCCTGGTCTGGAGCAGAGAGCCCAGCACAGACAGCATGCTGGGATGCTGGGGGACTCTGGTTTAAGTTAAACCAGGAAAAGGTCTGGGACAGGCATTGCATAAACTGGTTTGAGCCAAACCAATTAAGTCTGATACTACATTCAGCCAGGTTTATCTCAATCTCAAACTGCTTTGGCCATTTTGAAACTGGTTTATGTGCACTGAACATCTGTTCTGTTAGAGGTTTAACCCAGTTTACTTCACTTAAACCAGTTGATGTGTAACTTCTGTCCTTAGCCCTGGGGGTTTAATGACCTAGCTTGGGTATGGGGTGGGCCAGCAGTAGCCCCTGGCAGCTGCCACCACTGCTGCATCTCCTTTCAGCCTAGCTGCAGGGGGGTCACGGCCCCCAGCCACAACGCAGGTGACGGCCCCAGTCACCAAATGCCACCAAAGCCCCCCACTGCCTGGCTGTAGTGCAGGCAAAGGCCCATGTTGTTAAAAAAACACTGAAACCCCTGCTGGCTCTGTGGGTTGGGGCGTACTTCTCAGTGGCACATCCCGGGAAGCTGTTGTTTGCTGATGGCTAATTTATATGGTTATTTGACAGACATATCCCTAGCTGCAGACAGGAGTCTGCTTGCCAGAATCGGCGACACTAGGGGCACTGGTGGCAGTGTTTGAGCCTTCTGCCATCAGCTGCTCCTAGTTGACCCAGCTGTGAATGAGCCCTTGGTCACTGGAGCTGGGAAGCCCAAAGTGGCTGGACATGATGCCAGCTGCATCACTGCCTCATGTGCTGTTGATGGTAGATTGGTGTATGCTAGTGCCCATGGACTGCTAGGCTGGGCTCGACTTACTCCTGTAATTACTGGTCCAGTAAGCAGAGGTGGTGTTAGAGGATGCTCCACATGCAGCACTGTTACAGCTGGGCTATTGTGGGCTTCATGATATTGTGGGCTCTGTCTGATTGGGCCCCACATTGCTCACCCCCGGGAATGGCTGTACCAATGCATGTAGCTAGCTTTTCCCTTCTCTCTGGCATGAGAAAATGTTCTAGCTTGTCTGGCGTCCAAGGCGATGGGCTAGCGTTTGCATGACAGCTTCTTGTGCCAAACAGATAGCTGACTAGTTGGAGCCACTCCTTCTAGGCACATGGCGTTCCTATCCCCCACCACTGGATGGATTGGGGCAGGTACATAAAGGGTTAACCGTATGTTTTGGCAGGCAGATTCATAACTTTTCAGAGAAGAAGCTTCTTCCTCGTGGGATCCGGGCCAGGAGATCTACCTCTGAGCCTCCTTTGTGTGCACGGATGGGTGACCTGCCTGAGGAAGGAGGGCAGTGTACTGCGGGGAGCTGTCGTGGTCCCGTGGGCAGGCCAGTCGTCAGCGTGGGGGTGGCTTCCAAAGCAATCTGCCCTTGTGGCAGAAATCAAGCAAGGGCATCAGCTGACAGAGACAAGGGGAATTGTTTGCTTAGCTGAAATTCAGTGGCTCTTGTTTTGAAAGCTCTGTATTATCCCCCACCCGAACTTTTCTTCATAAGGCATTAATTGCTGGTCTGGGGAGGAGGATTTGAATGGTCTCCAGAGCAAAAGAACTGGTTTGGTGGTTCTTGGTAGAATGATGTAAATCAGTCCCAGTAGGACTCTCTATGTAAACAGCTTTTCTTCTGGTACCAGTGCCTATCTGCGTAGGTACTCGCTACTGGGGAAAGATGATTTGTGCAGGGAGAGGCTTGCAGTTGCTTTGTCCAGGGGAAAGGAAGAAGTATAAGGCCATCCTGGAAAAGGCAGGGATACCCTTCACCCATAGGTCTTCAGCTTTTCTACCCACTTAGAAGCAAGGTCTGCACACTCAGTTGAGAACCTAGAAGCATCTCTGCGTTGTGGCCAGTCATGTGGTCTGATGTTAATCCCAACCCCTTGTGCATGCGTTACAATATTATAGTTCTTAATTACACAGCCACAGGGGCCTAGCCTCCCACAACGCACAGTGGATGAGAGACATCCTTATAACGAAGTGATACGAAGCCAATGAGATTTCAAGTACAAAGTCCTGTACCTGGGAGGGAATAATTTGCATGCGCCAGCTGGGGGAGGATCTCCTCGACTGCAGTACTGTGAAGGACCTCAGAGTTACAATAAATCATAAGAATATGAGCCAAGAGTGGGCTCTTGTTGCAAAAAAAGCCCAACAATATACTGGGTTGTATTAGCAGGAGTGTCACTTCCAAATCAAAGGAAGTAAGTCTTGTGCTCTCTTTGGCACTGGTGAGGCCTATCCTGGAGTACTGTGTTCAGTTTTGGGCCCCACACGTCAAGACAGATGTGGGCAGACTCGGAAAAGTCCAGTAGAAAGCAACAAAAATGACTGAAGGGCTGAGAAGCAAGACTTAGGAGGAAAAGAAAAAGCTGGGGCTACTTAGTCTGGAGAAGTGAAGACTGAGGGGGGATTTAATAACCATCTTCCGATACCTGAAGGGTGATTACTTTTCTCCGTGACCGTAGGGGACAGGAGTAGGAGCAACAGCCTCAAGGGGCATGTCTCCATGTGCAACTAATGAGCCTGAATTTTCTCTGCAGAATACCGAAGCTTGTTAAAGCGCGGCTGGGTACACACCTACACGCGCCTGCACTGGGAGCAAATAGAGCCCAACAGGAAGAGCCGAGCCCAAGGCTGCTCCTGCCCTGCTCTGCCCCACTGCAGCAGCCGGGGAAGCTCCAGGCTCCCCCAGGTTAGCCCCTAGCTGTCCTGGCTCTGAGGGCAGCTCTGAGCTGTGCAGGGCAGGGAGGCGGAAGGGGAAGCGGGGCAGGGTGGGAGCTGTCCTGGCTTGGTGGACAGCTGCCTTGCAGCCTCCGGGAGATAGGGGCAGGCCTCAAGCCCTGGAGGGCAGCGGGAGCTGTTCCTGCTCAGTGGGCAGCTGTGCGCCAATCCCATGCAGACTGGGACCCATCCTGATTTCCATGGGGTTGAGGAAGGTGTCCAAGCTGCCAGGCAGTTGCCTCCCAGCCATGTGGAGGTCAGGATTGTCCTGGTTTCCATGTGGGTGGGTCTCCATATGGCTGGAAGGCAGCTGCCAGGGATGGGTGCCAATCTGTGAATCTGTGTGGGGCTGGCAGGCAGCTGTCCACTGAGTGGGGACAGCTTCCCCTTCCCCTTGAGCTTGTGGCCCACCCCAGTCTTCCTACAGCTGACAGGTAGCTACCCACCAAGCCAAGGTAACTCCCCCTCACCCCGCAACCTGCACAGATCAGGGCTGTCCCAGAGCTGTCCTGGCTGCTGCAGTGGGGGCAGAGCAGGGCAGCAGCAGCCCTAAGCTGGGCTGCTCCTGTCAGGCACAATTTGCTCCCTACATACGCGCACATGTAGACGTGTGCCCGTGAACACCTTAATGAGCCTGAATTTTCTGTGGAGAAAATGAAAATTCAGGTGTATTGATTACACATGTAGCTGTGTCCAGGGAGCAGGTATTGAAAGCACCAGAACTCCTCCCAGCCTGAGCAAACAGACCTCCAATGTCCTCCTCTCGAGGGGAGGGCTGAGTGCACTATGCACTGTCAGCTCCTCTCCAGGGCCGAGCTTCAGCCTGTTGGCAGGTGGGACAGTGCATCGGGGAAGACCTCCCTCCAGTGCCCATTGTGCCCCTTCTGCGGACAAGGGAAGATGGGTCTTCTTTAGGCCTGTGTGTCTTGTACCTTTCAGCAGCCTCAACCACCCGCCTGCGAGGTACAAAGATGTGCACACAGTTTGTAGGCACATATATAAACAGGTGGGCTAACCCAGAGTGGGTGCTGTCTGCAGAGCCCCGCTTGAGTTTCTTGATGCAATGGGAATGCAACCCTGCCTTTTCCTTTCTGCACTGATTTACATTAATGGATGTACATTAATTACATTACATTACATTACATTAATGGATGGCTCTGGGGTGTGCAGTACAATGTGTCCCTAGGACACCACCATGGACTGCTGGCTTCTCAGGTGCCCTGTTGTCCACACAGCTGAGATTTACTCACCTGGTTCTTGCGTTTGGCAATTACTCCAGGCACTAGTGCAGACATTCAGGTGAATGGGTTTTCTGGTAGTTGGTGGAGGCAGCTGGGCTCCAGGCTTCCTGGCTTTGGTAAGGGGTAAGTCTGGTGGGTGAGGATGCTAACCCACCTTGGTCCTGTTCCCAGCTTTGTCATTGTCTTGCTGGGTGACCTTGGCCTTGCAGCTGAGGGAGGTCTGCCTCTGACCTTTCTACCATGTCTGTAATACCAGAGCACTTCAGACTCTGTGCATACAAGTGTTGCTGAAATGCAGACCCTTCTAGAGCGGCAGTCTGGAACGCATTCCTCTTGGCACTACACATCCTGGTCATCCTGGAAAATGGGCACGCAAATAACAATGAAAGGGATCTTGAAGGAAGTATTATAGCTAAGTGGTTAGAGGCTGGTGGTGCGCAACAGGGTTCCAGGGCCCTGCATTTTGCTGTACCCCTGGCATTAAGTGATTTCCTGAACTTCTATTTTTGATTCCTCTAGAGAATTGTCCCAGGCTCTGAGAAGGGACAGTAAAGCAGAACAATATAGCAGGGACCTGGGGGGAGCATGAGGGGCTGTGGTTGAGTAGGGAATGAGGACACAACTGGCTGATAGAAAGATATGTTTTATTGAAGAGCCAAAGAGCTTATTGATAAAAAGTGCCAACAGCGGTGGAGCATGAGAATGGGGCAGTAGAGTCCTAGCTGTGCGCTGGAGTAGCCAACTGCAGCAGTCTGGGGGAGGGAGGTTGAGAAGCGATGCAGCGTGGGATGCTGAGTAGACTCGTGTCACAGCATGCTTAGTGTTCGCATGTAACATTGATCTGATGCACAGTGATCTGGGTCAAAAGAGTATTTTTGATATTCCAGATACACGTCTGAATCATTCCAGGTGGCTTTAAACCAGTTTAACAGGTTTGTACATCTGTCCACTTTAGGTTTAAACTGAATTTAAACCAGTCTAAGTGTTACGTGGCCATACTCTCACAAAAGGTGGGGTTATCTAGCATCAGAGGGGGAAAAAAGATGGATCAAAAAGAGATCTAGGAGGAGAGGAGGAGAAAATTGGTGTTGGTTCCCTGACTTTATGGGATGTCCATCCAGCAGCTGCTCTCTCCTGCTGGCCAGCAGGGAACACAGCTTGTCCCACCTCTGTCCTGCATAGGCGAGTCTGTCTGCCTCAAGGCAGTAGCAGGCTGTGCCTGGGATGGCCCTCCCACCCTCACCCATAGACATACCCCAGAGCTAGCCTCAAAAGGACATCAACCTCCATGGCATAGCTCTGTGCTTGGAGCATGCCTGTTGGAAGGGTGTGCTTGAGCCTGTCCCTGGCTAGGTTGGGAGACACCCCTGTTATGATATAGATAATCCCCCAAGGACCAGAGGGTTTCTGCACTGGTTCTTCAGTATATGAATGGATCTTGACTATACAGGTCTCAGGGAGAGGTTCAACCTTCTTCCGGAGGCAAAGTTTCTTTCATATGTTGACTGTGGATTGAGAGGCAGCCTCTTTGGGACCGGAGTGAGTACTGGATGCTAGTCAGTGCCACCTCAGTCTCAACAGTATCTCTGCTCTGATCCCCACCTGGTGTGCTCTGACCTTGCCACTTGAACATTGTCACACTGTCACTTATCTACAAATCAAATTGGACCAGACCCTTGCCAACACCAGCATCTGGAAGGGGTCTAGGGTAAAGTTAACAGAAGAGGAACTCTTATCCATCGCCTGGCTGGCACCACCTGGGATGCAAGTTTCCAAACACGTTGCACCTCTGCTTTGGCACTGCTATATGCTCCTGTTGAGTGGCATGTACATTGTGAGGTACAGTGTGATGCACACTAAGCTTGTAGACTCCAGCCTTCCCAGTGTCAAGAGGACCATCACTGGATGCCTTGTGCAAACTCAAGGTGCTTTCTTCACCTTGACATCCAGAGGCAAGCTGCTACCCTGACCCTGGGCCTCAAAGCCCAAAACCTGAACCACTCTTTGCACTCCAGCCTATTTGCACCAAGCCAGAAAACCAACTACTACCTGAAGTCTCAGAACCCTTTCTCTGCCCTATCTCCATTCAATAAAATGATCGAGTCTGCAGGCGACACGTCACCTACAGCATGGCGCTTCCATCAGCGGAGCAGGCAATATGCTGCACAAGAACTGCAGCTAAAGAACTTTATCCCCAATGCCAGCTTCTGGCCATTAGGCCACCAGTTGCCCCGCAGGATCTGGGCTGCTCTTAACCATCTTAGAACAGGTATTGGTCAGTTTAAGGCAAGCATGCGCTTTTGGGGCTTTTTCAATGACGCTGGCTGTAGCTTTGGTGTTCAAGATCAGATGGCCAACCACGTCATCTATGAAGGCGCTTACAGCCCTCCTTTGGGTGCCCAAGGTCTTACTGACATTGACCAGTCTACTTGTTGCTGGCTGGCTTTCTGGCCCTCCTACTTCTGACATGTGTGTGGCAACACTCACTTCATCACCATCACCTTGCCTCTGCTACTGACAGGTGCTGACAGGCCCCACTGTCTTCCAGGAAGGAATAAGCTGAAATGACTGCCTCATAGTGGACAGGTGGAGCTGGATCCATAAAATTGCACCCTGGGACAATGACAGAGCCAGGAGGATTGAAATTACTATAAGTCTACGGGGTGCATGTGTTTGTATGAATATAGGGCTGGAGTGTCTCAGTGTACGGATAGATATTGGCATAAGTGCCTCTGTAGGCCAAATCATATTCCATTTGTTGGGCATCTAAATGAACTTGGGCAGCTAAGTGTTCTTCTATTGCACTCTATTAAAAGCCATTAATGCATCTACTTTTCTAACACACCATCATCTTACCCTTAAGACTGAGTCTTAGAAAAGCAGGGAAGGAAGAGGAGGAGGAACGTCTACATTTTGCACTAACTGTTTCTCAGCAATTTGAGCAGGGTGGACTAGGATCACAGATGGGGTGCATTGGTCCCTGTGCACAAACCTCCAGAGCACGCTCACTTTGTATGTGTGGTCTGCCTCTCTGTATACGCGTGTGGCTCTTATACATGTCCCTCTGGGCTCCTGACTGCACACGTATGCTTTTGTCTGTGTGCTTGTGGGCTGCCTGATGCATCTGTTTAAGGACAAGGTCATTAGCTGCTTCTCTTCATCAGGCAGCAAACTCTCCTCTTGCCAAGGTCTTGCTGAGATCCCAGCAAGGTTTCCATGGTGCAGCCGATAACATTACCTCCCCTGTCCTGCGATTGTGTTTTCTGACAAAAACATTCCTCTTGGCTCTTTGCAAACAATCAGCAGCTCCCCGTTTGCACTTATGTGTTGACAATGGAGTGTGGCAGGACTCCCTGTGAAAGGAAGCAAAATCTAAACTGTAAGCCATAAGGAAATGAAGGACTCTCAGGGATGGTGCTGCTTTTGGGCTGTGTTGCTATGGCATCCTCCCAGAGCTGCAGGAGCAGGCGGGCCAGACTTGCTTTTGGGCAGGAGACTGCAGTCCCCGAGAGAGGATGAGCAACAAATGGTCTCGTCAGCGGCTGGCGATGGAATGGGAGCGGGTACGGTATGCAGCAAGATGTCCGCAGCGGTTTGAAAATGTGTGCACGGTATAGCCAAGGCAATGGCCACTTCTGTGAGGGAGGGTTTTATGGCTTCATCCATTTGGGTCTCCCCTATGCACTGTCATGCACACATTGCCCTAAAGCAGGGGTGGGCCATTATTTGGGCCAGAGGGACACTTAGGGATTTTGGTGAGCTGTTATGGCCTGGATCTGCATGTCCGCTTCCCCCGACCCCAATGTGCTCAGCCCACAACAGCTCCTGAAACTTCCTTAAATGGCTCTGTCCTGGGGCCTGGCCCTGCGCTGTCACCGCCCAGCGATCCTATTCGCAGCCCCAGGGGCTCCCTGGAGACTGGCCCAGGACCCCCATGGGCAGGGAGTGACTGGCCAGGTGGATGGGATGGGATGGGGCTGCGGGCGAGTGGAGGGTGGCATCTGGAAGCGGGACAGGTGGCCGGGGCTGGGGCTGCAGTCATGGGGGGGGATCACAGGGCAGTGACAACATGAGGTCGGGGACTGAAGCAGAGCCATGATCCAACCCCAGCATGCCCCTGCCCACAGACCCTGCACCCAACGCAGGGACTTGCGGGCAGGGGATCATGGCTCTGCCTTGGGCCCCAGCCCCATGCTGTCACTGTCCCGCGATCCCGTCCCGTAATCCTGGCCTCAGCCCCAGCACCGCCCGCCTGCCCTGCTCCCAGATGCCTATCTCTGCCTGCCCAGGGCCCCAGCCTATCTACCCAGCTCAGCATGTCCTGCCTATGGGGGTCCCAGATGGTCTTCATGGAGACCTCGGCTGCCTACTCTGTCCAGGGCGTGTGGGACAGATGGGCCAGGGTGCTTGGGCGGCACGGCCAGGCTCGGCAGCAGCAGCAATACTGGCAGAAGCTGCCAGAAGGAGCTGCCGCCACGGGGGCTGCAAAGAAGCAGAATCCAGCTGCCAACGCCCAGGTGAGCAGAATCAGCCAGATGTGCCACGGCCCAGGCTGCCTCCCACGCCAGGGCCAGGCAGGGCTGAGGGACCCATACAGGCTGCATACAATCCCTTGGTGGGCCAGATCTGGCCCATGGGCTGCATTTTAACCATCCCTGTCCTAAAGCCTTGACGGACTGCTTCCCCTCCTGCCATCCTGCGAAGGTGATTTTTCTCATGAGGGCACTTCAGCAGAAACCTGTGGGAATTTTCCCCCTCCTGGCACAGCAAATGACCCGGTTCGGAGGGTGGGCCTGGCATGGGGCACCGTGGAAGAAGCTGAATAAAGGATGAAGACATCACCTTGTGCCTGTGTTAGCGAGCCAAACCCCTACAGGGGATAGATAGAGTGTCAGCCCAGCAGTTGCAGCCTGCCTCCGGTTGTAACCTGGTAACAATGGGCTCCACGCAAAGAGCAGCCTGGCTTAGCGATAACAAGATACGCCCTAGCCTCTTGGTCCCTGGGGAGGTCAGAGCTGGTATCCATTACTCTCCAACACAGTGCAAGTGTGCTTCTGGGGGCTGGGAGGTGGGATGGGGGCAGGGCAGCTGGAGGGGAAAGGGCAGAGTCATCTGATCCATAATTGATTTATTCTTGAAAAATGTACCGCTGCGGCATGTCAATGAACGGCTTGACAGAGGTAAGGAGAGAACAGAGCGCTTTGTCAGCGTCGCAGGAACAATGGCCTGTCTGTGAGGGCCGGGGTAGTACAGCTCCAGCCAGGATCAGCTGCCCTTGTTTCCTCCTTCTCCATCACAATGCACAGTTGCAGGGTTTCTTCCCCCTAGCTGTGCATGGGATTTGGTGATACCATAAGCTAGTCAAACGGTAGCCGAGATGCCACATTTGTGCCCTGTTCAATGGATGAGATGTTTGTGCCGGGCTTTTGTTTTCTCCTGCTTCCCCCATCTTCTTTTTCTCTCTCGGTGCGCGCGCACGCATGCACATACACGCACGCAGGCACGCACACTTTCTCCTTCTCCTGCCTTGCTCCCCACAAGTCCCTCTTCAAAGGGGAGAGGGCAGGAGCAGCAGAGAGCACTGCCCATCTCCGCAGGGTGTTTCTCCTAAAATCCCCAGCAGAGAAACAGTGGTCACCTTAAAAGTCACTGCTAGCCTGGAGAGACAGCAACCCCTCAGACAGAAGGAAGCAGCTCCTGCTTCTTACTGGGCACATCTACACATGCACACTTACTGCGCAGTAATTTAGGTTACTATGCAGTAAATGAAAATTACTGAGCAGTATGGACATGCACGTGCACACGCATAATGTGCAGTAACTATGGCAATTTACTCTGACTTGGGCGTAAATTTGCTACCTGTATCATGCAAGTAGCAAATTTACACCAAACTAGTTACTGCTCAGTAACACATGTGTAGACATGTTACTGCACAGTAACATTGTGTGGGTGAGCTGACTTGGGACTAACTTTACTCCCAGTTTGGTCCACACAAGCACTACTGCGGTGTAGCGCCTGCATAGGTAGGTGCCGGCCTAAAAACTACTTACTGAGCAGTAAATTATTGCGCAGTAAGTCATGTGTAGACATGCCCACGGTGTTCTTGTTTCATGTTGTCTTTCTGTAGACATAGGCAGATAGTGCTGCATTGGGCGCTTCCAGGAGATTTAAGTGCACCAAGTTGCAGTAAGGGAAGTTTAAGATAGATATTAGGAAAAACCTTCTCACTACGAGGCTAGTAAAACAGGAACAGGCTACCCAGAGAGGTGGTGGAATCACCATCTGTGGCCATTTCGAAGACGTGGCTAGACAAAACCTTGGCTGGGATGATGCAGTTGGGGCTGGTTCTGCTTTGAGCAGGGGGTTGGCCTAGATGACCTCCTGAGGTCCTTTCCAAACCTCATTTTTGATGACTTTATGATTCTGTGAATTCAGGAGCTGGCAGAAAATTGCCAGCCCTGGTGTCTGCTTTAGGGCTTGTTTATGTGGGGAGATTATCATGGCATAATCTAGGGGGTGTATTTAAAAGGCAAAAGGTATTTTGTAATAGCTACCTGCATGAACACTCCTCCTGCAGAGCAAATATTCTGAACTGAACTCCTTTCCCACACAGACAGTATTTGCATAGGCAGTTGGTTTGACATGTCTTCTTTCCTTGCGCACAAGCAAGGTGGGTGCTTTTCCCGTTCACTGACAAGAACACCTGCCATTAGTTTTGTTCAAAGTATGGCAGTGCTGCTCTCGACCTCCCTCTGAGCATAGCTGGCAGGATGATTACGTTATTCTTGAAGCCAAAATAACACATCCCCATCTGGCAGCTGCAGAAATACAGTCAAGATACCTGGAAGCAACAGTCCAGTCCACTGCAAAAAAATCTCCCCTCTTTTGCCTTGTGCTGCAGTATTTAGGCCCAGACCGTGCAGACTGCTCTCTAAAGCTGTGTTGACCTGATTTCTCTTACACCTGGCTGAAAGAGCCCACTTGCACCTCAAAAAGCTCCCATCACCTTAAAGAAGATGCTGGAGAGGACCTTTACTCTGGGAATCAGGGAGGAAGCGAAGTGGGTACAATCAGTGGTTAGTACAGAAAAAAACAAGATACAATCCTGTGCTTATGTGTATGCTCAAGAGAACTGAGGACATGAGTGAAAAGGGAACCTGTCCACTACTTAACTAAGGGAAAATACACGGGGACGTGGTTCACTCCAAAAATTTTTCTGAGTCAGAGGTAGCAGCAGAGGTTTGACAAATGCACTGTTTTCTAAGGACATGTTTGCACACATTCAGCACCCCTGAGAGACACAGTGTCACTGGGGTTACATGTAGGCCCCGAGGTGTTCCCTAGACATCATGACAAACACTTGATGGTACCAACATTGAAATAGATGATGATGATTAGATCTGGGGGGCAAACAGTAGAATAGCATAGCCTGAGGCTCTGAACAGCCTTGGAAAGAGCCTGAGACATCAGACTAAAGCTAAACAAACACATCAAATTTTGTATAATGGAATAGCATACATGGGAGAGAAGCCTACATAACAAGGTGCATTAAAGGCTGAGACCATCATCAACTCAGAGACAAGAAATAGTGATCTGTGTAGGGACAGCTGTGCCTAATCTGGCTGCCAACATCTGCATTACAAAGATGCCAAACTTAACTTAGAGTTTGAGAAATTGAAGGAGTTCATGAAGAGTCCTCCAGGCTATGGTAATAAATGTATAATTTACTGCCATAGCCATGGTCCACGAATGCTTCCAGTAGAAGTGTTGGTTTGATCCTCTTACAGCAGCAGTCATGGCTAGGATCCAGTGAGTTATGACATTAGTGTGCTTCAGAAAAGATGGCGGTTCTGGCCTTAGTTTATGGGTGTAAAAGATTTTCTGTCATTATTTATGTTTCCTGAGAACAACCATAAATCACTTACCATTGCCAGATGGGAGTTGGCAAATACGTCCCCTGCACTGCAGAGATCGTTTTTCCGGCTATGCAAACTGAATACAAACCTGAGTGAGATGTGAGGCTTGCTCTCTACAGCATCTGGCAGAAATGCAGCAGGATAAAGTCCAAAGCCAAATGTTTAAGAATATAAGTGCCTTATTGGGTCTGAGCAACAGTCCATCTATCTTAGGATCCTGAATGAAGTCCTTAGCATGGGTTTGTACCTGGCATGCTTTAGAGACTTTCCAGATACCTGTCCCATCTTGCAGCCAGAGGGGGACCCCTGTACATGCATACATGGAGTTTGCCAGTGTGCGGCCCCCTCCACTGTCTCCTTAAGAAGCTTTAGATAAAACACCCTCAGTGCCATTTTGAAGTAAAGGGATGGTGACACATGAGCTGCAGGAGTGCAGTAATTGCCATGCTCCAGCAGACTCATAGATTCATAGACATTAGGGTCAGAAGGGACCTCAATAGATCATCAAGTCTGACCCCCTGCACAGGCAGGAAAGAGTGCTGGGTCTAGATGACCCCAGCTAGATGTCTATCCAACCTCCTCTTGAAGACCCCCAGGGTAGGGGAGAGCACCACCTCCCTTGGGAGCCTGTTCCAGACTGTGGCCACTCGAACTGTGAAGAAGTTCTTCCTAATGTCCAGTCTAAATCTGCTTTCTGCTAGCTTATGGCCATTATTTCTTGTAACCCCTGGGGGCCCCTTGGTGAATTAAAACCTCACCAATTCCCTTCTGTGCCCCCGTGATGACCTTATAGGCAGCCACAAGGTCGCCTCTCAACCTTCTCTCGCGGAGGCTGAAAAGGCCCAGGTGCCCCAGTCTCTCCTCATAGGGCTTGGCCTGCAAGCCCTTAACCATATGAGTGGCCGTCTCTGGACCCTCTCCAGGTTATCCACATCCCTCTTGAAGTGCGGTGCTCAAAACTGCACGCAGTACTCCAATTGCGGTCTGACCAGCACCCGATAGAGGGGAAGTATCACCTCCTTGAATCTACTTTTAATGCATCTGCTGATGCACGATAAAGTGCCATTTGCTTTTCTGATGGCTTTGTCACACTGCTGACTCAAGTTCACCTTGGAGTCCCCTAGGACTTTAAGATCCCTTTCCGCTTCCGTGCCACCCAGCAGGTCAATCCCTAGGCAGTCGGTGTGCTGGACATTTTTCCTCCCTAGGTGCAGCACTTTGCATTTCTCCGTGTTGAATTGCATTCTGTTGTTTTCTGCCCACGTGTCC
>JAGPOW010003648.1:116562615-116615039 GCA_030014935.1 Caiman crocodilus | reverse complement strand
GACATTTTTCCTCCCTAGGTGCAGCACTTTGCATTTCTCCGTGTTGAATTGCATTCTGTTGTTTTCTGCCCACGTGTCCAACCTGTCCAGGTCTGCTTGTAGTTGTTCCCTGCCCTCCAGCATGTCCACTTCTCCCCACAGCTTTGTGTCATCCACAAACTTGGACAGAGTGCACTTCACTCCCTCATCCAAGTCGCTGATGAAGACATTGAAGAGTATTGGTCCAAGGACCGAGCCCTGTGGGACCTCACTGCCTATACCCTTCCAGGTCGATATTGACCCATCCACCACGACTCTCTGGGTGTGACCATCTAGCTAATTCGCCACCCATTGGACTATGTAGTCATCCAAGTCACAGCCTCTTAACTTGTTCACCAGTATGGTGTGGGATACCGTATCGAAGGCCTTCCTGAAGTCTAAGTATATGACATCAACCTCTACTCCTGTGTCCAGGAGTTTTGTAACCCGGTCATAAAAAGAGACTAGATTAGTCAGGCATGATCTACCTGCTACGAACCTGTGCTGGTTTCCCCTCAGCATAATTTGTCCTGCTGGGCTCTTGCAAATGTGAGTCTTGATAATTTTTTTCAAAGACTTTGCCAAGGATGGAGGTGAGACTGACTGGCCTATAGTTGCCTGGGTCCTCCTTCCTCCCCTTCTTGAAAACGGGAACCACATAGGCCCATTTCCAGTCCTGCAGGACCTGGCCCGTGAGTCACGAGTTTTCAAATATTCCCGCCAGCGGCTGTGCAATGACATCGGCCAGTGCCTTCAGTACCCTTGGATGGAGCTCACCCGGGCCTGCCGACTTAAAGGCATCTAGTTCCTCCAAGTGCCTCTGCACCATCTCAGGGTCTACGCATGGCAGTCTGGCACCTTGCTGCTGCCTCTCTACAATCCCAGTGAGATACTTGTCTTGCCCCTCACTTAGGAGCACTGAGGCAAAGAACTTGTTGAGGAGTTCAGCCTTGTCCCCCCTGGTCATCACCAATAGCTTTTGGTAGGGGTCCTATTCCTCCCTGGGCCTTCTTTTTACTCCCTTTGTATCTAAAAAAAAATTTTTTGTTATCCTTTACTTGGGATGCCATCTTCAGCTCCATGGTAGCTTTGGCTCATCTAACTGCCTCCCTACAAGTGTGAGCAGAGGAGGTATACTCCTCTTTGGTAATCTTTCCCCATTTCCACTTTTGATATGTTCCCCTTTTAGTCTGCAGGCTGCCCAGGATTTCTCTGGTCAGCCAAGGAAGCCTCCTGGCCCCTTTCCCTCATTTTTCCTCGCATTGGGATCATCTCCCTCTGTGCCTGAAGGATCATTTCCTCAGGTAATTAAATCTGCTCTGACACACTGGAAATATACTGTGTTGGAGCAGCCTCCATGCTTGTGTATAGGCAACCTAAGTGCCTGGCAGCAGAAGTGGCATTTCTATTCAGGCAGTTATGAGGGAATCAACTGACTTCATAGTTTTTTGTAATCTACATGATTGCTGATCATCTCTCTTTACTCCAAAGGTATTAACAACCTTCCCCCTGTTTTAATGGTCTTGATTTTCTACTAATAAACTTCCTTCTGTAATCTTTCTGTCTGGTAGCTACTTCTGGTAAATCTTCTCCAGCTCTAGCTGTGTCATACTCAAAGCTATACTTAAATTGGCAAAAGACTAAGACAGGATTGAAAAATCATATTACCAAAAAAGTTTCATGTAACTGCCTATTTGAAAGCACAAACATTTTGCAAATGTTATGAAAATAAAGATAAAAAAACTCACATATTCAATGAACAAACAAAGGTGTGTACAAATAGAAGAAAACTGAAAGGAACATGCACTTGTCATTGAGACTGCATTGTTTGTAGGTAAGAAAAAAGGGTCTGCCACTTTGAGGGCAGAATGATGATAGTAAACTAGATTTGAATAATGACAGTAAATCTGAAGCTGTTTTCTAATCATTTTTTCACTTCTGTTGCCAAGCTAGTGAGTGACCTTGCACAAACAATGTGCCTCAAAATACAAAGCACAGTAACAAAAGCTTTCAGAAGGAAATGATAGAAGCATGTGACATCATCAGAAGCAAACTAGTAAATTAAATAAACCAGCCAGTTTTATTTACAGACATTTCAAATGCAGAACAAATGTTTGTTGGCACATGGCATGTCAAAGCAGATCCAGTTATAGCTTGTGAAATTTTCTTGGGTTTTTTACCATTTACAAGTTGACTGGTGCCTGTTTGGCAGAAACTATTTTGGTTGTAAGAAATAATGGTCTAGATTTGACTAAATTGACAGGACAAGATTATGATGGAGCCACCAACATGTCTAATCACACAAACAGTGTACAGACTCACGTACAATCTGCTTTTCCACAAGCTGTGTATAGTCATAGTGGGCTTCTCTACACAAGACGCTACTGCACATTTATTTTGTATTAGCAAGTACAAAATAAATGTGCAGTAACCAACTGCACAGTAGCACTGGCAAACCTCTTTTAGGTGATGCTGCTGTGTGATAGCCTAATAATATTGTGCAGTAGTGTATTAGCACTGTCAGTGCTGTGATGTGCTACTGTGCAGTATTTTTCAGTTACTATGCAGTCAGCATCTCGTGTAGATGCTCCCTGTGTGTCTCATGCTCTGAATTTTGCCATATCAAAATCTTGTACAGTACATGAAATAGAAAATACCTTGGGCACTTTTATAATTAAGAATGATATAGCAATTATAGCATTGCTATAATAATTAAATTAATATAAATATAATTAATAGTTAATATAGTTAATGTATACTATCGCCAACTTTTTAACTGGAGAAAAATATGCATTGCATTATACTTGATGATGCACCACACCATTTGCATCCCTTGCTTTTCAGAATCCTACATCTATTCCTGGGTAGTCCCTATTATTACTAATTCAAATGGATGATGGAAAATGATGACAAAACAATAAAACACCTACCAACAAAGTTTGCAGGCTCCAACTGTGGTACATGTTTAACAGTGCCCGTTAATGTACAGTACTAATGAAGCATGGGTAGTCACCGGCTGGCACTGTGTTCAATGGAAACTTGGAAGCAGAAAATGTTTGCGCTTGGAACCGGCTGTTACAGTCACTGGAGATTTGCAGTAGTACAAAGGTGTAGATGAGGCGAACCAAGAAAACCAATCTGGTCTGCTGTTCTAGGACTAGTTAAAGCCTCATGGAAATGATTGTCTTCATCTCTATGATGAGAAACAGAGGTGAAAAACAGCAGGGTATGTTGCAAGAAGCAGCCGTATGCTCATGAGATCATGTCTCTCTGGATGGACATTCACCATGACATGCTGATAGATTGTAAGTACTCCAAGTCCCAGGAGGGAGGGTAGAGAGACACTGTGCTTGTCATTGTGCCCAGGAGGGACGCAGAAAGAAAGCAAATGGAGCAGCATGACACGCTCCCTGCAGACAGCAGCAGAACTAATGGTCCAGGGGAGACTTTTAAATCTAAGTGCCCAGGCAGGGCACTTCAGAGACATCATTCTTACATTTAAGGTAGCTGCAATTGTTTGTAATTGTATAGTTCATTCAGTTTTTTTTCTTCCTAGGCTCTGGTTTAGAAGGAGGGATGTGCTATTGAGGGTTGTGATTTAAGACCTGTGTTTCCCAGACAGAGAGGCCAGACAAGGTGTCAATCTTAGACACAGACATCAAGACCCAGACCAAGAACAAAAATAAAAGCTCTTCTGCAAGGACTTATAAGACCTGAGCGGCTGCCGGGCACCACAAAGAAGCTGCTGCAATTTGCAATCTCCAATACTCAGCACATTGGCAGGAGACATTGTGTTATGGAGGATCTTGTGCAGGATGGGACATTTTGGCAGGAGAATGAAACTGGACTCCCATTTCCCTCCCAGCCACTAGACTCCTGTCTCCCATGACTAAACTTAGTGCTGGTGGTGCCTTAATAAGATTTTCATTGCAGAGCTGCCACAGCTGCCAGCTGAGAGAGCTGATCTCGGGGAACTCAGGCAAAACCCCCCTGGGCTATTTGCTGTGTCTGCTGCTGGGTGACCAAGTAGCATCCCACTTCCTTTAACTAAAGGCTCAGGGTTTATCTATAGATACAGGTGTGTGCTGAAAGGTGTGGTAGAGTTGGAGTAGTGTTTAGCTGGAAGGCCCAGGAAACATGTCAGAAACAAGGGGTTTTAACTGAAGCAATTAAAGACCCAAACCTGAAGAAGGGCACTTCTGCCTGATAGCTTGTCTAATAGCTCTTCCAGCTATAGAGTTTGGCCAGTAAAAGACATACCAAGAAAGCCCTGTTTCTTGAAAGGTTTGGGCAGCCTAGTGTGGGTTGCGAAAGATTCTCTTACTCCAAGATAGGTGCCCCAAAGAGAAGCAATACTGTTGTGTCTTCAAGCTTTTGCATCTCCTGGCTCTGGAGTACAAATATGATGCTGCCTTAACACTGCTTTAACAGAGGTGTTTTGCACTTAATAGAGTAGGGTCCCTTTGCCACTGGTTCATGTGCTTGTCAGGCGTGAAGGAAGAGGAACAGCAAAATGGCCGTGGGCTTCGGCCAAGTTCCACTATGTAATCCAAGAAGGATCTTTGGTGCCACTGCTGCTGGAAACTCATATTCTAGCAATGGACATGGCTCTATTTACTGGGTAGAGTCCAAGATGATGGCAAGGGAGTCTTGGTCTCCTCTCAGCCAAGATGACTGAACCCTGCCTGCCGCAGTGCAGGCTGGTCATAAACTCTTGGGAGCTGGCTGTTTCCAAAGGCTAGAAGGGAAGGTCTGGTGGATCCTGGCGCAGTTAGGGTTGGTGTCATCTCTGCTCAGTTTCCTGTGGCCAAGAATCTCCATCCATGCCAAATATGCTACTGGCACCTAGTCTGAATGTTAGACAGGAAATCCCGGAGCATCTGGGGCTGAGGAAAAAAAGCAACTAAGGGAGGCGGCTAGCACATTTCTAGATAGACAGGGCACAAGGGACCTACAGGTCCTCAACTCTAACTTCCTGTGTAACACAAACATAAAATGTCACCCATTTACCTCCCTGTGGAGGCCAACATTTTGCCTTTGACTGAAGCAGATGGAAGGTGGATGAGGATGAGGAAAGATTCATTGCTGGGGACAGGGCAGGGGGTCAGACATGATAATCTGTTCAGGTCCCTTCTGACCCTAGAAACTATGAAACAAGGGTTCAGACTGGAGCTGGAATCACAGAATCATAAAAGAGTCGGGCTAGAAGGGGCTTCAGGAGGTCATCTAGTCCAACCCCCTGCCTGAGGCAGGGTCATCCCTGACTAAGCCATCCCACATAAATCCTTGTCTAACTTATTACTGAAACGACGCAATCAACTCTGTCACACCACTACAAGGTGTAGCACCCTAGCTTCTCCCAGGTAACGCGGTGGGACAATGGAGGCTGGTGTTCTGCTACTGCCATAGAGAGCCAAGGAAAAGGGCTATGCAACAGAGGAAGAGAGCTAGCAGGCAAACCCCCGCACAGTTTATAACTACAATGGAAAACAAAGGGCCAAGAGTAGAAAAGGGAAATTTGTGGGGGTTCGGCGAGAGCAAGACATGGGGCATGGAGGGGAGCACTGGAGGGACCCGCACAGAGCTTCCTCCTCTTCAAATGTTTGTTGAGCCTCATAGGGCTACAAGCTTGTGAAAAGAAAACTGTTCAAAGAAAAAAGCCAAACCCCGCGCTCTGTCCCAGGCTGGGAACATTCTGCTCCACTGCCCATTGCTTAAGTTTATGAGTCTATTCTGTAGATGAGTCTATCTTGGCAGCATTACGCAGCACAGAAATCATTCACCACGGAGAGATCTGATAAGGGTTGAACTGGCACAAGCTGGGAGAACAGGATACCAAGAATTTGCTGGACCATTCTTCACTTCCAGCAGTTGGCAGGACATCAGCCAGGTGCAGAACAGAAGGCCGCTCGCCCTTATCTCTACCCTCCTCCCATTACTAGGGTCTTTATGGCTCTGTTATGACTGAAAAGTCTACACTTCGAGATCTCAGCTCATCACTTGAGCACCTGTGCACTGCCTTGGGTGATGAATGGACTTTTAGGAGACCAGATGCTATGATACTACAGACAATTTGGCTCAGACAGAACTGGTAGAACGAAGATGATTGTATTTCCCTAAGGTGGGCAGGTCAAGCCAGTTAGGACCAGGACTAAGCCATTTTGTCTTCTCAGAGATGTATTATGGGGCTGACTCACGGCAGAAACCTGGGAGGCCTATGCAAAAGCGGTACCAGGGAAGCACTGTCCATGTAGTTGTTCCTTGGTTCCCCATACAAAAAGACCATGGTATGGCTCCCATATGGTGAATGAGCACAGTTAGTAGAAAAAAATTTCCTCAGTGGTGAGAACAGCAGGACAATGACAGAAGCTGATTAGAGAAGCGATGGAAGCTCCTACATTGGCAGGTTTGAAGAAGAGGCTGGACAGGCATCTTGTCTGGGATAGGTCAGGAACAGTCCATTATCATGTAAGGGATTGGATTAGATGGCCCCTGAGGTCCCTTTCAGCCTCTGGTTTTGTGACATAGCAGATAATTCCCTTAATTGTGCTCTATTTATGATGTGAAGGTGCAAGACCTTCAAGGAGGGGATTGATAGCTAGAAAATGATATTCAGAGATTTTCTTTTAAAATTGGCTTGTAGATAGAGTAGATATTGCATTAGAACAATGGCCCAGGGAATGGCAAGGGTTAATTGGTTTCTAAAAGTCTCTTTGTGCCAGTTTCGCGTTCTCAACCTTCAAGACAGAAACTGTGTCTGAAGCTAGCACACGAACAGGTGGGGAAGTTGAGAATGGGCTGTGAAAATCCATAACACATGTGAGGGGCTTGTGACAACAAAGGATTATACTGACAGAGCAGAAAGTGGACAATATGGCAACCATGGAGAAACCAATCAATGGGACCCAGAAATGAAGAGTCATCAGGGGAATAAATATATAAAAGGAGGGATTTTCCAAGCGGTGGGGAAAATCCCGAGGCTACCGAAGTAAAAGGCTCACCACCCATTGGGACAAGTGGGCTTTAGCCCTCAACCTTCAAGGCTGCTGACATTCAAGCAAGAACCACAGGGTGGCGCTAGTGTACTGGCCAGGCACACCAGCCCTCTGTGAAATCCTGGAACTGGTAAATAGTTAGGATTGGGGGGTTATTTTGCTTGCTTGCTTGCCTGCATTAGTCTTGTCTGCTATCATTGTGTATCAATAAAATTTGCCTATTATCACATGTAGGAAGTCATGGTTGGTCTGAGGATTGGGGTCTCCTTGGAACAAAGTATAAGGAGTAGGTCATAAATCCTGTGCCTACACAGAGCAGGTCCAGATCTGTACTGTGTTGTGCTCATACCCTTAATTCTCCCTGCAGTTTTACTCCAGTGGTGGCTGGAGAAGGCTGTGTACCCCACCGTTCCTGCACAAGGCCCTCAGGCCCCCGGATGCTAAATAAATGCATCTCAAATCTCAGCATCCAGGAATACCCAGACCAATATGGACAAGTAGTCACAGACAAGCAAGAAGTTTCTTTCACACCTTCCCTCCATGTTTCTAGAAGAGCACCTGAGCTTACTTATGGTTACCCAGGACTGGCTACTTTGTCCCCCATCTTCTAATGTTGCTTGGCTTGGCAAATATTATCCCCTCGTTCTAAAAATACTTCCTCCAGGAGATGGGATGTTTTGTCACAGAGGTACAAGGCCCAATACTCACGTTGAGCTTTCTGAACCAACAAAAGAATTTTTGGTAATATCTTTAAGGATGAAACTGCTGAAAAAGACAGGCGATAAATAAAACAAGGTAGACAGATGGGTCTGGATGGCTAGATAGGAGGCTATTTATTGGGAAGCCTGGTGAGACAAATCATAGAGAAGTAGGGCTGGAAGGGACCTCAGGAGGTCATCTATTCCAAACTCCTGACTGAGGCAGGAAACATCTTGTGTCCCACATAAAGGATGTGGCTGCTGGGACAGCTAGTTGGCTTTGTATGGGGAGGTATAGATAGATAGACTCATCAGGGGGCAACAGTGAGCTGTGTAGCAGGCTGTAGAAAGCTCTTTGATACAGGCGGTAATGCTAAATGCAGGCTGTTCAGGAGGACTGGAACAGCTGAGAGAGATGATTAGTGGCCACAGGAAGTTAAAAGGCTTCTGGTTGGTGTGGGGGTGCTTGGCTAGCAACTGGAACAATGGGCCATGGAAAACCCAGGACTGCAAGGCTGGCGGCAGTGGACCTGAGCCCAGGAAAGGGAACTCACATGGCAGAGAGGAAGACTGCATCGAGTTGCTGAGCGAGCAGCACAAAGCCAGCAACACACCTTCTCAGGTTCTGTGACGAGACCCCAGGACTGTAAGCCACCCCTTCATGAACTGTGTTTGTGGACTGGTTGACATAAGTATTAACCCTGAGCCCACCACAGGCTGACATTCATCATGACTCAAGTCTACTGGAAATACTTATTTCCAGTCTTAAAACCCTCTATTTAAAGAAAGAGAGGGGGAAAAAAGGAGGAAAAAAAAGGCAATTTGGAAATAAATAGGACTTAAAAGATAAATTGGAAAAAAGGAATATGTGGAAAATAAAAATAAATTCTGAGATGCCTGTATATGCCTCCCCACCCAAACCAGGTTTGGTACTTTTTCAGGTCTGTTTTAAAAGAAAAAGTGTTCCTTCTCAAATCATTAACATCTGGACCAAATGACCTCTGAAGATCCTTTCTAGCCATACTTTTCTATGATTCCTTGCAGCTTGTTATGTGGTTGCCCTTCAATCTAAATGTGGACTCAGTCCAGCTTAGTCTTCTCTGATTTTGTAATTAAACTAATCACACACCTGAATGGTATGAAGGCTAAGACAACTAACCCTAAACAGAAAACAAATTTGGCATAAGGGGCAGAAAAGTAACCCATGTATGGCCTGTTGCAAGCCTAATGACATTGCTGATGGCCTTCCTGAATTTTTCTCCCTGCATGCCTCTGTGATCCTCTTCTGTAGTATTATGACCAAGTTTCTCCTTTTTGAGTTTCAACTCCTGGAAGAGATTGCTGTCTAGCCAGACTGGTCTCCTTTTGCATTTTGTTTTTCTGTCACATAGGGATAACATGCTCCTGCACCATTAAAAGGACCTCCTTAAAACACAGCCACTCTCCTGGACTCCCTTTTTCCTTCGGACTCGCCTCCCAGGGGGTTCTGCCCACCAAAATCCAGTTTGTCTGCAGAAAAGTCTGCTTTTCTAAAGTCAAGCATCTTTATTCTGCTGCTCTCTTTCTTCCCTGCCTGGGAAGTTCCCTACCAGAAGGTAGTGAGACAGGTGAGGGAAGCTCAGACTCATCGACACCTGGCTGGGAAGGAGGACACAACAAAATCAGGTTGGGTGGTCCACACGTCATGACCTGGTTATGATTTGTGCATGCTGAGCCAGATTGCTCTGCCAGTTCCCTGTGCAGCATGGATGTCTTTCCTTTTGATGGGAAGCAGTCCCATCACCTCATTTACTCAGCTTATCCCCTCCTTTTGCTGCATTTCTGTACACCTTGCCACCCAGCTGGTGTTAATCCCCACCCTAGTGTAGTTAAGCAGCTATTTTAGAAGCCTAACAGACTGAAAGAGGAGGGGCCTTTTCTTTTTATGAGAGAACAGATTCAGTGGAGGAAATAACATGGGGCTAAATAGAAGCCATTGTACCTAGTGTCATCATCTTGCTAGAGGGAAATATTTTATACCTTAAGAAATGACGCATCAGAGCAGATCCCAGGACCAGATTTGTTTCTGTCTTCTCTAACGGGTGTGAACATGAGTCTCATGAAAGTGAAGGATTCATTAAAAATACTGGCTAAAGCCAGGCACAGGGCAAGCAGGCACTAGCTCGGCTGTCTCTGTTCAGTTCCAATGAATCTCTCCAATCCCGACTTGCAACATCCCTACCCCTCCGCTCCTTTCCTAGCCTTGCCCAGGAGCCCCAGCCCCAGCCCTAACCAACCTGCTGTTCAAGTCCGAGCCTATCACATGGCAGGGAAGAACAATGAGCAGAGGTCACCCCGCAACTGTTCCTTTCCATTCGCAAATGATGTTCTGCCCATTTGTAATGCAAGTTTCCACATCAGAGAGCCATTTCTCTTTTGTTCGCAGCCTGCTGGAGACCTCGGGGTGGAGGGGGAGCAAAATAAAAGCTGCTCACACTAGAAGCACCTGGTCTCTTGTGTATATGAACATCCTAGCAGGAGGGTGCTAGAAGGCTCCCAGAACCAATGCAATGCCAATGCCTGTAGCTCCTTGTTGAGGAGAAACTATAAGAAACTGGATGGTTCTAGCTGGACTTGAACTGAAGACTGCCTGAAGGGTTGCAACCAAGAGGGCAAAGTAGGGTTTAAGAAATGCTTGTGTGGGCACAAGACAGTTGCGTGACATACTATACACATGGCCTTCCAAGCAGAGATTCGGCACATCACCTTTTCACCAAATCAAAGCCAGAACTAGCCCTTGCCCTGAGTGGGCTGAACGTGGCTGTAACCACAAAGTACTTGCACAGGCAGCTGGATGATAAAGCACAGCAACATATTTTGCAAAGAAAGGATTTGTTTCTTTAGAACAACAACAAAACGATGCCCACATCAGAGTGACCTCTTGAGAACAGAGAATTCCTGGCATGTCCTGGAATGTTCCCAATCCTTGAGCTGGAAACAAATAAAACCTTATTCAAAGAGGATAAATTGTATAAAAGGGGATGTCACGCACATGCAGGCTCTCACATTCATCAGGCAGTGCTGGGGAACCAGCTTTGCAGTTGGCTTTGCTTCTCTGGCCTGCTCCACAGACGGACAACGCTCAAGGTCTTGCACCTGTTGAATCTGGGCAGACACAACCTTCCTGCTAGTTCCACCTAACCTCACGTTGTGCCAGATAAGCCTGGCCTCACGTCCACTTTTCTTGCTAGACATTGCTGAATCCTATAGTGTCACTGAGCCAGAGACCTCAGAGCCTTAGAGAGGGAGGGGAGCAAGTTTACACTATTAGACAATTGGAAGGAATAACTGATAAAGGTAGGTAAGAGGTGTGTGTTCATTCCCTCTCATGTACTTATACAGCTACTGCTTGGGTGCTATTCACTAATTCTCTTGCAAAATTGTGTCCAAGAAACCCTGCTCAGCATGAAGCCCATGGAAAGAGCTGCCTGTTGTAACATCAGCTTGTGCGAGTGACTCTCTCTCTTCAGTCCATCTACTCTGTAAGCTGCAATATGGTCAGGATGCAGAGTCCACAAGCCAAGTTATCGGGCCCACGCACTCAGACAATTCCTTAGCTCTCCATCCTCCAGAGGTTCATGAGTTTTTAGAGGGGTTTTTTTTTGTGTGCCACTCACAGAACACAAGTGTATCATGTAGATGCAGCATGCTAAGTTTGGTCTGTTCTTCTCTCCCCAAGGCAACACCAGAAGATAGTGAAATAAAATGTAGAACAGGTCGAGAACATGGCAATAAGGATGATCACAGCCATGGAGAGGCTTCTGTACAAGGCAAGATTAAATAAACTGGGCCTTTCCATCTTAGAAAAAAGACAACTAAGGGAAGATATGATAGGAGTCTATAAAAATAATGAAGTGAAAGTAAACAGAGATTTACTATTTAACTTCTCAAAATCCTAGAACTAGGGAACAAGGGAATTATTAGGAAGTTGATTTGAAACGAAAGGAAGGGGAGAACAGAGGTGGCTGCACACTAGGGGACCAGCAGAGCTCGTTCCTAAACAGATGACTGTGTGGTGTCAGGTGGGCCTGGGCAGCTATGCCAGGCTGACTTGGTCATAAGCCAAAATCTTGTTAAAACAGAGCTTACCTTCCACACTGCTGATGGCAAGATGCTATTGATATGAATGCCATGCCTGGTTCCCTTTATTTGTTTGATGAGAGATCAAGAAGGCATTGAGTTGCCCACTGTGCCTTCTTAGCACTGTAGACCACTACAAGACTCTCTTGTCCTGGCCAATATTTTGGCAAAGCTGCCACAAGAGACTGAGGCACCTCCTGGATTGCATGGTCTCAAAATGCACATAGTAATAAACTTGACATTATATTCTCAGGACCAAGGGGTCTCCAGCAACCAGTGTTGAGGGGAAATAGGGAACTGGAAACTGGCTGGGGTCAGTCAGGACTTGAAGAGATGCTAGCTAGCACTAGGATAAACTGTCAAAGCCTAAAAAAAACTGTCCCTCAGTTCAGGACATTTTAAACTTCTCGACAAACAGGGTGTTGTTAATGCGGTGCCTTTACCATCCTCTTCACTGTCTGCGGACCCAGAGAGCAGTGATCAGAAATTCCTTTAATGTTATAGTGGTCCAGAGATTGCATCTTTTCCCCTATATGCAAGCCTCACTAATCACACTGCTTTTGCAACCTTAAGCTGACCCCACTGCAACATGCTGTATACACCGGGAGACCTCTACACATTATGTACCTAGTGTAAACCATAACTGGGAGAAAGTGGTACAGACTCCACAGCTGCCAATTCATTGCTAGAATAAATTTGACATGCAAAACCAGAAATGGTCTAGGTCCCAATAAAACTCTGCCTCATAATAACCCCTGCGGTGATGGAGAAGACAGACAGGCTCTGTCCTAGAAAGGTGCCTTGTGTGGGCTGGGCCAACTGGGCCATACCCCTTGTAGAATTAATTCACGGTCAGGCCATGTTTCGAATGTGAAGCCAGAGCTTCTGGCTGGAGCAAAGGTGGAAGGGGCACAGAAACACCGTGGACAACAAGGCATTAGGGAACTTTGCACCACAAAAATGCAAGCAGGCCAAGTTTGGATTTTAAATTAAGAACATTTTGGAAAGAACGAAAAATAACCCAAAGCCTTCCACTGCCTTTGCAAGAGAGGGTGTTTATTAATAGAATTTGCCTTATCAAGTTTTCCTGGGAATTTTTTTTTAGGGACTTTAAGAATAAATACAGCCAGTTGCTGGATATACTGAATGCACAAAGCCCAATCTGCTTACAAAAGATTGCCTGTTGAAGGATGCATGGACTTGCTATCCTAAAATAGACCCAAATTCCTACCGCTACTGTAACCACTGCTGCTCTCATTCTGAACTCTGAAGTACAACATTTTGGGGTTAGGTTTGCTTGGCTCCTGTAACCACTCAGGTTTAGAAATACACTTGAGAACAATAGATCTTTAGTGAAAGAGAGGCACGTGTCTCAGCTGTTTTAGGAACAGTGCATCTTGCATCTATCTGTGCAGGGGGTTGAACTAACTAGATGACCCCTGACGTCTCGTTCCAACCCTGCGATTTCTGTGAAAATTCAGCTGTTTCTACTTTTTCAGCTCAGTGTCAGAATGTTTTAAGTCTCTAGCAGCTCGTAACTGTTAACAAATACCAAGCTAAAAATACAGCATAGGGAAACCAAAAGCTGGTCCAGAAGCATCCAGAGATCTAAGATTTTAGACTGACCCTTACCACGAACGAAAGGTCTATTGTCGAGCCCCTTTGAAGGTGACTTCATGCAAGGGGTTTTCCTTCTTTGGTACATTATCACAACAGCACAGACTTACAGGCTGCAGTAAAGGTTCTTTTTGAATAAATTGCACACCAGGAATGGGACAAGCATCACTGGGAAAAGGGGAAGCAAATGGTGACATTAAGTGATCCAATGACATGGCAACTCCTGACTAAACCTCCCAGGGTCTTCAAACTCCCAGGCATGCACCACTTCTCCAGCCTTAGCTGGCTTCCTTTGCCTTTGAGCTCATTGCCTAGACATACAGGTTAAATTGGCATCTTTCCACAGGTAGCCATGGGGCAAGGGGGAGGTCAAGACCCAGCAAAGCACAAGCAGGGTTGACAACATATCTGGACAGTGCCCTGCAATAAAGGCTGCATTCCAGTGTCATTCAGGCTCATAACAAGAAGTCATATAGCTTTTAGGTATGGCAGTTTGGATTCCCCTAGCCCCTAGTCTGCATTCTAGCAAGAGGGAAGAGGGTGGGGGTAGCACCTCGGAGATTTTGCCTAGAAGGGATTTTTGGGGTGGGAGGAGAGAAGGAAGGAGCTGACATTTGGGTGGCAGTGTTAGTCTGGAACGGTTAATCCACTGGAAGGGTTGATCCATTGGAAGGGTTAATCCATGGCAGGAATCTGCACCTAATTGTTTTTGAAAGCCTGAAGAATTGTGCAACCCACTGGACAAGTTCGGGCCCATTGTGGAACTGCTAGTACAGACATGGAACAGGCCTCCCCGCTCCTCCGGCCCTGCATTTTCCACTATGAGGCCACAACAGGAGCTGGATAGGGTGGTAATGTATGGTTTGTTTGAAATGGAGGTTTCCCTCCTGTACATGCCCATGCTCTGTGCAGACTTTGCTGCAAGGGCCAAGGCCAGTGCATTAGCTGATCACTGCAGGCAGATTCAGAGGTGTGACGTCCCCCACCCAGGTCAGTTGCCGAAAGCACTGTAGCCACTCCTCTGATAGCAATAGCCAAAAGGCTCCCACTTTTGCAGAGGGATTAAGAAGTTTCATCAGGAGGCAGAAAGTCTCTTTATCCCCTGCCGAACCCCCTCCCCCCTCCTTCAGGTCCTTCCATAGCAGGGAGGTGCCATAGCATGGCAGGGAGCTAGATGTCCCTGCTGTCACTAAACTCTGTGTTGCCTGACAAAGGCTTCATTCATATTCTGAATGAAAAAACCCAGCCAAAGCAACTTGGGCTGTACAGGACAGAGAAGGGGGTTTTGGGAGCTAGGGGAAGCTAGTGGCACCTAGTAGCTATATGGCTTCTTGCTAGGCGCCTGATTGACCTAAGAGCTGGCAGTGATGGAACAGAGCACAACTCTTCTGATGAGGTCCTAGTATACACTGACAGGCTGGGCTCCTGGGGTCAAGCATTAGCACTACACAATACCCACCTGTCTGCTCCCCTGTAGTTGCCAATGGCTCTATTTCTAGACCACACAGGCACCATGCATGAGTGTCATCCTGTACAATCCATCTTTATTTGTAAAAATCCCAATATAAAATCTTTAGTTTCTTTCCTTTTACAAAAACAAAGGCACATAAAAACTAATTGCTCTTTCATCCCCATGGACTGATGCATCAGACACTCCCTCCCCCGTTCCCCCTCCAGTCCATGTTTCTTCATGCTCTCCCTTGTCTTTCTGCTCCTTCCTACCAGGGCACAATGCTGCATTCCAAAGACGAAGTACGCACACAGGGCAGGGGCGGGGGCGGTGGTGGGCGACGTGGTGCTTGGAATGTTTTGACAGTAGCATTTTAGTAGTAGGTCTCCTTTTCCACCCAACCTACGAAAAGGAGGAAGAAAGTTGCCATCAGTCTCTGGCGGCAGGTGGCCCCTTGCACCCTTCAGATACAGCAGCACACGCAGATGTCAAGGAAAGATTAAGTGACCCTGGTGTAATGTACGTCTTTCAACACACTGGATGACTTGCAGCTTTCAAACACCACTAACTTCCCTGAACTCAACAAACACGAACCATTCTTTTCTAGCATGGGAAACAAACAGTTCTGTCCCACCCTTCCCCATCTCCATCTTTTGCATACAGAGTATTTCACAATCTCTTCAGATTATGATTTCAGGGGTTAGAGGGTTAGAGGGTTAGAAGCAGGCAGCCTCAGGGCATATCAGTATGCCAATATGCTCAGCTATAATGGCCCCTTCATGGGGAAGGAGGCAGCAACAGGAAGGTGCAGCAAAAACAGGGGACTCCAGGGACCTGTACTGCAATAATGGACAAGTTCAGATGAGCCCATCAAATGCCCTGGAAACCTGTATGTTATTAGAAAAGCTGGGCTCCAGGGATATTCCTAAACACCATTAATTCAATTGGAATTGTTCCTGTTTTGAATTTGTGAGGTAAGAATAGATAGGATACAGCTAATTGAATGCAGAAGGTTTTTGCTACAACTCTCACTTCAAAGACAGAGAGGGCAACATCTTAAACTCCAAGGCATCAGCCTCTGCCATATGCCAGTCAGCCCCTCCACTCCCTCCAGTGCTGGCACCCCAATAGACTATAACATCATACAAAGCACTTGGCACAAGGGGACTAGAGTTCTGCTTGGGGACCGTAGCACCAGACTAGCACCACGTCACACAGGGCATTAGACAGGTCAACAGCATTGTCTTACCACCAGGGTTGCGTCTGATGATGAACTTTCTGACTTCATCATACACAAAGATAAGGAGGGAGTATGGGAAGGCGCAGAACCACCAGGTTGGCCTGTTCAGAGGGAGAGGAACACTATGTGAGAATGCAGACAACACGCAATCTTTCTGCAGCATGTTCAGAGTGTCAAGGTTAGGGTATAAATTAGAACAGATCATGGAAAAGGGGCCAAGCCCAAGCCTCCCACAAGGGCTTCTGCTGAACTGAGATGTGGCAATACCAGGAATTATCATGGAATTTTCCTACTGAAAGATGAATCCAATTTCAGATGAAGTTTCCAGGGAAAGGTGCGTCACTACAGCTTTGTTCTCCTCAATGCCAGCTCCTCCTCCTAAATTAATCTAAGAGCACTTACTTCCAAGGCAACCTTTGTACCTGGATAAGATTTGCTGCACTGAACAGGATCATAGCACATGCAAGTCACAGGGGAGATTAGCGTGCAAGAATTGCACGGAATATTATTGGTACCAGTCTTCCTGCTAAACTAGAACTGACTTTGCAATGCCTCTGCATCAGGCTGGGGATGCCACCTTTTGTGGATGAAAAACGAATGTCCTAATTTTTACCCCACAGAGATCACATGCCATCTGTGAGCAGAAGGGGCTGTTTATTTTGAACAAGTTTGAATCTTGCCATCTTTTCCATCTACCATGCCATTTCAGATATGGCATCTCTCTTCACTTCCTGCCAACTTCAGTCAAAACGGAGTTGGCCAACCCATGCTGCACATGCCACAAGTGGCACAGGCAGCCTCTGTATGTGGTACGTGGCAGACAAGGGAGGCAGCAGGGAACACAGGAGGCCAATAAGGTGAGCAACAGATTGAGTAGAAGGGGGCCAAATGGCATACAGGGACAGGGCAGGTATGCCACAAAGTAAGCCCTGCAAAGTTGGCACCACTGTGGGGGGCCATTACTGGGCAGTGGTTTAAGGAGAAAAACACAACCACAGTCCGCCCCAAATTCTACGCAAATCACAGGTCACTCTGAACGAGGAGACCCTTTCCTCCGAGAATCCCTTTATCCATGCAGTTGCCAAGAGAAGCGTAAATAGGCACTTCATTTTTAGCAGCAGCCACCCACTTCTTTGCTGTCTTAAGAACAAAGGAGGCCTGATCTGTGCTTGAAAGTTGAACAATGCTAGCTTTTCAAAGGTGTTATTTGCTTTCCAAAATGTAAATAAACAATATACTAGTACCCTGGCAGCTGCACCAAAGAACTGCCCTGTTCAGATATGTCAGTCTAACTTTGTATTTAGCAAAACCTTCAGCCCTGAACAGTTCCCCATAACCTGTCACACACTTAGGAATAGAGGAAGTAGATTCCTGGTTAGCAGAAATAAACTACCAGAGAAAGTATACTCTATGTGGTCAACTGAGATTTTTCTACACCCCTCTAGCCCAGGAAAGGAGTTCCAGATGTGGATTAAGCTAGAAAAGCTCATGCCAATTCCTGGAGAGATCTCATTTACTTGGTATATACCCCTTTTAACACACAATTCTCTACAGCAATTATTGGAAGAAGCAGAATTCGAAACATCAAGCTACAGGACTTACTTCAGGGGATACATCCTCAGAGCAACATCCATTCCAGGACAGTATGAGAGGAAAGCAGCCAGGGCAGTCTCCTCAAAGAGACCAAATATTAAGATCTTGTTCCTAGGATAGACAGGGGAGTTAGAACCAAGTCATAGAATCAGAGAAAACTAGGGCTCCACAGGTCATCTCGTCCATGGGGCCCCAAACCATGATGTGTGTATCCTGGGGCTACAAAAGACATCTTTGGGGGTATGCGGGAGAAACTGGGTAAGGGCAGATTTAATTTTCCATTAATAAAGGGCATTGAAGGAGTTAAAATATAAAATGTATGCTGGTAAGAGTACCCGGGCAGCTGGCAAATCTGGAAGAGGACACACAATAAGAAAAATTTGGGAACCTCTGCTCTAGTCCAACCCCCGCTTGAGGCAGGATCATCCCCAATATAAACCAGTCCATACAAATCCAGAATCTAACCTCTTACTAGAGCTACCAATAACCTGGACACAAGACAACACCCATTCTCCCACAGGTAAAAGCAAGCAGCCAACATCTTACTTCTGCAAAAGGTTGGGTATATGTTCAAGAGAACCCAGAAAGAGGGCCAGGCCCCCCCACTACAGAGGAAGGTAAAAGTCACTTTCCTCATCTGCCCTCTGTAAACATGCCAATTTCCACATGAAGGGGGCAGGCTTCCCTGAGGACGTGCATAGTGGAGAGGCCAACAAAAAGGTTAACACTCTAGATGTTCACAGGGGCTGGCAAAGCCAAGGCACATGGATTCAGCAGCCAATGACACAAATGGTTTCTGGATCCAGCAGCCAAGGATGCAGAAGAGCGTGACTGGCTGGCATGACCAGAGCCAGCCACCTCTGACTTCTCAGCCTGAATGACCTCTGGGCAGCAACTACAGCTCTGTTGATTCACCCTCTCTTTGTGCCATGCTATTTTTCATT
Organism: Caiman crocodilus; assembly: GCA_030014935.1. Taxonomy (NCBI): domain Eukaryota; kingdom Metazoa; phylum Chordata; order Crocodylia; family Alligatoridae; genus Caiman; species Caiman crocodilus. The sequence continues at coordinate 116,596,365 of JAGPOW010003648.1, read as the reverse complement.
ATCCCACCCTTGCATTCAAGGCACCGTTCACAACAGCAGTTGGGACTGATTCTTTTTGGATGCTGGTCTTCCCAAAGTGTCATAGCTACTACTGGAGAAGGGGATTTGCCTTCCCTCTGGTTGCAGAAAAGGATCCAGGGTCTATTGATGCACCTAACTTCTCTGCACTAGGCAAAGCGGTGGGGGGGACGACAAAGTAACAGTAAGCAGAAGCAGGGACCATCAGCTGTGGGACAATGTAGATTCCACCTCCAATCCCCACTCCTTACTTCATGCCCTGCTGGAAGACAGAGTTCCTCCTGGTCTTACAGATGATCAAGTCTGCCCACTGCACCACCACGATACTGACAAAGAAGGCTGTGTGGCATGTGAACTCCACGATTTTCCTCTGCTCATAGGTCTGGCATGGGGGAGGAGAGGGACATTAGTACCAGTGTGCTGCCATGTCTGCTTCCCTGCCCAAATCTATGCTTCATCACAAGAAAAAAGGAGGAAGGACTAGTCTTTTGCCTTTGCTCCCCGCTCCCTGACGCACTTGGGCTTAAACTCACCCACTGCTGCCCGTAGGTGTCCTCCACATCGTTCACCCACCGGTCGTCCCACTGGACCCGGATCCCAAGCAAGGAAGATGGCCAGAACCCGTTCTCAGCCATGATCACAAAATAGGTGAAGAACCCACCAAGGGCCTGGATCATGCCTGAAGAAATCAAAAGGAGAGCCCCAGGTGAAGCTGTGCAGCATGCTGATGGCAAGCAAATATTTTCCAGGGATCTGCATCTCCTTTATAGGCAAAACCTAGGCACCCTCCCTCAAACACACGCAATAGGCAAATGACCTTCTACAATTAACTTGAGCTTCTTTGGACAGTGGCTGGACGTACATTTCCCTCCACAGGCCAAGAGCTGCATCCAACCTTACAGAATTACCTGTATTCTACACCTGGCTGTGCAGGCCTGATAGCCTGCCTCAAGGACATGAAGAGAGCACAATGGGAGTTTTATCTCAAGCCTCACCTCCTGTTGCCTAGAAGCTGCATTTATGAAGCTCTGAAACCTGCCGTAATTATGCATGTGCACTATGGCAGGTCTTTGTACTTTCCTTTAATCAACTCTAATGCTGTGGTGCTTTTCGGAGTATTCTGGAGAGAATCCTTTACTCCTAATTAAGCTAACAATGGGATCTATGTTCCTGACGAACAAGCCCGAGCCAGAGGAGAGCTGGTTGACGGCCAGCTAATTTGCCATGCTATGCAATTAGGCAAAATTACTGCACAAGCAAGTCAGTGGATGAAACTGCATGAGCAACCCCATACTGCCTAAATTCATGGGTTTTTCAAGAGCCTGAGATCCTGGTTTATGGGCCCCAAACACTGCACCCTCCAGGAGTAGGGGAGACCAGCGAACCCCCCTCCAGCACAACCCTGACCCAACAGAGGTGGGCTCAGCCCTGAGGAGGGAGAGGGTGCAGCAGTGGCTTACCAATCTGGCCATAGGCCATGCTGATCAGCCTCTCATTCACCAGTTTGTCCGTCTTGGGGTTCCTGGGCTGCCTCTTCATGATGTCACTCTCTGCTTGCTCGTATGCCAGGGAGATGGCAGGGACCTTTGGGGTGAGGTGAAAGGAGTTTTAAAGAAGGGGGAACAGTGAAACTCTTCTAGAGGGGAAGAGAACAACCCTGCTATCTCTGTTCTATGATAAAGAGGCTTAGTAGGCCTGTGCCAAATAACAGTGATGGAACACTGCTATGTCTGCATATAGCTTCCTGTCAGGGCAGGAGGCTGAAGCACCTTGCAAACCACCAAGCTTTAAACACCTGGAGTTAGGTAAGGGGACTGTGGAAGGAAAAGAGTGATCCATTCTGATCACAGGGGAGTATGGGATGAGTCCATCAAGTTCTCCAGAGATATTTAGGACCCAGCGTCCCTCTCAGAGTCCCACAGCTGGACTCTCCAAGGTCCTGAGAAGTACTTACCATGTCAGTGCCCAAGTCAATGCAGAGAATGGTAACTGTTCCCAGGGGAAGAGGGATGTTAGCAATGATGAAGATCAGGAAAGGAGTAATCTCGGGGATGTTACTGGTTAAGGTGTAAGCAATAGATTTCTTCAGGTTATCAAAGATCAGACGACCTAGGAAGAAGCAAGCAAAGGCTCTTTACCACCTTGTGACAGACAGGCTTCTCATAGAAGCCCTTCTTTTCCAAGTGTGCACATGGCTGCTACTGCACTGAATGCAGACCGACTAGCCCCACGCACCCTTTCAAGTAGAAGTGCAGCACAACGAAAAGGTGGGTATTCTGTGGCAGAGTCGATGGGACATTTCCTCATCATAATGGGGAGCTCAGAGAACAGGCTCTGTGGGCAAGTCCCATCCCCAATATACTTCCAGCTGCCCTATCAAACCTAACACCCTTCAGAGGTGGCTTGGGCTGCAGTAACAGGCCTTCTGCTGCACTGTCTGCTATTTCACTTCTGTCTGGAGAGAGAAATATCCAGGTTACATTCAGAGGCCTTGTTCCCACAGCTGAAGACCACAGTTTGGGAGTACAGATGGGGCAATTCTATATAGCCCCAGAGGGCCAACCTTTTTGGCAGGCCTGCAACAAATTAGTCCCACACCCACTCCAAGTGCCACTCTAATCCTCTCCTTCCTATCCTGGGCTCCCTGTCTGATCTTGCCCTGCATTCTGCTTCCTGCCCTTTTTGCTAATGAGCTGCCTGCCCCAAATCTTTGGAACTGGACTGAATCAGTTTTCCTGTGGATATGAAAGATGTCACTTAGTTGGGATTTATGTTTCTGTGAAAATTACACTTTGAAGGAGGGATTCTTATCTCCTTCCTTCATTGTTACAGAACACTGTTTTCCTGCATCCTGTTTTTTTCTTTCCCAAATGTATGGTCTTTCATAACAAGTCTGTTTTGGTTTTTTTAGCAACTTTTCTAGAAACTTAAAAATAGATATATTATAAAACAGCAGCATCCAATACATCTAGTTACATTACTTACTATAAGCTCTAGTATATTTGGATTATTTTACAAAGTTTTCCCTTATAATGTCTATTTTCAGGCTTTGCGCTCTGTTTAATTGACTCTTATTCCTAGTTTGATTAGACATGTTGATGGCTTTCTTTGCAGATGTGACAGCTAGCTTGGTCAGGAAATGGTCACTCAAACAGGCTGTGGGGTTGCCTTCTTAGCTACACTTCTGCAGGTTGGCCTGGAGCTCTCAAAAGTGACCAAGACAAGCAATACCTCTTGTGAATCTGCAGTGTGCATGCCACACATACACAGATGCCACTGGCTGGCTACCCTAACTATCCAGGATACACAGGAAGAACAGCTGATCTCAATGAGTCTGAGAAGAACCCCTCTCTAGCATACACCTTGTAAGTTATACTGTAGAAGTGAATAAGCTAATGTGTCACTCAGTGCTAAGTTCAATGAGCATCTGGATGTCCATTCTGCCACTGCAGCCAACAGCTCACCTTCCTCTACACCAGTCACAATGGAGGCAAAGTTATCGTCCAGCAGAATCATATCAGCTGCTTGTTTAGAGACATCAGAGCCAGCAATACCCATGGCAACACCAATGTCAGCTTTCTTCAGAGCGGGGGAGTCGTTCACACCATCACCAGTGACAGCTACAATCGCACCCTACATACAGATCAGAAGAGGTGGAAAACATTTCAGTTCTTTTAACAAGCTCCTGTCCTTAACACATGCAAATAGTGTTCTTTTTAGGGTCCCCGTTTCCCAAAGGAAATGGAGGTGGTTCTCCTCCACCCTCCAGGATAGACTTGTCCTGCCCATGATTTGTTTTCCAGACAGCACCTTTAGTGCAGAAGAAAGGGTTTCTACTATCTGGGATCCCTGTTGCCTTTCTGCATTGAGGTAGAGGCCTAGACGTCCCTAAAGCCAACAAATGCTCAGGCCTCACTGCTTTCTCTGGAAAAGCAGGCTGGATGCTTCTCATGCTGGGTGGAGGTGGTAGGAATGTTAAATATGCCACCCTCCTCCCCCCACAGAGTGTCTAGACATTAAAAAACTTGAACAAGCTCGGTTACCCCATGTAGGAGAGGACTGGAAGAATGTACAGCACTCATCTCAAGGTGAACACACTTTGTGGTCTGCCTGTAGTGCCCATGCTCATACAGGGTGTATGCCATGGGTACCTACTTATGGCTCAGACCAGCATCACAAGACACTTCTGCAGTCATGGCTATACTATGGTGGAGGAAGGGAACACAACGTAGTCAGGCAGATGGCACACTACCCAGAGCAGGGAGGGATGCTCAGACCTCAGCGATTCAGAACGTTTCGGCAGTCTAAGCCAGTGGCTTTAAGAGGGTGCAAACTGCAGGTCTCCTGCCCCTCTTACCTGTCGCTGGCAGCCTTCTACAATGATCAGCTTTTGCTGAGGTGATGTCCTGGCAAAGACGATTTCTGTGTGATGAGTCAGAATATCATCGAGCAGTTCAGAGGTCATGTCCTTCAGATCTGAGCCATGAACAACACAGGCCTTGGCATCCCTGGAATCCAAGAAGAAGGAAAAAAAGGGTATCAGTGAGCTTTGCCTTTTATGACTTTTTTTTTTAATGCTGAAGTCCCAGTCGCAAAACAGGATCAATGCAGTACCTAGCAGAAACAAGTGGCAATTCCCCTTAAAGAATTTATATTCAAAATGCAAAAGAAACAGCAGATGGATAATCCAGGGAGCTCAAAGAAACAATGGGATAACGGGGAACAGCACTGTGAGGGACAGGAGCAATCTTGCCTCTGCCCTGGTTTCTGGAGACACCACAGCAAAGAAGGGTTTTTAATTCCAAACTCTGTTGTTCCCCAAGGTTTGGGAACCCCAGACCAGGCTCAAAGGTAAACTTTAGCGCTTCTGACAGACATGGAAAAAACTCAAAAACGCCCCCCCCCAAAAAAACCACACAATGTTTTACCTGAAGAGGAATCACATTAGTTTGACCTGGCTCCCCAGAGTCTGTATAGGTCGGGTGCTTCAGCAGGGCTTTTTGGCATTTATTAAATAACTGATTCAATCGGTTATCAGATAAAATCATCAAAATGCCCCGCTGAAGTGCACGATCTATATAGATGCTGGGCATGCTGGGTCAAACTGACACAATGACTCTTCTGGACATGCACTACGTTTAGTGAGGGGGTGCGCCGAGCTGAAAATAAAGCACGGACATCTGTCAGTGCCCATGTTGAACAGCTGAGCCTGGGTAACGGTGGAAAAGAGCTTCAGGTTTCAGGGGCGTGAAGATCACACATGACCATTCCTCCTTGTCCCTTCTACTTGGTAGTACATGGTGCATACATACTGCACTCGCCCATGTGTCTGGTATGGCTAGCTTGGTCCCTTTGCCTTACTGCATCAGAATCCCAGCTCCCATCCATTCTGGCATTCTTGGGATCAAATGGATGATGTGTGTAGCTAGCAACAGAGGCAGTAGAGGGGGAAAAAAAACCCGAAAGGAAAAAACTCCCCTGCCCAGCCTCACAGCCAGCTGCCAATATGTCAGTCATGTGGTCTGACAACCATTCATTACTATGTAATAGAGTCATGAAATTGCCCTCAAAAATCTAGCAGAGTTTCTGTCATTCCCAGTTCACTCTAGACTGTCCATTCACAGTTCACAAGCTCTGTGGCACCTTCCAATCCAAACAAACAGTCTGGGCCAGGCCAAATGACACGGCTGCTGGGCTGCCCCTACAACCCACCAGCTCATGCCAAGAGCAAATTCTCTGAAGACATTTGAATTCTGCACGGGAGGGTGAATGCAGGTGTTAACCAATGAGGGGCAAGGGACTTCTGCAATGAGAATCAGATGCCTTTATCTTTGCTTGAAGTCACTCTCCAGGTCAGTTCCTCTGCCCACACCCCTTCCCATCTTCTCTGTCTACTACAAACTAGCCTGGTACTCCAGAGGTACGGGACAGGGATGAGGGGAAGGAAGCAGAAAGGGCAGTCTCAGGGTTTAATATTTTAAGCGTGTTTATCTTGGGAAGTGAAAAAAAAAAAAATAAATCTAGAGACCATTTCAGCTTGGTTTCCTAATGTTCCAGAATGAGAAACCTTCCCCTCTCCATTTGATTATTCATGCTGTTTGCATTTTTAGTCTACTCAGCTAGGATAACGAAAACCAGACTTGTCATTTTTTCCAAGAAGTTTTTCCATGACCTCTTTAATGAGTTGTTTTAACATTATAAAACAAGCTTAGCTATACACAACTCCTGGGTCAAAACTGAACCAAGTCCCCATTTAAGAACTCAAACCACCGAAGCCCCAATTAACTTTAATGTTAAACATATCGTCAGTGGTTATTATGCCAGCTATTCATCTGATAAATTTCTTTCAAGACTGCTTCAATCTACCGTTCAAGCTACAGTTAACAGCACTAGTGGGGAGGAGTCAGCACCCTTTCAATTTATGCTCCAAGTGCATGCGCAGGGTTTAGTTTCAAAGCCTCATGTAAAACCCTGACATCTATGACACTATTTTAAAGTCCTGTCAACATTTCTCAAGGCATGTGACAAATATCAAAGAAACACAATGTGCAGAGATTATACTCTCTGTAGCTGTGCGCTCTCTGGGAGGGGGAGGAAAAGCAATGCATATTCTGCTCAGACTGTGCTTTGCCATTTCTTGCCCTCTCTCAAAGGCGGCTTTCCACAATACCTGGGGTTGACCTGGCTCACAGGGATGTTCAGGCGAGCAGCGATATCTTCTACCGTTTCATTGCCCTCAGAGATGATGCCGACACCCTTGGCAATGGCTTTGGCTGTGATTGGATGGTCTCCGGTAACCATAATAACCTAGAATGCAAATAGCAGACTGCCGTGAGGCCTGAACCTGTGCTGCAGAGCAGTACCAGGCAGGGCACGGACTGGAGCCCTTTGCGACAGGACACATGCAAGAAGATGGCAAAGTTTGCTTCTGCGGTCATAGATTCCTTGGGTCCAGTGCTCAAGGTGCTGGGGATTCTTGGTTCTCACTTTGAAGGAGAACTATGGGCAGACAGACTAGGGAATAACGAAAACTGACCAGGACCCTTTGGCTTCAAAAGACCGCCTCTTTGACCTATACTCTTACCACAGACTCACAGGATGGGAAAGCACCTCAAAGGCAAGCAAGCCCAACCCCCTACATAGATGCAGGATGGGTTATTTCTAACTCCCATCCCACCAGATGAAAAAACCTGCACCAATGGAGATTCAACAGCTCCAGGGGAAAGCATGTCCCAGCCTCCCACCGTTCTGCCAGGAAACTTTTCCTGAGATTTAAATCTAAATGAGTTTTGCTGAGAGCATGCACTTAAAAAAAGAAAAGTAGCAATTTTGAGGTGTATTTGGGAGGTAAGCCTGAAGTGCAATGGGAGGTATAATACTACTGGAATGGCTGGGCTAACTTAAGTTTGTTTTCAGTCTCTTCTCATATTGCTCTAAGCTTGTCACTGAATCTGCATCTTCCAGCCCCAATCACAGCCCAGAGTGAAACAGGACTGGAAAAGTTGCACAGCCACCTCCAAGGCCTTTCAAGTTTAGAAGTCTTTTTGGTTTGATCCCTTCTCCTAGGCTTCAGTATTCTCAGCAATGCTGGGGAGCCCTGTATAACCCACCACCCCTTTCTGCTGCGCTGGGTCTGCCATTACATTCCTGTTCATAGATACTCTGATCCCAAAAGCAGGTCAGTCTGAATCACAATGACCGGTATGTGAGAAAATGTGGATGGTGATGGACAGTATCAAGGAAGCTGAAATGCATAGGCTAGGGATCAAACCCAATAAGAAAACCCCAGGAAAGAACAATGGTCACAGGTCATGGCTCAAGTTTCCTTGCTTCAAAATCAATTGGCCAAGAGATCATTCTCTCAGACAAATGGGTCTGAATACAGAAATTTGAACTTGAGCTGTATAAAACCTCATCCCACAGACACAGGGGTGGGAGTCTGGAGCTTGCTTCAAACCATCTAAGGGCCCTGTGTCTTCACTACTTGGTAGTGAGTATGTCTGTGTATTTGCTGCTATATGTAGCTGTTCTTGGTAATGTTGCCCAATTGATGATATCCCTATAAACCAGTGTACTGACAAGAGAAACTTGCCTTTGGCTTCTCTTATACTTTTCCAGATAAAATAACAGATCCTGGAGTCAACCTAGGTGTAACAACAACACAAGAGCACCCTCTACACCTCTTTAATTGGACTTCTCCAACCTGTGTGTGTAGGCCTCCCTGAAGCACAAGAAAAGCTACCTTGATTCCAGCACTTCTGCATTTGCCAACAGCATCTGGCACAGCAGCACGGGGTGGGTCAATCATGGACATTAACCCAACGAAGCAGAGCTTTTCCACAGGAAAATTCACATCATCAGTGTCAAATTGGAAGCCTTCAGGGAAGTGGTCGTCTGGCAGAGCTAATTGACAAAAACCTGCAACAGAGCAAAATCAGTGCTCGTTTCAATCTTGCCTGACATGAAGCTGGTATCACTAGGGCCGAGTGCAGGCAGTGCTCTCACAAGGGGTTAATGATGGCAGCTGAGTTCTGTCAATGTTATTCAGAGATACTCAGCACCAGACATGCTCTAATTTTTTGAAACCGCTATCTAGATGTCAGTATCAGGTGCTCGAGAGCTCCACAGCATCAGGAAATGGAACAGGTCTCATATAAAGCAGCTCATGAAAAGCACATGATCTACAACACATAGTTTCATATTGGTTCGAGTGACTTGGCTGCTGGGGAAGAATGAAACCAGCCAGCATCCATATGGGTTGTGCTTCTGTACCAAAGGTGGTAGCTCCCCCTAGCCAATGCTGAACTGTCCTCACGAGCTGCGTGCAGACTTGCATTGCCAGAAATGCCCATGACCCCTACACTGCTTCCACAGCACCATATCTGAAAGCACAATCACTGGTGGCATGCTGCTCTTCCTTACCCAGTACCCTCTCCCCGAGGCCTCCCAATTCGAGGTAGGCATTTTGAAAAGAGTCTTTGATCTCCTCATCCAGGGGCTGCTCCTTCCCATGGATCAAAATGGAGCTGCAGCGGTCCAGAATCCGTTCGGGTGCACCCTTCATCACCAGGAGGTGGCAGGACTCAGAGGTGTTAGCATTCTTGTGAATTGAGAGCTGGGTGGGGGAAGAAGGACAGATTACAGTCTTAGATGCTTTGAAAACAAGGAAGCCTCAGCCCTTGCCTCTAAAAGCACCAAACCTGGAACATTTTCCCACTTAGCCACACTAAGTGTCTAATGCCCACTCAGCCTTTCACATGATACATGAAATCCAAACCCCCTTCTGCTCAGGTGAGTGGGGCATGAAGAACTGAATGTATTTTCTCTTTAAGATCATATTTCCAATTCATCCAGCCCTTGGGCTCAGCCTCACTGAGACTCCCTTCACACAGCCTACATAAGCCAAGATTGTATCAGAAACACCTCATATCATAATAAAGTCTTACGCAATCCTACTGCAGTGCAGTGAGAAACAACCCAAGACACTTTCTCTGTGCTACTCTAATCAGTCAAGTCAGGCAAGGAAATGCTCCTCTTCCCAAAAGAGGCCATGCTCTTACCTGGTATTTGTTGGTGGAGTTGAATGGAATTTCAGCTACTTTGGGGTTCCTTCCCCTCATTTCCTTGACTGAACCACAGCACAATTCAATACATTTTAAAAGAGCAGATTCAGAGGCATCACCTGCAACTGCTCTCTGTTAAAAAAAAAAAAAAAGAGCAACATTTCACAGATTAAGCCGAAGAGAGCTTATATAAAACAAAGCTTATTCATCTTGGACACAGCCCAGCTTCAACACGAAGCTGCTCTAGACAGCAGAGAAATGGTGGATAACCAATTCATTATCCAGCACTCGCCACAAATACTGCGTTTGAGGAGAAAGAGAGACAGGCCTTACAAATTGAGGGAGCACTGGTTTTCTAAGCAAAGTCAGAAATAGAAATCTCTCTCCTACAATGCAGGGACTGTTACAGCCTAACAAGGTTCTGTGGCAAGCAGGTAATACATCAGAGAAATCTGACAGCTTCTAAAGCTGCAAGCAGCAGGACGAAAAAAATACTTGTTAGCTCCCAGGTTTTGGTGGTAAATGACTGGCCTTACAATGAGGACATGGATTCATCACAAGGCTGCAATGGGAAAATAGTCAAGCTTCTGCACAATTCTTCTGCCACCCTCATCACTAGGTCAGAGTAGATCACCAAAATCAACTGGCCAAGAGATCATTCTCTCAGACAAATGGGTCTGAATACAGAAATTTGAACAAGACTAACACCTGTTACATAAAGAACCTGGATACAAGGAGAACTATTGATCTACTATGCAGTTATTTAGTTGATTACAGTTATTTCAGCCCAAGGCTTGCTTGCAACTTAGCATGCAACGCCCACTACAGTCTTTTCCACGTGGAATTAATGGCTCGATGGAGGATTAGGCAAGCTCTTCTTTCCAGCAATCCCTCACAGTCAAAGTTGAATGTATATATGAAGATGACTGAGGCCTACTGACAGGCTCTACTGCAGCTTGGACATGTGTTTCCACGTGGGGTAGGCGGCACTGGGTTCTTGATCTGGTCTACTATACATGATTTAAGCTCCTCCCACTTTTTCATCTCCTGTTATTGTTGTTGTGAGGTTTCAAAGTACAGAGGATCCCTGCTGCAGACTCTCCCTCCATCTGGGGCAGTCCTGGGCGATAGTCTCATGAGCTGACAATGATGCTGCATTTTTTTAAGCTGGCCTTGAGGATGTCCCTGGAGCACTGTCTCCACCCGCCTCTTGAGTATATGCCTTGGCTGAGTTGGGAGAATAAAGCTTCTTTTGAGAATCAGCAGTAGGACAATTGGATGACATGGCCAGGTCAACAAAGTTGATGTCAGATGATCGTCACCTCCTGGCGTTTGCTTGCAGGAAGACACGAAAGTTGGTGCATCTGTCTTCCCACTGGATTCAAAGGATTTTCCGCAGGCAGCGTTCATGGTAGTTCTCTCTGCAAGAGATGGCTTCTGATGTACAGGAAATACTCAACGTTTTCTAGAGTCTCACCGTAGATGTGGATTACCGGAGCTGGGGACTGCTCATTAAGAGCTTGTTGATGGGGGACCCTAGTCTTCTGCATGTTAAATGCCAGTCTCATTTTCTTGTATGCCTTGGTAAAGATGTCGATGATCGTCTGAAGATCTGCTTCTGAGTGAGCACACACTGTGGTATTATCAGTGTACTGGAGCTCATTGATTGAGTTTGGAGTGATCTTGCTTTTGGCTCAAAGTCAGCTTACATTAAACAGCTCACCATCCATTTGGTAGTTTAGCTCCACCCTGGCTGGAAGCTTGTTGGTAGTCAGATATAGCATTGCAGCAAGGAATATTGAGAAGAGAGCTGGAGCGATGAGACACAGCCTTGCTTAACTCCTGCTTTTAACATCAAAGGGATCTGTGATGGATCCATTACTGAGAGCCTGCACACAGTCACAGAGCAGGCAGAGAATGGTGACAAATTTCAATGGGCATCCATACTTCAGAAGGATCCTGCACAACACTTTTCAGCTGACGGAGTCCAACGCTTTCATGAGGTCAAAGAAGGCCATATACAGAGAGACTTATGTTACTCCTGACATTTCTCCTGCAGCTAGCGAGCTATGAAGATCATGTCAGTTGTGCCTCTTGATGCCCTAAACTCACACTGTAAGGGTTCTTGCAATGATTTTGCCTGTGGTGGAGAGCAAGGCGATATTACTGTAGTTTCTACAGTCGGACTGTCATAATCATTGCGTCTCTGAGCTTGTTTGGGATTTCCTCATTATTCCAGAATCCTCCAAGCTGCCCACAAAGACCTTCCTCTAGCATATTTCAAACCCCTGACATGGTCCACCTATGTCCTAACTGGTTGAAGGCAGAAAAGTTGATGCTACAGCTATGCATCAACCCCCAGGCAGAGAGGTAGTTCTGAAAGGAACACAGGTCTCCCCAAGGTTTCCTTTGTGGGTGCAGATGAGGTTGGCCCTCTCCTCCAAAGAAACCAGGGACACTAGAATTGCATCCAACAAGTCCTAAAAGAAATGGCTAATCAGCAGACTGATGCTTTTGCCAGACTCACCTTAAGAATAGGTACATTTTCTTGGTTTGCTTGGAACACAGCACGGTTACAAAGACCTGCAACTCTGGACAATGCACTCCAGGTGGGAGAACTCTTGTCAAAGGAAGCACCTGCAAACAGGGGGAGGGGAAAGAAATTAACAAAGCCTTTTAATAGACTAATTTGGCAAACTCAGATGCAAAGTCTTGACCCTTTTTGACCTCAGTGTGGGAAAGCTCACTTTGGTCCTCCTGGAGTTCTGGGCTGACTCCACTGCTTCTAGGTTGAAACTAGGCATGAGTTGACAAATCCAGGGAGCAAAGCATAAGCACTGAAACGCCTGAGAAAGTGTAACCAAGTGCAAAACAGGCCAGGATCATCTAGATTCTACTCAAAGCTAGTTGTTTTTGGTAGGTCAGACTGGCCAAAGTAAGCTATTTAGTAAGACATACAACTCCTCCTTCCACAGATCTGTAGAGAGAGGATTCCTCTCTCTGGTTCCCTTCCTGGATTTACCACTGCTCTCCCTTTACCCAGTTACATGGAAAATAGACCTAATAGTTATTTCTGAAGAATGAATGCTTAAGGCATCTACCCCATACAGATTGTGGAACAGCTTCAAAAGATACAACTCTAACATGCTTTCCCCAAGGGGGAAGGACTATGCAAAAGGCTGTTAAGAAGACAACTGCTAGTTGAGAAGGAAACATCTGACTGATAAGCTGAGAAGATTTCTTTCAGGAACAAATGCTGGTTTATATCTACTAGAATCAGGCTGAGCGTTGGAACTCAAGTGCTTCCAAATAATGCCTTGCATTTATAGCTTTGCACTGGTGTTAAGTAGCTGACGTACTAGCGTGGGCCAGACCAAGCTGCTCTCAGAACTGGTTTGGAGAAGTGAGATTCAGGCCTGGGGAAAGGCAGTCTTCCACATCTCTCTTTGTGCAATGCTCTCTGAATATCCAGCAGGGGCAGAATCAGGGCTGACACTGGTGAGCTGAAGGGGACTTTCTGCTTAGTCTGCTAAGTTCTGCTGTCTCAACCAAACAAATTACTAGCTACCTACGCTCTGGCTCTCTCAGTGAAGTCTACAATTTTGGCCTAGTAGTTAAGATTTCACAGCAGAAAAACAACAACAAAAATAAAAGCACCATATTCGTAAGTTAAAGCAGGCTTGCAACAGGTAAGCAGTAACCTTTCCCTGCTGGGCTGCATGCTTCCCTATTGGACTGCACTGTCCCCAGGAGTTGTAGTCTGGAGGGTGGATGTCCCCATCCTTTTCATTTCAGTTCCTGGTGGAACTGCATCTCCCAGGACCAAATGTACTCCGGGTGACAGGAGGCATCACAAAGGTTTCTTCAAAGTCAATTTATATGACAAAGCCATAGTCTTACTCACAGCCCATGTGGAAATGGAGTGCTAAGTAGATGTATTTCACAACTCTGGAAAGTGGTGCCTTCAGAAAGTGGATTTTAAAGCTATTGTGTAATGTATCTGTAAAACACTAAGAGCACCTACTCCGACACATACTAATTAGCACACATTGGAGCAGACTCAATTAATCAAGTCTGCTGGAGTGTGCTATTTGGCCTACGTGTCGTGTGTATTCAGCATCCCCTTGCTTCATATTGGCAGCAGGGGCACTTTAACGAAAGTGTCAAATGAGCTTTAGTTAAAGCACCCCAGCTGCCATTTTGAAGCGCAAGATGCTGAAGCGCAAGATGCTGCGGGTGCTTTAAGTGGCTCCTGAGAGCGGCTTCAATTAGAGCATACTCCCACCCTGGGGCACATGTAAAGGTGCCCTAAGATCTTACTTGCAAGGCTGATATGTCCTGGAAAAACACCCACATCTTATCAAGGTCATGGATCAATTAAAACTCAGTCCAAGTATAGTGAGTAATCTTTCCAATGTTCACTGGCCCAACAAGAGGTATACATTTTCTTAGAAGCATAGATAGCTTGAAGCAGGGGGCATGTAGAAGGTCCATACAAACTAGCCTGGAACTCTTATCTACCAAGAAGTCTACAACTCCTCCCCACCCCAAAACTTTTAACAGTCTGCAAACTGGGATGCAAAGAGTCCTCCTGGCTAGTTAGAGGTAACAAAATTTGAGAGTTAACAAGAGGAGGAGGCCTTCCAAGAAGTCATACATTTTCAGTCAGAGACTAAGTACCAAGTGAAATTTCTTACCACTCTGGTTCTCTGTAGTGTCAGCCTCATGGATCTGATTGTCAAACCACATGTGGGCAACTGTCATGCGGTTCTGAGTCAGGGTGCCAGTCTTGTCTGAGCAGATGGTGGATGTAGAGCCCAGGGTTTCCACAGCTTCCAAGTTCTTTACCAAACAATTCTTACGAGCCATCCGCTTGGCCGTTAGTGTCAGGCACACCTGGGGGAGGAGGACAGGTGGGATGAGATAAATGCTTGTGTACCGAGTGGGTTCTACAGTGCCCGAGCATCAGAAGATTCCTGTCATTTTTTTTCCCCTAGAAGCAGCATTCACCCCCTCCATTAACTAGGCAGTTGGGAGACTCGCTGATTTATAGCCGTATTAAATGGAGATGGTATGCATTTCCTCTTTCATAAATTATGCTCAAAATATCACCGGGCCCAGAAAGAGTGACACTCCATACAGTAAAAGCATGACGCAAGTGCAAGAGATTTTTAAAGAAATGGGTAACATTTCAGATGGTTGAAAAACAAAACAAAAGACCCAGGAATGTAAGGCCTAATGCTTTCCTCCCAGCAATTCAAACACAGCCAAAAGGCCAAAAAGAGTTGTAAAAATGTCCCTTTCATTCTAAAAAACTGCTGGAGGTAGTGAGATTACTAGCCATACACCAAATATCTCCTGCTTTCCAGCATGTTACAGAGTAAACTGATGAACTTCTTATTGTTCCCTTCAGCTAAAGATAGCAGGTCCCTGTTGGTGAATATACTTATGCCAATTTTTAAATAGTATTTGGCAAATTAGGACCAACTTGTATTTGCCAAACAGCCTGAAAGTTGTGCTAAGCTCAGCACCTGGGTTACTCACTATCTAGATAAGTGGATGCTAGACAGAAGCATGATGTTCATCCAAGGGACAGACACCGGTTTTCTGACCAGAGCCACTTTGACCTAGGATACTACTCTACAATTAGGATACCCTGTACTGAACTGGGGAGGGCTGTGTCTTCGAACATCCAGTAGTGTGGTTTCTTAGAAGTGTTAAATGTAGCTGCTTTAAGTGATGTTAGCTCTGCCTTTCCCCAAGAACTTACTGTGACCGTAGCAAGCAGACCTTCGGGGACATTGGCTACAATGATGCCAATGAGGAAAATGACAGCTTCCAGCCACGTGTACTCAAGAATCAGCGATAGGATGGAGAAGGAGACGCCCAGGAACACAGCCACTCCGGTGATGATGTGAATAAAGTGCTCAATCTCAGTTGCAATGGGGGTTTTGCCCCCTTCCAGTCCAGAGGCCAGACTGGCAATGCGGCCCATCACAGTGCGATCTCCAGTGTTAATGACAACACCACGGGCAGTGCCTGGAGGAGAGAGACAAGCTGCAATACAGTACTTGCTGAGGCCAGACTCAAGAGAACTGCCAGCTCCAGCAGGCTGTGTGTGTGTTTGACTGTGGAGTGAGAAGTGTGAGGCTGTCAGACCACAATGCCCCTTTTTTGTCCCTGTCCACATCAAGGGCTCTGCCTATGGATTGCTAACCCAGCCCCAGTGAAGGCATAGGGTTGCCTACCACCAGGGATCCTATTTTTCCTGTTTAAAAAGAAAAATGACTTCCATAAGTAGGACTCCAGATCCCAGACACTTTCTGACAGCCATGAACAGATAGGATGCTTTCTTCCATTCGAAATTAAGAGAACAGAAGTACAGCATTTAGAAGAAACAAGAAAGATACCAAAGCAGCTTTAAACTTTCCCTACTAAATTACTATGTAGTATGATTTTTACTAGATACAGCCTTTCTAGGAGCTAATATTCTATTCCTGTTTGGGTGCTGAGCAGAGAACCACATACATGTTTACTGTCACTATTCAAGTTTCCTGATTAAGTGTTCTAACCCCCAGTGTCACACTTGAGAAATGGTGAACATCACATACCTTCCACACAGTTAGTGGAGAAGAAAGCAATGTTCCGGGTCTCTAGTGGGTTCTCATTGGTGAAGTCTGGAGACCTGGTCTGTGGTTCTGATTCACCAGTGAGCGAAGAGTTGTCTACCTGCGCAGGGGAGATCAGAGTTACGCTTATAAGCAGACATTAAGAGTGAAAAACACTAGAATTCTAGGCACTTCTATACCATTACTTAAAAAAATAATGAAAGGATATCCTATGCAGTCAATTAGAAACATAAGTACATGAGAACATTTCCATAAGTAGAACATGAGATCCCAGACACTTGGATGCACCCACCTTACAGCCATGAGCGGATATGATGCGAAGGTCAGCTGGAATTCGGTCTCCCCCTTTCACTTCCACTAGATCTCCGACAACAACGCCTTCAGCATTTATGCTCAGCTTCTCACCATTTCTGATCACAAGGGCTTGCTGCAAAGTAGTCAAGAGGTACACTGCTTTAAAATAGATTTTTATAATAATGATAATAATAACAACAACACGCCTAATAATAAGAAAGAGAAGGCAGGGAATATTTTTAAATAGCTGTGCAAGCAGTCAAAAGGTATGCACTTAGATGAGCATGGGATTGAAAAAAAACCCACTGGCTTGCTCTTCCCGAAATGATAGCTCCTGTTGCCATGATGACTCCACCACTGTCAGATGTGATATGGGATTTTTATTCTCTACAGCACCTAAGTTTAAAAAGTGCTTTATAACCAAGCCAAGTAGAGAATCAGCTGCAGAAGTGTTCTGCTGGATGGTAGAAGTGCTCAGTAAAGAGCATAGCCAGTGTACATTAGCAAGGCTACCATAAGGTCAGAGGAACAAGGAAGCTTTTGTCTTTAACATATGGAAATCCAGTCATGTATACAGCCAAACACCAACGTTTAAACTGGCCACAATGCAGAGAAATAAGACATTCCATACCTGAGGTACCATGTTCTTGAAAGACTCCATGATCTTAGAACTCTTTGCTTCTTGGTAGTAAGAGAAGCAGCCAGTTATGATGACAACAGCAGCCAACACAATACCCAAGTACAACTGCAAGAAGCAAAATGGAATGAAAATGTGTCCTGGCTGAGGGGATCTGTTTCAACTACATGCATTATTTAATAACACCATTAGAGCACAGCTGCTTGCAGTTTTTGCACAAATCAACAGGCATAAATCAGCCAATATTTAATTAACGTTCAAGGAAACAACAGTTACTTCCATTAATGGAAAGGATCTTTGGTGGGCTGAACTGAACTTTTCAAGGCGTGCAATAGAAGAAAACGGATCAGTGTGAGCAAAACCTACGTTTGCAGGAAGAGTTCCTGGACTGAAAGTTTAAACTCAAGACAAAACAGCATGTCTAGTAGAATTCAGACGAGCCTCCCACAGTAGTATAAGCACACTAGCTACTCACGTTATCATTATCTGCCTCCTCCTCCATGGCAGTTCTGATACCATAAGCCAAGAAACAAAGAACAGCTCCAATCCAGAGTAAGAGAGAGAATCCTCCAAAGAGCTGCCGGCAGAACTTTACCCATTCAGGAGTGGTGGGTGGAGGTGTGAGGCTGTTTGGGCCATCTCGAGCCAAAATCTCAGCAGCGCGAGCGGGTGTCAGACCCTAAAACACAGGAGGAACAGGTAGGTCAGATACTGAACAGGTATAACAATCATATTAAGCTGTAAAGCTTCCTCATGGGCACAGTTCACAGGTCTACAGGAAGAAGGAAGGGACTGGGAAGCCATTTGCAGTTCTTTCCTGTCCTACTTGAAAAAGGGTCTCGTCTACTTCGCTTCCCAGCTTTGCTCATCTCAAGGGGACTGAGTAAGTGTCAATGGGAAGCTAGTGGGCATTTGTTCAGCCTTTACCAAGATACTGTAAGTAGGGACCTACCTAATTTGTGGTGGCTGCCTCCATATTTGCGTAGTTCCAGCAAAGCATCAGGCTCCATTTTCACGGCAGAGCACAGCAGGGTCCCCCACACCTGCCAATCTCTGGGGCAGATGGGACTTCTGGGACCCCTCAGCCAGAGACATGGTAGAGGCCCTGCCATGCTCCGCTGTGAAAAGCTTCCCGGTCTCTCTCTCCCACATGCTTCAGGATGCTAGGCCTTCTTCCCTGTTTGCAGATCCCCACTTCCTTTCCCCCAGCTTGCTGGCCATTTTCCTACTTTTTTGCAGGAATGGGCTTTTCCTCCCCCACAGGCAACCTACCAAATTCCCAGTTTCCATAAAAATTGCAAAATCATGAATTTGGTAGGTCCCTAGCTCTAAGTTTTGCATGGTATATATGACTTCCATTTCTACTTCACATGTGAAAGTAACAGTTGATGAGGAGATACAAAGGGGCCAGGAATTCAAAGAGACAGGCCTTCAGCACCAAAGGTATGATACAAGTGTTCCACGGTAAAGTGCCTCCCTCAACATGTAGCAGAAGCAAAAAGATGAAGATAACTAGAAGAGATAATAGTCTGATTTTAGTCTCCTGAAAAGTTCTGAGTTCCAAGTAGTCAAGATTTGACAAGAGAATTAAGTTGCTCAATTTAAGTTGCTTCTAAACCCCAGAAAGAGAGAGAACTTGGTGCTACATGCAACTATGATACACCCACTGCCCTCCCACCAAAAAAACCCCAAACAGTTGTCAACAACTAATTATGCTAACTAGGTGAGAAACAACCATGGTACTTCTGTATTCCAAAAGCTGGTCAAATTATTTATGGTTTGTAAGCATCTCTTATTTAAAAATGTGACATCTTCTCTTTTTTTTAAATTGCCATTGGTTGTCATTTAATCCCGGGCCATAAATTAGCTTTTGGCAAAGGACTCATACACAAGAACATCTGCTATAGAACACAAGCAAATAGTCTTATTGTAGGAGTTCCTAATGCAAAAATTAAGAATTAATCTGAGCTTGGGATACCTGAGACTCAGATAAGTAAATGCTAACTTTTTTTTTTTTTTAGCAAAGTCATTAGAGTATTTAAGCCAGGAAATAGTGGGAGAAAAGAGAGGTACCAATGAAATCTACTGCCAGTCCAACAACTCTTCCAATGGCCGCAAAATTGAACTGAAACAGTGAAGATTAAGAATCTGAGGCTAACCCTCCACACCCCCTGGCCTATCTTCATAGCAGACAGGCTGGTGAGGCTGAAGCTGTTCCTTCTATACCCAGAAGGGAGGTAACATCAAAATCTACCTACCCGACTCAAGTCTGTTCCATATTTGCGGTGAAGTTCATCAAGGCTGAGTTTGTGATCATCCTGGAGGGCAGAGAAAAGAGTGATTAGAGGGGAAAAACAGTACCTGTGTAAGTGGGGAGCAGAGGGTAATAACTTTCTACTCTCCAGTCCCTTGGCAATCACTTCCAAGGACAGAGAATCTCATTGCAAGGAAGGCAAGTTAGGGTTGAGGAGCTATCCAAGTGGTGACCTGACCATGTAGCTCTTCCCTTTTAGCTGCACACCAGCTTAATGTTAGGCTCCTCTACGATACGCTGGGAGGAACATGACAACTAATGAACGTGAGCTGCTCTTCAGCGTGGCCTAGCATTCTGGTCTGAATCCCAGAGAAGTTTCTTTGGGTGGGTGAAAGGAAGAGGTGTAAAGACAACTTGTTAAGCACTCCAATCTTCCCTTGCTAACATAAAAAGGAATCTTGTAACTGTCCTAAATGCCAAGGCAAATGAGATCTAAATCAGAACATGCAGAAAAAACGTATGCATCATTCACTAACTGAACTGATTCCTCCTCAAAATGATTTGTGATACGAGACGTACCAGATAAAGTCTAGATCACTGATTCTCTGACAGGGTGTCAGGGTACCCTGGGGTGCCATGAGATCCTTTGAAGAGTGCCACAGGATAAGTGAGGGGATAAGCAGATAAGGCCAGGCTCAGGTTTTCCCGGTCTGACCGTTTCCCACATCCCCACTGCCCGCCTGTGTGAGGAGGTAAGCACTCTCATATAGATATCAATTTGTTGTTCAGTTGACAGAAGTTATGGAGAGATGCCTCAAGCCTATGAAGGTTGAAAACCATTGGTCTAAATGCACAAAACAAGATGGTAACTACAGAGCTAACAACTATAGCTTAATGCATGCCACTACCAGAGTAGGCCATGGCTCTGAGTGAAATCAGGCAAACTACATTTTTTAGTGAGTGATGGCTTCTAAACAGTAGAGTGATTGCACTGACACAAATGGGGTAGCACCTGCTGTAGAAATACATTAAGGCAGGACCTGAACCAGGCCAGGTATTTTTTGGACACCCAACAGAGTCAGATTTTCTCTAGGTGCCTGAACACCTTGGAAAATTGGCTTGAGGAGCCAGAAGTCTGAAGAGACTACTAAAGAGACCAGGAGAGGGAGGGTCAGAAACTTCCATCTCTGCACTTGACAACTCAGCAGCTTCCAACTGCTCTGCTTCCACAGAAGTGTTTTCAAGCCAGTACACGTTGCTAAAGAGCCAGCCATGCCCTTTTTTCATGCTCTTACCATTGAAACTTCCTTTTTCAGTTCGTCCATATCCTTTTCCTTCTTCCCCTTTTTCTTCTTGGCGCCATGTTCTGATGTGGCGGTGGGCTCGTACTTGTCACGTCCACTCTAAGAAAAAAAAGTTAAGCAGTCAGAGAAGCCTTGTGTTTATGAACTGTCGCAACACATAAGGGGCCTGCATTCTTCTTGTACGTGGAATTTCAGTGTCAGATAAACTGCTTACATTTAAATGATGCCACTTTCCTACAAACAAGTAAGCAAACAGGCTTGTCCACCCAACAACATCCACATGCTATGCTGATTATTGCCAGGGATTGTGCAAGTGCTGGCTTAACTAGTACAGAGGGGCTACACGCTGTGGCTTGGTTTAGAAGTCTGAGCCTTGGTCCAGCTGAAGTGACAGACGGCACATAATCCATTCCCAAGTGCATAAGGAGACTCTTTCCAAGACATTAAAGATATTAACCCCTCCTCTTCCCTTGGTCTTTCCTAAAGGGCAAGGAGAAATTCTGCAGTACAACTAATATTTTCTTGTTCACGTAGCCTTAGAACTTGTAAAAGTTAACATTAAAACACTCCTTCTTGCTCTGAAAGCCCACCAGATAAATACTGCAGGTTAAAATAAATTCAGCCTTAAAAACCAAACACAAACAAATCCCCCCTGTAAATATTTTGACACTGTAAGCAGGATGTAACCCTGGGGCTGGACTTTGGGGTCCCTTCCAGCCCTATGTTTCTATGAAAAAGTGTTTGTTATGGCAAGCCATAGGAATCCACCCACTCTTACACCTCATGGAACAAATTCTACTTGCAGACCTTGGTTTTCAGCAGTTTCCGAATCCCTCAAATTACAATAAATTCTGCATGAAATCATGCTCTAAGTCTTAGTTCAGGAGTAATAACCAGCAGGCAACCGATACATAAGCAAGAGTCTACTTTCTTATAAATATCCCTAGCAATTAAAACAGAGAACATGAGCCATATAGAAAGCAAAAGCACCTCTGAATAGAAATAAAACTAGCAGCCTGTCACCAAAACTATTTTCACATATTTCCACAGACCAAAAAAAAAAAATCTGCCTCAATGTTAACACAAGCTTTCTCTGTAGATTTCCATACTTGCCTAAGTCTCACGTGACACAGCTATTTCCTTTCTCCCTTTTGCTCAACATCTAATAAAGCTACTGTAAACTGTTCCCGTGACATTTTCCATTCTAATTAGAACTATATGCTCCAATAGATACATGTGATATAATGACCATCACCTGCAATACACATCTTATAAAACTGATAGATAAGGAAATGCATAAAACTGCTACTGTAGGGTATGTTCCCATTATGTGCAGATACTCTGAACTAGGAATTACAATCCCTGCTAAAACAGACCAAAGGAGACTGAGAACCTATTATCTTATCTGTGTCTTATTAGACACAAGCTTTTATAAAACATGGCAATGAGGGATTTTTTTTTAAGTTACAGTGTGCCAGGAAAACTGACCAAAAACTAAAAAAAAAAAAAATCAAGAGCAAAACCAAATATTCTTGTCCAAACTGACAGAAAATAATAATTGTATCCACCCCCTCCTTCCTCCCCAGTATATTCGTGAGGTTCTTCCTTTTTCATGTCCTTGCGACGAGGATGTGAAATTTGCAGATTCATTGGAATTTGACGGGGCCACGCCATGGGCGCTTGTGCTGTGACAAACTTGCAACCTCTGGGCTGACAACTGTGCGCCTTAGCACCCATGTCACCCCAACCCCTGGTATCTGTGAGGTCAGATGCATCCAGACAAGGGTCAGGATGCACTAGTCAAATTTTATATGCTCCCCCAACCATGTGTAGTATCTATGGCTTGCATGTGATTTTATATGGAACAGCACTGGGTTGCCTTTTCCATTAAAGGTGAGCATTTATGTGCTTCTGCCTGCAACATGTACATGTAAGAAAGAGCTGTTCTGTCAGAACAGTACTGCAGGCTATTTTTAATGAATGGTATGAAACTTGTCCTCTGCCTCCTCTTTATCTGTAAGGAATGAAGGAGAGTTAAAGAACAGCATTCTTGACATTCCCTTCCCTGTGCTCAAACGCACTTGATTTTTTCTAAGGTGAAAGCAGCGGCGCGTACGACAACCCTGACATTCCAAGACAGAAAAATCTGCTACAGGGTAATTTGAAACCGGTTTTAAAAAAAATACAACCCAAAAACCCAACACTGCTATAGCATTTTCCCAAGGCGTGACCAAGGCGCTTTCCCAATCACATGAGTGCTAGTTAAACTGTTCTTAAATCAAAAGTGTCCTAACTAAGCAGCAAATCGACATGCAGGCTGGAGCACACAACATACATACAGTATATGCAGTTAGTTCCTGGTCTCTTGCTTCAAGCTTAAAAAGGAAATGAGATTTTGAGGGAGAAAAAATACATACAGGATGGAGTGCATAGCACTATGGGTGGAATCTGCTCATTTCACTCTTTCTACTGCCTTTACACGAAGTTCTATCTGTATGTTCACAAAGAAGTTGGATTAATTTACCCATTTAGCCCCACTGTCCAAGTCACGTCCTGAGGATCCAAGCTGTCTCAAGGCCCTCACTAAGCAGTGCTCAGCTGAAAACATGCAGGGTTAATTTGAACCCACACTTTTCAGGCTCCTCTGTGACTCAATCCTGTTCGTTTCTGTTTTGGTGTGTTTTTTTAATAAGGCCTTGGACACCATTCTACAACTCCCAACACCGCCGCCTCCTCCTCCTAAACCGACAGCAGCAGAACAACGACTGCACGTGGTATTATATTAGGTTATTATTTTGGGCATGATAGCCAAGTTAAAGCTAAAAATATAAGAAAAAAACCCAAACAACCCCTGCATTTCCTCTGGTGAGTACAACTTTTCCTGGCCAGAATGCGGGTTGGGGCAGGGGATGGCTTATTCAACACTCCCACCAAAAAAAGTTAAGGTTTATTTATTTATTTATTTATTACATATATTAAAATGGGTGCAGTTTTCAGATGTGATGAAAACCCATGGTGCCTACTAACTTCCTTGAGTTGCAGGCACTCAGGTTTCGGTTTTTCAAAGGTGCTAGATTTCTAGCTGGTATGACTGCAAACTGCTGTGATATGGTGCAACACTTTCCTCAAGCATTATTTATAATAAATGCATATCTGAAAGCTACAACTAGGATACAGAAAAGACAACAAATTGTCACTAACGAGTTGCTACGTCCTGAAAAAGTCAACTTACCACTGGCAAAAGGCTTAGAAGTGTTCCAAGACCACACCATGACTTACAAGCAACAAAAATCTGTCTTCACTTTACAATATATTAGGCCTGTGTGAAGCGGTTAATATTCGCTTTGGATTCAGATTCGGCTGATTCGAAGGACAGTGATTTGATTTCGCAATTTGAATCACTGTCCTGATTCAATTCAGCTGAATCTGATTCGGAGATTCGGCAGCGAATCAGCCAGGCCAGGCTCATCCCCCGCCCCACTCCCAGCCCAGCAATGGCTGCCCCAGCTCCCGACACTTGTTATAAAAAAAGGCCCAGGCTTAGTGAGTGCTGCCAGGCAGGGGCTGATCCCTGCCGCCCCCCACTGCCCCATGCTGCATGGGGAGCTCTGCATGGGGGGCTGGGGGAGGGAGGGGGAGGAAATCAGGGGGCTCGTGCAGAGCCCCCCATGCAGCGTGGGCCAGCAGGGACTGTCTCCCCTGCCCAGCAGCACCCAGTGAACACCAGGGCTTTTCTTTAAAGCACTGGGAGCTGGGGTGGGCTGGGCAGCCATGGGCGGGGCTGGGGGAGTGGGTGGGAGGGGCTGGCAGGGGTCCTCCCACTGCCCCCAGTACTTATCATCTCCGAGTCAGCTGAAGCTCCCTGCTACAGCCACTGGGGATGCCCTAATCATCAAAGATGATCTTTGGAAAAGATTTGGAGAGCGCCAACCTTTAAATTGGTCCCCCGATTCAGTCTGGAGATTAGGCTACCGAACCGGGCCGAATCTCCTCCTAATCGAATCACCACTTGAAGTTTCACACAGCACTACAACATATGTCATTTGGGGACAGCTAGCCAAGCCAAATTACTTTAAATATCAGTCTAATACAAGAAGCAGAGAAACCACTACACTTTTAGTTTCTGCCTCTATAGTCATTGCCTCTTTGTTCCAGCAAGATGGGAGGCGTGTCTGTCCTTCAGAGCGCAGCCTGTCACCGTGCTCGGAGTTGCAGGGGTTCACTCTGCTGCCAGCATCCTTGGGATTTACTATTTTGATTCCCCAATGTCTCCTCCTTAGCTGCAGTCATAAAATTAAAGTAAGGCATATGGCTTTTTGTTCGCTCTTTCTTTCCAACCACTGACCTACCAGTTATGCTGGTGATAGGAAGGAAGCTCAGAAACCTACCCCTGGAAATGCTACACACATGCACAAACACGACAAAGGTTTCAGATACTTCAGCTCCGGTGCTTCATTCAGCCGCATGACTATGTGCATGAACTATTAGGGGAACCTACCCCTGAAAAAGGTTGAGAAGCTTGCCTGGATATGTTCGGGTTTTTTTAAAATGATGTTTATGACTGGCTCAGTCTGAGCTTACAAGCCAGTGTCAAGGACTTACAGAGAATTGTGTCTATGCTGCACCCCAAAGAAACACAAGATAAGGAAGAATAAGGCAGGCTGTGTAGACGCGTTAAAAAGCAAGGGCAATTAATAGCAGTGTTGGAAAGTCATGAGGAAGATCAGATTAAGAGAAGTTCAAAACTGCTATTCTACATCTAAACTCAAAAGCAGCACAGAAGAACCAAACAAAATAAAGCAGTGATTACCAGTGACTCATAAGTTATGTGGTGCGATCACACATTCACATCATTATAATCAATGAGGCACAGAAAAAAGAAAGAGCTGCTGCCTCATTATTTCAAAAACAGATTCCAGCAATTAAAGTTTCCAAACGAGTCATGGAGAATGACCGCTTTCCCCATGACTGGAAACATGGCAATTCTACCCCCATACCAATTTAGGAAGCAAGGTTGACAGATGGTGTAAATCCCTTCTGCCCCCACAAAAGTCACCCCAAAAACATGCAATTAGCTTCCCATTTCTGGTAGTTTATTCATATACTACAACAGCTTCCCTTAGGGCATGTCATGTCTACATGTTGTGCTACGTCCATATATTGATCATGTTGGTCTACACGTGATCACCAGCTACGTTGCTGTAGTGACACACTCCCCTGGTACAGAGCACTGTTATGGTGACATATCTGGGAAACCTAAGCATGCGCTGCCCACATGGCATAGTAAATTGCCGGTACTACGCTGAGCTTTAGTACTTCCAAAAGCAAGTACTAAAGCACGGCACTGTAGCAATGCTGCCGTATAGTGACATGTAGCGATACCCTAAGTCACCAGAACACCACCACAGAAGTTTGATTGTGTGACCACCAATACCTTATACCAGTGATTCACAATTTATGACTCAAAACTACAACTGGTCCCTTGAGTGCATCAGTGAAAAAGTGAGAAAGCTGAAAAATTCTGAGGTCTGACGGTGGTCTGTTGGTAAAAAAAAGTTTTGCGAATTGCAGTCTTCTACCACCTGGCATCCAAACAGGGAATGTAACAAGCAGCTATTTTTGGTCTTGTCTCCTAAACGTTCTTAACTGTTGTCTACCCTCTTAATGACCATGGAATTGGTAAACCACTTATAACCAGGGATCCAGGTTTTCCAGTTGCTGCAGAAGAAAATGGCAAGCAGCAAATTTTCTTCTTTAAAGGAGGGAAATGGCACATTTTCCCTTTGAAAGCTGGAGGAGATCCAGCCTGCAAGTGTCTGCTTAAGGCTGGGTGGACCAAGATGCAGGGGTAGCACATGCACGTGGTAGCCAGGCAGTCTGGTGGAGGGCAGCTTCTGCAGCTCCCTCCAGGTAAGTCTATGAGGTGGGGGAGAAAAATAAGCCCTGTGGCTCTGCCAGTGCCCCTCACTCCCAAGCCACAGGCCCCCATTCCCTAGCCCCGCTGATGTCCTTCACTCCCACTTAGGAAAGGGGTGGTTGTAGTCCATGCATGGCAGCAGGCGAGGGTGGAGCACAAGTGATGTCTTGGGGGGAGCACAGGTGATGTGCCAAGGGCACCTAACCCCCAAAATTCCTGCACCCACAGTGGGGCAGAGGGCTGCATCCTGGCTCCAAGCAGGAGCGGTCTCCACAGCCTGCCCAGTGGGCAGGACCTGGCTCAGGAGGGAGCACCACACTGCCATGGCTGCCAAGGTGAGGCACCTCCTACCCACCAGCTACAGTGGGAGGCACAGTTCTGCACAGCCACTGCACCACACAGCCATGGTGTTGCAACACTACCTCCCACACAGCCGTGCCCTGCTGTGGGTTTCAGAAATGGGGGGGCACATACCCCCTAAACCCCAGACATCGCCTGTGCCCACACCCCCTATTCCCCACACCCCCACCCTCACACACTGGGACGATGAGGCCTGGGGGTGAGAGATGGTGGGTTAGGAGCAGGAGGGAGTGGGGTGCTGTGGGCTGGGAGTGCCACAAAGTAGGAGGGAGACAGCCACAATGGGACCCACATCCTGGCGAGCAAAGGGACCAGGGAGAGCTCTGATTTTCCATGATAGAAAAACCAAAATCAAATGCCAAAATATGTAGGTATTTACAATTTATTATAATGACTGAGGCACTGGGAGGCTTCCATACTGCTTTCAAATTCTAAATATCAATAAAACACTGTTCAGCTAATGTCTCTCTCTCTCTCGTGGCATTTCATTTTAGTCATGGAAAAATGCAGATTTGGGATTTTTTTTTAAATCAGAGAACTTTTGGCTTTTTAAAATAGGGAACACCAAGGTCCCTATGATAACTCTTCAGGTTCTTTACAGAGATAGCCCACGGACAACAGGTTACATCAGGGGCAGGAAACGTTTTTGGCTGGAGCGCTGAAAAACCCGCAACGTCTGCCTTGTAAGGTGGTGGGGTGCCAGCACGCCAGGAAAACAAAAATAGGGCACGGGGCACATGACAGGATGCACTGCATATTAATATAATTCATAACCACAAATGTTGGGGGTTTTGTTTTTTCACGGTAAATGCCAGGTTTCCTAAAAATAAATAAAAGTTCACATACTACCTTTGTTCTTGTGTATTCTTTTTTGTTAACTATGCTGTGATGAAGGAGCAGAGAGAGAGAGAGGCAGAGTGCCTGGGAACAGGGAGAAGTGGGTGCAGGGGGAGGCACTATGGAGGGTGGCCCAGCTGGGTCCTTGGGAAAGCAGCAGCTGAAGGAAAGTGAGGGCTGCTTTGAGGCTTGTAGACTCAGGGTGCAGCCTGGCCTGCGCAGCTCTGTGTGGATGGGGAACTGCCACCCTGCCCACAAGAGGATGCTGGTTGGCCAGGGCAGGACACTAGGCTCAGCCTGTGTGCCGGGCACAGTGCAAGTGGGCTGGAGCAGCCCAGCCCACCCCAATAAAGTCCCTTCTTTATGCACCTGCTTCTCTTTCCTACTTGCAGCAATTACGAAGATGCACATACCTTTTCTTCCCCATAGATGGGTGCTTTGGTTAAAAGGAAGGCTGCTCCTGGGCATATCTACACATTCACTTAATGCGCATTACCAAAAGCACATTCATTTAGTACCTCTGTCTATACACAAGCACGGAGGCTGCAATTACTGTGTGCTGGAGCAGACTTGATTAAATCGAGTCTGCTGGAGCATGGTAATTACCATGCTTCAGCAGCCTCTCACATCTCATATATCAGTGACCCAATGCTTAAAACTGGCAGCAGGGGGTGTTTGTGAACAAGCTTTAGCTGATGCACCCCTGCCAACATTATTAAGCTCAGGGACACTGATCTATGAGACAGCGTTGCTTTAATTGTAGCATCTGTTGGAGTTGCTCTAATTAAAATCCCACCCTCTCCCCAAGCATGTGTCAAAGTGCCCTCCACTGTGAAGTACTAGAGGTACTAGAAGTACACATTAGCCTATTTTCATGTGCATTAGTGAAAGAGCATGGTTTCTCTGACACTTTAATGTGCATTAAAATAAGCTAATGTGCATTAAAGCACACTTGTAGATGCACCACCTGTAAGAAACTGGATAAGGATGGGAGAAACCATGTCCAGACTCTGAGTCTTACGGTCTTTACACCCCCACCTTTTCCATTACACATCCTTTTCTTTAGAAGGATCCGGGTCAGGATCAGACTCATTTGATAGTCAGACAACATGCGCACTATCTTGTGACTTAGAACAGTGTCGCAACCAGTCTCAGGTTTTTCACTGGCAGCACCACCCCTCCCTTCAGTCCAAGGGTCAGAAACAGGCCAAGTTACTTACATTAAGAAAATCGGATGTGTAGTAACATATTTAAATTTCAACAAGTAGGATGAAGAGTCTCCACACCATCAGACAACAAGGAATCTTAAAACCCTCCCATTAAATCTGTTGAACAATCACTACTGTAAAATTTCTACAGAATCACAGAGGACCTTTATACACATACATCTTCATGCTGCAGCACACAGGAGATTCAGCGCATTGGAGCAGACTTAATTAATCAAGTCTGCTCCGCATGCGGGCTGAAGCGCACTGTGTTGCATAGTGTGCAGTTGTATAAGTGGTGAAATGCGCATTGGTGTGCAGAAAATGGTGGTGGTGCGCTTTTGCACTAAAACACCTTCCATGTGTTTTAAAGAGTACCACCACCATTTTCTCAGCACTGACGCTCATTTTGCTGATTGTACTAATGTATGCATTGCAGCGCTGGGCACTTTTAAGAAGGACTTCTGCTGCAGTGCAAGCATGTGTACAAATGTCCAGAGATTAACATCTGGGAGACTCGCAAAAAACCACCAAACAAATCCCAATTTACATGGGAGACCGAGAGTGACCACCTTAGTTCTTCATGGTAACAATCAACTTATTGGGCCACTGCAAAAAAAAAAAAATGCATTACACTGAGCCATTACACCAAGAGACTTCATTGGGGGATTTTTTTTTTCCCAATTTGGAGTTTGTACAGTCATATGTTCCTCTGGCTCCCTCACCATTCACGTATTTGTGTCAACATTGTGACTGCTACATAGCATTGACTAACTGTGCATTGTACCAGCCAATGTTTACACAGTACTCAGGGAAACGTAAAATACTGCAAGGTAGGTATAACTAAATAAGCAGAGACATTTTGGAATCTTCTAGGAATTAAAAGAAAAGAAAAGGACCTTTTATCTCATAATTTATAGGTACCTGCGAAGCAACTGAAAGGAACTAGAATAATCCAGTATGAAACACAGATACAGCTTTTTACTCATAAGTAGAGCCCAAGTGATCAGTGAGCAAGAAGTAGGTTTTCCTTGCATAACTTTTAGATACAGGTTTTCTGCTAGCTTTTCTTGCCTTCACTCAGCCTCATGTCTTTAAATCTAAGGGTCTTTTTTTTTTTTTTAAGACAGCATTCATCATCACCATCAAGGAGCTTTTTTTTTTGCTTCTACTTTGGGCAAGACACCAGGAAGTAAAATGCTGACACTGACCCTTACTGGAGGGCCAGAGATTTCACACTAAGTCCTTTGCATTACCGGACTACACCAGTAGCTAACAGGTTAGGATACCTGCCCCTCTTCCCCCTCCACATTTTATCACTTGTCCTACCCATGACTGCTGAGCAATTAGCCTGCCAGTAACAGTACCTCCATAAACTTTCCCCCCGGGGCCTTGTGCCTTAAGAAGTCTAAAGTACTTTTTTAAATGGCCAAATGACATTTAAATGGGCAGACTTTCAAGCTTAGCTCCAAAAGGGCATCTGATAGTATTGCCATGCAACTGGAATTCCTGTTTCCATGCCTGAGATGACTGTTAGTATAACCTTCAACCTGGAACATGCTTTCTCTAAACAGTCCTTTATAACAGCAGTTCTCAACTGGGGGGGGGGTGTGCGCCCCATAGGGGGCTGCAAGCAGGGCATCCATGGGGGCTGTAGATCTGGTGTGATTCTGATCTCCAAGGTCAGCTGAGGCAGCCCATGCCTAGGTTAAGCCCACTGTCATGTTCATGGAAAAATGTGGATTTTCTCTTTTAAAGGAAAAAAAGTGGGAAACAACCAGTCTTCCCTTGTAGGCTGGCAGAGTTCCTGCGAAGCTTGGGGCTGGAGGGAGGTGGGAGGAGGCTAATACGGTAGGGGGCACAGGGCATGTGCTTGACTACACATGCACGTGGCAGCCAGGCAGTGGTGGAGAGCAGCCCCCTCAGGAAAAGGGGGGCGGAAAACGCAGGAGGGAAACAACGACATGATGGACGACAATGCATCAGGGAGGCAGGAGAGGCACGTTTCCCCTTCCCACAGCAAGATCTGGCACGGGAAGGCAGAGCGGGGCAGCGAGACTCATTCATGCTGCCATGAGGATCCCCACACCAGCTGTGCCACCAGCAGCAGGAGTAACAGCCCCGGGGGAGGGAGGGGACGTCACTGCTTCTGCCCCCGGGGGGGCTGCAGGTCGAGAGTGATGGGCACTGGCAGGGCCAGTGGGGGGAGAGGGGGGCTGCAGGTCAAGAGAGACAGAGGTCGTGAATCAAAAGGCTGAGAACCACTGCTTTATAACGTAACCTGAGGTTACCCAAAGTTGTGAGCCACAGAACCAAAGCAGGTGGTACACTGGGACTATGAAATTCTCATCTTGAATTTCTCACCTTCAAATAATTAGCTGGGGGCAGCCAGTTCCTGCCTCCTCCTGACGTGTGCCAACAACTAAGTATTGCATAAACGTAATCCATGACGTGTTACACTGAACTTGTCCAAGAGTGGGACACACTTTCTAACGCCGACGAGAGAATGAATGGCTCAACAGGCTTCTCTTACACACTGCCTACTACCATGCCTCCTACGGCTGCCCCTATACATACCCACTTCTTCCATGCAGCCGATACTCCTGTGGGAAGGAAACTTATGTTTTCCAAGCATTGCTACTTGTAAGAACAAGAGATTCATTTAGGCTAAAAAAAGGAAAAAAAAAGAAAAAGGCTGGGGGGCGTTGAAGAGGCTGCTTTTTTTTTTTTTCTTCCTTAAATATTATACACAGAAGCCATTTATTCCCTGTGAAGAACATTTCCTCTAGTGATCTGGTGCTTTCCCTGCCGGGTACATCTCTCCTTCCTGTCCTGAGCCCCAGGCAGAACAGCTTTGCCCTGGGATACATCTCTCTTCAGATTCCCTTTCACAAGCTCTATATTTAGGGACTTGCAGGATTCACAGCAGAAGTGGGCATGCCGTGGCTCCTTTAATCCTGCAGCTCCCCCCATGCGCCCTTCCGCCACTGGCTGGTGAAGGGGCTGCGCTTGCAGCTTGCTCCCGATCTGCACGGGGGCAAAACCTGCGGATTTAAATACGGCACCGTTTTTGCCTCCTGCTGCTGACTGGCTGAGGGACCCCAATGCTTGTTGCTGACTGGTCTGGAGGCAAAAACCGCACCATGTTTCAGACGCTGGTTTTTGCTTCCCTGCCAATCAATGGGGGAGGGCATGTGGGGAACATGAAAGATTAACGGAGCTGCCGCGCACCCCACCTCTACCGTAAACTTGGTGTGTCCCTACAGACATGAAACCAGCCTTGCCCGCTGGATACGGCTTGCCTCAATTTCCCTTTCAGAAGCCCACTACTGAAACCAGCTTTGCCCGGTAGGCACATCTAACAGAAAATGAGGGCTGGAAGGGACCTCAGGAGGGCATCTTGTCCAGCCCCCCGCTCAAAGCAGGACCAGCCCCAGAGAGATCATCCCACCGAAGGCTTTGTCTATTCGAGTCTTAGAAACTTCCAGGGATGGAGACTCCACCACCCCTCTAGGTAACCTGTTTCAGTGCTTCACCACCCTCCTAGTGAGGAAGTTCTTTTTAACATCCAATCCAGAGGTCTCTAATCATTTTAAGTAGATCACCTTTGACATTTAAAAGCAATTCAAGATCTACTGTGCTGCTGCCACCCCCCCCCTCCCTGAGCAGGTAAGTCTGGGCGCAAAGGGGGCAGATCAAGGCAGAGGGAGAAAAAATTATTTGAGGGTGCACCTCCCCAGCAGTTAGCTCGTGCCCAGCTGGGAACCCGCTCAGTTTACACCTGCCCCTGCGGCACCGTCCCTCACTGTAGGGGGCTTGTTCTAGCCCTTGGCCCTTCCCTCCCCCACGGGCTGACCTGCTGGGCTGGGGCACGTGTGTGCATGCATGCGGGCACTCAGCCCAGCCTCGCAACAACTCCAAGATCTACCACAAGACGTTCGGAGACCTGCTGGCAGATCTCAACTAGGGTGGCCATCATAAAGGACAGTCTGGTTTTCTGCTACTCTGTCCTCCGCTGAAACAGAACTGGACACCTTTACGCCATATGACACAAAGGTGTCCGGTTTCGTGTCACTAGAGGACAGTCCGGCTGTCCTCTTGGATGGCCACCCTAGTCAAGATCCACTGGTTGGTGAGCACTGAGCAAACCGAAGCTGCCCTGGCTGTAACCTGAGACTGCTGCTCAGCTTCTTTTCCAGAAGCCCCTAAATGAAACCGGTGACCTGGGACCTTGCCCACTGGGCATCTCTCCCCCACGCCCCTTCCAGAAGCCCGTTGAAAGAAACCGGCACGTTTCTCCTCCCTTTCCTTTCCAAAAGCCCTGTGTGAAACCAGTGCCCGCTGGGTGCATCTGCCCCGTTCCCCTTCCTGAAGTGCGCTATGGAAGCCACAGGGCTCGTCCCTATTCCTGCTCCCTGTGCGAAATCAGTGTCCCAAGGCCTTGCCCGCCGGGCCCAGCCCTCCTCGTCCCTGCCAGGAGCCCCGCACAGCGCCAGCCTTGCCCGCCGGGCCCAGCTCGCCGCGTCCCTGCCAGGAGCCCCGCACAGCACCAGCCTTGCCCGCCGGGCCCAGCTCTCCGCGTCCCTGCCAGGAGCCCCGCACAGCGCCAGCCTTGCCCGCCGGGCCCAGCCCTCCGCGTCCCTGCCAGGAGCCCCGCACAGCGCCAGCCTTGCCCGCCGGGCCCAGCTCGCCGCGTCCCTGCCAGGAGCCCCGCACAGCGCCAGCCTTGCCC